>CM020240.1:1222500-1934312 GCA_009819775.1 Phoenicopterus ruber ruber | reverse complement strand
GCATCACAAGCGCGTTCAGCTCAGCAGCGGCTGTGCTCACAAAGGCGGTTCTGCTCCCCACCGTGGTACCTAACCAAGGGATTGTTGCTTCAGTTCCGAGAGTTTAATTGCAGAGGGAGCTGTGCCACTACTGAATGAGAGAGAGAGAGGCCTCCTGCGTTGTGCCTCCTTTGTTTCGTATCCCTGCACTTTTCAGCATATGGATGTATTTCCCCTCATCCTTGAGTATTTGGTAACATTTCTTAGCTGAGTTTTTACTTGCTTTCCCATACTGATAGCACTTACTGAGATATGCATGTATTTTCCGTGCCCTGATTCCCTGCTGTCCCGGTTTTGTTCCATTTGATATCTTTAACCTAATTGTAAATCCAAAGAATACCATTTATTTGAGAAGCTTAAAACTGGCATTATTTTAGATGGCAGATATTGTTTACTAAGGCCGGTTGTGAACTAGATCTGTTATTCTGGGCTTCTTAGCTCTTTCCTTACTTCTCATCTGAAAAAAAGAGGTGAGGTTTTTTTAATCCGAATGTTACTCGTTTCCGAACGCAAACAGTTTGAGCTCCCCTGCACCGTTCTCCCCGGGAGCCTCCCTGGTCCCCTGGGAGGAGCCGTAAGTGAGGCAGCCGACCTGCCGGTGGTCGTGCTGGGCCCACGCTCGCGCCTCCGGACCACGCGGAGCTCTGCTGCCTGCCTGTCGACGGATGGGACATATGCGCAGAACTCGGTTGCACAGAAGTTTCGTGTTGTGGTTTGGCTTCGGTTCTGCATCCCTTCCTCGTTCCTCAGCCTATTTTTAACTCTCAGTGGGCTAAAACTAGAACTCCTTCAACCGCGGACACGACTGTTTCAAGGTCTGGTTCAGCTCTAAGCGGATCTGCCAAAGGTGCTGCAACGGAGCGAGAGGTGGGTTGGAGCATCGGCGCTGCCATCAGCCGACACCAGCATCAGCGACCTGTAACAGTCTCACAGAGCGCGCGTACATACATCGCAGACTGCAATGTCACATACAGATTTGGGGGATGTAAACAAAACATCATGGATTGTGAAAGCAGCAAAACCTGGTAGTGTAGACCAGCACGCAGGCCCATTTGTCCTGATCTGTAGCAGATTCCCAAATCTGTGTCAGTTTTATACTTTTGCTTCATGTCCTTACGCCTTCTAAGGCTTGTCTTGGACATATGTTGTCCATACAGCTCCGTTAGTGCAAGTCTGAGAATAAATAAATGCAGAAAACAATGCATCCTCCAAATGTAAGGGTTCTGCTCAGACAGTATCGAAGAAATTCTACTAGCCATGCCTTTTTTGAAATGAGTACATGGATTTATATTTCTTGCCTCTTGCAGTTCTTACAATAGACAATAATTCAGCAATTACAGGCTTTAAAAGTATGAGAAAAACAATCAGTCAATATATCTGGTTTGTATTGTTTTCATCTCCCATTTTACATTTTCAAATTTTAAAAGGTGGGGGTTTTTTTACCTCATTAAATGAAACATAAATTCAGTTCAAAGAAGAAGAGTGTTCCTAATGTGAGAATGATCCAAGAAGAAGCAGGAAATATATTAAAGGCTTCTCTACAGTTTCTTAGCGTTATTTACTTAGGGGATAAAAGCGGTATCAAAGGATGTTTGTTCCTCTCTGGTTGAGCAGCAATCTGGCTTATATCACATTACTCTCAGACTTCTGCTCATAGAAACAGAAATTAGTCCAAGCAAATCTCTTCCCCCAGAGTCACCGACTACATTTGTTCTATTTCAGACCACAGGCTTGAAAAAAGTTGGAGATAAAACATTTGAGTTCTGTATTGCCCTTTATTTTGG
This sequence comes from Phoenicopterus ruber ruber, assembly GCA_009819775.1. Classification (NCBI taxonomy): domain Eukaryota; kingdom Metazoa; phylum Chordata; class Aves; order Phoenicopteriformes; family Phoenicopteridae; genus Phoenicopterus; species Phoenicopterus ruber. Next base: position 1,932,489 of record CM020240.1, on the reverse strand, counting down.
CTGGTTGTATCTATTTACTTTGAAATTAGTCATGAGGAGGCCAGAACACAACGCTGCGTATTTGCCAGGCTGACTAAAAAACCACACCAAAACAAAACCTGAAAGGAAGACAATTCCCCTGTTAGACACTTTGACTTAAATACACCTTCAATATCTAGAAATTTTTTCTTTATATCTGGAGTGGAGCACAAGATTTACTCATTTTTTCTTTGTTTTAAAGCAATATGTGCATGTATTGATCGCACAGCTGTTAATGCCATCTGAAAACAATTGTTCAGATATGAAAACAAACCAAAACTGATTTCTACAAGGAAAAGTTTGTGTTGGTCCCGTCTCTCCCTTCAGGGGAAAAAAGTAACCATCGTGAAATTGCAATGTTACAAATTCAAATATTTGTCTTGCATGAAGCTTCCATTGGATCTTGCCATTACATCTTTATTCTGGCTAAGGTCTAAGGATCGCGAGGCCCCGGGAAAGAAGCAGCTTCTACAAATTTTAAAATAGACGAGAAATAATCCATCCTCCGTGCCATTGTTAACAAATTGGCTGAGACTTTTCTTCCCCAGCCAAGGGCCAGCTCAGCAGACACCCAACGGTTGTGCTGTGAGATGCGGGTGTAAAAAAGAGGTGCACAGACCTTCCCAACCACTTAATGCCTCTGAGGTCAGCAGGGAAAGAATCCCAAGCTGCAATGAATTTTGTTGGTGTCATCGGCTAAGCGATGCAGATAAATAGATATTTTACCTGAGCATGTTTAGACCCAATAAGGACCAATTTAGCTGGAGGGAAAGACTGTTCCTTGAACTCCTTTGGGCCTGGCTTTGCACACATAGATGTGCTTCCCGGTGTACATGCTTCTGACTGTACTAATTTCCCTTTCCCAGTAAGTTCAGTGCTGTTATCTGCTCTGCAGTGAGAAGGAGTAGTTAAAAACACAGTACTGTGTGAAATTCTGACATAAATATAGAGTTACTGCAAACGGAGTTAATGTGAATGATCATTACAGCAGCCATGCAGATACAAGTACTGCATCTGCTGCTCTTCTCTCTTGGGAGAAGGTCCAAGTTCTTTTATGGAGTTTGGGACACTTGGGAGAGGAGCAAAACAGCTTTGAATCTTCTCAAACAAGTAGATGAACCCACATCTCTTAGTTTTGGGGCAAGTGCTCTGAACACTGGGCTGTCTTCGAAGCGAAGGGTAATAAATGCACCAGAGCAGGGACTGTCAGTAGCGCAGGCCAGGATTTCAGTATGTAAATTCTGTGCAAATAGAGTTTTCAGAGCATCTGGGGATGCAGCAGCATTTGCAGAGCAGCCCATGAGAAGGGCTGTCTTTGCCTCTCGCAGGCGTGGAGGATTGGGCACAGTCCCAAGAGTGAGGGTTTTTTTCCTTAATGCGCCGGCGACCATCCTGAGGTCAGGGGAGTTATGTGACCAATTCACTGACCAATTACGAAGAGTTTTAATAGCAAAGGAGACAACAGAAGGATTAGAAATCTTTTGTTATCTGGCTTCCTCATTCGGCTCTGGTTCTGTGGCTGCTTCTGGGCTTAGGTGAACTCATTTCAGGGTGGAACAACTCAGGGAAAAGCAAGCCAGAGGTTAGTAGGCTTGTGCTAGCTGGGAATTGTCTTTTCTCCTTGTCAGAGGATGATTTCTTTTGCCTGGAGGGATAGACTAATTTAAGAAAGACTTTGAGAATCCCTTTGGTTTCCTTTCTAACCTAATATCTCCAACTAGAACATCTCAGTTCCCCCAGCATTAGACCTTTGGGGAGAAAACACCCCTAACTCCAATTTATCATTCCCCTGCGCACCATGACTTTGACAGCAAAACTTCACAAAGCCATCGGGCTTGGCATCTGGAAGATACTCCCTCCTTTCAGCATCTGAGGAGGGAGGATATGTCAGAGGGGCTTTCTTGGAAACCTGACTGAAGGCAACGGACCTTCAAAGCTCCTTTAGTTCTGCTCCAGGCCCAGACATGGTGCAAGGACTTCACAGCAGCATGGCTCTAGGGACCTCTCTGGGTCTACATCCATGCTGTGCCTTAGGAGACCAGTGAAAAGTCCTTTCAGTGAAGTGTCTCAAACAGCAAAGGCTGCAGTGAGACCTGTGGGCTCAGAGTGGCTCAGGTTTCTGCATTCTTTTGACCAGGAAAAAAAAAAAAAAGATCCTCAGAGTTGTTTTGTTCATGAGGGTCGTTTTGACAGAGAGAGTAATGAAATAACTCCATTATTGAGACTCTCATATCTTCCAAACACCTCTGAAAATTATACTACAGCTTCCCAAAAGGATATTTCCATTTCCATAGATGATGCACTGGAAGGGCTGAAGTTTTAAGGCAGAAAGCCTATTATTGTTCTCTTTGAGAAGCTTATTTTACAGATAAAGAACAGTAAGACAATAGTGAGACAATGCTCTTACAGAAGGAAGACAGTGGTAATGTCAGGTGTTGATGCATTACCAGGGCTCCAATATGTAAAATAGGTTTTCTTTAAGAGTCTTTGTAGCCTTTATTTCAGATTTAATTACATTACAACAATAACGATTTTAATAATGTAGTACTCTACAAGATGCCGATGGCAACCTTGAAATTACCGTTAGCAACATTGACTTCAAATAGTGATTTGAAAAATCTGCTTCTAGATATTACCATGAAACCTTTTAACTAACACGTCTGATCAAAATTTAAATATGTATTTAATCTTACCCCTCAGTATCTGTGCAAACATGACATTCAAACACCAAACTTTTGAAAAAGTTTACTACTAAGTACTTACAAGGAATTACAGATGGGAATATTGTTCAAGGTTGAAAGGTTTTAGAAATAAATTGTTCCTTGATTACAATATTTAAATGCTCTTTTCTGCTTTTTTTTGGTAAACCATAAGCATTTATTCACACATGGATCAGCCCATCATAAAATCCCGAAGCCTTTCCCACAGCATTTCATGCAATGCTATTATTTTCTGACCACTTAATAACTGATTGCCAAACAGTGGGATTTTGTTGATGAATTTTCATACACTAATTTTGTAATTATTTTAAACTCCTTTATTAGAAAAGAAGCTACAGTGAAACTATGCGCAAAGCTGCATTCATTAGCTGTCAGCACTATGGGGATTGTTTGCAGGTAACATATATTTAGAAATTAAATTTTTTTTTTTTAAAATGCATATGGGCAAATACTTTAAGAAAATGATTATGCAGGAAAGTTTTGCTAAAAGAAAAATAATCTAGTTATAAATTGCCAGCCTGACTAGTTGATGGATTAAAGGAATTATTGAGAGAAACCCGTTTCTTACCTGCTATTTGAAAGTTGATTTGAACTAGCAGCACCAGCAGCCATAAATGGCTCCTGAGATCTTGTTTTCTCCGGGCCATTCAAAGGGTAGTAATGATATTGCTGCCGAACAGGGGAGATCACAAAAGTCTCTGGTAGGCTTGGTTCAACAGTGCCTACCCCCGTAACACAAAAAGGTATCAAATTTGCATTTGTAGAGCAAAGATAATCTCACAGAGTTCGTTGCACTGGAGCTTGGAAGGGTGAACCTGGGGTGTGATCTGCCTAGAGGTTCCTCAAGACACATTCAATGAATTGGGGACATGAATATCTAGGATGCAGAATAAATGTTTTCTTTCAGTTGATCTTTGAAAAAGAAAAATTAGGATATTGACAGGAGTTTTTGCTTCTCAGGGTGTCTGCCGTGGAGCGAGAGCGGCTGGAGGCCAGCTGACGTGGTGCTTTGCCGTGCGATGGTACTGCACGCCTGGCAGCGTGGACGGCGTCAGGTGGGAACAGGTTGGGAGACCCGCACTGCGAATGGGGAGCGCTACCCCCAGCGCTGCACCGGGTCTCCGTAGGGGCTTCACTGGGCAAACTACCTCTGTCTGCCTTGGGACAACGCAAGGGGGTGAGTTACAGGGCAGTGGGGATGATCCCAGTGGTACTGGTCACAGCTCCAGCTCTTTTCATCATAGTCATTGCTTGGTCGAAGGGTTGCTTGATTTGAAGGTGAGGAGCAAGAATCATAGAATCATAGATAGTTTGGGTTGGAAGGGACCTTTCAAGGCCATCTAGTCCAACCCCCTGCCATGAGCAGGGACATCCTCAACTCAATCAGGTTGCCCAGAGCCCCGTCCAGCCTGACCTGGAATGTTTCCAGGGATGGGGCATCTCCCACCTCTCTGGGCAACCTGTGCCAGGGCCTCACCACCCTCAGTGTGGAAAACTTCTTCTTCTTATATCCAGCCTAAATCTCCCTCCTTTAGTTTAGAATGTGTTGCCATCACTCGTGCCCACCTTTCCCTTACAAGAAATTGTGTGTAAACTTTGCAGAAGCCCTGAGAACCGTTTCATAACGGTGTTAATTTGCTCAGTTCAGCGTCTGAGGCGCGGGCTGTCAGAGCCAGGTGTGTCTGGGTGTCAACCTCTGCAACAGGAGATTTCTGCAAGGTTAGCGCTGACGCAGTTCAGTCCATGTGAGGAGGGGCTCTGCATTGTCTCTGCTGAGGGACCGAGGTGGTCTTTTTCCTCCTTTGGTTTGTAAATGATATGGGTAAATCCTGTAACTGATTAAGAGTCCAAAGGACTTTTCTGAAAGAAAATGGTACAAATGCTGGAATTCTGTCAGATCACAATCCCACAGATGAGATTAACTCTTTTACAGGTACATTTCAAAACACTCTTTGGAGGAAATGGGCCTGGTCTTTACCCCAGGCACAAGCACACTGTACAATGCACTTGCTGGCAGATGCATGAGCACCGTGTAGTAGTGGAGGTCTTGAAGCCAGACCCTGAGCTTCCATGGAAACTGTGGCTCATAACCCCAGCTAAGTGTCTCGGTTTTGCAGGTGTCCCCTCTTTCTCTGCTGGATCACACTGAAACCCAGACCTAGACACCTCTGTATTTTACAATATTGAAATTCAAGGCCTGATCTGGATTTGGCCATGGTGTTTTACACTCCTCAGCAACCAAATGGTTAAGAGGAGAATAATGAAGGGAGATGGTTGGGAAGACAAATGCCGACAGAAGGAAGAGCAGACGGGGAGGCATTCTGGTTCATTGCACAGAGGAAAGAATAGCACCTGTGGCATGAAGTTATACTGGATGCCCATCTACGTTTTGGGGTGTGGTGAGAAGCATTAATGTGAAGGTCAAGTGTTCAAGGATGCGTGTGGATCCTGTATACCTGCATTTCTAGCATTGCATTCTTTAGAAGGGCTTTTCTTTTTTGATGACAAACGTCTCCCTGCTTTGGGTTTTTCTGCAGCCAGGCAGATGTGGTTTCTTGTCATTACAGGAGCCTGAGGGATTCCCTTGTTGGGACCTCCTTTAAAGAAGTACAGGCATCCAGTAGCATGTCTTTCCCTAAAGTGCAGAAGTGTGGCAGGAGGCCCTGCTGCTCTGCAGAGGATTTGCAGGTGCTTATTCACCCGTAACGCGCCGCAGCAAGGCCGTAGCTGCGTGAAATGCAGGTGCAGCCATCCTGGCTCAGCTTAAAAAAAGGCAGAGCAGATTCCCCTTCCCGCACCCAGCTCTTACCCGCTACGACGGGGGATATTCCCTGCAGGGAGAGGAAAATCTGTCATCCTGTTTGCTCTCCATCAGCAGGAGCAGCTCCAAATTTCACTGGAGGTGCTCCGAGCAGGCGAGAAAACAGTACTAATGTCACTGCCCTCAGAGTTTATGGTCTGCGCATTTTATGGCCTGGCTTTAGGATCTTGCACCTCCTTGCAGACCTCCCTGGAGCAGTCTGGTCACTGTGGTGTGCTACCTCCCATCTCTCTCTCCCCAGCATAGAAATTCCTGCCTAAATGACCCTGCATGTGATGTAATGTTAATATAAACCATCTTCAACCCAAATTCCCTTCTTGGTTGAGCAGGAGAGAGCATGAACTGCAGAACAGCGGCAGCCATGTGGCATGGTCCTGTGCTGAGCTGCCCGTTCTGGGTGGGCAGGATAGCTCTTGGCGATGGTGAAGCCATCCTCGTCTGGTGCTCCTCATACTCATTTCCCCAGTTCCTCAGCTCTGCAGAGTGGCTGAAGAAGTAGGTAACCGCTGCCGGGAGAGCCTTGCCAGCCCCTCTGTGCTCCCTCCGTTCAGCTGCCTGGGGTTATCTGAGGGCTTGGAGGTGACAAATGCAAATATCCTTGGAGAAGCAATAACAACAGGGTTCATCAGACTGTGAGTCATGAGACACAGCGTGTGCGTTTCCTTGTGTGCTTTTGGGAACAGTATCATTATTAGTGATCCAAAGGTTCAAAACATTCATCCGTTCCAAAATCCCTTTCGCTACCTTAAAGGAATTAACCATTACAAAGTGCCTGTCACCTGGGCCATGACTTTCTTCCCCTGCAAGGAGCTGCACACAGAAGAGCAGTGGTCCTGGTCCTGCTGATAGATGCTGCGGTGCTGGGAGACCTCATCTGGAGAGGACTCGAGCCAGTTCTCCGTTCCTGTGAGCCTGCTCGTTCAGCAGTGGTGCAGCAGAAGCAGAAGGCAGCCTTTGGGGGTTTGTTGCAGGCAGATTTTTGTGGGAATGAGGTTCTCAAAAGGATTTAGCAAACTCATGCCAGGTTCGGAGCCTGCGAAGCCAAGATAGGCAGTTTATGTAGAAGTAAGCTGTGTGGCTGTTTTGCCACCGTAATGCAAACAACTGTAAGTCTCAAACAGTACGGTCCAGTGAAGCTGTAAAGCAGGAACAGTGAGAATGCCTTTCATTAGCTGAAGTAAGATAAAAATGGCAGTAATTCTAAGGATCTTATTGGTATGCACATCTATTTTCCTCCTGTTTAATTAGGATAGCATGGGTTGTTGCTCTTAAAAAGAGAGCTTGGACTACAGCAAGCTTGAAGAAACAGCTTTCTATCACACCGAGATGTCTAAATAAAAAAGCAACAGTTGGTAGTGGAAATGTATAATATTAAAATGGTCTTTTTAGGTTTTCTTCTAGCAAGGATTCATCCAAGTGCAAGCCAGCCCTAATGTGAGCAGATTTAAATCCTCCACCTCGCTCCCCAGGGCATCTCAAACTATCCAGCTAAGCGTAAGAGATGTTTCATCCCCCAGGTCTATCCAGCTCAGAGCTTCTCTGAGGTGGTCAAAACCTTGTGACCTTCACTGGTGATTACTAAATATGTGTAAGATTTGAGGTGAACATCACCTACCTAACTCCAAGGAGTGCTTGTCCGCGTTGTACCTTTGCTGAAGTGGCTTCAAAGCAAAGGACTGCAGAGTGACCAAGTGGGATCAGACTAGGAAGGAATCAGTTCGGAGTCTTGCTGTAGCTGGGCACCATTCTCATACATTTTCCTCTTAGAAAATGATGCTTTATTGAAATCTAAGCCTTCACCAGAATTGTGTTGGATTTTGCCCATTATATTCTGAATGCAAAGTCAAACATGCAAATAAGGCTGAAGTGTTCCATGTTGAAATGACAAGAACTTCACATTTCCATTTTTCCTTTCAAAATAATTTTTGCTATGAAAATTATTACCTGATGTATAAATTACAATAAGAATATAAAAGAAGCCTGTCAAAATGACAACAGAGCGTTTCAAGTAACTTTTTAAAACTTTTTAAACATCTCATTTTGTGCTGAATTTCTAAATATGACATTGCACTCCACACTGGAATGAAAATTGAGTTTGAAATTACAGAATTTCCAAGGAAACAGACATTTCAGTTTCCACGTAGGTGTAGTCTTAATGCACTAAACTTTTCAAACCCAAACTTTGATTGGGTAGTGCCAAGTATTCAAAAACAATTTCTGAAATCTGTAAAATATAACGGGCAGAGATATTCATCAGTGTTGTTTTTGAAGCTTGGAAAACTTTATGCATTAAAAGAGACGTGCAATTTGGGTGCAGAAGTGTTTCGAGTCCCTAGCAGGAGTCCTCACCGTCACTCCTCATCTGAGATGGTCGGTTCCCCTTCCCTCCCTGCAGATCTGACAGTGAAACTCAGTGAACTTTTGGTTCAAAGTATTTAAGCTCAGATAAGATTTAAATTCATGACATCATCCGTTAAAGGCAGGTGCATTAGTACACTGCCTTGGTAAAAAGCAAAGGGAGTGGCTCCTCTTCATGACTGGTTTCCAGCAATACCCAGCTGGAAACATCACGATGGCAAGCTCAGCCGGCCGGCTCGGTGCACGGCACGATGCCGCTCTCCCTGATGTCTTCAGGGCACTTGGTCAGTGTCTCCTTCACAGTGTCTCCTACTTGTGCTTCTTCTCGTGCTGGGAGGAAGCAGAGGTCAGAGACAGTGATGCCCAAAATGTCTGCGCTCTGTCGTGGCAGCCTGCTGCAGGCACTCGGGACATCACGCGGTGAGCTTTTCTGAGATGGTCTTCCTTGCTTTAAACTGAAATACTGAAATTTCCTTGTTGAAGTGTGTGTTCAGTGTTTTGAAAATGAGTGGGTATCCTGCAGACCTCTCCTGGGATCCAGCTCCAGGCCGCGTGGCTCTGGAAGGGAAGCTGAACTTCAGCTACCTGTGGATTTCTTCTGCCTTCACAGTAGGGAAGGAATGAAAATTTCCAGGTAGCACTTGGGGCCATCTTGTCTGACTGACATCGCTCATATCAACAGCTTGGTCATGCACGCACTGGCCAAGTGGGCTCCCCGTGCAGCTGGAGCACCCTTTAAATGCGGGGTGTATTGGGGTCGCTCTCAAGTGTGGTAATCTGCCCTGAATCTGTCCCTAAGCTCACTCCTAAGAATCAACATCTAGACTTGAGGGTGGATTTCACCTTGAGACTGGCCTGAGGCCACAGTGAAGGTGTCCCCTGCAGTGACCGCTGGACTTCCCACAAAGTGCTTTCAAGGGTTCCCAAGCACGTGGCTGGCTCTACCCTCAGGCACGGGGTTGCATCTGGAGTTGGAGTGCGATGGATTTTTTTTGATGTTTTAAAACCGGTAGCTGGATGTTAGGGAATTACCTGAAATCGCTTGAAATAAGGACGTGCATGTGAATTGAATTTTACACGCCTTGATTGTTACGTTGGTAGTTAAACTGACAGGTCTGATATCACAGAAGCATTTCTGGATGAAATGTGAGAGAAAATGTGTTGGCAAGAGAGTTGTCTAAAACCCAGTTTCAGTGGTATATTAGAAGTGTGAGCTCTGGCTCAAGAAATAGTCTTCGAGTCTCCCAGAGGACTGAGAATTAAACAAGAATTTGTGAGAATTGGTATTGTCTGCGCGCAAGTGTCTATGGGAAGAGGAGGCAACTCTTTTTGGAATCTCACTAAATTCTTGGGCACAAATTACTATATTGTACTAATGAGTTTCCAGATCAAAAGTACTTCATCTGCGTTTTCATGGTGCTCGACGTAAAAAGGTTATTTGAATTTCTATCAGTGCCTCCTTCTTATTCTGGTGGCAGTACAACACAGAGTATTTTGGAAGATCTTTTTTTTTCTTTTCCCATACCATTCTTCAGTGAATGAAATTCAGTTTTTTCCATTACTAATTTCTTATCTAAAGTTGGAATAGTCCAAGCAGTCTCTTTTCATATGGAAATCTTCCAAGGCTTTAGCATTTCTTCTTACACTCTTTGAACTTGATTTATATGTTCCAAATGAGGGGAACAGAACTGGATTGAACACACTGTTAAGATGAAGAGGTATCATTACTAATGTAATATATGGCACTATAATATTTTCATCATTACATAAAACCTACATTTAAGTATCCTAATGTCTTACTGCTTTTCTGGTCAGAACGCTTTGCTGAGCAGATGCTTCTTAATGAGCTCTTTACAGTGACACCAAGGCCTTCGAGTTGATTTACAATGCATGAAGACCGGAATAGTTCAAACTGTTTCTTCCCATATGCATCACATTGCACTGACTTTAACCTACCATCCTATTGCCCAGCTGATCTTTTTTTCTGTCTTTCCAAGGTTCCTCAAAATCCTCTCATATCTGGGACTATTCAAAATTCTCTCACATCTAGATAATTTTCTGTAAGCCAGTAATTTCTGACATCCACTCCTCACTGTCTTTTATAGATCATCACCAAATATATGCAGTCATCCTGTCTCTTGCACAAATTGTTAGGATATAGAGCTGCTAATCTCTTCCCGTGCTGAAAGTTTGCCTCTTAATTCTACATTTTGGGGTTTTTTATCTCTTGACTGATTTCTAATCAATGAGACAACTTTTCACTGTGGAGCTATTTAACCACACAACTTGGACACCACCACATCACTCTTATCTGAGCATCTTTGAGCCTCCATCTCCTCATCAGTGGTCCCCAGAATAAAACAGGGGTAGCCAAAATGCCCGTGTGGTGCTGTGGATCCACACAGATAGAGCATATTTACCTCCCTGCGTGGAGGACTCAGCTTGTTGTTGCCATGTACTGTGTTCTTCAGGGTTCCTTCAGCAGCTTGCAATTTATTTGTTTAGCTGGAGCGAGAGGCTTTTGGAAGTCTCCGACACAAAGTGAGCAAACAGGAGAATAAACAGTGTCCTCTGCCAGCTGGCTGTCGGATGCTCCCTCCTCCTCGGATCTGGCCATCGCTGCTGCTAGCCGGGACTTGCCCGAGAACAATAGCCCAGTGCAGCACAAGCGGTGGTGCTCGTAGCTCTGTTTGATCAAGGCTCAACTCTCTGTGTCTTTGGGGTGGCTTCAGGGGTGAGGCTTCAGGTTGAAAGGCTCCTCTGTATACCACTTGTTCCCAAGGTTTTGTTTTCAGGGAGGATGTATTAACTGCAGGGCAGCTTCAGAAGGAATAGTAGTGACACATTGCTCAGGTTAAGAGCATTTTGTCTCTGGACACCAAGCACCTGATAAGAGTCGGTGTTAGCACAGCACCTTAACCGCAAAGCCACGTATGTGATTGATGGGAGACCAAGTACATGGGTGTAGGCCAAGAGCCAGGAATGAGATACAGCAGGGCTGGGAGAAAAGGCTTTGCTGAAGGTCAGGTCTTGGGTCCTTCCACAGAACAGGGGAAGAGGTAGAAGAGGATGAGCACGTACAGCTGATCTCCTGGTGACCCCAGTGAAAGTCCTGCCGGACAAGTACATGGTGGGACACCCTGTCTAAATTTGGGGTTCTGGGGGACATGTGAAAGGACAGGAGCAGAACGCAGTGAGGATGGAGAAGCTTAAAATGAGCAAGAACAGCAGGAAAAGGGAACACAGAGGCATCGCCATTACGAAATCTCACGATGCCAAGCCAAAGCGGACAGAGGGGCTTCGCCAAAATACACCTGCCCAGGAGGCAGGCGGAGTGCTCAGCCTCTGACCAGACCCGACGTCAAACGCAGTCGTGCATATCCCGCCTGCAGGAGCCCCAGCCCGACCGCCCCTGTTCCCACCCTGCAGAATAGCCCGTGCTGTCCAGGATACCTTTTTTCCTTCTGCTTCATATCAGACTTAGAGGATTTTCTTATCCAAAAAGACCCACTATTTAAATTGAAATGCAAGAATAAAGTCTGAATGAATCTCTTCCTTAGATGAGGGGATTGCTACCAGAGGACTGGCACAGCAGAAGGCTTCCAGTTTAGGGAACATGAAAGATTTTAGCTTGCCCTAGTCTGAATAATTGAACTGACATGAGTAGATCATCTTTTTGATGGTCTAATTGAATTATGTGAATTTCTAAAAGCTTTTCTCAGTACGGCTGATGAATTTTATGTTTGTACTGAGCCAAGCAGATGAGGGTGCAGATACAGACAATGTTGCGTCCTTTCTATGTGATTTCTGTAACTAATCTAATCAGAACAAGAGGTCAGCAAGGAATTTTTACACCAATTATCAAAGGTTCATCTCAGTTTCTCCCCTACTGGCAACTTGCTCAGAACCTTGTCCCAGTAGGTTTCTGTGTAACTTTGCAGGTGATATGGGATATTGTTTATCAGCTTTTTTCTTGGGCAGCCTGAGAAGCTAAGAGAGGGAACCTGCCTTTGGCCTTTATGGGACCCGAGCTGGTTTCCATTATCCCGAGGGGTGAAGCTCCTAAGCCCGTGTACATTGTGAGCTGAACACCATCCCTACAAGGACGGACCCCTTTTCACTCGCTTCCCTGACCTTTTCCTGATCTTGAGCACAGGGTGGAGTAGAGACAAGAGCAAGGCCGGCAGGCAGAAGGCAGATGTAAAAAATGAGCTTATTGCATCAGCGAGAGCGTCCTGGTCTGCAGAAAGGACGCGGTGCCAGGTTCAGCTGCCTCTGCCTGAACTTTGTCCTCAGGCAGAACCGAAAGTGTCAAAACAATTGCAGTAGATGGGAAGTTTGTTCAGCCTGGAGTATCATAGCATGGAGCAGAAGGCTTAGGAAATCCTGCGGTAACCTGCGTTTGTGCTTGGATGAACTTTGTGTCATCAATTGCTTTTGAAAGCAGGAGATTTACAGCCATGGAAACCTGGTGCATGTGAGAGCAGGCTCAGAGGTTTCTCCCCCACCTCGTACACCGCCCTTCCGTCCTGACAGACACTGTCCCTCTTGGCCACCCAAATCTCTGCTGGTAGATGCTGCAAGCCATATGTAGCTTCAGTGGTGGGAAAAGAGCAGCTGCCGCTTCTTCCGTTGTTACTATCCCTTGGTACCCGCGCACCAGCCTGTTTTCTTCTGCCCCGCTCTCATTGCAGCTGCACATTTGTCTGCTGCAAACTAAGCCAAACTGAGGCCTGGCCAGAACGTAAAAACTGCTCTAATCGAAGCAAACGTTCAGGAAGTTTCACTGCTGCCAGTCCTTTCCCTTCTTGTGCTTTCCCAGTCGTAGCATCCTGCAGTCTGGGATCTGGAACCAGCCAAGACAAGGACCAGGCCTGCAACAGTCACAAAACATCTGATAGATCCCTTGAAAATGCGGTGGTGCATCAGGGGGAGTAATCCTCTCCTGCACCTACAAAGACCTGTGCTGCCTTTGAAGCGTGAGATTCAGCCGGAATTTTTTTAAATGCCCATACCTCTTATTTATAGTAACAACGTAATCACGACAGGATCCATTTCCCAACGCATTCCTTCAACACAGAGCCAAGAAGTTTTCTTTCTAGGAACAAAGTTAGTATTTGGAACACTTAATTTAAGCACAAAAAGCCCAGATGGATTTTGACAACGACCTTGATAGCTGTTGCAGTTTGTCATGGTTATAATCTCAAGACAAGAATTTGATACTAGATCAGTGTGGAGTTTAACGGCATAACAAATGACAAAACCCATCTTCAGAAAATGACACCCCGAGGTAAATGTAGCCATTTTCTTTCAGAAAAAAGCCTGGACAGAAAAGGTGAACCTTATCAGCTTGTGTAAAAGAAATCACAAAATTTGCATTACATTTCTGTTAAAATTATACTGTGGTATCACACTAGTAAAGACATGTCACTCCCAGGCACTCCATAACGATGAGCAGCGTGATGGTAAGGAGCCAGTGCGATTCTTGAGATCTGAAGATCAACACCCTGAATAAATAAAAGCAGATAAATGTATGTTCTCTGAAAATAGTATGTTCCTTGTTTTGCAGCCACTTGCTTTCTTGCGTGCAGAGGACATTCTCTTTACAAACCAGTTCAGGTTTTGGGAGATTAACTGGTCCAGGGGCTCAGACGATTGAAAGGGCATCTCTGTGTACCTAGAGGGATGGTCTCGGTGAGAACCCCATCACAGGCTGGGCCAGGGAAACAAGCCAAACCTCTTTGTTCACATCTAGAACAGCAGATGGGTGTAAATGCAGCAGGTTTAGTCTTTCCGTTTTATCTTCTGACAGTCCTTGGTCTGAACTGGAGTGCCAGCAGGCCCAGCGTTTCATAAACATGGTCCCAGTCCCATGAGCAGACACTCTCCTAACTCCTTTTACCTAAAAATGATGGTCGGCCACTGCCTGCATTCCTGTCCTTTCTCATCCCTCAGGATCCCTCCAGACTGGCTTTTATTCACTGTTTCACTGAGACTAAACTTCCCAAAGCTTTTCCATGTCAAGCCTGTCCTGTGGTCATTCTCCTGTACACCCTGCTGCTCCTCACACCAAAATTTAAGCTCTTTCTTTAACGTCCAGCTCTCCCTACTTACATGACTTCCCCATCTGTCATTCCTTTCGACATCTCTGCTTCCCCAGGGACACCACAGCTCTTTCCTGCTCCTAGGCTCTGCCTTTTGTCTCCTCCTTTTCCCTCCGGACCCACTCTCCTACCCACGTTGTCAGGAATATTGCAGCAAACAGCCAGTCACTGCCGGGCCACATCTATGATTTGGAAGTCACCGCGGCGTGCAGCACCTTTCATCTCTCAAAGACTTGTGTCCTTGAAAAAAAAGGCTGAGTGGAGACGTTGGCACAAAGGGAACAGAGCAGCCTCTTTTCATTTGCTGACTTGTCTCTTGCCTGGCCTTCCCCTGGGCTCTCTGTGCTTTCAGTTAGGGACGCAGCATGACAAAGGTGACAATGCGGGCAGCGTGCAGGCACGGTCCTGCCTCAGTCAGCGCTTTCATCAGCCGAGGTCACCTTTGCTCCAGGCTCTTGAAGTCAGATGTTGTTGGTTCCACGTCCTTGGAAAGACCTGCAATAAGGCTCGTGGCCTCGATACCTGGGCTTTGCGGGCTAGGAGGAGGGCCTGCTAGACAGCTTTCCTGTGCTCACGAGGTACTGAGCCCGGTGTGGCCAGGACGTGGGCATTTCACCTCTTTGCGCTGTCCTCCGCAGCCTGGCTGGGTTGGAGCAGTTGCTCCAGTTGTTCCCATGCCAGGTCCCACAGCTTTGGACACACGTGGGGCACGCTCGCTTCACCCTGCCGCGACTGCGCAGCTGTTGCGGTGGCGACCCAGCACAGTCGCCTCTGTCCCGATACACACGGCTGATTCTTGCGTCTCCTCGCCTTTTGGTTGTTGCTTGACTGTGCGACTAGCGCGGGGCTGCGTGTCCTGCTGAGACACCACGGGGGACACAGCCCCGCCTGGCTGTGCAGCACCGGTCAGCACGATCACGGGCAGGAGCCGAGCAGCAGACCCAGGCAGACCTTGATCCCCGTTCATCACTGACCTGCAATTTGCGTGGCCACTGCCGTCACTGGAAAGGCTGGGTGCCACAACCAGCCCTTCGTGCAGGGCTTTGGTCCTCTTCACAGTCACCGGGTGGCATAAGGTTGTTAATGCTCAGCTTGCTGAGGGACAGAAGACCCCCCTTTAGTGGGGCAGGTATCCTCCAGCCCAAAGGACTGTAGTCTCCTCCTGGAATGGACTGTCTTTACACTGTCATTGTGTCACAGGCAGCCCTGGGTCCTGAGGAAGTCTTGCTCTTCCCTTAAATATTAATGACGAGGTTCAGTTGAGCTGCCTCACTTCTGAGATCACGTACAGGGCAACAGTCCGGCTTTTTTCATCTCCATATGCCATCTGCTCTTTCATCACGTAATTTGTAAAGGAGAGGCCCTTACATTCAGGAAAATCATTTGATAAATAAACATACTGTTTTCCTGTGATACCTTTTATTGGGATGTTAACCGCTCTAACTGTGAAAGATAAATAGGTTTAATTAGTGTTAAGACATTTCTTTTTAACATTTACAAGAGTCTAATTATTATTCCCCTTGCATAGGCAGGCTCAGAATTTAAAGCACAGCACAGACTAATCTCCTGTGTGGCGTGCACTGTCAGGAGTGTCCGATGAATAATGTAAGACCACGTTGTCATATTGCACTCAAAGAAAATACCAACGTTTTGCTCTCACTTTCTGAACTCCCGTCCATGAAGGATCGATTGTATTCCCGTGGGAGCTGACTCTGCTGGGAGCTGCGTGGCTGAGAATGGAAGCTGTCCTTTTTCCATCACCGTGGAAAGCTTTTACAAGTCCCAGGAGGAGCAGGTTGAGCTGAAATAGGGCCGAGCGCTGCGTGTGCTGACAAGGTGACGTACACCTTGTCACACGGGGTCTGCACCTCCAACAGTCCCAAAGCGGCTCCTGTTCAGAGCCCGGCGCTTCTGCCCAGTTCTTTTGAGGCAGCGACTGACTATTTATTTACAAAGTACTGAGGCCCAACAAGCTCTCTCCAGGTCATTTAGCTGTTACGGGGCTTGTTTTCTGGCCTCACCGTGGAACATGAAGTATTGGATGGCTGGATGAAAAGGACTGTCTGTTCTGGCTCCCTGCATTCCCACAATGAACCGACCAAAAAGCATTGAAAACCACAAACAAATTTAGAGACATGTTAGTTAAAAAAATCTGGAAACTGTCAGTGTCCCACTGAAACCGGTGTCCTGCCTCTTGCGATGGGCAGCAGCGCGTGGCTGCAGGAGATGGAACAGAAGCGCCATTGCGAGTGACCGTAGGAAATCCTGCTCTTTGGGAAGTTTCTCCCTAAGCCATATTAATTAGAAATCAGTATTGTCCCGAAGATGGAACATCCCACCCCAGAGAAGTGTGAGGTTTCTCCTGGTTGTCTCCCCGGCCCCAGAAATGCTGACGGAGCTGAACACAAACTCAGATTCGCTGCTTGCTCTGGAGTCAGGGAGAGCAGCGACGGTTCTGAGAACAGCACTCGGCTTCCTCCGGCACCAGGGCCAGGACTGACGCTGAGCACTGGGCAGAATGGATCCCCCTCACTCAGGAATAGCTCACCATCCTCTGCGCTTCTCTGCAAATGTGATGATATCTGTTAGGGAGTATCTGACAGGGAGATTGGGGCCTTACTGCTGCTCCTAGGCAGCACCCGTAGGAGAGGTGTTATGAGGTTGTTTCTTAAAAAAACCCTGATCTTAGCCTTAGCTAAATGAGGATAGGTTTAAACCAAGACACGGAGGGGAAAGGAGGAGAAGAAAGGTAAGATAATGGTAAAAGAAGAAATTAAATGTACTAAGAAAAATGGTTGGAGGAGAGAAATGTAACCTAGAGAGGGGCTCTCAGAGGTCCTGAACCGTTCACAAAGATGAAAAACCCACAGACATTTACAATGTAGGGCAAGGAGCGACTTTCCTTTCTCGCCTCTGCTGAAAACCTGTGAGCACCGGCCAGTAGCTGCCGAAGATTGGCACCGAGCGCGGACAGTGCGGCAGAGAGCCAGGGGAGGGCACCAGATGCTGCAAAGCAGGAGCCGAGGTACCGCCACATCCCCAGCCAGCCCAGGTGAGGGGCTGGTGGGTGCTGGAGGCAGCTCAGCACCTTGAGCACCCATCCCTGGGCTGCTGTAGGGTGTTTCATTGCCCGGGGGGCATTGCCCTTGCGGTCCCTCTGGCTCCGTGTCCGGCTGTCCCGGCCAGGGGAAGGTGAGCCGCATTGCACGTGTCGGTGTAGCTGGGAGGACGGACGCCTGCTGTTATAAGGACAACCTGAATTCAGGATTGTGCTCCAAGCACCATTTTGCGTATGCAAACAGGCTCCTGCCTGGGCGTAAGGCGCCGAGGGGATGCAAGCCAGGGAGATCACACCTCACACCCTGTGAAGGCAGGACCCCGGAGACAGCACTGAGCCCACAGAAACAGGGCTAATGGTCCCTTTCAGCAGAGCGGGCGAGCTGTGTGGGTAAACAGGTTTTATTTCTAGGCCCACCAATCCGTCCCTAAATGTTGCTGGCAGCGTATCCAAAGTGCTGCTCAGAAATCTGCAGTTCCACCCAGCTGCCCAGAAAACTGAGCTGTCAGCTCCTCTGGCCCTGGGCTCGTGGGGACCATTACCCCTGGATTGGTTCCCCGAATATTAATCATACTGTTCGCTCTTGGGCAGTCTGCCTAAAATAATAGCAATAAAACCCCCAACATAATCTCAAGACTAGCACTGCTAAAAGGACTGGATTCCGGCACTGACTGTAGCTAGTTGTGACATTTAAGGGCCAGATCCTGTAAGATGCTGCATCCTCTGGCCGTGATCCAGAAGATAAATAAGCTACTGTTTCATCCCAAGCCAGTGAATCACCCCCATTAAAATCAATAGGACTAATCTCATTAATTGAGTAGATACAGTACCTACCTCTGCATTCTCATCATTGTCCTTCTACAATAAAAAGCTTGA
The DNA here is from genome assembly GCA_009819775.1 of Phoenicopterus ruber ruber. Classification (NCBI taxonomy): domain Eukaryota; kingdom Metazoa; phylum Chordata; class Aves; order Phoenicopteriformes; family Phoenicopteridae; genus Phoenicopterus; species Phoenicopterus ruber. The sequence continues at coordinate 1,914,534 of CM020240.1, read as the reverse complement.
CTGAACCATTTTTAAATAATACGTCAACCCCAAAAGTATAAGCAAAACTGGCTAAAGTCATCTCTTTTCCACATATCTCACTTGTTGGCAGGAGGCTGTGAGACAGACTGCAAATTCCCGCAGAAGAGGAGAGCAGGAGGAGCTCTCCTGCAGAGTGTAATCCTCAAAGAAGATTGCAAGTTTAGTCGCCTCCAGCAGTTTCTCGCCGTGGTGTCAGGTTTAGAGACTCCTCTGGGACCGCAGGAAAGTGCCTCTCGGAAAGGCTGCATGCAACGGAACAGAGCTGTAAGGTGGCAGAGCAAAGACAGGAAAGAAGGAAGGGAGACGAGGAGGAGAAGAAAGGAGACCTTGACAGCTCTATCCTTAAAAACATTCACTTCTACTGAAGGTGGAGATACAAAGCATCCCCTCGTTTCTCCCTCCTCCATGGCCAAGCACAGATTTTCCTCCCTGAGCCAGTCAGCAGTGGCAGCAGCCCCTTCCTCCTCCTCGGGCACGCCGGCTGTGGGGGAGCCGCGGTACGGAGGCGCTGGCCCAGGGGCCGCGGTGCCCGCCTGCCCTTTCGCAGCCCAGCGGCTGAGATACCCGCCGAGAGGAGGGAAAATATCAGTGGATCTGGGAGGTGTGCCAAGCGTGGGGGGGAACGGGGGGCTTGCAGGGCGGAGGTGACCCTGGACGGGCTGAACAACCTTCATATGGAGACTAAAACACTTGATATGATGACAAGAGACATCTCTGGACAGAGCAAAAACTTACTGCAAAACCTCCAGTGGTTAGAAATATGCTAAAGCTTTGGAGGGAGCAAGGAGTCACCGGTTTTTGTAAGGAGTGGAAAAGCAGGGAATGGATGCGATGCTTTGTTATTGTAGGGTGGCTACAAATGGCTGCGTAAACACACACACGCGTCTTCGGTGGAGGGTCACGTCGCTGGGCTGTTTGCCCTGCTGTCCTCCTAGACTCATCCTGGTGTTCAGTCGCAGAAACACGGACGAGCTTGGAGCAATGCAGCTTCCAAATGGTTGTTACTGGGCAGCTCTTCCGCAGCGCATTAGCTTCGTGTCGCAGGGGCTTCTGTGGCCTTACAGGTTTGCTCAGGACCCCAGGATTTCCCTCACCCCTGTGCGTACCCCAGCTCATCTTTGCACACCCACACACAAGGTAAGGCATCCTTTCCCAGCGTGGCTTGTCTCAGTGGGGCACCCTCGCCCTCCAAAGACCCACACGCAGCCGGCAATGAAAGCGCAATGCAGATTTCTCTTCCTAAAACAAACCAGCGTTTTAGTAGCTTGCAGTCTTCCCATCGGCATGTCCGATCTCACCAGACGCTTCCCAAGCCAGCTGCTAGGGGATTGGCGAAGATAAACTGAACCAGGTGGCTGTTCCTGTAGCTCCGTAATTACCACCCCAAACCCCCACGACAACTTATGCCTCTTCCACCGCGAGATCTGCATCCGGCTTCAGTCACCCGTTGATGACAACTGTTGCTTTTGACATTTTCTTCTTTTGTGCTGGTCACATAAATCACATCATATACTTTCTCCTCCCTGGGCTCCTCCTTGTCAAGCCTTCAAAACCATCAATATTTCTGACACTACCACTTGTGCAACCATGTTCCCACAGGTTTTTGCCAAGAGCTCCCACTCAGCAAATTCGTAAATTCTGCCATTTCTCAGAGGGCTGCGTGTCGGCCGGCTCTGCAGAGCTCAGCCCATCCTCACGCTCCTTTGTTCTGCTTTTCAGAAGCAGAAAAAAATGCCCTTCCACATGCTGTGCCCATTTCTCTTCTCCCCAGTACTTGTCTTGCAGAGCAGAACAATCGTGGGGCCATAAATATCCAGATGTTATTGCCTTTTCATGACTTTTTCTGAAGCACAGGGTGATTAAGTCTCCATCAGCCCAGTTGGTCTGGCTGAAATGCGTTTCCTAGAATAGAGTCGCATCAGGAAACCCGAGTCCCCTGCGTCGCGTGAGCGGCATGGCAGCGCGGGGCAGGCGTGCAGCCCCCGGCTGCCGCAGCGAGAGCGACAGGGGAGCGAGGGGGAGACGCGAAGGAGAACGATGAGCTTCCATCAGAGACTTGAGCAGCGACAGGGAGGCGACAAGGTGAGAAGAAAAGAGAAATCTCGCCTCTGCCAGGAATTTCACAGCGCGGCACGCACCCCGTGCTCTGCTCAGCCGGGCTTTCCTCCTGCAAGGCAGCTCCGTGTTTCGGTGTCCCTCCTCTTCTGCCTCAAAGCCCGGTGAGACCCCTCGGTGCCACACAGGGCTGCAAAGCCTCCACTGTTCGCACAGGCAACGAGCCCAGCACGGACACGGTCTGACAAGCGCCATCGAGAAACAGACTTTACAGCCTTTTTCTTGCTCCTGCAAATGAGGGTGCACTCGGGCAGCCCTGAGGCTGCGCTGCCCTGTGTGTGGGCAATTCAGAGACAAACCAGGGTCCGCAAGCACCGCTCCGAGGGCGGGCTTCCCTTCGGAGCCGAGCAAACTGCCAGCAGCGCACAGCCCAGTGTCATTTAGGAAATTAGCCCCCAAGGGAGGGAACCCCCTGGTGCAGTTAGTGGCAACGCAGGGGACGCTTCCTTTTGGGCAGCTTTGGGTGAGCGAGGTAACCTTCTGTGCCTCAGTTTCCCTGGAACATCGAATGCCTCTGCAGTCAGCCAGGCAGAGGCCAGGTCGAGCTCTCCCTGCCCAGCCGAGGGGCTGCGCGGGTGAAGCCTTTCTGGGGCAGAAGGACACGATGCTCCCTTGTAAGGCCTGCTTGGAGGGCGGGCGGTGTCTGTACGCAGAGCCCCTGAGCACGAAGGGGTTTCACGCTGTCCGCTCCTGTACCGCCGACATCCGAAGGACCTTCCAGCCCCCTGCGCCGCGATGCAGCAGGGACCTGGGGCGGCAGACGCAGCGACTGCGCAGGTGGGGTCGTTCCCCCGGCAGCCCGGCCCCACGTTCTCAAGAGCGTTCACAAAGTGTTGTTTTGTTAAGGGACAGACCAGCACACAACACTTTCTCTCTCTTCTCCTTTATCCCCTAATGAAAATCATCTCCTAGCTAAATTAAATTCGCCCTCACAGTACACCCAGCCCTGAGGGCAATTAAAGAAACATAATGAATCCTGCTTCTTATTTTTTTTTAAAGCAATTAGCTTGAAGCGGATACAAGGTGAACCTTGTAGCTTTTAAAAATTACATGACTTATGGCTTTTGATGGGGAAAGCAATATTGGTTTATAAGCCTCTAGTAGCACTTTCACATGCAGTTGCCCGTGTGAAGAAGGGGTTGAGGTAGAAGATGAGAACGTGGCGTCTGGGGGAGCGTTATTCAGCCTTTCTGATTAAAAGATTTGCAATTGTCATGTTTGCTGATCACCTAAATTTACGTGCTGGCTGCCGTCGCGTGAAGACGTGCCAAGGGTTTGAGGTGCTGCTGAGAGCAGGGGCCAAAGGGCAGGGGTTTGGCACACAGGTTCACGCAGAGAGGGAGGAGACGGCAGCTGTGGAGTGTCAGCCGAGGGCCGTTGAACCAGGAGGTGCCTGGAGGTCATTGATAACTCAGAGAAAGGCCCTAGATCTGCAGACCAGGTGCCTTTAATTTTTCAGCCTCCAGGCTGGGGTATGTGATGAGGAGATGCCGCCTTGGTCTCCCTTCTCCTTCCCTCAGCTCTCCGGCGGGTCCTGCTTTGCAGGCCCAGTTACCCAGCGGTTACTGGGGGTCAAATGGCCTCATAACTCGTGAACTGGATAGAGGCTTGGACATGGAGGATGCTGACTGCAGCAAAGTTCAGGCTGCCTCTGCGTTTGCACAGCACCGGACACAGATGGGCTCTCGTCTCTGTGTAGCAACCACAGCTCTGCTGCTTGCATTTGCGCTGAAGTCCCTGGCGTGAACAACAAAGCTGCTTTGCAGGTTTCTCTGTTCACCAAGAAAATTGGTTGACCGTGTTTCCCTTCTCACTCGCGCCATCGGGTACCAGGCGCACAGAGTTCGCCTCCTTTGCTACAGGTTTGCTCTGACTTTCCTTGCTGCCGCTCTGCTCCCGGCCGGTACCTGCTGGCTCGTTCCCGAAGAGGAGCCCTGTGCGCCCTGGCAGGGTCTGCAGCCCCGTCACCCTCCAGCTGATCCGGGGGTCCCCACGGCTCTGCCCCGGCTCAGCCGCTTCCGCAAATCAGGCTGAAGCAATCAGCCTCCCTTTCCTTCGGCATTTCGAACTCCTTGCTGAGTATGCACATGAAAGGAGGCAAGGCAAGCGCCGGTTTTATTTCCAGCCACAGTTTATTTATTTGTCGGACACAAGAAAAACAGCAGCTGACACTGAGTAATGCACGTCTGCCTCGTTCCCTCCGTCCGCGGGCAGCCGGCTGTGGTGTTGTGAAGCCAATCCTGGCAAGACCTCCCATCCCAGGCTGCCAAGCCAGCGCTGGCAGCAGGACACGCAGCTTCCCGGGGCTTCGTGCTCCTGCAAGACCTGCCGACCTAACGCGAGGAGAGGCTTTTCCAGCACGGCTGCATCTGGCCTGAGCCCAGAAGGGTTTCCACCCTGTGTAAGAAACAGCCCCAAGCCTGGGAAAACTATTTCTTGCAAATGCTGGTTTTCCCAAGGGTGGGCACAGCAATAGGCTTTGGCTTGTGAACCTGCCATGTCTAGACAAGATCATGGGAAGAGGCACCAGGAGGAAGTAAAATACCCACAAATGAACAAAGCAGCTCTCTGTTCCTCACTAGGGTCAAATCCTGGGAGGTGTGAAGGCAGCGTATGGAAGAAAATTATTTTGGTTTCCAACTTTAACAGCTTGTTTCATCTACATGGATAATTAGCAGAAACAAGATGAAAATATAGCTCCCTGGCTTTGCCCTGTGCCGAAAACTGGAGCTATCCCTGCAGATGCCTTCCGCGTGTTTCCTCTAATTGAGCTGGCAGCCTCGTTTGGGCCGGCTCCAGCCCGCAGCAGAGGGAGCAGCTTTGTTACTGCTCAGGCGAGTCCTGCCAGCGGGACTCTTCCCTGGGTCTTCACGGGCGGGTGGGAAAGCAGCCCCGGCGAGGGACCTCGCCACCGCCCGTGCTCTCTGCCATGCTGTCGCAATGAAGCCCGCGTAGCATGGAGAACCTGAGACGGCAAAGCAGCCAAAACTGCTGTGTTTGAGACAAGTCCTGCTTTGGCTGTCGCGACTGAGGTCATGCAGAGCCGTGCTGTGGCAGAGGCACCTTTGCAGCGTGCTACCATCAGCAGCAGCATCGCCTGTGGCTCTCAGGCCGTTTCTCATGGCCAAAGACCCTCTGCAGTAACCCTGGGGAGCCCCGAGCCTGAGTCAGAGATCTCCAGGACTGCTGTTTCCAGTGGGAAATCATCTCCCAGTTCACCAGCCCCCGTCTTGCTGCTCTCCAGAGGTGCAGCTTTGGAGCACTGCTAAAGGAGACAGTCATTTAGCGCAGCCACCAGCTCTGCCTCTCGCTGAGCTCGTCACCGCCTTGCTGACCGTGTTCCCACTGCTGGCACCAAAGAGAAGGCTGAGCCAAGTAGCCGTGGTGTGTGGCCTAAAAGCTACGCTAAACCATGGTGAGTGATATTATCCAGGAGCGAGTCCAAGCAAACCCTTGTCAGACAAGCTGCAGGTGGAAAAAAATAATGGGCAACCCCTTATGAATACCCGCATGGCTTCTCTGCCCATCAGTATTGCTGCCACAGCTCTCCAGCCACCCTTTGGCACCCGGGGCTGCGACCGCATCAAGTGAAAATCTCCAGCTTAGGAAATTTGGCATCCCCTTTAACAGAAACCACAGGCCTGGGGTTCAGTGCCGATGCCCTGGGGGGATCCCCCCAACGCCTCACCCCGGCTGGGGTTCGGCAGCGTTATGACCGCAGTGCCTCTCACAGCAGGTCGTGTTCTGTCTCCGTCGCTCCGTCCCGGCACAACCGTCCCTGCCCTGGCAGGTGCCATCAGCACGGGAAGAAGCGACAGCAAACGACGGGAAGACGCAGGGGAAGGAGGTTGCTTGAGGTGCACCACCATCCTCCTGGGCTTGCTGAAGGTGGTCCCCAGCACCAGGGTGATGGGCAGGGCCGTGCTGTGTGCGCGGAGGAGCCCCGCGCACAGCGTAGGGCTGCAGCGTCGCCGTGCTCTGCCCCTCGCCTTCACGGGCAGTGGGGGTACCCCACACCCCTTGCAGCCTGGGAACAACCCTCCCATCGTGTGGCGCTTGGGGACATGGTTTAGTGATAGGTTGATGGCTGGACTCAATGATCTTGGAGGTCTCTTCCAACCAAAACGATTCTATGATTCTATGATCATGGAGGCTGGAAGGGAAGCCGCACGGCCGCCCCCACCCCTCCTCGCCTTGCCAAGGCCACCGCACAGGGGAAACGACCTGCCTGCTTCTCCAGGGTGGCCATGGGAGGAATTACATGGCCACAGGTAGAAATTCATGGGCAACATCACTCCATGGGGCGAATTCTCCTGCCCATCCCCGTGCCCACCCACAGACTCGCATGCACACTCCCCAACGGCGTGCAGGTAGGTGCCAGGTCCCAGCCCACCTCTTCCCCAGGTGATGCTGCCAGTCCCGTCCCATCAGGCGGGTTCAGGTCTGCAGCAGCCTGGCTCTCTCCATTGCCCTGCCTGGCTCTATCGCTAACCCCAGAGCTTTTCCCTGTCCCGGCAGCTCCTGCTTTCCGATCGCCACATCTCAGCTGCTGCCTTGGGATGGGCTCAGCCAGGAATTTTTCTCCTTGTTTTCACAGCACAGAAGCTGCTTTGCCTTTGCTTTTCCATGAAGCCAGGCTCCAGCAATAGAGCAGAGATGTCCAGAGACAACGTCACATCCCCCGTGCGCCGGCTGCTCCCGCACACCCTCCCAGGTGCACACTATAAACCCCATCTCTACAGATATTTGAATATATTCAAAGCAAGAGGAGCTGCTTGAAAATCTCTCAGATACGACTCCCATCTCTTCATGAAGAGCAACAGATGATCACGCTAGGGTTTAAAGTAAACCCCAAGGAGGGGAACACAGCTGGTATTTCTCCTCTTCACGAGTGGATCAGTCTCACCACGCCTGACTCTCTGGGAGCATCAGAAGGGAATAGCAAGGACCGGGATGCGCTCACACAGCTGTGCCTCTGCAGACTGCGGCTGGGGACAGAGGTCCTGCTGCCGAGCCAGGGCGGGTGGAAAAGCGGTTTCTTCATGCAAGCGCAGCTGAGCAGAGAGCAGCTGCTGCCGTGTGCCTTGCAGAGGCTGAGCCTTCTCCCCTGTGCCACGCACAGCTAAGGAGCACAGCTTGGCTGTCAGATGTTTGCGGTAACAGAAACAAGCAAACAAACCCATTCACGGAACAAATGAGAATAACAGTTAAATCGGAGCCAGTTGCTACCTGGTCACAAACAGCTGAGGAGGTGAAATCTAACCCCCTGGAGAAGCTGTTATCCTCGCAGCATCCAGGCACCAGTGAAGCCCGCAGACCAGCCAGGCGCCTGCGGCGTGGAGCGGGGTGGTGAGAGCACGCACGCTGCTGGAGAGCAGCGGAGGGTGTTTCAGGAGGGGTCGGCAGGGTGGAGGGCAGGAGAGCCAGGCTCCGTCTGGGCTGGGAGACACACACGGTTCCCCTCGCTTGGGAAACCAGATGGGAAATTGCATCCCAACTCCACCGGAGTCAGTGGAAGAACGTCCCGGTCTCCAGCCCCACGTGCCTCCTGGTTCCCCAGCGGGGACTCCTGCCTGCAGCAGACTGTCTCATAGCCAGAGCTTGACCTTTCCAGCACCAGTTAGCTGGGAGAGGAGCCGTGCAGCTAATGAGCACACGAAGGGGTTTATCTCACCTGGCAAGCACAGACACTGACTATAAAATTCTTGGCAAAGACAGCAGCTCAGTATTGATCTCGGGACGGCCAGGTGCTCCGTCGCATAAAAATCACACAGAGAAATGTTTGCTGCTCCTCTCTGACTCCCGCTGCTGCTTAGGGCCCGGTGTCCGTGAGACCGACACTGCTCCGTGCCCAGCGTGGCGAAGAGCCCTCATCATGCCCTCAGAGGTGATGTTGGTTGCACCCGAGGTTGTCGACAGCGAGAGATCGGCGTCCCCGGGGGTCTCTGCTCTGCCCCCGCAGAGCCTAACTGGAGGGTGCCAGGCTGCTGTGCCGATGTGGCCGGTGATCGCACGGCCTGGCCGGGGGAAGCTGGGCTTGTTTGAAAAGAAAAGGGATATATCTTGATATTCATAGGTTGCGGTGGAAATGCTGGAGAACAGGGAAGATAACGCTATCAGACAGACCTTGAGAGATACACTCAATCCACTGAGATCAAAGGGAAGGTCTGTTTATTTTTCTTGATACAGAGTTTGCAGGAATGAGGCATTGGGAAATGCTCTCGGTATCTGCCCAGTTTGGCTGGTTTTCTTTCAAATAAACTGGCCTCTGCAGCGTCTGGAACATCTGACCTTTCAGAAGGGTCAGCATAGAGGGAAAAAAGGATCTCGGCATCACGGGCGAGAGTCCCAGCCGGAGCTGGGGCTGGGGGAGGCCACGGCACGGCGGGGTGGCAGCGCCTGGTGCTCCGGCTGCGGCGGGGGAGACCTGCGGGATGGTGCCGGGGAAGCTGCCAGCCGCAGAGGATTTAGGGAACCATTCCCGATCCAGCCCCTCGTGCTCGGGAGATTTGAACTGGTTACTTTTCTGATTCCACCTACTTACAGCCAAGCGTGGTTAGTGCTGCTAAAACCGCTGTACGTGGGATTAAGAGTGGATAATTAGCCCCGAGCTTTTCTGCTGTCTGTACCTGCAGGAGGCTGGAACAAAATTCTGAGTCAGACAAAAACAGCATTTAGAAAATGTACCAGGCCTGGGCAGAATAATCAGCCGCTGGTAACAACTATTTATCTTGCCACGTCAGTGATGTCTTCCATTTTAACGTCCTCACTGCCTGGCGCGGGGTTTGCAAGGAAAGGGCGTCCTGTAAATCTCAGAGGCACGTTGCTCCAGTGGGAGATAGTGTCCTTCTCACTTCACAGGCTGGAGAGATGCCTCGAGCTGTAACCTGGCAGCCAGCAGAAATATGGCAGCGAGGCGCAGTTTCGCCGCAGAGCACCTTTGCTGTGTCGCAGGGAACTGATGTTTCCTTCCCAGCTTAGCCCCGGCTCTGCGCCGGCCACGTAGCAATCCCCACCGCAACCATTTTAAACAAACCTTTAATTTGTGATTCTGTCCAGGCTGATAATCCCCACGCTGGCACATCCAGAGGAAATGAGTCTTGTACCATGGCAGGCTGTAATAACATATCATAATATTTCTTCCCTCGGGAAATCCTGCCAAGGGCACCAGAGATGTCTTGCGAACAAGGATGAATGAAGCCCTGCAATCCACCTGTGAAGCAGAGCAGATTTCTTCCTCTTTTGCAGACAAGGTAAGGGGCACAGAAAGGTTCCCAGGAGCTCAGGAAGGTCACCAAGCAGGGAATAAAACCCGGGAGTCCTAGTTCCCAATCTCCAGGTTTAATTGCTAAATACAGCAGGCTCATAATTTCAGTGAGCTGCCGTTGAGGATTTGTCCCCATGCCTTCCATGGAAGATGATGAGGCCGTTAGACAGAGCCACTGCTATGCAGTAGCTTAAGCATCAGAAGAAAAAGGACAGAGGTTTACAGGCGCATGCCCTAATTCACATTTGCCTGTCAGCTTGGAGCATGCACATGTTCAGTATCACAACTCAAGTAACCGATAACCACTCGTTTATTAATCTCTGGTAGCTCAATCTGCCCTCTCAGCCCTAAGTGCTGAACAGAGACGATGCCCTCAGGAGCTGGGGAGCAATTTCAATTTTCAGAAGCCTTAGCTCCACAGTGCCAGCGCTCCTTATAATAACTGTTGAGCGGATTTTCTGTCACATAACTGATCCCAGCTCCCTGGCTGCCACATTCTCCTGTGCTGGAGAAAGAGTCTTTAACACCCATGCCATGAGCCATGCAGGAGGGCACGTATACGCCTGGAGAAGTCTGGGGTTTGCACTATGAAAAGCTCCCAGCCCCCTTTCACGCCAACGCTGAAGTCCTCTGGGTACCGGTGCTTTCATGCAGCATCGGCTGGAGGAGAGCAGGGACTCTGGGGCCCCGCGTGTTGCTTCTTGCTCATCCTTGTTGCTGCTCAGACACACTGGGCAAAGCTCCCTTGTAAGCGGCCGTTCCAGCACAGGGCTTACAGTCGAACGAGACGGAAGAGATGGGGGAAACCAAGGCACCGAGTTAGAGCAAGACACGTCCCAGGTCACGCAGCCAGCCCGGCAGAGATGGGACCCAAACTGAGTTAATTCCCTGTTCAATGGCCCTGATGTCTCACTGCAGGGGCCTCGGCTGACTGCCAGCACCCCGCAGCGAGCTGCGCTCCAGCTGCCCGCCTGGACCAGGACCAGCCCTCCCAGTTCCACCTCTCAGGGATCCTCACTGGGAATTAAGAGCCCTGAAGGGAACGTGGCAGCAGCCCCGCGCTGCTGACCCAGGAGGCTCCGCTCCATTAGCCCCAAAACATCGCTGACCATGAACGCTTTAATTCTGGCATTGCAGGTTCTGCTTCTCAATAAAAGCAAAAAGCAATTTATGAGAGCATGACCAATAATGTGAAACTCGCTTTATCGCAGCTGGTTAAGAGCGGTTGGCAACTCTACCCTGTGGACTGCTGTGGAGGAACTATTTCAGGAAAGGTGCTGTGTCCTGAAAGCAGAGGTCCCGCCTGCAATGGACGGGCTGGGAAAGGAACCCTGACACGTTCAAATGTCCCACCCTACAGCCACAAAGCTGGAAAGCGGCCGTAAAGTGGATGTGATCGCTCTTCTCTCCTAGCTTGCTGCAGGTCATGTCTTGGGGGGCTCAGACAGTCTCCTGCTCTCCATTCCAGTAGTTTCACCCCATCAAGAATCTGCTCTCACCTGGAGATAAACAGCAGGAGCTGCTGAGACCGGGGGTTCATTGGGGGGGGGGTGCCGGGGTGCACCAAAATATCCTATTGATACCCAACTGCTGGCACAGGCATGAAAAAAGGAGAGGTGCGCTGGTCAGTTGAAATGTTTTCGCTTTTATTCAGACACCGTACAGTCACAAACCTGCAGCTCCCTCTGCTCCCCAGCCTGCCCCACGCAGCTTCGCCGCTGCTGCTGCCCCTCCTGCCCCACAGACGTCCTGCCCCGGCCGGCGAAGCCCCCGGCCCTGCGGCGTCTCCTGCTGCAGAGCACTTCTGATGCCCCAGCCGAGGGCAACGCCATTTGAACGCTTTTTCTCCAGGTAAAGCGACACATCAGACGCCCTCAGGTTTGAGCCTGGCTGCCTGGCAGCCTGAGGCATTTGCAGAGTCCCTCCTTCCCAAGTCTTTAGGGAACCTCTGTGTTCTCAGAGCTGCTTTGCAAGATCAGTGGAGAGTGAAATTTGTAGGCTTGAGCTGCCGAGGGTGGGCAAGGTGCCTCCCGAGGATCCTCTGGAGCAAGTTCTTCCTGGGGGTCCCAGCGGGGAGCTCCAGGCTGGAGCTGCTCCTCTGAGAGCCCACCTCCAGGAGCCTCTTCTCTCTCTTCTCTGCCTCTTTGCTTTCCAGCACGTCCGTTATCTGGATGTCTCTGAGCGGGCTGGCACATCTCCTGGGCAGGGGAAGCCCCGCTGGAGTCCTGTAGGCCTGGCTGCCTCCGCCGCCCTTGTGACCGGTGGCATGGGGACTCGGCTGCTCGCAGTCCCTCAGGCCTCCGCCCGGCCGGGAGCAGCCGCCTCCCCCAGCAACAGGCATCCCAGAGCATCTGCAGCATCCCTGCTCCTCCTGGGAACTGGGGGGCATCTCAGCAGCAGGACCCCGAGGGTGACCTGAGCCCGACTGAAAAAACAACGCCTCTTCAATGGTGACCTGTGGGCTCTGCCCCAGGGTGACAAAGCCATACGGGGTGGTGACCTTGGGGAGATGGGGCAGGGACAGAGCTGCCCGAGCAGCGGGGTCTGGGATAGCCTGCACGGTGGCAGCGAGCTCAGCGTTCGAGCAGGACAGGCTGGAGCCGGGCACATCGTGCTCATCCTCCACTGCTGGGTCCGAGACGCTCCTCCAGGCTGTCCTCGCCGGCTGCCCCTTCTCCTTGCCCGAGTGTCTGTGCTTGTCGTGGATGTCCAGAGAGGGGATAGTAAACTGCGGGATGCGGTCGGGGGTCACCATGTGGAGGAAGATGTTGCTGGAGCTCTTGCCCTGGAGCGCACAGGGACAGAGCATCCCCTCCCAGAGCGACATGGTGGGACCGACGGGGCTCTCTGGAGCAGCACTGCGTATTTATGCTCTGCAGCCAGCCCGGATTGCTCTCCGCATGGTGACGCACTGTGACGACGGCTGCCAGGTCCCTGCACCTGCTCCCTCTGGAGCAGCAGCAATTCATCACCCGCCTGGGCACAGGGGAGACAGACGGAGGGGGACGGGCAAGGAGACACTCGTCCCCAACCTCTGCTCCGGCCCCCACATGTCGGGCCACTGGTGTCAGCCGTCTCCCGTCACCCGTGAGATGGGAGTGGGGGGGCACGAGGGAGAAGAAGAGCTGGATGAGCGGTGTGAGCCGGCTGCGGCGCCCGGGGCGGGAGGGAGCCGCGCGCCGGGAGCAAGAGGAGTGCAGCGAGCGGTGGCCTGTGCAGGATGAGTCACCGTCCGTGGGCATCAGGTGGAGCTGAGCGGAAGGGGCAGCCGGAGCTGAGAGTGGGAGACAAACACTTCAGCTCTGTCTAGCAAAACTCCTGTCAGGAAAATCTCCGCCTCGGCCCACGCAATTACCCACAGAAATCAGTAATTTCAACCATTGGGGCCCCCAAGTCCCTCCTCCCATCTCTGCTGTCGCTAGGGCTGCGTGCTGGCTTGTTTCTCGCAGCATCCCTGTGCTCCCGTCCCCAGTGGAGTGGGACTGCGGGGGGGAATGGTCCCAGGCAGCCCCCAGGCACGAGGCCACGGTGAGAAGAGGCATTGTGCGTCCTCCAGGTGAGAGCACAAAACCGCTCTCCCAGCGGAGCCTCAGCCCCAGGCTGCTTTGCCTTTTCCCCCTCTGCGGCCGGGCAGCGGCAGAGCTGCAGGGTTGCCCTGCCCGCTCCCCTTGGCTGAGGACACCTCCTCCCCTAGCAGGTGGATAACGGCTGCTTTATGCCGGTTCCTGCCTGCAAACGACGCAGAGAGAAAAAGCAGCTGCACTTCTGTGCGGCGCAGGGTCTGTCCCTGCAGCAATGCAGCTGGCCTTCTGCAACGTGCCGTGTTTTCGTTCTGTCCCGCACCGGGAACCGAAGAGGCTCTGCCGTGGGTTTTGGCAGGCGCAGGAGCAAGGCCAGGCTTGTTTTGGCCCAGACAGGGGTTGGGATCTGGACAAGCCCAGGAGACCATCTCAGACCACAGCCACATCCCAGCTCTGCTGAGGGGGGTTCATGTCTGTCCCCCGAATGCGTGGCCGACGGCAGGGCTGCAAGCCAGGTCTGCGGATGCTGGGTATGGGTCCCCATCCCTGCGGGGCCACGTCTGCCATGATACCCCGTTCAGCTGGACGGAGCAGGGAGGTGGGTGCCCTGGTATCCCGACGCTGTGCCCTTTGCCTCGAGGGCAATGCCCACACCGTGCCTGCTCCCTGGCTCTCGCTGGCGTTTGCAACGGTGTCTGTTACTTTGCAATAGAGACACCCAAGTATTAAATGCCCTTCCCCACTCTGAAACCACCTGCTTGGTAGAAATAACAGCTGAAAATCCCTCCTAATAATTGTGAGGCTTGAATTGGTCGGAAACAGGACCCCAGCCCATCTGGACGTTGCAGTGCCCGGCTTGGCCAAGCGCAGAGCCGAGGGGAAGAGCGATGCTGAGCTGCGCGCGGGGGTCGGCAGGTCCGTTGCCCACACGATGCCCAGCGCAGCTTCCAGGTATATGGTCTGCGTGAAGTTATAACCTCAGAGAGTGCCCAGAGCAGGGGCTGAGAGGATCTGCTGCAAAGCAGCTTCTGGAAGGTGCTTCTGGGGTCTCAGCTAAGCCCATTTGACCAAGGGGAGCGTGTGTGCGTGTGTGTTCGTGTGCACACAGAACTGCTGGCTAATTGAATCAGGCTGTGGCTTCAAAGAACCAGGCTTACTCCCTTCTTTTCATCTTTATTGATTAAAACAAATCCCAGCCCCAGCTTGCCCCCAGCGTGGGAGCAAAGGGAGGGCACGGACCGGGAGGGATGCTGAGGGGCCTCCCCTCGCCTGGAGTCCAGCTTCTCCCATCCCCGGGGGCTCAGCGGGGAACTCTTCTGGCATCTTGTCACCCTCTGCCTTCAGCTATTGGCATCAGCACAGAGTGAGGGGAGATATCCCAAATCAGAGCCTTGGCTTGGCAAGCTACAACCCCCAGTAGGAGACAGGTACCCCAAATTCAGAGAAAATAAACCCCTGCTTGGGAGTCATCAGCCCCTGAGCAAGGCACGAGGACCAGTGCTTGCACCAGGGACCCCATGGGAGGGCACTGGGCTGCCCCACTGGTTAGTGAGGCCGGCAGCTCGTCAGTGCAACGAGGAGCAGCTGGGCCAGTAGCTACAAGTAGTTGAGAGCCCCAGCCTGGGCTAAGCCAGTCCAGGCTTTTGGGCTTCATGGAGCAGCAACTAAGGCCACGCACCAGCCCGGAGCAGGTAGAGATCCCTCAGGTGCTAAAGGGGTTGGTTTTGCTGTGGGCACTGTCAGAGCTGGCGTGGAGGATGTCTGACCTTTCTCTCTCTGTCTAGGGGAGGCTGGTTACCTGCAAGGAGCCCTACTCCTTCTCTGGCAGGTTCCTGTGCCAGATCCTTCAGCTGAGTCTTGTCAAGTACCTGGTAGGTGATGTTCCTGCTGCTGGAGGAGTTTGAGGCCAAGGGGATGGGGTGATAAAACCTTGAGTAGGTTTTATCTCAAAAAGGAACTGGTAGCTCCTTTGGTTTCTCTTCCAGATCATCCATCCTCTCTGCTCTTTTAGTCTCTTCCAGTGTGTGCTCATCTTCTGCCTTCCTCCCATCCTAGCTTGTGCCTTCTGCCTGGTTTGGTCTTGCCTTGCTTCCCTTCTGCTAATGGTTGTTGCAGCATTCATGTTTCTCTCCTTCTCCAGGTCAGGAGAGATGGGAGGTCCTTGGGGACAAGGTACAATCTTAACTGCTCCTGTTTTACCTCGCTGAAGTTGGTCACGATCTCACACCACAGTGTGAAGAACAGGGTTTAAGGGTTTCACTGAGGACTTTAAATAGCTGGAAGCTCTCACATAACCTAATGTAGCTCTCCCTTGTTTGCAGCTGAAGACCCTTCAGAAAGCATCAGCCTGGGTCGGATTTGTGGTCCCTGTGGAGACCATTATCAGCAAAGTTTACCCCACCCAGTCTCCCACCAGGCCCGGAAAACTTGCCAAGAAGCGCCGGGGGAGACTAACGCGCCTCCTCCTCTCCATCATCCCCACCAGGATCCAGAACATCCTGGGCTACCTGCCAGCAGACTGGGGCCACAGCAGCATGCCCAAGGGTAAGAGCTGTGGCCTCCTGGAACACTTGCAGGCTTTGCAGCTAAGAAGCACGCAGCATGACATCAAAACACACTAGGTCTGGAGCTCCTGCGCTGGGTAGAAAGCTGGGAAACACACAGATGTATGTGTTGTGATTTGTGCCTCCTGTGAATCCCTGCAGAGGTCCGAGAAGCTCTGATCAACCCATCTAACAAAGCAAACAAGAGGAAGCGGGATGACGTAGCTCTGGAGGAGCAGGAGTCCTGGTTGGTGGTACTGGAGAGGGACCTGCCAGAGGACGACTCTGGAGACCTCACGTACGAGGTATGATGTTCTGGCTGCTGAGCAGATTTGCTCCTTGGGGGCTGAGCAATTTGGAGGTCACTGCATTTAGCCTCTGTGCTCCTGGTAGAATGGGAGTGTCTGCAGAGGAGCCTGTGCAGGGAGCTGCAAAGAGGTTTCCTTTATTGTACCTGCTTTGAGGGCTGCAGGCTGTCCAACGAGCACTTGAACATCACCTTGTCAGTGTCTGGAAGGTGTGGGTGCTCCACTCGTCCCATAACGCTGAAGCTTCCCTTTGGCTGATGTCCCTGCAAAGCCACATCTCTGTCACCCGTGGCTGCTTGGCTGTGGCTCCCAGTGCTGTTGGGAAGGGGGCTGGTGTGTCCTTCCTCAGACTGCCTCTGTCCTCCCCAGCCCTCCGATGTGGAAACGGATAGTGAGGAGTACAACTCCTGGAATGACACTGAGGCAGACCTGGAGCTTGAAGAGCAGGATGGGACCATCATGCTGAAGGACTCATCAGGTCTCCAGGTGAGTAGGCCTGCCCCACACTGGCTGCAGACCCAGCTCTGGGTACACTTGCAAATACTGGGCTGGAAGGAGGTACTTCAGTCCTTCCCTTGGCTACAGAAAGAGGTGACTGGGGTTACTTGGACGACTATGAATTTCATGAGATCGCTCACGGGTCTTGTGCTGCCCTTCCATGGAGCTGCAGTCTGACCATGCCCCTCTCTGTGCAGGTGGAGGACATACAACCTGCTGGGGTTAGTGATGCTCCGGAGCTTCTGGCTGCGAGCACGGAGCTGGGTCCAGAGAATCCAGCTGCGTCTGGCAGTGGGGAAGATGCTCCAGGTATTGATAGTGGTGATGCCCAGAAGCCAGAAGCTGATGTGAGCAGTGGGGATGGCAGTGAGCAGGAGGCTGATACGGATTGTGATGAGAGCAGCAGTTTGTCACAGTATGGGGTAAGGACTCCTCTGGGCTGAGCCATAATCCTACCCACCCTCCTTTAAGCATGGAGCAGGGGAGGTGTCACAAGCTCAGAGGTGTCTCAGCCTGGGAGGATGTCCCCAGGCTCTGAGCCTTTGTGACATAGCTCTCCTTTCCCTCTGCTGCCAAGTGAGCTAGGAAAGGGTTGTAGGGGCTCTAGCTCTTCTCCCTGTGCAAAGAGACGACCTCGGTCCCCGTATGTTGTTGAGATGATGCTGGGTGTGCACAGTGCCATGGGCATCTTCACCCCTGAGTGCCAGGACTGCCAAATGCCAGCTGAGCACCCTGTGCTGGTACCCAGGGCAGCCACCTCTGAACCACAGCCACTGCCAGCAGGTCACCATGAGCCCTCCATGACTCACTGACCCAGGTATCTTGTGCTTTAAAATGGGGAGGACTTGTGGGAGAGTCTTCATCGCTAGCATCTTCACACAGGGTCCTCCACTGCTGGAGGGTCAGATGGGTCCACCCACCTGTTGCCAAAGCACTGGTGAATACCCTCCCAGTTCCCATGAAGCTGGTGCTCCACTGCCTGGCTTGCGGGGACATGGAGGGTGAGGAGAGGTGCAGGGTGGGTTGGTTTGTATTCAGCAGCTCAACCCCCCTCTGTCAATCCTGGCTGGCCAGTGTTGGGGTAAAATCTCTTGTGTCTTCTAGGACAAGCAGGAACCCTGACCCATGGACCTGGACCTCTCCTGTGGCTGCAAAGTGCTTGGTTCTCTGGGGTAGCTGTGTCCTTGAGTAAGCTGTCCAATTAAATGCTATGTTGATATTTTTTGAACTTCATAATAAAATTACCCTATTTTTTCACATGAATTGGTATGCAATTGGCTTTCAGTACCTAGAGCGAGCAGGTTCTGCCTGTGCACCAGATGCTGCTGCTGGGAGTCCAGGGTATGCCCACGCTATGGGGCTGCCAGCAAGACCTTCCCCTCTGATCCCCCCTGTGGAGGGGCTCTTCATGGCTCCTGGGAGGGTGATGACTTTGGGAATGCTGAAATGTGTGCTGGGAAGGAGAGGGGTGCAGGGAGTGGAGCTGCAGGCCCAGGCTGAGGGGAGCAGGGTTCCCATGGGGCAGCACCTCAGCATGGCCACACTGACAGGTCCCCAGATCCCTGCCTGGCTGCAGAGGTGCAGGGTGTGGGTGCCTTAGCAGAACCTCCCTCCACATGCATGACATCTCCAAAAATACAGGAGGCAGCAAGTGTCTCCCCTTGGGATAAACCGACCAACTTCATGCAGAGCCCATTTTTGCTTGGTGAGCGCTTAAGTCTTCAGTCTGCTGTCTGGCTTCATGCCCGGGTGTTTCTGCATGGAGCCTTCTCCCTCCACGTGGTTCCTACCTTGGTTCAGTGCGAGAGTTGGAGCAAAGGGTGATTTGGGGTCTGGAAAGGCAGGCTGGGATCAGAAAGTGCCTGAACGCAACCCAGAGCTCTGGGGTGGTTTGAGATTGGCCAGTGCTTTATCTGTTGTCTGCAACAAGTCACAGTATCAGGAGCGGCAAATCCTCCGAATGCGAGTGTAGAAATGGGAACAGCTCAGGGTGTTGGGCGCTCTCGCTCGGGGCCTGCCTGGAGGCTGTGTGTGATGGCACGACTGCCTTGAGCTGTAGTTGTGTGTGTGTATCAGCTTGGCCTAACAATGCTCCAACTGTTAAAAATAACCGTGGCATCCTGCAGCAGGGATGTTGTGCTGAACAGGCTGAGCTCTCGGGCAGGTTTAACCTGGATGGGCCAGGCCAGCTCTGCTCCGAGCACCGCAGCAGACAGCCACTGCTGCCTGCCGGCTTAGTAATGTCCGTGCTTGACCCTTGCCGTGGGCAAATCCTCTAAAGAAGTATAAACCCTTCCCAGCTCTGAAGGGAGGGAGGCGTTGAGGTGCCCTGAGGTTTTGTTCTTGTCTCCCATTTCATATGGGCTGTAAAAAAGAGTGGGAGTTAAAAATCCCAGGGAGTTAAAAAGCGGGGTGGTAATGAGGATGGAGGTGCCCTGGCTCCCAGGCCCCGCTGTGATCAGGGATGCTAATGTCTTTCTAATTAAAGACAGATTCTTCTGTCAAAAGCAGCTCTGGGGCACGTTGTGCTCTGCGCAGCTTTTCCTGCTGGGCTGCAGCGATTGCGCAAAGGGCAGCTCTGGCCGGCAGTGAGCCGTTTAGAGGAAGAAATGTTTGCACTTTAAATTAGCGGCTGGGTCAGACCATCTCTCCTCAGGCTGCAGCCCTTAAACCCCTCCCTGGCGCTCTAAAGCTGGCTTTACATACAGCTCCGGCCAGAGACCTCGTGCTGGTTCCTTGTACCTCTGCTTCAGTGGGGCAGGTCTTGGACGGGGCAGAGCCCTTTTCCTCCCAGGTTAGACTAGTTATTTGTGCACCTTCAATGCGCCGAACAGCCCTGAGTCATGAAGCTCAAGTTGTCGTAAAGCTGCTCCACATCCTTCCCCGTGGCAGTGTCTCTTTAAAGGCAGGTATGCGTCTTACCTGGCGCTATCTGCAGCCGCAATAGCACTGGTGTCGTTACTGCTGAATAATAGCAAGATTTTTCTTAATATTGATAAAGGAGCTGATATTGCAACTCATGGATATTATATTGGGCTTTGCATTAATTCAGTTGCTCCTCGTTTGTGTCTGATAGCTCTCGTATTCTCTGCAGCCAGCGTTTTCAAAGCGGAGATTAATAAAACAGCCTTTAGTGGCACACAGCTAGGTAAGGGCTTTTTCTGAAATCTGTGCAGGCTTTTCCTGCTTGCTTCTGAGCTTTAGTAGCGCTGGACGGGGAGATAAAGAGGAGACTTTGTTCATTGTCTGGGTGCCAGGATGCAGAGCGATTATGCCTTAAAATGTAGTGAAGGAAGCAACTAGCACTAAATCTGGCTCTTCGAGCTCACCTGCAAATTAATTCTGTGCGCACCTGTCTGCAACAAGGGGCATGCCCAGAGCTTCCCAGAGGCTTAAGCCTTGCTTTAGAAAGAAGAGGCCTCCTCAGACGAGCATGGAGGAGGTAAATGGCTTGGTGGAGGGTGAGCCAGCTGCAGAGCTGCTTTACCCCAAGGTCATCATCTTGAATCCAGCCCAAGTAAGTAGGTGGTGCGCGTTCGTATTGTTGGTGAGGAAAGGAGGGAGCCGATGGTCACACCGCTGCCGGTGTGCAAAGGCTCAGCCCGGAGAGAGGCGGCCGATCGCTGGGGAGGTGGCTGCTGGTGGCCCGATCGGTGTCACCGCTGCCGGGGGGTAACAGGCTCTGCGGGGCTGTGAGTGACCTGCCTGAAATACCAGCTTGCACACGGGCTTCGTCTAGTTGTGGTAGGCTAAGGCTTGTACATCCCAGAAATGCACCTTTGTGGTTAAAAGGCGGTTCGGGGCATTTCGTGGTGCTGCAGCCAGCCTGTTCGCAGGGATGTGATATTACAGAACCTCATGTTTTTTGAGGACTTTGCCCCTCTTTACAGCAGGGTGGAGTGGGGGGATGAAGAGCAGGGCATGGGAGGGACCAGAGAGCATCATTCTGCCAAAAGGTGAGACTCTGCTGAGCACCGTTGAGCGTCTCTTCCCTTCCTCTCCATTGTCCCTGTCCTTCCCTGTCCTGGTCTGTGCCTTTTTTGCCCGTTTTTCCCCTTGGTGCGGGGAGGTGAAGGGCAGGGACGTGGCTCAGACCGTGCAGGGCGGCTGCAGCCCAGCTCAGTTTGGGGTTGGGCGATGCGAGGAGCAGCCTGATGGAGCAGGTTATTGAACTCCGGTCGGATGGGGATGCACCGAGTGCTCCTTGGCATCCTCTGTTCCGGGGAAAGGCCCAAGGGGGGGTGTGGGATGTGCCCAGCTGAGCCTCCGCTGCACTTGGACACAGCGCTGTGCATCAGCTAAGCCTAGTTTTGTGTGGCCCCCCTCGCCCTGGGGGCCGGGAGCGGGGCAGAGGGGGTGGCCGTGGCAAGACGCGGGGCTCTGAGGATGTAGTGGATGGTTGTGTTGAGGAGCAGGTGCCTTCCATCCACCCTCGCACACCCTGGAAATCTCCAGTCGCTGCTGAGGGCCCCAGATCTGCACCTTCCCCAGCCCCAGGGTCCATTTAGTCTCGGTGGCTTTGTGGGGACACCAGGGCCACTCCCATCCCCTCGGCAAGGGCCACCGAAGAGCAAGCCAGGTGCTGCGAGAGAGAGGAGGATGGGAAGGGGGAAGAAGGAGAGAAATTGAGGGGTTAACGCAGTGGGGGGGGGGACGAATAGGCAAGCACGGCCCTTGAGGGAGCCTGGAGGGGTAAGCGAAGGTGACCCCAATGGTTGGAGTCCCCAGGCGACACGTGGACCAAGCAGCCTGCAAAGGGCTCTGTGCTAGACCTGTGACGAGGGCGTTGCATGGGAAACAAATGGCTTAATTGAGTCAAAAATGATCGTAATTAGCATGAGAAAATCCAATTAGAAGCCATGGGCACCTTACCTTGGGCCTGTCATTGGGAGCACGTGGGGCCGGGCGGGAGCAGTCCCACGGCCGGGACAGGCAGAGAAAGGGGGCGGCGGGCGCTCCCCCAGGGCTGGCACTCATTAGCATCCTCTGCTCCTCGGGCTGCTGGCTCTGTGCCCTGGATGGAGCCTAATTAGAATGGAGAAATAGGTTTGCCAGGCTGCGCTCAGCGGCAGGGTGAGGCCGTCGGCGTCGGGGCTGACGGGCAGAGCAGCGATCGCCTCCCGCGGAGCAGCTTCATAACAAACCCCGGCGCTGTCGGCTGTTCAAAGCCGGTAATGGAGAGGGTCAGAAACCCTATTCCAGCCTTGCTCCAGGGCTGGAAGGAGCAAGAGAAAAATCATTCCTGTTCGCTCTTTAGGGGCAACTGCCGGGTTCCTCACGCGCCTGGGGGCTGCGGAGGGGGGACGTGCTCAGCTGCAGCGCCTCTGCCCTGGCACACTGGAAATAATGAGGTTAAGTGTAATTTTTAAAATTACAGGAGATATCCCTTTCCTATCACACGCATACAACCAGGGACTCAAAACATTAAAATCATCTTTATGGGTCATAATTTTTGTTACAAAAATGTTTCTTCTATTTTGGGAAAACGTGAAACTGCGGTGTTCGTCTTCTCGTCAGGCTTCGCTTTCCTGTTCCCCCAGCACTGGTTATTCGCACTGCTCCAGCAGCGAGGGGCAGGCGCTGAGCACCACCTCAGCCCACTCCCCCGCCTCCTCCAGCCCAGCAACAGCTTCTGTGCTCGACTGTCTCTAAGGGACCCCACTGCGTGAAAAGCAAAGCGTGAGCCTGTGAACCCCCGGAGACGCTGGGTTGCGGTGCTGGGCCCAGCACGGTCCCAGCTCTGCCCCAGTAAAACCAGTATCTCTGCCAGCGGGAGGAGCAGGCAGCTGGCCCTGGTGTTCCCGAAAAGCATCAGGAGCCCTCGTGGCCTGGCAGCCTCCTTCCCCACAGGCAGAGGGGTAATCCAGGGGTTCCCTCTGCCCGTGCTCCTGCCCGTCCCGCTCAGCCTCCCGCCGCCTCCGCAGGAGGTGCAAACCCTCAGCGGTGCAGGCAGATGCCTGCTCGGTGCCGTCATCCACGTGAGACTCCTGCCTGCAACTCCTGGCAGCTCGCAGCGATAATCCCAGCTTTATCTTCACGCTGCAACAGCGGCAGGAATGAGGGAGACTTTGACGTGTCCCTGGGGACCTCGGTACAAGCTCCGGGCCGTGCCAAGGGCCTGCGTTGAGGATCTGGCTCTCCTCTGCGATGTGGGCAGCCGGTGTTGAAGTGCTGTAGCTGCCCTAAAACCAGCAGGTTTTACAGCTGGTGTTGCAGTTGCGTGTCTGCATGGTCAAAGACGAACAACTGTCCCCATATCTGCTCATCTCGCAAAGCTCTGGGTGTTGTCGTTGCAGGATAAGGTGCCTGGTCCTGGGTCACCAAGGAATTAATTTGTACCTTTTCTGGGAACATGGCATGGTCCCAGCCGTGTGCCGTGGTTTGGAGGCAGGGCTGGTGATGGGCTCTGCTTCGCTCAGGGATGTGCATGGTGAGACCCAGCCGGGCTCCCTCGAGTTGCCCCTCGGGGGTTTCACAGTTGCCAGCAAGGGCTTTTCATCAGGGCTGAACTACCGCTCCCGGCGGTTTGTCTGGATCTGAGAGTCCACGGGTGCCTTGGACCAACGAAGTAGTGTTTTAGCCCTGAGCTGGGCACACAGCCCCCTCGTCGCGAGGAGGGCTGCATCCACGTGTGTAACTGGGAGCAGATGATCACACCAGCGACGGGGCGCTCCTGGCCATCACCGACGCTGCTGGAAATGGAGCCGTCACCTAGGAAGTGCACGGTTTCCAGGCCAGATATTTTTGGCTTGGTGTACTCTGAGCGTTGAAGTTTTCCAGAGGCCTTGAGCCAATGTTTGTGCTGCTGCCCTTGTTGTAGTCTCTTGAACTGGAGCCAAACTGTTGGTCACAGTTGGGTGGCATGGAGAAACCGGCGCTGTACCGGATGCCATGACTGGGCTGGCATCCAGCTGGGAGATGGAGAGCTGAAGCCCGCAGACTTATTGCATGTCACGCTGTGAGCAAAGTGATGGAAAAGTCATGAGATCCAGTGGGCCAGACCCCCCGTGCCCCCGCCCTGGGAGGGGGGATCTGGCCCTGTTCAGTTGAGCTGGGAAATGAGCTGTGCCTCTCCCGCGGCAGCTGCGGTGCGTGTCTTTCGAGCTAAACCCCCAAGGAAAGCTCTTGCAAACAAAGATGGGAAGGAGAGTGTGCTGCGAGCATTAATATGCACATACATTAGGTGTGTGACTCACAGAAGAAAGAAGAGTAATTTTCGGGTCCGATTAGCTTCATCTTCACTCTCCAAAACTCGCTGTATTTATTCATATTTCATTTAAGATGCTGCAAGATGTTAGCTTAGAAAAACGGGAGGTGATGGGGAAGGCTGGGAGCCAAGGACAAGTCCCGTCCCAACCCCACGGAGGTGAGGAAGGATGAGGTCCTGGCCAGCAAGCTGATCTGCTGGCACTAACGCGTGATCTCCTGGGGCCTGTCCTCTAGAGGTGGCTCCAGGAATGTGGGTGCAGAGGAGCCTGAAGGGGCCAAGGATCACGCTGAGTTCTTGGCCAGGGTGCCCTGGATCCTTCTGCCTGGGAAGAGGCACCTGCAGCCCCAGTTCAGGGCACCAGCAGAGCTGGAGCGTAGATCACCTCCCGTCCCCTCCTTGCTCTGACATCCCCCTCTCCCCAGGGACCTCATCGGCAGCTGTTGGTGCTTCTCTGCCCACAGCGGGTGACTCGTCCTCCTGACGTGTCCCCACATCTCAGCCCCCACCCCGGGAGGGGGGATCTGGGCATGGTGCCTGCGAGGCGGCAGCATGAAGGAGCAGGTGAGGCTGCAGGTAGGTCCTTTGTCCCCAGAGGACTTTCTGCTCTGCTCGTCTCATCCCGGCTGGCTGTTCCTCGCTTGCTGCAATCGGTGCTTCCAGAGGCTCCAGGCACCTGCCCCAGGCTCGTGTTCTTGCAGAGCGTGGAGGAGGTGAGCAGTCTGCTGGGACTTCAATGACTCTTCCAGCCTTCTTAGCAGCTCCTGGCTTTATCACCAAAAATACTTTATCAGGAGGAGCCTACAGCCAAGGAAACTTCGTGCCCAGAACAGCTCTGTGCAACCAAGGAGCTGCCCTGGGTTGCATCTTCTACTGCACGTTCCAGCCAGTCCCCTCACTGGCTCCAGGGTCTCTTTTAGAGAGAGGGAATCTGAAGACCACCTAGTTTATCACCAGCAAAGAGTAGGTCCTCCCACCTTATTTTAAGTCTTTATGCAGCTCATATGAGAGGCAGGAGCATGATCTGCTGACACGAAACCCAGCCCTCCTGCACCTCCGGGGAAGTAGGTGGCTTCTCTTTTGCTGTTTTTGCTCATGCACTAGTTCTCCTTGGCTGTAGCTCACTTGCAGGTCAGAGGCTTTGCACAAAGGATCGGAACAATCCGGTTCCTGATGTCCAGGCAGCAAAGGGGACTCTCGAGCACGGGGATTTCATCCCGGGGTTGAATAGCCGGAGGTGCACACGAGGGATGGGGATGGTGAGGGAACAGCAGGCGCTGCAGACAGGCACCATGCGTTTCTCTTAAATGCAGGCAGCCCAGAGGCAGATGTCCTCCCGACAGCCATGCATCATTCATGCAAGAGTGCTCCCTATCTGATAAATCATATTAGAGAGACAAGACACAATGGGGCTTTTAATTATAGAAACAATTACCAAGGATTAATGACAGCAGCGGTGTGATGGATTATTGTTACTCCTAAAGTTTGATAAAGCTTTAGTAGTTTTTGTCAGACGTGGAGAGCAATGAGACAACGCTTCCTTGGGTGTTTGCTTAAGCTGTAATGCACCTCTGCTCCCGGTTCATCCCGCTCTCTTCCTCTCATTTGCGCTGATGAGATATGTTTGGGGGCTTCCAGAAGATGCAGAGGCTTGGCTGGACGAAGCCTCTGAGATTCGTTATGGGAAGGGACAGGGCACAGGGCTGAGCGAGGAGGTGCTGCACACAGGGAGCTGCCGAGGCAGAGCAGAGCCTGGAGGTGGGACGGGCCCTGCGAGGTGGAGCGGGGACAGCTTGGCTCAGCATCACCAGCCACCGGCCAACGTGGATGTGTCCCCCAGGCTCATGGGATCTGAGCGGAGATGCTGCTCCCCACGAAGCACATCCCTTCACAGCCCCCGGGTGGGTGCGATGGCCCCCGATACACAGCTTCAGCACCAGCGTCTTTGCACCTGGGTCTTTCTAAGCGAAGGATCACGTCCTCACCAATCATAGACTCATCGACTGGTTTGGGTTGGAAGGGACCTTTAAAGGCCATCCAGTTCAACCCCCTGCCATGAGCAGGGACATCCTCAACTAGATCCGGTTGCTCAGAGCCCCGTCCAGCCTGACCTTCAGCATTTCCAGGGATGAATGTTTCCATCCGCCACCTCTCTGGGCAACCTGTGCCGGTGCTTCACCACCCTCAGCGTCAAAAATTTCTTCCTACTTCCCACACTCGGAGAAACCCCCTGGCCTCCCTTTCTGCCTCCCAGCAGCCTGGTGAGCCGGGCACAGGGCTGCCCTGCCTGGGATCCAAATTTAATCTGCTTAGAAGACACTAAGAGAGACGACGGCTTGGGAGAATGCAAAAGTCAGCAAGAGCTTCCCTTTGCCCGCAGCCCTGATTATCCCCCCCCCAAGGAGGCTGGCTCGGCAGCGCGGGCAGGGCAGCTGCCAGCGAACAGCCCGCCAGCAGCGGGGACGCAAATGCAGGGCGACAGGAGGGAGCGAGACGCGGGAGGGGCACGGGGCGGCCGGAGCTGTCAGCGGAGAGGTGAGGTGGAGCGCGCCGTGCCAGCCTGCAGCCTCGAGCTGCCCTTCCTCCTCCCTCCTCTGCGGGATGCTTGAGCGCTCGGTGATGGAAGATGCATGGTCTGCCCCGGCGGCTCGGCCGTGGGTGCTGCAGGGAGAGGAGAGTGTGGCCCCGCGGGAGCTAAGCCAGTCCCTGCCCCGCTGCATCACCCGGGGCAGCCTCGGCACTGGTACCTGCCCCACACAATCGTCCCCGTGCTGGGAGCTGGGCTCAGGGCCCGTGTGCTCCCTGCTCCGTGCCACAGCCCTGGGCGTTGCAATGTGCTCCCTGAGCAGCACCGAGCACCCGTGCACTGCTGTGCCCCTGGGAGCACCCCCTCCTCCTGCAACACGCCTGCCCCGCGCTCGGGTCTTTCCCAGGAGCCCCGGCACGTGGCAGGAGGACCCCAAGATTTGGTCCGGGATTTGGGGCAGAGCGGAGAAAACTGGCGTAGGGTGAGGGGTGAGAGAAACCTTGAATTCCCCGTGACGCAGTCAGGGGAAGGGGCATCGTCTCCGGACGGGCTGGACTGCGCTTGGCCTGAGTCACTCGGTCTCTGACCAGTCCCCCCTGGACAACCCGGCCCCGGTGTCCCTGCGCACTGGGGGACAGCCAGGGAGGGCTGGTGGGGAAGATTTAACAGTCCAACCTCTCTAGTGCTGGATTAGTAATTCATCGTGCGAGGCAGGGTGCAGCGATCTTCGCCCCCTCTCGCATATTAAGCGCTGCGAGGTGCAGAGAGCTGTCACCTGCACGATGAGCGGGGAAGGGGGACAGGGTGGTGGGGACGCTCACGGTGGAACTGTGGTCCCTTGGGCACAGCTGCCCCCCTCCTGCCGATGCCGCGGCGCAGGGAGCTGGGTGCTGCTGGGCAAGACGCCTTCAGGCAGGGAGGCGCGGGGTGACGAATGTCTCTGGATCCCTGTGCCAGGTAGAGGTCTTGTTTCCAAACAGTTTTTTCCTTCCATCGAGAACGTGGGTGGATTTGTTGCCTGCAAAAGCGAGACACTAATAGCGCTGGCCGGGTGCCAGGTGCAGCATCAGTTCCTACCTCCAGCACTGATGCTCCCCAAAATGCTCCCACAGCCCCACTCCGTGCCAGTCCCCCACCCTGCAGCCCCCCCGGGAGCCGCAGCGGGTGCGTGAGAGCAGCCCCGGTTGCACAGACCCCAGCACTGAGTTATTAACAGCCAAAGGAGGGTCTTTCTCCTCCAGCTCCGAGGCACTCGCGTCTGGACGAGGCTGCCAGCGGCGCTGTAATGACCGGCCTGGCTGCAGGCAACGAAGCCAATTCCCACCGTGTCGAGCAGGAGAAGTCGCTTCAAGCCCCATCGCTCGGCATCGGGGCAGCCACAGCACCCTGGCACCCGCTCCTGGTCCCCGCGGTGGGCAGAAGGGATGAGGGATATTCCAGCAGGTATAACGCGGGCCAGAAGAGATTCTCAACATCTGGAAACAGCTGGATTCCTCAGGGGAGAAACTGCCATCTTCAAACTGGGATTGGCCAATGCCCCTGGAGACCAACGCATGGATGGGGGATGATGCTCCTGGCAAATTTGAAGTCATTTCCTATTAAAACATTTCCTCTATAAAACCTGTTTCCTCACCATGACACCACTCTGTCCTGCAGAAGCCCAGCGCTTGGGTGGGCAGGGCAACAGCATTAAGCTGGTAATAACAGTAATAATGTGCTTGTCGAAGAAAAGTTAGTTTCCCAAGTCTTCCTGGTTACTAAAGAAGTCGTCAGCTATCTTCCATCCCAAATTAGACCTTGTAGACCCACCTGGCTTATGAATCAGCTCTACCATCACCGCACACCGGCGTAATTTGTCTTGTCTTTCAATATAACGGCTCCCGTCCCACTCAGAGGACGCGGAGCAAAAGTAGGCAGCCAAAAAAAAGCAGGACCCCATGTGCTGGACTCAGCAGAGCAGTGAAAGACGGGGACTGGGGGAGCTTCTTCGCTCGCTGTTTGAGTTCATAGTCTGGATGTTGTACGTGCAAGGACAGGGAAGATGGAGAAAATCGCTGGGGATGGGCACCTCGCCTCAGCACGACCCTGAACTTGAAAGGGACTGAGAGGGCCCGTCCCTCCGGGCAGCCTGGGTGAGCCAAGACAGGGCTCACCAGAGCGAACAAAACCTTGGAAGCCTCCAGTAAGGGCCAGAGAAGCGCGTTGTCACCACCATCACCTGCCAGCTACCCCTGGACACAGCGGAGCAGGAGAGGGGCCGGGCAGCTGCCTGCGGGGCGGGAGGAGGTCCCCAGCCCAAGCCGGGGTGCGGGTGGTCTCTGCGTGTCTGGTGTTTCGAGTTAGTTCCTTCCAAACGAGGGGAAAAGCCTGGCGGTGGCTGGGGACGTGTCCCTGAGGGATTTACACCAACGTGCAGCTTTTCTCCCAAGACGGTGTCTTGCGGAGTGACCGGTGGATCAGAAATGCTGCCTAATGGAGAGCGAGCCGTTAGAAACGGGTGAGGAGGACGTCTCGTGGCGACGGCCCCGGCAGCCCCCGGGTCCCCAGCCCGGGCAGTGAGCTCCCTCCTGCCTGCGCTGGAGATGGCCCCAGCGCCCGAGTCCAGCAAGCGCCCTGCGCACCCGCAGCATCCCTGCGCGAGAACCGGGCGAGGGCCGTCCCGCAGCGGGGACGGGCACGACTTTGAGGGTTTTATTGCCACCGTGCTATGTGCTCCGCTCGTGCAATTCTGTTCAGGTCGGCCGGAGACAAAACGGCCGCAACTCATCTGCAACGGCCCTGTCTCCAACCGGGAACCAGCAGCTTCCAGAGCTGCGAGCAGACACAGCCATGGCTTGAGCTCATGAATTAAGGAGAGGAGAACTTGGTCTCTCTGTATTAAGTGTGAAGACAGACGCCAGGGTTGCAGAGGCACGGGGCAGAGAAGTCACCGGGGACAGTTTCCGTCTAGCGGGTGCAAATGGTGTGTTTGCCGTCCACAGCACCGCAGTGCCTGGAATCCTAATCGCCTGCAAAGCAGCTCTAATGATATTTGAAAAGGAGCTGGGAGCTGCCGGGAGGGATTCGATGCCATGCTCAGATAAAGGCAGGCAGGACGCACGCACAGAGGGAGGGCGAGGGAGACGGGGGCGGGGAGCGCGTTTCGCACGACACAGCTGAGTGAAGGGAAATGTGGGCTGAATTTCATCAGGAGCAATTTCCTAGCGGGGAGGGAGCGAGCAGGCAGCAGAGCGGCCGCCCCCAGCTCTCCGACAGCGGGGAGCTCTGGGATCCTGCCGGGCACGGCTCCGGCCTGAACCCCTGCACTTGTTCAGGGATGGAGAGGCAGCCTTGGACCCTTCCACTGGTGCCTCTGCCATGAAGAGAGGAGGTGAAACAGGCAGCATCTTGCAAAAAACTGCTGTGCCGACGCTGCTCATCACCCCTTCTCCTGCCCGTCTGCATCAGGAGGGCTGCGCTGCCCCGCGACAGTGCCCGAGCACACCCCGGCCCACGTCTCGGCCAGTTCTGCTGGCAGCAGCCACATCGGTGCTGCCAGATTCCCTCCACCCTGTCCTGTGCCCTCTCACGAGCAGAGTCCCCGGTGGCTCAGCCAGCCTGCACCGACCAGAGCAGAGGCTCCGTGGCCTGGGGGCCGTCAGCCGGCCTGGCCCCGGCACGGCCGTGGCGAGTGGGCGTGCAGCGGCACGCGGGGCCGTGAACCAGGACAAGGAATGGGAAGACAATTGCTGCATGGGCAGCTGCCAGATTTGCTTCTTGAGCAAGGACAGCATCCGAGCGGAGAGCCTGCATGGCTGCCTGCGCTGCCGTTACAGAGCCGTGGCCGACGCTTCGGGAAGGGATGTGTGCTGCCTGTTCACTCTGGTGCAGAGTGACTGCAGTGCTGACTTCTATGTGCGCCCAGCCCTTGGGGGACCCCCAAGGGCCCCGATGCTATAGAAGTGTGCGGTTTGGGTTTGTCAGCAGAGCCGGGGGGTTGGGGGAAGCATTTGCAGCGGCCATGCCCAGCTCGCTGCCTGCCCGCGCCCTGCAGCCCAGCCACCATCTCCCCAAACACCCTGAGCTACCGGCAGCCCGGGGATGCGCTGCCGCCGTGGCTGGCTGCGCTCGGAGCTGGATTTAGAGCCTGAAATTTTCTGCTTCCCGCTGCTTTTGGGTCAGGTGGGGACCCCGGCACCACGCAGTTCCTTGGGCTCCCCCACCCCAGGGATCCCCCAACCCCACAGTGTCACTGCACCACCCCCACCACACCGGGCTGCTCCCAGCCCCGCCGTGGCTGGGCGCCCCTGGGGACACAGACGGCGCTGCAATCCTGCCTGGCCCCGCCGGGCTGGGCAGCAGCAGAAAACCCGCTCTGGAGCTGAGTGTCACAGTGGGAAGGAGGAACCGGGGCACATCCGCCGACAGTGATTCCTCTATTAATGTATCCCGGTACCTGGAGCACCTTCCTGGATTAGAAGGGCAAACAGAAACCTCTCAGCTGCCAGGATGAGAAAAACGAGCTGGGCAGTGCCCTGGCCCCACCTGCCGAGGGGAATAAATCATCGCCGTGGGCTCCGTGCTCAGCTGCCGGCTGCCGCGGGGCTGAGAGCTGAGTACGGGGGCGAGCAGCCCCGCAAGGCGAGCACGCAGCACCCGGAGCACGCGTGCTTCCATGCCGGGCAGCGATCGGCTCCGTGAGCGCAGGCAGGTGTTGGGACCCGGGTGCTGCGTGAGCTCTCCTGGCCCCCAGCAAAGCGGCTGCAGAAGTGACGGCCCCGCAAAGGGGGCCTGGGGCGGGCTGAGCCCCACCGGGAGCATCGGGGCAGGGGGAGACATGAAGCCTGTGCTGCGGAACCAGAGATAATTTGCTTTATCTTTCTTTGGGGAGGGAAATAGGTGTGCTGGTTCTGAGGGCTGTTGAGCACGCAAAGTTCCTGCTGAAGCCCATTGGCGCTGGTGTTCAGTGGCTCTGCAAAACTGGGCCACGGACCTTAAAAAAGGAATTGGGGGAAGTCCTTCTGTGGGAGTTTGTCACCTTGGGCTGACTTCACTGCTGGAAGGGACACCTTGGCCCGGACACGGCAAAAGGGCATTTAGGGGTTGCTAAAGGCAGCCGGGAGCAAGGGCAGGTGAGGAGCCGAGCACCGGCTCTCACCGTCTCCTCTCCACTGTCACCCGAAGCACCGGCAGTCGGAGGGGGAAAGGTCCCTCTCCTTCCTGCTTGGATTAAAACCTTTTGCCTGATGGTGTTTCTGCTGGGGACAGCTCGGAACAGCAGGTGCTTGGCCAAAGAAACTTTCATTGTAGTTACCAAATATTTATTAAAAGTAACTAGGATTAGTCATGGGCTCAGGCTGTGTTTGCAGAGCAGGTACATATGTCCGGTGCTTTGTAGGTAAATACAAGGGTGAGATGTCTTCCCTCAGGGGTTCATGCTCTGAAGCAGATCAAAACCACAGACACAGAAACATCGGGGTCAGGGCAGAGCGAGCCGGAGGAAAGAGGCTTTGTAGGGGGAACAACGCCAGCTCCGTGCGGAGCAGGTCACGTACGCCGCTCGCGATGCAGCAGCGACCCCGTCCTGGGCTCCCCAAGCCCCAGGGGGCAGCGGGCCGTGCCCCTCCGTCCGCATGCTGGAGCCGTGCCCGAGCCACGCGGCTGGGGGGAGGCTGCATTTTGGGGTGCCGATGGGGGACCCGGCCAGAGCGAGCCCCTGGGACCGGGCAGCGCGGGGTCCCACCCTGGCGAGTCCGTGGGAGAGGGTCGCTCCAGGCTGGGAACCTGCGGTGGAGCAGGGCTGCTCCTGCCCTTCCAGCTGGAGGAGAGGCCACCGTGGGGTGCTGTCCCCGGGGCACCCGGGGCCGTGCTGCCTCCGGCCATGCGGTGTCACTCTCCACTCGTGTTTGGGTCCCTACAAAGCCTCCAACCAGCACATCCAACCCCCCCCTCCGTGTGCCCCGGGAGCCGTCAGGGCTCAGCTCCGCGGCCCGTCCCAGCGGTGCAAGTCCCGGGGACGGTGCTGTCCCCAGTCCCTGAGGTTTGGCTGGCTCTGGTGCAGGGGCGTTTGGGGCTGGGGGTTTGGGGCTGGGGGGTTGGCCCCCCTCCGGCCGTGCCCTGGCGATGGCACCCTGCCAAGCGAGGACTGGCCCCCCGGCAGCCCCGAGCCCTTAGGGCATCGGCCCAGCGCCAAAGGGGCACTCGCTGAGCTCCCCAGCCACCCCATTTCTGCAGGGTCAAACCCTGGCTCCTTCTGGATCTTCCATGTGGATCGTGAGCCATCCGGCTGGCTCCTTCTAGGAGTTAATCGAGGTTTCCATTAGTCAAAATTAATGGCCACCGAGAGTCTGTAGTCATCACATGGCTCCCACTGCTGCATCCTTAGGGGAGAAAAAAAATCAGTGGCTGTCACCGGAGCTGGCAGTGCCGGAGTGCTGCATTGGAGCTGGCAGGGGACCGGCGCGGCGCTGGGGGCTGGCACGGGCCCCCCGGCAGGCAGGGAGAGGCCCTGGCCCCCAGCTCCAACAGGGAAAGCTCCCGCGCTCCACCATGGGAGGGCAAAGTTGGGGCAAAAGGGAGTTTACCTCTCTGTTTATTGGAATTTTTTTTTTTCCCTTGGCGTGTTGCAGCCAAAAACTCCGGGATTTTGAGTGTGTGCCAGAGCAGCTGCGATTTTTTAATTTCTCTCTCTCTTTTTTTTTTTTTTTTTAAAAAAATCATTTTGCTGAGTCTGTGTGAAAATGCCCCAGAAAGCAGCAAAACTTGTCAAGACGCTCCCAGCACTGGCTCGCTCAGAACAGCACCTCAGAAGGCAGAGACCCCCCCGAAGCATCGCGTGCCGCCAGCCCCAGCCCCGGGGCCCTGCCCCGGCTGCGCTTTCCCCCCGAGCTGGAGATGGGGACACCTCGACGGGAGGAGGTGACGTTCGCGCTCCCCTCCGTTCAGGGGGGACAGCTGCGCCCCAGGCAGCCCCGCTGGGTGCCCTGTCCTGATGCTGAGCAAGAGGCAGGGTTTGGAGTGACGTGGGTTTTGGGTCCCCAAGCTCATTTTGGGGGGGACACGGCTATTTGGCGCAGGGCCAGGCTCTCGGGCCAGGGGGGACAGGTGGGGGTAAAGTCCAGGGGACCAGGTCCCATCTCAGCACCCCAAGTGCCGCGGCCCCTGCCAGGGAGCAGGCTCTGGGTGCGCAGAGGACAGGGGGCCCCTGGCCCAGCCTGTCCCCCGTCTCCTGGCGTAAGGTCCTTTTTAAGCTCATATTGAAGCCAATTTGAATTAATTGGAGAGCGAGACCTAGGGACGCGGCCCCGTGGGCTTCTCCGATGTCCAACGCGGGGCCGTGGGGCTCCAGCTCCGGGAAGCAGAGCTGTTAACCTCAGCCTGGCGCCTTTTCTCCATATCTTTGTCCTGTCCTTTCGCTTAAGCCCAAAGTGATGCCAAAGGGGCATCAAAGCTCACGGGAGGCGGTGGCGATGGGGGTGCACCCGGAGGGGGAGCGGGGCCGAGCTAAAACCCACGTCACGGGCTTTGGTCACAACCTGCCTGTCCCCTTATCCCAGGCAAATCACTTGTCTGGGCCTTGGTTTCCCCCAGAGTAAAATAATGGCATGAAGGGGACACGGTGAGACATAAACAACTCGTTTTTCTGGTAGGAGGCTTGGGGAGGGGTCAGGGACAAGGTGGCCCCGTCCAACCTGGGCTCCCCCAGCTCCCCCGTCGCATTGCCAGCACTCTGCCCCCCCCAAAACCAGCTCCAACCCTGGCCAGCCGGCAGCAAACCATCTCCCGTCAGACAAAATCAGATCAGCACTTGGCTCCCAGCGACAGGAGCGTGAGCCATGTGGATGAAGCAATTCCCCCCGTCCCTTGATTAATAACAAGGCAGGCCTGCGGAGCGAGGGCGGGGGGGATGCTGTTTAATTGACTCTGTGTTTTTGAAACAGCAGCTTAATGACTAGGTTCAAATTAGCCAGAATCACCTTTTCATCCTGGGGAATTGAAATGAAACGTGGATTGCTCCGGCACTGCCTCCTCCCCACGCCAGCCTCTTAAAAATACATCTCCAATTAAACCAGTTGCATTTCTCATGCTTGGATTTTTCATCTTTTATTAAGCAGATAAATTGTTATTGTTTAAAACAGCAATGAAATTCCTTCACACCCATGTAAATCTCCTGGTTTTAACGGCAGATCCAGGGGTGAGGCTGAGGATGAAACTCAAATGGGAAAGCCCGAGACGCTTGTGCCTGCAATGAAATTATAAATCCACATCCCGGAGCAAACGAGCAGTAGGAGGCAGCCAGAAATCTCCATCAGCAGAAGCGCTGGGCTGCAGCAAGGGATGGAAGTTGCAAGTGGAACCGATAAGGCACCCAAGCCGGGAGAGCCGTCGGCATTTCTGGCAGCATCCTGCACAAATGGAGCCAATTCAGGCGAGAACATCTACTAGGGGAGCTCATGGCACTAAATCAGCCTGGGATTCAGCGCCGTGCCCTGCTCCTTCACCCTGATTTCTTCCCTCAGTTTCCCCATCTGTAAAATGGAGGACGTGCTGCCAACCCTGCTTGAAAACCGCTGTCAGATGCAGAAAATGTAGCTGAATTGCTCGGATGATGCTCGTCGGCTGTCACGCAACAGATCAAGGGCACGGGACACTCTGCTTCAGCAGCCCGCGTCCCCTAAGCCCTGCGACCAGCAAGGCTGATGCCAGCCTGGGCCAAGCATCGGTGAACAGAGGAGCAACAACTCTGCCCTGGAAGTCAGCCCTGGCAGGGGAATCGGCCTCTCTCATCCTCAAAGCCTAATTAAGCAAATCATCTGCCTTTGGGGGAGGCTTTAGGGGGAGCAGAGAGGGGCAAGAAGAGAGCTCCAAGGAGGAATGGCTAATGGTGAGCGCTGTCTCCACGTGGGATGTGGGTGCTGGTGGGATGCACCACGTTATTGCCCGGTGAGCTTGGGATCTTCCCGGCCCTGCTGTGGCTGCCCGTGAGCCTGGCGCTGCCGCAAGGGACAGCGGAGCCCACCGCGGGGGCACGAACGCAGGAGCCCTGGCTGGGTTGGGGGCTGCGCTCGCTCCCGGTGCCACGGTGCTGTTTGGGCCCCGTTTGTCCCAGTTCCCTGTTGGATGGGGGGAAACGGTTGGTCCATAGTCCATGGGGTGCTCGCAGCGAGGTGGGTGCCCGGACCCTGTCCCGGGGCAGGGTGACGTGGGGCGGGGGGCTGGGGGGGGCCAGGCGGGGTGGCCTGGGGGTCGGGGGCCGTGCTGGCGCGGGGTCGGGGGCCCCACGCGGGGCAGCGCAGGGCTGGGGGGCGCGGGCTGGCCGGCAGGACCCCTCCGCGCTGCGCCGTGCCCAAAGGGGAGGGACCCCCGCGCCCTTCCCTGCCTTTCGCCGCCGGCTCTGCCCGTTCCCCCGCCCGCAGCGCAGCCCGCGGCCGCGCACCGGCCCCGTCCCTCCCCCGCGCTCCCGGGGCGGCGCGGCCCGGCCCGGCGCGGCCCGGCGGGGGCGCGGGGGGCGGCTCCCACGCGTGCTCCGCCGCCGCACGGCCAGGCGCGGCGGGGAGAGGCGCCGCCGCCCCCGGGGACGCGCCGGGGCAGGGCCGGGGTCCGTCCGGAGCCGCCGCCGCGCCGCCCCCAGGGCTGCGGCTCTGCCCGCGCCGCCGCCGCGCCATGGGCAGCCCCGGAGCCGGAGCCGAGCGGTGAGTGCGGGGTCCCGGGGGGGGGCGGGCGGGCGCCGCCGGGTCGTGCCGAGCCGGGCCGGGTCGGGCCGGGCCGGGGGAGGCAGAGCCCGGCGGGGCGCACACGTGGGTGCGGGGGCGGCCGCGGAGCCCCCGCCGCCCCCGGGGCCACCCTCCCGCCTGCCCCCGGCACCCCGAAAGCGGCTCCTCGGGGTCTGCCCGGTCGGTGCCCACCGCCCCGGGCTGCAAGGCCCCTCCGCTCCCCGCAGCCTCCGGCGGGTGCGGGGACAGGGGGGCTCAGCCCCGGGTGGGGGGCTCGGCGGCGGCGGGCAGGGCTGTCGCCCCCCGCGCCGGCTTCGCACCGGGGGTTTAAATGGCCTCAGGCAGGCGGAGAGCGGCGCCGGGGGGGTCCGGCCTCGCCCCGCCCGGCTCCATCCTCCACCGCTCGCCCCTGCTCGGCCCCGGCGCTCCGGAGGGTCCGGGACCTGCAGTGTCGGGGCTGGAGCCGCTGCTCGCAGCCCCGCGTAGCCTTTCCCTGGCAGAGCCGAGTGGGGCTGAACATCGGCAGGCGTCAGGAAGGGTCTTCCCCCATCTCGTATCGCTCCTGTTTTCCCCCCGGTCCTGCAGGTCCTCGCTCCTCACCCCCCCGGGGCCCTGCCTGCCCCCCTCCCTCAGCATCCTTGATTTTAGGGCCAGGCGGATTCTCCTGTCAAAAATCCCAGGGCTGGTTTAAATGCAAATGTTACCGGGGCTGTGTTTCTCGGGGAAATGGAGCAGGCAGCAATCGCAGCATACGCGGCTCCGCTCGCCGTTCTGGAATAGCAGCCTCTTCCTACTCCACATCCAGAGTACTTTTGTGCCAGTTTCTTAATCCGCTTGCAAAGCGGATTGAGCTAAAACCTGACAAAAGGTGCTCCAATTCCCACGGCGTTCGCGCAAGGGAGGGATTGCAGAAGAGCAGCTGCTCTTTAAATTCGTGCCCAGCCTTGCCCTGAGACGAGGTGTCGGGAAGGAGAATAGAGCAAACAGGAGGCGAGAGGATAACAGAAGCAGGCAGAGCACCTGCAAAATAGATGGAGAGCGGATCGGTCGCGGATCCGCAGCCTGGCAGCACCCCGAGAGCAAGCCCGTCCCTTCGGAGCGAAGAGCATCCGCTGCGCCAGCCGGAGAGGCTGGACCCCAGGACGGGCCGGGGTTGGGGATGCGCGGTGGCCCGGTGAGGACCAGCCTGGGCCTTTCAGAGAGCTCCCACTTGCTGCTTGCTTTCATGGCGTGGTCTCGGCTGCCAACGTGGTGCTGCCCGCTCTCGCCCTGGCTGGGGGTGCGCTGCCTGCGGGCGGGAGGCTGTCCTGCCTGGGGCAGACCGCTCCGGCGGGCGCTGGTTTACCCAGCTCTGGCCCCGCTGCCGGGGAGACCCCACGAGAAAAGCCGTATCCAGAGAGGGAAAGTTCCTACGAACGTCTCTCTCAATCAGATCATAAGGAATTAAAAAAAAACCCAAACCTGAAAAACCTGAGTTGCCCAGTGGCTCCCAGCAAGCTGGGCGGCTGCTCAGTGCGATATATTCATGTGTGTCTTTAAAGCCGGGGCCAGGTGCTGTCGCTGGCCTTAAAAATGCAGAAGTGCAGGCAGTGACCACCACGATAACCCCTTGGTAAAGGGGGTGCCTTGGAGCTCTGCACCCCAAAGCTCTGCGCTTCACCTCTGCTTCATCATCCCTTACGCTGCAGGATGGAGACGGGGGATGAGGTACCTGCTGCCCACAGCCCCGCACCCCGGGGCATGGCGAGAAACGTGGCACGTGTCCTTTAAACAGGAGAATAATTCAAGATGTGTTGGGGAGCTGCCAGTTCGACAGCCTGTGATTGATCCGGTTTGATTTGAGCTCATGTATTTATCATCGGCGTTCCTGTGGCGCTCGTTACGGCGGAGGGGAGGAGCAGCGTTGCTGCCTCTTGCTGCTGGAGGACTGGCAGGGCCGGGTGAGTTTTGGCTCCGGCCGGGAGAGGTGGTTTCTGATCCTCCCAACGTTTCTTGTGGTTTTCAGAGGTTGCAAAAATCCCACTTGAACATCTGCAGCCTTTCCCAAAGCCTCCGGTCCTCGGCTGAGCTGAGCTCGGGGGAAGATGCTCTCCGACACGGCAATGCCCAGCCTGCAAAACAACTGGGGCAGCACCCCGAGAGCAGGGAGCAAACGTGGCCCCACCGGCGCGGGGAAGCAGGAGGCAAAGCAGCTTTGCGCGAGAGTTGGGGTTTTTTCGGCTTAAACATCAGCAGATTTTACTTTTATCCTGCCCTGTTGGGAGGAGGGAGCTGGAGGGCCAGAGAAACGGGGGCTGGGTTGCGTTTCGCCCCTCTTGGGCTGCCCTTCTGAGCTGCCCCTTGGCACCGATGCCCGGGGTGGGAAGCGGCTGGGCCAGGCTGAGCAGGGGACTCGCTGCGGTGGCAGAGCCGGGGCACCTCCCGGGCACGGCCAGATCCCGCACCGCTCCCGCTGCTGCCGGGCTCGGCCCTTCCCGGGGGACACGCTTGTGCCGATCCCTCGCTGAAGATAGCAGGGCCGGGGGCTTTGTTCCTATTTTTTAGTGTTTTGAGCTCAGGAATGTCTGCTTTTATGAGCTGCGTTACTCCTGCATCACGAGGTGACGCATCC
This sequence comes from Phoenicopterus ruber ruber, assembly GCA_009819775.1. NCBI lineage: Eukaryota > Metazoa > Chordata > Aves > Phoenicopteriformes > Phoenicopteridae > Phoenicopterus > Phoenicopterus ruber. The sequence continues at coordinate 1,876,224 of CM020240.1, read as the reverse complement.
CTTGCTCCAAGGCCCTCGCCTAACCACTGCCCTTTCCCTCCGAGCAACGGCACGGGCCCGAATTAAACCTTGAATTTGAAGCCCGATGGTACGGACGGACGAGAGCGCCCAGCTGTATTTGCGCTCGGCGTTGAGAAGCTTTAAATGGATGCAGTTGGAATCGCTGGAGCTTTTTCGACTTCTGGGTGTCGGCTCGCCACTGTTTTGCCCCCGAGCATCCCGCCGGGGAGCAGGTGGCCCCTCTCCGCTCAGCGGCGCCGGGAGCTGAAGCTGCCATAAGGCAGAAGGAGCAGGCGGTCGCAGAGGAGCCGGGCGGCTCCAGCAGACAGGAGCCGCATCGCTGCTGCGTTCCCATCCTCGGGATGGGAGCGAGCTGTTGCCGTAGCCCTGGAAATAACATCGGGAATGTAAAGCACGTGGACGGATGCGTTTTACGTGGGCAGCGGTAATTCCCGCGCCGCCGGCTCGCTGCGGAGTGGGCAGCCCGGGTGGGATGCCCGTTGCCAGCAGCATCTCCCCGAGCGCCAAATCCCACGTCTCGGAGCTAAGGGACCTGGGGGCCAAGCGAGGCCGTCCCTGAGCTTGTCCCCAGCCGTACTGACTCACCAGGTGGCTATAAAAAACCCCAACATGCATCCCGTGCCTCAGTTTCCCCATCTGTAAATGGATGTAGTCCAGAGACCTGGCTTTGTAGGTTGATACGCTCTCTCAGGCAGCCAAAATCCTGCTGCCTGTCTGTGCCCGCAGCTGGAACGCGATGGTGGAATCGTGTGAGAAGGGCGGAGGGGGCATCGTGCAGCATCCCCGCGTCCCCGGGCAGGGGCTGCAGCACGGGGGCGAAAGGTGCTGCCCGTGGAGGTGCCGCCAGAACCCAAAGGGCCGTTTTGTGAGTCCTGGGAAAACACCAAAAGGAACAGGCGAGGGCAGAAATGTTGAGAGCAGAGATTTGAGAGGAGGTGAAGGAAAGCAATAAAACCGACGAGAGCATTCGGAAAAGATGCTGAGAGCCGCTCCGGCTCGCCGGCCGTGGTGGGGAAATTGGTTGGGCTTCGGGTGTTATCGGTTGACTTTTCCGGGAGACTATTTTTGAAGTTTATGTAGGGTTTACCTTGAAAGACAAAGCAAATGCTTCCACGAGGGCTGGCTCCGGGGACGCAGGAGCAAGGGGGACTGGACCGCAGCATCACTTGGCAGTGTGCGCTGGGCAGCCCTCGGCAATGGCGCGTTCTGCTTTCTCCTTCTTTGGTCCTTTTAAGTCGCGATGCTTTGGGGCTGTAGCCGGACCCCTGGGGCACCCCGAGTGTCGGAGGTGGGGGCTGAGGCCGGGCAGGACGTGGGGCCGGGGCTGGTGCGGGTGGCAGAGCGGGGAAATGGCACTTGTTGTCGGAGAGCGGAGCCCTCCCTGCGTCCTGCCCGGCCCCGAGCAGGGGCTGCCTTCCCTCTTCTTCATAGAAAAGGGGCAAAGCGAGGGCAGGAGCAAACTCACCCCAGCGCGGTCAGATAGCGGGGACTTGGGTGGATAATGTGGGCAAACTGAGAGAAACGGCTTCCCCGTGGATGAGTTTAAAAAAAAAAAGCTAAACCCGAGAGGTCTGGGGCCATCCACGCGGGCACCCAGCAGCCAGGATCCCGGGTACCGGGATGCGGAGCAGAGCCAGCATCCGTCTCACCGAGCAGCTCAGTCCCAAGCGGCGAAGCCGGCTGCAGCCCCGGCACGTGCCCTGCTCCTTCCCGTGCCGTCTGGCTCAGCCCAGCTCTTCCCGTGCTTTCCTGCCTTCCTCCCCCTGAGTTTTTCACGCCACCCTGAGCTTCGCTGCAGTTCGCAGCCCCATCCGTCCTGCGGGTTTGTTTTTTAAAGCCGTGTCCCAGCTCCTAACAGCTCGGACCTGGAGCGCTGGGGCTTCTTGTTCCGCCCCCGATGTGCCAGCCAAAATAGCAGCGGCCACGTACCACAGTGGAGGGGAACAAGCGTCACCGAGAATTAAAACGACAGATCCCAGTATCAAGGTCTCCGAGGGTTTGTGCTTTATTAAGCAACGGTGAGTTCACGGGAAGGGACTTTCACCCGGAGCACCGGTTGCGTCTGCAAGAAAAGAGAACCGGGGACTACGTTTCGGTCCAGCCGTGCGATGGGGAGGCAGGGCCAGGCGCCGCGGGAGGCGAGCGGGGCATCCTCGGCCCCGCGGGGGTGAGCCCTGTCCCTGCAGAGCCCGGGGAGGATTGGGGGGATGGAGGGGCCGGGCGATGGGAACAGCTCGGCTTCGAGACGCTGCAGAGGGACGAGCCACGGCGCTGCGGGGCAGGAGAGCTGGAGGGTTCCCCTCGCCCGTGCGATGGCCTGTTTGGGGTCTCGCGTGCCCAGACCCGCCTCAGCCGTGGCCAAGGGCGTGTGGTGGGGCCAGGAAAGCCCCTCGGAGCAGGGTTCACCCCGTCTGCAACCTGCTCGTGTGCAGCGCCCGTCCTGCCCCCGAGCCAGCAGAAAAGGGGGGTGCGACCCTGAGGGTGAGCTGATGTTTGCACCCATCGGTCCCTGCCCGGTGCTGCGTGGTGCCTCGCGCCGTTCCCTCTCCCTAAAATGTGGTTTCATGATCGTGGGGGTTATTTAATAGATCAATGTTTTATCTCTTTGCCTTAGGGTCTCCCTCTTCCCACCGCCCCCTCCTATTAAAAATTCATTATTTCTCCCAGATACTGTTGCTAGAGGGAGACAGGGAGAGATAGAGGAGGAGGGAAAATATTTAATAGGAAGAGAATATTGAATTTGAAACAAATATCGTCCCTCTCTCCCTCACACCCAGGGCAGCGAGTTTGAGCCCAAGCGCTGCCCTGTCGCGTCGCAGGACCCCGACGCTCCCAGCAGACTCGAGGAGGTCGTGTGGGAGCCGGGGTGAGCCCGGGCGGTGGGGACGGTCCTGCTCCTGCCCGGGCCCGAGGAACCCACCGCCGTGGAGGTGGCAAAGCCCCCGTTGGCTTCAGAGCCGGGGCTGCGGGGACATCGTGGCTGGTTCACGCAGCGGATGCAGGAGGGAAGAAGCAGCGATAATGTGGGGGATGCGCCGACCTCCGACTCGTCCCCCGTCCTCAGCATCTCCAGAAAAGTCCCCCCGAGGCCTCGCTTGCTTTTCCTGCTCCGTTTGGACGCTGTTTCGGTCCGGGCGGATGAGAGGGTGCGTTTGCAGGCTGAAATAATTCACAGGGGCGTCGGTGGGCTGCGCGCTGTGGGGCCAGCTCGCCGGCCCTGCGGCACGAGGCTGGGACGCGGAGCCGTCGGGCAGCCGGGTCGGCTGTAAAATAACCGAAGTCGGAGGAACGGCGGCGTGCCGCCCGTGGGGACGGGCCGTGGCTGGAGCGAGTAGGACCCAGGCGGGCTCGGGAAGGCACTTTCCGTCTTCAGAAGGCCCCGTGAGCGCGGTCCTCGGGGTGCTCCTCGTGGGTCAGGGAGCAGCAGAGTTTGGCAGAGCAGCATCCCGCAGCGCGGAGCAGGATAACTAAAGCGGCTCTGGCCGAGAATCCCATCCAAACTCCATCCGCCAAGTCTCCGCAGTGACTCTGGTTTATGGAAACTATAATAACTCAAATTAGGCGAGTGGTTTTGCTGCCCTCGGGGGGAGCCGCTCTCGGCCCAGAGCCGTGCCCTGGCTGCCGTTTCGGACCCGGCGGCGCAGCCGGAGGAGCAAACCGTGGGGGTGGTTGGTGCTTCTGTCCTCTTTTTCCAGAGGGTCGCCCGGTCTGACCTTCCCCGTGCTCGGGACAGCTGGGCACCGACGCTTCAATATTGCCAGAATGAGCTATTTTGTATTTTTCCATTTAAATCTCATTTGAAGAAAAGTCCATCTGGTTCCCTCCGTGCTGCCAGAGGAAAAAGGCTGCTCTCAGGTCAGCTTTCCACGGGGCGTCTCCTCGCTGGAGACCCAGGCGAGGTCGCGTGGCCAGGACCTCGGGCTCTTCTCCTCCCCGTCGCAGCAGCAAGGTGGGGTGGAGCAGGGCCCCCGTAATTGAACGCTAATTAGGGGTGGAAAACGAGCAGGACCCTGCGACTGCAAACCGCGGACGAAGTGACATAAATGAGATCTAAATTGTGACCTTTTTCCGTAAGCAGGACTATTAACTAAGCGTGACAAACGGAGGGGGGAGAAATAACCCTGCCTTCGTTAGCCCTCGTGCCCAGGGCTGACGCGGAGCTGGAGCCCGGTCGGCTCCCGGGGCAGCGCAGCTGGCGACGCCGGCCGTCCCTCCTCGCCGTGCCCGGTGCCGCAGCCGCGTGTCGCTCCAGGAGTTAATTTGGAGGCTGGACCCTTTCCGTCGGGTCAGGGAGCGGTTTCTCTTCTTGCCTTCGGGGTCGCTTTTTTGCATCAAGCGGCAGCCTTGGGGCAAAGCCATTCCCAGCTTAGGGAGCGTCCCGCCGGGTTCGGCACCGCTGCCTTGCTCAGCCTCACGCCAACATCTGGCAACCGCTGGAAATTCAGGCCCAAGTCGTTTGCTGTGGCAGTGGCGAATGGGGTTGTGATCCGATAGTTCGGTGTCGTCCCTCACCGGACACGCTCCTGTCACGGCTGCCGGGGTTTTTTTCGCATGAGTTTTCCCTGAAGTTCTCGCTGGGTCGCGGCCGTTGCTGGCCCGTGGGTTTCGGTTCACGCCGGGACACGGGCAGAGCCGCCCCCGGCGCAGGGACGGCTCGATGCTGGGCTGGGCTCCGACTCTGCCGCCGCGGTCCGGCTCGGCTGTCTCCATCTCGGTGACTTCCCGCTTTCCCGAGACTCTTGAGAAACAGGTCTTTTCTTCCTCTGTTTCATTTTTTAACAGCTCTGTCTCTCCGTTTCTCTCCCGGGGGCTGGTTCTGGCTGTGCCCCCCCAGAAGCCGGGAGACGCCGTGTCCTTGCTGGGCTGCTGCTGTGGACGGCTGGAGCTGAACTTTTCCTCCTTCCCCAGTGGGTTTTCCAAATTTTCCGATTTACTTTTGCAGAAAGATGCTCTTTGGGGACACGTCGCCAAGAGAGAAGATTTCACTGAGGGTTTCCAATGAGCGGCCCGTGACACCCCCTCCACGATAACATGTCGTTTTTATTGTTCATGTTTCCATAACGAAAGGTCGGCCTGGCCAGCTCAGAAATCTGATGTTAATTACACTAATGAGCACAAATCGCTGGCTTACTGCTCCACGCCCCGCTCTCCCGCGTGCTGGGGCGGCCGAGGCTGGCTTGGCCGGAGCCCGGGCACCGCTGGGTGCCCTGTGGCCGCGAGCGGCAGCGTGGGGGTGTTGAGGGGCTCCTGGGGTCCAGGTCTCTTGTGGGTTGGGGGGCTGCAGGTCTCTCTCAGGCTGGGATGAGCCGCAGATTCGCTGCCGTGCATGTCTGGGAGTTGGTATGTGCGTCCCAAGGGATGCTCCTGCCCTAGGAGAGCTTGGCTCGGGCATCCTGGTCTGGTCCTCTGGAGGTACAAGTGTCTCTGCTGATTTCACAGGACCCCCGGGTCCCGTTTGGCCTTTGGCTTTGCTGCCAAATTTCTTCTTCAAGAGGCTCCCGTGCACGGAATTTGCACTGGGGTGTCCTCGATGGAGGCAGGTCCTGTGCAGACTCGTCCCCCGGCTCCTCCACTGAGTCGCTCTAGAAAAGAGTTAAAATACAAGTTTTAAGTATATGTGCCTCAAAACATAAGTGCTCTGGTGGTACAAACACAGCGGGAGCTGGGGATTTGTGCCGGCAGCGGCGCGTGGGACCGGAGGAGGTTTTAGGCCACTTCACTCACGTGCTGGTGGGTCCCGTTTCATGGGGATTAAAATGTATTTGCAAACAAAAAACCTGAAGTAACCTGAAACGGAGGTTGCTAAGTGATGCAGGAGCTGCCAAAAACAAATGCCAAGACCATCGGCTGAGACCCTAATCGTTCAGAGGGCTGGGAATGACGGGCTCACGTAACACGTGCGGGGGTTTGATAAGCCAAGCCCAGGCGGTCTCTAAAGCGAGCTTAAACGCCGCGTTTGCGCCGCGCAGGCAGGTCCGGAGGCAAAGCCGCTCCGTGCTTCGCTGCCTGCGGGGAGAGCAGGAGAGGGGCCGGTGGGCGCAGGGAGTTGAGCCGATTTTGGTTTACTGCAATTCGGTTTCAGCAGGTTTGCGATAAATGTATGGGCATGTCCAGCTTGCTGGAATTTGTATTAAATTTTGCTTTGCCCATCCCCGTTATCCGGAGCCTGGCCTTCAGGAGCAGCAAGCCGAGCTGCTCTGTCGCGGTTGTACTTAACTTTCGGATGGCGATGCCTCCGAGCGTCGCCTGCGGTGCCTCCTCCACCCCTGCCGGAACGCGCGGAGGTGCTGGAGCGTGCGAGGTCCCGCACACGTCGCTGCCGTGCAAAACGAATCCGCTTCCCTCCCAGTCCTCACGTCGCTTGGGCATTAGAGCCCCGCCAGCTCTGCAGCTGCCAGCACCGTGCAGCTGAAGCGGATACCTGTGCATCGACGCCGTGGAGGCTGTAATCCCTCGACGCACTGGATGGACTCCCTAGACAAAACCCTTGCTGAATTGCACCACGTCGTAGCTGCTGGTGGTGCCGCAAACTTCCCCCCGCAGATGCCGAGGACAGGCCGGGGCGGGTTTGGGTCGTTTCACCGTAGCAGGGCTTGGTTTGGGTTGCTCTTGCTTTTATTTTAAGTACCGGGCCTTCTCTTGAATTTGGTGTTCTGAGGCACTTCCACGCGCCTGCGTGCACCAGCCGCCCATGCTGCAGGGTCCCGTGCGGGGCCGTTCCCCAGCCGAGGAGATGCCGTCGTGCCTGGGCTCTGCGCTGGGCTTTTCCCGTCCTGCTGCCAGCCCCGGAGCGCTCCCTGTCCCTGTTGTCCCGGCCCGGCCGTGCCGCCGCAGCCTCGGGCCAGCCCAGCGAGGCTGGGGCATCCCCTGCCTGCACCAGCAAACCCCGGCACGTCCACGGCAGGAGATTTCCTCGCTGCGGTTGCTGATGGGGGGGGATTTTTAGCGCCGTTCCTTCTTTGTCGGCGTGCGTCCCTGCCGGGGCCCTGCGCAAAGCACGAGTTGAATTGTGCGTGTGCATCCCTGCCGTCGGCTGCGAAACGGGAGCTGGGGGGGACGGGGTGAAGCGAAGCCCCCACGCGGCGCCTGCACGGCTGAGCCTGAGCCGGTGGGTTTTAGGGGAATCCCTAAATCCCCTGATCTTTTGCTTCGGGGTAGTGATGTTTTCCAGAGGAATTTTAGCTTTTTCAGAGTGTGCTGTTAGTTCTCTGGGACCCCAAAAGCGAGGGTTTACTCATCCATAAGCAGCACCCGGACGGCGCTGGGGCTCGCAGGAGCAAGTGGGGAGGCTGCCGGGGACAGCCCTGCCCGGGCAGGGGCCCCCCACCCTCCTGGGGTCGGCCCGTGGCTCCCTGGTGCCATCGGGCACGTCCCCCCCGAGCGCCAAGGGGGTGCGAGCCGTGGGCCACCACTGCAGAGCCGGCTCCTCGTTTCTCCGCTGTTCCCCAGCAAATCCCTGCCAGGGAAAGCTCCTTTGGCTGAGGCTGCCCAAGCCTCTCTCAGCGGGAATTAACCTCCCCGGCGGCTGCTCCTGCCCCTGGCAGCCCTGGGGGAGCTCGGCCGGGCAGGAGCAGGGGGCAGAGACGAGTCGGGGCCGGAGCGGGGTCTCGAGCAGCTGCTGAGCTGTAGCAGCAGCGTCTCTGCGCGGGTGTAGCTGAACAGGACCCGAGTCTGGGACCGTCTGTGGTCTGTTAACCAAGAGGAGCTGGATTTCCCCCAAAAAAATTTGTTACAGGCAAATTAAACTTGATCCAGAGAACTCAAAATGCTTTAGCAAAACCGTAGCAAATCGTTTGCCTGCAGGTCGGTGTCCGGCATCCCCTGCACCAGCCGTCAGGGCTGTCCCTCGACCCCACGGGGAGGGATGCGGGACGGGGGGGTCTGGCTGGTGGCACTTCTGCTTCCAAGTTTGGGATGAATCTCCCCGAATGAGAGGACTCCTGGAGAGCTGGCCACGGGCACCCGCTGCGTGGGTGCCGTCTCCTCCTGAAATCCCCCCACGTGATTGCGGGGGAGCGTTGCTGCGTCTCCCCTTGCTCCACCCCAGAGCCGGCCGCGGTGGTGCTGGGCTCGGACGCTCTCCTGTTCGTAAAAGGATCCTTCAGGGTACGAAGTGCTGTAAAATTTTGTGTATATATATCTAGGCGAGCTGCAATGGTCAGGTCACGCCTCGGGCTGGAGCCAAGGCCAAGGATGCTTCCCCTCTCTGGGAGGTGCCTGTGTGCCGTGTCCTTGGGCTTTCAGGGGCATTTATTTGGGATTTCTGTGCTGGACACCGTGGAAAGGTGATTTACAGTCGTCTCCTTGTGCTGTTTTGTCCAGAGGAGCCGAGGCTGGCTGTGCCGGACACTTTGCCATGTAAACATCCCCGGTCTCGGATGCCACAGCAGACCCAGATGTCGGTGCGGCCCCGGACCTGCAGAACGGTGAGCGCTCCCCGGGCTCGCGCAGGGCGAGGGGGGGTCAGCATCGTCACTGCCCTTGTACCTGGTGGGGTTTGTGCGCTGGGACGCTTGAAATCCAGCTCATTTTTAGCTCGTGACCATCCCTGCTTGGTGGCATCAGCTCCCTCCTCATCCCCATCCTCTTTCGCAGCGTGGAGTGCTCAGTACTGGTGAGGTTTATCCCACGTAATGGCTGAGAAATCTCCTGCCTGTTGCCATGACCCCAAAAATGAGCAAGGAGTAACTCAAGCGGGGGTGTGATGCGAAGCTCAGGGGTGTGAAGCTCTGGTGCTCGCCCCGAGGTTGCTGGCGGGCAGCAGCGGGGACGCCAGCCTCGGCCGCGCCGAGACGCGTGTGCAGCATCGGTTTGAAGAGCGGCGGTTCGGGGTTCGGACGGGGATTTGGGAGTCCACCAGCTCCGGCCTGGGAGAGGGGCTCTGGAGGCTTCGCCCTGGCTCTGCTGTCGAGATGCCGGACACAAAGTGAAGTGATTCGGCCCTGCTGTCCCCTTCCCCTCCTGCCGCGGAGACTTCGGACTTTCGGGAGCCTCGCTGGGGCTGCCTACGGGAACGGAGATGCTCTCCGGGTCCCACAGCCGCAGCTGATGCCCCGAAGCTGTAGATCTGGGGACCGACGCCAGCGTGTCTCGCTCCAAATGTCACCACTTGCCGCAGTCTCCAGCGTGGAGGAGCTGTGGGGGCGGCGCAGCTGGACCCCCCCGAGGCCTGGCCGGCCCCCTCCCAAATCTGAGCAGCGAGGCTGGGAGGGATCTGCTCCCCGCAGGGCTCGGGCAGGGCTGGGACCCGGCCCCCGGCCCCCTCCCCTCTCGGGGGCTTATTACAGCAGGGATTTGGTCTCGCTCCCGCCTGGCAGGACGAGGTATAGATCGCAATGTCAAGTGTTATTTCACCCGGTAATGGCATTTTGCTTTCTTTGCTCGCTGCTCTCCTGATCATAATTGGGATGGCAATAAAATTTCCAATGCAGCAGCTGTAGACAGGTTTTAAAAAATGCTTTCAGCCCAGGACTGATGCTGAGCAGAGCTGGAAGGCGGGAGGCAGGCTGTCGCTCTGCGCTCCCCTTGCCTGGGATCCCCGCTCCGAGCAGGGTTTCCAGCAGATTGGGGTTCCACGTCTGCGCCTCTCACCCCTCCGCACCCGCAGAGGTTTGCTCGCAGAGCTACGAGCTTGTTTTCCTGCAGGGAGCCGAGCAGTCCTGCCGGGACTGGGTTGTTTTCCACCCATGGCTGCCTCTCCCGCCCCGTCCTCGGAGCAGACATCTGTCTGTCAGTCTGGCCTGTCAGTCTGTTCGTCCTGCCCACAAGTCCAGCCGTCTGGTCGAATTAAAGCCTCCCGACTGATGCGTCGCCCTCCCGAGGTGCGATGCCCGTGGGCTGGTGGCAGCTGGGCTCCCTCTCTGGAGGGAAGCTGGGCTCGCCGGCGTGCCGGGCACCCCTGCACCCCCCGCCGCGGGTGAAGGCACCCCATGGGGCTGAGCCCTCGGGAGCAGGGTCCTTTCTGAGGGTCAAGCCTGGAAACGGCTGTCGTTTTATCCGGGAGCCTCAGGGAGGTGGCCGGGACTGCCACGTCGCACAGCGCCTGGCACTGCGGTGCTGCTGGCCACCGGGCTCGTGGGTGCCGCCGCGGGCTGGGCAAGGGGTTAAGAGGAGACTTTGCCATCAAAGGTCCAGCGCTGGCAACTAGAGGCATCGATCACGGTGTGATTTATGCGCCAGCCCCCCGAGGGGCTCAAGGCCAGCGTCACCTAGATGCTGAGCTTAATGAACGACCTACTCTAACGAGGGCTGGCACGCTGGACCAGGTGGACAAACGAGGTCGTTCGCTGGGGCAAAGCCTGCGGGGAGGCAGCCGGCACTCGGGCTGCTGCGAAGTCCTCAGCCGGCGGCGCGGGGAGGGCTCTGCCGGGCGCCGATGGCGGGGCCGGGGCCGGGGGGCGGCTGCGCGTGTGCCAGCCCGAGCACCCCGCACGCCCCCGAGCAGCGTCATCCGTCAGCTTTCTGAAAGGTGGTTAATTACAGCGTATGCTTTTCTGTTGTGATTATTAATCATCCTGCTCCTCTACTTCATTTATTACGGAGGTGCCTGGGTTAGGAGAGCGAAGGCGCAGGGTCCCTTCATGTGACGAGGTGGCACGTTCGCCCTGCTGCTTTTGGGAGCCCCTTTGGGTGATGTCTCTGCAGGACGTGGGTGCTCCCAGCGTGGGGGGACAGCGTGGGGTGTCCCCACCGCCGGCCCCAGCGCAGCCTGGGGACGTCCTGCTCGGCCGGGCTCCGGCCAGCTCCCTCCGTCCCCTTCCACGCGTGGCATGCTGGCTTTGGTGCTCTCCTCTGCCGAGGTTTTGCTCCCGGGATGTTGCTCCCAGGCTGTGCGTTGGCAGCCCTGGTGCAGAAGGTAAGCGATGAGCTCGTAAAGCGGCCGCGCGCCCCGGGAGGCAGGAGGGGGAAGCAGCTGCAGGAGAAGGAGCAAATTCCCCTCTCTCATTTAATGATCTTTATTTGTGTCTCCATGGGGGCAGGAGCCCTTGCCAGGAGAGCAGCCCTGTTTTCCGAGATGCTCCGCTCGTAGCCAGGATGTGCCTGACTGTCACGTCTGTGCTGGCCCGGGCTGTTGTGGGCTTGTGTTTTGTAAATCTCTCGGCAGCGTCGTGGCGTGGGCTTTAAAACCGACAGATGCCAGGAGGACGTTTCCCAGGGGCTCAGGTTCCCCATCCCCGCTCCCGGTGCTGGGCCGGGAAGAAACCTGAGTATGGGCACACCTTGGGCTCTGGTTCAGCTGGGGGGGGCTCTGGTTCGGCTGGGGGGCTCTGGTTCATTTGGGGGGCTCTGGTTCATTTGGGGAGCTCTGGTTTAGCTGGGGAGCTCTGTTTCGGCTGGGGGGCTCTGGTTTGGATGGGGGGCTCTGGTTCAGTTGGGGGGCTCTGGTTCAGATGGGGGGCTCTGGTTCATTTGGGGAGCTCTGGTTCGGCTGGGGAGCTCTGGTTCATTTGGGGAGCTCTGGTTCGGCTGGGGGGCTCTGGTTCGGCTGGGGGGCTCTGGTTCAGATGGGGGGCTCTGGTTCATTTGGGGGGCTCTGGTTCATTTGGGGAGCTCTGGTTTGGCTGGGGAGCTCTGGTTCGGATGGGGGGCTCTGGTTCAGCTGGGGAGCTCTGGTTCATTTGGGGAGCTCTGTTTCGGCTGGGGGGCTCTGGTTCAGTTGGGGGGCTCTGGTTCATTTGGGGAGCTCTGGTTCGGCTGGGGGGCTCTGGTTCGGCTGGGGGGCTCTGCAAAGCCCAGAGCCCCCGGGCTGTGTCCTGCCCTTTGGTGGGAGAGGAGGAAGGTGGCGTTACAGGGCGAGTCTCCTAGACCCGGGCTGCCTCTGGGCTCGTTGCTGGGTCCTCTCCCAGCCGGGTGGGTGCTCAGGGACAAGGACGCCACGGGGGCTGCGGCCAGCAGCTGGTCCTGGTGACAGACAGCGATGGCAAAACATCGGGGGAAGTGCCGGGGATGTGGGATGTCAGCCCGCATTCGCCTTCCAGACCCTCAGCGTCCTGCCCGTGGCGTTAACGGGCTTCTGCGAATTAAAATTTCTCACTGCGCAGCAGAAACTTGCTGGGAATCCTCAGAAAATCACCCCCGGTGCCCGACCGGGACCCGCTGCCTAAAGCCAAGCTCAACGCGAGTGTTTCTGACGGGCGCTAGTGGAACCGCTCACCGGCACCCAGCCGGTTCTGGGTGCGGTTGAAGACGGGGAGTCGAGCTCATCCGTAGTTCCCGCGTGGTCCGGCAGATACTGAAGTTGTTGGGATCTGGGTCAGGTTTGCTCTCAGCCAACGTTCCCCAGTTTCGAGATTCGGATCTGGCTGGTGGTTCGGTCCAACTGCTTGGGTGAAAATAAGAGCACAGCACCCGCTCGTCCTGCTCCCCCTTCCCTCAGTTTAGAGGAGTTATTCACCTTGGTAGAGAAATAAAGATGCTCATGGAATATTAAATACCTCCCCAAAGCCCCTGTTGCTGATGACTGGCTTCTGCGCCTCGTTCCCTAGTACATGCAGTGACCTTTTAGAAATGTTGTACGTTGTGGTCGTATCTAAATGTCTTCTCTCCTGGGAGCATCTTGTGGAGATAGAGATTCAGACATGATGTCTATCAAGAAGAAAAGCAGATTGCGGCCAATCTGTGGCTGCCTGCGCAGTATTGCCTGGGCCACGTGCTCAAGAATCATAAGGTTGTCTCTAAAAATAAGCGGTGGCTTCTTTTGAGTTGTCTCCTTGGCGTCGTAGCTCATTAGGGAATCCTCGTTTCTGGGTTTTCGCAGCATTTGCGAGGGCTGGGAGTTTCCACGTGGGAGGAAAGTGGAGAGTCCCGTGGCCGCGGCTGTTGAGGACTCGGCTAAGGACTCAGGATGGGATCACGGTGGGAAGACGGCTCCGTGAAGACGTCAGTCATGGCTTTTGCTGGGTAGAAAGGGTAAATCCTGCCTCCGCTGAAAGCTCGCGCAGTGTTGCTGCTCCAGCATCGTCTCGGCTGGCCCCGAGACCTGGGGCTGTTGAGCAGGGGGAGACGCGCGAGATGCAGCAGCTGCCAGTCACCAAAATAACTCCCTTCTGTATAAGGTTTTCATGTTTTTCAAGCAGTTCCTTTAAGTCATGCTTCAGGACGTTTTCTGCCGTGACCCAGCAGGAGCCTGTCTCCTCGCACGGATGTCTCTCCTTTCGTGCTTCCCCTCCCCATTTCTGCGAGTCGTCAGGAAAATCTGCTCCTGTTGGAGCAGCCTCGAGAGGGACGCAAGGGTGACTGTCGCGAGCGCGGCCGCCGCGGGTCCCGGCCCTGCTGCTGGGCTCTGCCATGGCTGTTGGGTGCCGGCACTCGGCCGCCTGGTGCCCCAGAGAGCCCCGGCCTCGGGGCATTCGCCAGGACCTGCAGGCACGAGCCACCGCGGTGTGGGTGGACCCCCCATACGGAGCCCGCTGGGTGCCCTCCTGCCGCCGGGGCTGCCCCGCCGCCCACCCAGCCGCTCGCTTCTCCCTTGGGCTCCGCCAGCTCTGCCCTCCTGCCTGCCCCGGTCTGGCTTTGCTGTGAAATGAACTGACCCAGAAAAATGTGTTCTGGGTGCGCCGAGAGTGGCAGAGCCAGGAGAATTTGTTTCCCAGCCAGGCTCTGATGGGATTAGGAATAACTCGCTGCTAGATAATTCTCCATTAGGTCGGGTGACTGTCTTCCTTCTTACCCCCAGCTCTCTCCTCCTTTCCCGGTTTATTCTGGTTATTCTCACGCTTGGTTTGCTAATTGCCTGATCACTGGAACCTCGTCAGAGCGAGGCACGGGGACATCGCTGCCCACCTCCGGGCTTTCTGCCTCCTTGTTTATGCCTCAGCTCTGATTTAACCTCCTCCACTCCCCAGCATACGCTGGGTTGCTTCTGCTGCCCTAATCAGAGAAACTTGCCGGTGTCACCCCTGGAGCCGGGAAGGTCCTGGGGGTGCCCCTTCAGCTCCTCCCCATCACCCTCATCCTCCCCATGCCCCCTGGTCCTTGCTGGGGCTTTTCCAACCCACTGGTTTTGCAGACTCGAGGCAATGGATAAAATAAAGCCGCAGGAGCCACAGGTTTATTTTTGGGTGGTGGCACGAGAAACCCCGGAGACGCTGAGCGGCGCAGGTCACCTTCGGTCCTTGTTTCAGTGCCCCCAGAAAATGTCCTTGGTAACTAATGCTCTGCTGTGAGCAAAGCCACCCACAGCGACGGCTGGAGAAACACGGTTCCAATCCCTAACTTCTTGTTCGGGCGTGGAATTTTGCTCTGTCAGCTCTGAAAAATGCCTAAAAGTGCCCCCAGGGACCCACATCAGCCCGTGGGTGCCTCAGGTTGACGCCGGCGGCATCGCCAGCGAGAGCTCAGCACAAAGCAGACTTCCCAGGGACCCTGTTTTTCTCCCTTTGCAGCCCAAAAACTGTATGGGGGGGCTTCGTTTTTGCTAGTTGTTGCAAGATATAATGAGGGCTTGGGGTTTTCCAGCGGGGAGGAAGGAGCCGTCATCTGGACGGGCTTCGGCACAGGACTGGGGGGCTGGGCTCGCTTTCTGGTCTTGTAGAGCTCTGTCCCCCAGCGACTCTGGCTCCGGGCGTCCCCTGAGACCGGGGCCAAGGCTCCCAGCCCGGGGGTAGAGCTTGGGGCCAGGGCTCAGCCTGGCACCCACATGCGGGAGTTGTTGGCGCCTGCGTTCAGGGCGCCCGTCCTCCCCTCCAAGCCTGCGCCAGCAGCTCTGGGTGCTTCGAGTCCCAGACGAGCCATGGAGCCTGCTCGGTGCGGCCGTATTCCCCTTCCCGGTAATCAAGACCTCATCAGGTTGGTACCCCGGGGCCGCGGAGCTCGCAGAGCTGGTGCTGGCGGAGAGTCCGGCTGTCTCCCCTGAGCAATCCTGGCCAGCTGAAAATTCCAGGGAATTTTCGGCAGGGGATGCTCAGCCCCTCCATCCGCCTCCTGAATCCAGCCCAAGCCCCGGCGCGGGGGCCGAGCGGGGCGACGGTGTCTGCGAGGCTGCTGGCACGGACCCAGCGAGCGCGGAGGTGCCGCCGTCTGCGCGGCGGAGCCATGGCTGGCGCTGCCGTCTCCGCGGAGCCGCTGGCGCGGAGCCTGGCGCGGGCTGGGGAGAGCAGCCAGGGCGAGGGCGGCCGTGGGCAGGCGGCTGGGACGCTTCGCTGCCAGGGCAGGGCGGGCTGCCGGCTCTCGGGCGGGCAGCAGCGAACGGGCATCGCTCGGGGTGTTCCCAGCAGTGCTTGGCTGCTGGTGGTGTTTGTAGGAGCCCTCTCCTGTCTCACGCCAAGTTTGGGGCGTGCTGGCGCTGGCACGAGGCGCTGGCACTGCCACCTCCCTGTCACCTGTGGGTCGGGGCGCTGATATTATCCCCCCATCAGTGTTTCGAGGAGAAGCCTTTCCAAAATGCACGGCGCTCCCAGCATCGCTTTCTGCCCCATTTGCTCCCTCCCTCCCTGGGGGTCTCCACCTGCCCCCGGGGTCCCCTGCATCCCCTGGAAAGGTGGAGCAGCATCCCGCATCCCGAGCACGTAACCTCCCGTGGGTGGTCCCGGCCTCCGGAGGCAGAGCCCCTGAAGGAGGGGGAACACGGGCTTGGCTTCGAGCAGCCGTGGGG
Organism: Phoenicopterus ruber ruber; assembly: GCA_009819775.1. NCBI lineage: Eukaryota > Metazoa > Chordata > Aves > Phoenicopteriformes > Phoenicopteridae > Phoenicopterus > Phoenicopterus ruber. The sequence continues at coordinate 1,860,611 of CM020240.1, read as the reverse complement.
TTCTGGAAGGAGCCGCTCTCAGCGGGACCATTTCGCATCCTGCGAGTCAATGGAAGAATAAAACGAGACGTTGCTTTGACTGAAGTGTTTGTACTTGCGCGATGTCAAAACAGGGGAACCAGAAACGTCAGCCCTGGCTTATTTTCTGGTCGTTGTTCAGAAAAAGGGCGAAATGGCAGCGGAGGAGCAGTTGCTCTCGGAGGAGCGGAGTGTGCTGAGCGCGTGCCACCGAAGCAGGAGCCACCCGAAGGGGGTGGAAGAGACCTTGCCACCTCCTTTTCTCCACGAAGCCGTGGTGCGAGGGAGCGAGAGGCCACCTGCGAGCCGGGCCGGCCGGCGGCTGAGGATCCGGGAGCCGGGCGGCTGGAGAACGCCGGTTCCTCGGCACTCTGGCCTCTGCCTGCAGGGAAGCACCGTGCTGCCGGCGGCCGGGACAGAGCGGGCTCGGTGGCCACACGTCCTGGCGGGGAGGGAGGGAGGGATGGGGCCGCTGCCGGCGGCTCGGAAGTGGCCAAAGGAGGTCTGCTCTGCTTCCCCCGCCGCGCCGCAGCCCCTCAGCCTCGGGCTTTCCTGGCTCCGTTCCCCAGCCCTGCATGCAGCGGGCGTGTTATTTTTAAAAATAAATTAAATGTGAAGAAGAGCCTCTATCTAGGCCTTCGAGTAGAGTCTTAATTGGCCTCGCTCCCCAGGGCCCAGGCGAGCCCCGGAGAACGCCGCGCTATCGGAGTAATGAGCTATTAATAAGCGGCTCTGCGCGGCTCTGCGCGGGCCGGACGGCGACCGCGGGGCCCCGCTCGTCACTGCGGGGGACTCGGGGTCTCTGCAGCGGGGGCGGCTTCTGCGGGATGTCCTGGGGCCGGCAGAGACCCGCCGGGGCAGAGCCCACCTCGGCTCCTCGCTCCGGGGCTCGTATCCGCCTGGGTCTGCTGGGAGGGGGCTCAGCCGGCACCCGTTGATCCCCCCGCCGTGGGGTGCGCTGAGGGCGCCGGGGCCGTGCCCGGCACCCAGGAGCGGGGGCTGCAGGGCAGCAGGGGCGGCCGATGCTCTGCTCCGGCTGCGGAGCGGGAAGGAGAGCCCGGGGCTGCAGCTCCCGCTCCCCGGCTGCCGGGTAGAACAACGCCAGCGGGTTCGTACCTTTGCTTAGAGGATCAGGTGGCCAAAGTAGTAACCAAAAGTGGAGTACGGTTACCCCGGGCTCATCCATAATGAACGCGGTGAGCCGGCGCGCGCACGGGCTGCCTCCGGCCGTGGGCAGGGGAGGGGAAGGGGCCGGAACCCCCCAGCCCCTGGGGAAGGCGACGGGGGGCACAGGATACGGCCGAGCGTGGGAGACCATTAGCCTGGCAGCGCTGCCTGGGCGTATTTATTTAGCGTAGAGACACTAAATAAAATAAATAAGTGTCACAATAAATCGGGAAGGTTTTTTTTCCCGTGGGTTTGCAGGTCGTGCTGGGGCGCATCCTTCCCGTCCAGCCCCGCGAGCTCCTGCCAGCGCACAGGGCAGGAGCGGAGCCCTCTGAAGCGGGGGGACCAAGCGAAGCCGTCCCCCCCCTCGCCCTAGAGCCGGCTCGGGTTCCCGAGGCCGCCAGCCAGGCAGAGCCGATCGCAAAATGGCTCTTGGCACGGCCGCGAGCAGCCTCCTTGCGGCAGAGGCTGCCGAGCAGCTCCAGCCACAGCCCCGCTCCGGTGCCCAGGCGGCGTTTGGGGACCCCTGGTCGCTGGACATGGGGAGGTGGGGACAGGAGGGGCTCAGGTGCGGCGGGTGAGGCCTGGGCAGCGCTGGAGAGAGGGGCTGCGCAGCTGGCGAGGGGGAGGAAGGGGCTGGGACGGGTGGCAGCGGCAGCAGCGGGGTCTCCGGTCCCACCCCGCTGCTCCCGGCAAGGAAAGGCGATGCTGCATCCCGCCCGGCTGGTAATCCCCTCCCCGCGGCTGCGTGAAAAGTGATAATGCTTCCCTCCTGGTTTGATGCGTTGGAAGGAAAAGGGAAATGTGGCAAAATTAAGACATACACCAAAAAAAAAAAAAAAAGTCTGTAATAGAGAATCTCCTGCGGCTCCTAAACTGCACCGAGCAACGGGTTTATTGCCAGAGAATTGCTCAGCTTGGATAATAGGATCAGGGCTGGAAATTATCCGTGGAGATTGCATCCTTCCCCGCAACACGGGCACAGAGAGGGTCGGGAACCCCCCTGGCCCCCCGAGGCCCTTCCCACGTGCCACCGGCCCCTTGGGGACAGGAGGGAGGATGACGCCGGCCGTTGGTGTCCTTCGGCAGCACGGCGGCCGTGTGGCGCAGGAGACGCCGGGCAGAGGCGCTGGGATGGGCCAGCTCCCGCTGTCTCCGCTCCACCAACGTCACCTCTCCGGGGGGTCCGGGGTCCCCATCGCTCGTCCCAGCGGTGCCGACCCCGGGGCAGGGCTGCTCTGAGAGTGCAAAGAGGGACGGGGAGGGAGCTGGCGGGGAACGGGAGCATGGAAAAACCTTCGGGCTCCTTCTGGTCTGTCCCATCGAGCCTCCCTGGGGCTGGGATGCGACGGCTGCGGGGCCGGAGCCGGCCGGGACGGGCTCAGGGCACGGGGCGCGTCGGGGGAGGCTGGGGGCTGCGAGGCCGTGGGAGAGGGGGTTTCGGGAGGAGAGGGGCCGGCAGGTTTGGGCGAAGGGCGGCACCTTGGTAGGAAGCCGGGGATGGCTCAGTGCCCGGGATGGGGACCCGCGTGTCCTGCCCCGCCGTCCCCACGGCCCTGGGTGCTCTCTCCTCCGTGGTGCCCCTTAGCAAAGGGGCAGGGATGGGGGATGCGAGGGGACGTGGTGGCTCGTCCTCTCCCCGCTGCGAGCCTGCCCTGGCAGCTCCCACCATGTCTCCTGGTGACGAGCAGCAGCTCCTCCTTTCCCCCTCCATCACCCCCTAAACCAAGCACCAGCCGCCTTAAACCCGGCCTTTACAGAAGCTTTTGGGCGATGACGATGTGCAGCGGCACCGAGATGGGCTCGAACGTGCAGCGACGCCGTGATGGGCTTGAGCAGGCACAGACGTCACGTCCTCCCATCCCCTGTCCCCACGTCCTGCCGGGCTCCGACGGCCGCTTTCGGGGTCTCCAACAGGCCCAGAGGGGTGGAAGGGAGCGTGCGCGGGGGGGATTGGGAAAAAAAAACCCCTAAGCAAGGTCCGGCGCTCCCTCGGGGCCACGGCTTGGGCTTCCCCGGAGGCAGAAGGGCTGGAGCCAGCCTGGCTGCCCCTTGGGTACCGCACGCCAGTTTGTCCCAGTGCTCTTGCCAGTTTGTCCCAGTGCTGTGGGGGTGATGGGACATGGCCCCCTGCGCTAGAGGGGTCGGTGCCCCTCTGCCCCTTCAAGCCATGAGTCTGGCCGTGCTGGGCTGGCACGGCGAGGGCAGCCGGAGCGTGGATAAGTGCTGTGGATAGAGAGCAGATGGGGAGAGGGCTGCTCTCGCCTCCCGCCCGTGAGGCGCAGCGGCCAGGAGAGACCTGGGGAGGCACGAAGCAAATCAGTCCTGGCAGCGAGGGGGTGGAGGAGTGGGAGGTGGAAGAGCAGGAGGAGGAAGAGGAGAAGGAGGGGGCTGTCGGGACGCGGTGAGCATCTCCCCGTGGAGGCAGGCGTGCCGCGTTGGGGCCCCGCGTTGCTTTGGTGGGCACCCTGCTGAGGCGCTGGTGGTGACGCTCGGCCCAGGCTCTCGCCCCCATGCTGCTTCGGGGACGGGGGTGAGGACCCACCCCCAGGCGATGTTCAGCCGCTTCGGGCGCGTCGGTGGCTCGCTGGGGATATTTTCTCTTTGGGCCTTTCGCCCCCAGCGTGGGCTGAGACCTGCCCCGCTCGCTCCACCTCCGCAGAGGGGGCTGGAGGGGCTGGCTCTGCTCTCGGTACCCCCCAGATTGTCCGCCTTCCCTCGCCGGGGCCAGAAGCACCCCGCAGCACCCCAACCGAGCAGCTCTGCCACTTAATTAGGTTAATGACAGCACTTCGTTCCGGAAAGGTGGCTGAGGAGTTTGCACCGGCGCTGGGAGGTGCGTTTCCAGGCGCGGTGGCAGCCCGGCAGATTTGGGGCACAGAAGGGGCCGGGGAGTGGGGAAGGGGAAGCAGAGAAAAGGGAAAGCGGCGGCAAAGTGCTAATCCCTGGAAAGGAGGGCAGCCGGGGCACCGCGCCGCGCAAGGTCGGCGTTAATCCCTCATCTGCGAAGACTGTGCCAGCGGCCGCCTTAATCTCCTCTCCGAGAGACGAGGCTGGAGACAGGGATGGGAGGACCGGTTCCTACGTGCAGCACCGAGCGTCCCCCATCCTGCGGGACCTCGCCGAGCCCGGGGCCTGGGAAGGATTTGTGCCGCCAAAGGAGACCTCGCTGCAGCCGCATGGAGCAGAGGGGATGTGGCATCCCACCTGTGTCACAAGGTTGCAAGGCCTCTGGCTGCATCTCTTTGCTCCTACGCTGCCCTGGGGGGTCTGTGTCCCCCGTTATCCGGGGCACTGGTGCTCACGGTCCCCCACACCTGTGTGTGCACCATCAGTGGCACGGAGCGGGTGTGAGCCGGCGGGGGGGCAGATATTCTCCCCCTGCCTCAGTTTCCCTGCTCTCCTAGCAGTGTGTGCAGGCAGCGAGGCTTGCTTACCCCAGGCTTGCACAGGGCACGGTCACCGGGGCACATGTTAGGTGCCGAGAAGGGGTCCGGAGTGTCTCCGGGGGGGGGGCTGGGACCTTAGCAGGGCCATGGGCCACGGTTTGGGGAGCGTTCTCCAGTCTCAGCCCACAGACGGGTGATCTGGGGCCGGGTAGGACTTTGTAGCCTCCCCCGGACTCAGCGCTGACTCCGCATCTCTCTCCCTTCCAGGCGCATGGGAGAATGGTAGCGAGCCCATGAGACCATGCTCCACACAATGAGATGTTGGCTCCCGGTCCTGGTCCTCCACCTGGTCCTCCTGAGCCCGCCGCGGGTGGCAGCCTGCCCTGCCCGCTGCGAGTGCGCCCCGCAGATCAAGTCGGTGGTGTGTCACCGCAAGCGGCTCACCTCCATCCCCGAGGGCATCCCCACCGAGACCAAGATCCTGGAGCTCAACAAGAACCGCATCCGTTGCCTGAACCCGGGGGACCTCTCCCCGTACCCGCTGCTGGAGGAGCTGGATTTCAGCGAGAACATCATCTCCAATGTGGAGCCAGGGGCCTTCAGCAACCTGTTCAACCTGCAGACCTTGCGGCTGCGGGGGAACCAGCTCAAGCTTATCCCCCCGGGGGTCTTCACCAAGCTGACCAACCTCACCCTCCTGGACATCAGCGAGAACAAACTCGTCATCCTGCTGGACTACATGTTCCAGGACCTGCGAAACCTGAAGAGCCTGGAGGTGGGCGATAACGACTTGGTGTACATCTCCCAACGGGCCTTCTCGGGGCTGCTCGGCCTGGAGCAGCTGACCATCGAGAAGTGCAACCTGACCTCCATCTCGGCCGAGTCGCTCTCCTACCTCCAGAACCTGGAGGTGCTGCGGCTCCGGCACCTCAGCATCTCCGCGCTGGAGGACCAAAACTTCAAGAAGCTCTACAACCTCCTGCAGCTGGAGATCGACAACTGGCCGCTGCTGGAAGACGTCTCCCCCACCAGCTTCCAGGGCCTGAACCTCACCTCGCTCTCCATCACCTACACCAACATCACAGCCGTGCCCGCCGCTGCCTTGAGGAACCTGGTGTACCTCCGGTACCTGAACCTGTCCTACAACCCCATTAGCACTGTGCTGAAGGGCTCCTTTAAAGACCTCATCCGGCTCCAGGAGCTCCACATCGTGGGCGCTCTCTTGGTGTCTGTGGAGCCGCAGGCTTTCTCCGGCCTGAGGCAAATCCGGCTGCTCAACCTCTCTGGCAACTTTCTCTCCACGCTGGAGGAGAGCACCTTCCACTCCGTCAACACGCTGGAGACGCTGCGGGTGGACAGGAACCCCCTGGCCTGCGACTGCCGCCTCCTCTGGATCCTGCAGCGACGGAAGACGCTCAACTTCGACGGGCAGCAGCCCATGTGCTCCTCGCCGCCCGAAATCCAGGGCAACGCCCTGCGGGACTTCCCGGACTCGGTGCTCTTCGAGTACTTCACCTGCCAGAAGCCCAAGATAAGGGATCGGAAGCTGCAGCACGTGACGGCGCGGGAAGGGCAGTCCGTGTCCTTCCTTTGCCGGGCGGACGGGGAGCCGGACCCCTCCATCGCCTGGGTGTCCCCCCAGCACCGCATGATCACCACCCGCAGCACGGGGCGGGCAACCGTGCTGCCCGGGGGCACCCTGGAGATCCGCTTCGCCCAAGTGCAGGACAGCGGCACCTACATCTGCATCGCCAGCAACGCGGGGGGCAACGACACCTACTTCGCCACCCTGACGGTCAAGGGGCGCCCGGCCGACGGATCCCACTATGCGAACCGGACTTTGTACCTCAGCGAGTTCAACGACACCTCCCACAACGACACGCAAGTCTTCTTGAAGTTTACGTTGGACCTCAAGACCATCCTGGTCTCCACGGCCATGGGCTGCATCACCTTCCTGGGCGTGGTGCTCTTCTGCTTCCTCCTCCTCTTCGTCTGGAGCCGGGGCCGAGGGCAGCACAAGAACAACTTCTCGGTGGAGTACTCCTTCCGCAAGGTGGACGGTCCCACCACCACCACCGGCCAAGGAGGAGCCAGGAAGTTCAACATGAAGATGATCTGAGCCTCTCCCGGCGGAGAACCGTTGTCTGCTGCCCGGCCCCGGGCACGGCCATGGCGAGACGGGGCCGGGGGGGGTGTGGGAGCACCGGCGACGTCCCGGGGCTGGCGACGGGACCTCGCTGCGCTGGGACGCGGCCGCAGACGTGCCGGAGGTGCCGCGGGCCAGCAGGGTCGGAACCGCCCGGACCTCGGGGTGGGGGAGCGGTGGCCCCAGCTGTCCTGGCCCCACGGCGAGCCCTCGGGGCGCGATGGCTCGGGGGCCGTCCCGGCTCCAGGGGCTCCCGACGTAGCCGAGGTTTTTGCTACCAACTATGCATTTCTCTAGCCAAGAGATCAGCAGCATTTGGGCCTGGGAAAAAACCTGCTTCCTTTTTTTCCCCCTTTTTCCTTTTTTTTTTAAGAGACTCTCCGGAAAACTTTCCTGGTGGTTGTTTATGGTTCTTCTCTTTTCTTGTCGTTGGTTTGGGGTTTTTTTTGGTCCAATGATTTTTTTTTTTTTAAATGAATTTCCAAGAGAAAAGTCTTCCGGGGCAATGCGGGACTGGGGCGCCGGGGGAGGTTGTGCCAACTGGGGGTCTCCCCCAGCCCCTCGGCAAAGCCAGACCCCCCAGGGCACGGCCGTGCCTTGAGAGCTTCCCATCGGCGGATTTAAGACGCTGCATTTGCAAACACGGGGGCCCAGGGACGCTCCTGCACAAGCAATAATAACCCACCAAGGCCGGGCTCTGAGGAGGTGCCAGCAAGAAGAAAAGGGAACAAAAAAAGGCAAAATGAGGCCAAGGTCATTAAAATCAGGAGGAGCAGCCCCAGGGCGATGCAAGGTCCCATCGTTGCGTCCGCCCAAGGCACCGCGGGAGCGACGAGGGTGAAGGGGTGGGGGGTCGGGATTCGTCCGGGTGCAAAAGGCACTTTTGGGTCCATTTTCTTTGGGTTGCAAAGTCGAAGTGTGCAGGAGAGCAGGAGCTGGCTCGTCCTGCGCGGGGAGGCCGTACGGCCCGGGAGAGGAGAGGAGAGAAAGGCCTGGAACGAGCAGCTCCGGAACCGAGAGCAAAAGCAAACCCCGGGAGAAGGTCCTGGCTGGCACCTCTGTCTCTTCCGCACGGATCCTGCACCCTCCGGCGCTGGGGACCGCGGGTCGGTGTCCCGGGCTCGGCTCCCCGCTGGCTTCAGCTCGGGGCGTGGGGTTTTGGGTGGGAGAAGGCGCAGAGCTGGCACAGCTGGGAGGGAAGAGCCTGGATGGGACCTAGACGGGCCAGGGAGCTCATTGCTTCCTCCTCCTCCTCCTCCTCCCATGTGCACCCCGGGGGTTGCTGCAGGTCCCACCTCTGTCCCCATTCCTGCGAGCACGTCCCCCCACCTGGATGTCCCTTCCGGGGGTGGCCGGGCTGGGCGCGCTCGCTCGGGGAGGGAGAAGGCGGCTGCCCGTCTCCTGCCGGGCATCCCCGGGCCGTCGGGGCTGCGCTGGAGGCAGGAGGTCCTGGGGGGTCGGGGCTGTGCCCCCCCGGGAGCTTTGCTGCGTGGGGCACAAGCGAGAGCGGCTGCTCCCCATCCTGCTGCCCCCCCCACTCTTGCACCCGTGGGCGCTGGGTGCCCCCCAGCCCCCGGGGGGGGAGAGGGGCAAAGGAGCCGGCGGGCTCAGCACCCAGCCCTCCTCTCCAAGGTGCTCCCCGGGCTGCAGCCGGTCGCTGCCAGGATCCGGCCCCTGCCCTGTGCTGCCCGTCCCTCCCCAGCCATCCCCTGCCGTGGGTCCGGCCGTGGCCCCTTCGCATGCCCGGTGCCCCTCGCTCCCCGAGCCGTGCATGCCGTGTCGTCCCGGGGGTCCCACCGGCCTCGCCCGCGCCCCCTTCTTCGGTGTCTGGGGGTTTTTTACCTGGGGGGGGTGGGGTGGGGAGGGGGTCGGGGCGGACCCTTGCAGCCGGGAGCAAAGGCAGGTTTGGGCAGCGCAGCCCTGGCACAGTTTTATATGTAACGAGCATGTGAAATGTATTTGCGGGGCGGGGAAAGAAACAAAAAAAAAAGGGACTTTTGTGGCTCGTTTGTTTTTTTTCCCCTTTTCCTCCTCCATGTGCCTCAAATAAGAAAAGCCAAAATCAGCGGAGAAAGGCCGGGCAGGGCCGAGTGCGAGCGTGGAGCTGGGCAGGGCCCAGGACGGGCACTTGGAGCCGCTTGCACCATGTGCAGGATTCGTGCCTTGGTGCTCTCCAGACCTGCTCCAGCCCGGTGCAAGCCCAAAGGATGTCCCAGGGTTCAGGGAGGCGTTAAACCCCCAGAGCTCAGCTCAGGATCATCATCCATCCCGGAAAACCAGCAGGAAAACCCGGAGCGGGAGAACTGGGAGGGCTGGAGGTCGGGGTGAAGCTGGAAGCGCAGCACCCCGGGGCACCCCTCGCTGCGGGCAAGGACCCTTTTGACGCCGAAGAGCGGGGTCCAGCCAGCAGTTTAATGACGTTTGGCCAACCTCGTTCAGACACCAGAGCGAGCGACCTGGCAGCGAATCTCCCAGGTTTAGAGCAGCGATGGCTGGAAACTCAGCACCAGCAGCACGGGCTCGGGGTTTGCAGCCCATCGCCACCGTCAGCCCTGCAAACCCCTTAATAAACGGTGCCAAACCAACCTTCAGAGGGTACTAAAGTCCGTATTAATAACGGATAAATGATTAATGTGCATGTGTTAACGAACTGCCACTGCTATTAATCTGTTATTAATTATTAATAGCGTGTTTATAAGTATGCCCTGAAGCTGAAGGCTGCAAAGCCGGCACCTCGCCTCCTGCTTGCAGGGAAACTGGGGGCCAGGGGGGAGGTGTGAAAAGGGTTCGCGCCCCCAGGCATGTGCACACACGTGCACGTACACGCGGAGCCAAACCTCTCCAGCGAGCCTGGAAATCCAGGCAGGGGCTCTGCGCCGCACCTCTCTGGCTGGGGAAACTGAGGCACGGAGGGGGCTTTGCCGTAGGGCCAAGGGGCAGGAGCCGGCGGCACGGGGAGGGGTCCCTAATCTAAGGAAGCCTGAAGTGCCCCTCTCAGTCCCCTTTGCCCTCCCGCCAGCCCCAGGGGACACCCTGGCCCCATGCGAGGCCATCGCTGCCCTTGGCCCGGCTGCCGTCACCGTCCCCACGAGGCGCTCGGCCGTCCCGGTGTCCCCTTGCCCGGCTGGCTGGGCACCACCTGTCCTTGCGTCCCCAGCAAAGGGGCTGCTACACCCTCCCGAACCCCCCCCCCGGTTTTTCCTCCTTGCAGGCTCAGTGACTGGCTGCCCCCATGGCAGCCCCCAGCTCTCCCAGCATGGGACTGGGCTGGGGACCAGGCTGGGGACCGGGCTGGGGACTGGGAGCCCGCGGGGTGCTGGAAGCAAAGCAACGCCTCCATCTGCTGGAGAAAAGGGCCCTGGGCCGGTTCCCAGCCTCTGCACCCCGAAATTCCACACTCTGCTCCCCGGGGAGGCTCCCGGCACCCCCCTCACCGGCGCGAAGAAGGGGAGCCCTGGTTGCAAAACAACGTGGGTGCTGCCGGGCCCGGGGCCCCCCCGCAGCCCCCCCAGCCCGGCCAAGAGCTCTCGTGGGCGGAAAAGAGGAAATTGGGGTTTTTCTCTCATTTCCTGCGTGAAAAAAATATTGCATAGCACAAGAGCGTCCGGGAGGTGAAGGGTCGGGGTTACAATTCGCGCCGGTACCGAAGGGTCTGGGTGCACCGTGGCCTCGGGGACACCCGTGGGAGCCGGGGCTGAGCCCACCCGCTCCTTCGGCAGCGCCGGGGGGAGTCGCCGGGATGGAGATGCTGAGAAACCGGCTCAGGTGGTCTCGGCGCTGGCTGTGCCCGGCCCGTGTGCCCACGCTGGCGCAGCCGGTGCTGCCGCGACCAGGCCTGAGCCGAGAGTCCCGCAGCACTGATGTGCTGAGAATAACGACGAAAAAACCACCAAAAAATAAAGACAATTAGAAAAACGCAATTTTCCAGTGGGTGCCTTTAAAGATCATATCTCCTGCTGGGAAGAGAAACCAATTTCCTTACAAATTAGAAAGACTTCGGCTAAGTAAAACTTCCCTGCATCAGTTCCCCAAATCCCAGCCCCGTGCAGCCCGGGGGGGCAAAGGGCTCGGCTCCCGCTGGACCAGAGCCGGCAATCGCCATCGGCATCCCCACCCCGTCAGCTCCTTCCCTGCTTTCTCAGCCCACTGATGGATTCGGGGTGCCCCGTAGCTTGGACAAGCAAATTAGCATCTCCTAGTCCTGCAAGGCTTAGCAATGCAAAATCACGGTCCTTTTTAAGGGCTCGGGTTGCCTTTGAACTTGACGGTGTCGCCTTTGTTATAATAAGAGGCGTCAGGAAATTTGCAGCTAATAATACTTCTGCAAAAGGCAATTCCTCCCTGCCCCGCTCGTGGCACCCCTCTCTAGCTCCGTAGGGTCACGTTCACTGCGGTCATTCTGTAATTTTATTCTCAATGGTCTCTGGTTTATCTTGAAGGCAACATATTACTCATCAGGGGAAAATACTGATGGTTCTCATAGATTCACTGTCGCTTAAAACAGTTTGTTGTAGAGCCATGAACATAAATGACTTACTGGGACGAGGGACGGACACCGGGATGAGGGATGAACACCGGGACGAGGGACGTACACCAGGACGAGGGACGGACACCGGGACGAGGGACGGACACCGGGATGAGGGACGTACACTGGGACGAGGGATGTACACTGGGACAAAGGATGGACACCGGGACAAGGGACGGACACCGGGACGAGGGACGGACACCGGGACGAGGGACGTACACTGGGATGAGGGACGGACACTGGGACGAGGGACGGACACCAGGACGAGGGACGGACACCGGGACGAGGGACGGACACCGCCCCTGTTGCTGAACACCATCAATAAGCCCAGGATCCCACTGAATTGCAAATGCTTCATTTACAGTCGTTATTTTTGCAGCCTTGTAGCCCTCGATGCCGTGCTGCGGGAGCGACAGCGAGCCAAGCCCCGCCGCAGGGGTGGGCTCCGGTCCCGGCCGGGCTGGGGCGCAGGGATGAGCAGCACCGGGAGCGAAGCGGGCAGCAGCGCGGGAGGGACCGGGTGGGTACCGATGCAGGTTGTCGTCTCCCGAAGTCTTGCACATCCTCCCCGAGCTTGTGCCGGATTCAGACATGACTCAGCCCCAACACAGATTTTTATCAGCTCTCGCACGCTGCCTCGGCACCGCAGAAACGGCCCTTGGCAAGCGCCGCCGGCAAACAGCCGCAAACCTGCCGGCTCGCTTGGCGCTGGCTGGGAAATACGGATTGCGAAACACACAGCGAGGAAACCGCCGAGGCGGGTGGTCTCCTCGCTGCGGGCGGCTTCTGGCTCACGGGCACCCGTCGAGCCCCAAACCGGCCCCCCGAAGCCCTGGAGAGGTGCCCGGTCCCACGGGTGCCCGCCCCGCCGGCGGGGACGCACGGTCCGGCTCACATGGTGGAAATGCAGTGGATGGTTCCACGTTCTCGGTGCAAACCCTCGTCCCCGGCCTCGGTGCTCCCAGGGGAAAGCCCTGCGGCTGGCTTCCCGCAGCTCTCGGCTCGCCCACCCGCCCAGGCCGGCTGCTAATGAGTGCCATTAGTTATTTGCTAATTAGTTCAAAGACTGAATAGGAGGGAGGAGATATTAAAATATTTGGGGGTTTAGAGTGTTTAAAGAGCAACTTTAGCCTGGAGGGGACAGACGCCGATGGGGGGATTTTTTCTTTCAGCAGCTGAGTCGTGTCGCTTCGTGCTCCCTCAGCGCCTGCAAAGCTCTGGGAGGGAAAAAAAGTGTTTTCGAACAACTGGGCTCCTCTTGTGCAAGGGCTGCAGGAAATCCCAGCGAAAAACATCGAAGAAAACAAAAAAATTCCACCTTGACAGTCCATCTAGAGTAACACAACCTGGAGAGCAGGGCATTAATTATGTGGTTCGGGGGGTTTTACTGTGGAAACCCCCCCTTCAGTAGCAGCCCGGGAGGAGGAGCGCGAAGCCTCCACGAGCAGCTCGGGGCAACAAACCCATTGCAACAGGTTGCACGGAAAGCAGTGCAGTTAGCGCGGCCGCAGCAGGAGCCGCCGCGGGCAGCGTGCGGCCCCGGAGCAGTGCCGGGGGCTGCCAGGGAGCGAGGCCAAGCCCCCAGCTTCCTTTAGACTTGCAAGAAGCAGGTTTTGAAAGAACATCCTCCTGCGGAGCGGGGTTGCAGCGAGTTGTGCAAGGCGATGCCCAGCGGCGCCATGGCCGGCGCCGGGGGAGCCTGGGACGGGGAGCGGGAGCCGTCGCCGAGCCAGGAGATGGAGTTGGAGCCCCCCAGGCCCCCGCCGCTGCCGGGGAAAACTCAGAGGTAACAAACTGCTCTGCAAACGGGGCCCGAAAAGGAGCTTCCCAGCAGCACCCCGGCAAGGCTGCTTCAGCCCGACGCTTTGCACCGTGGCAAGAGGCAGGGCGATGATCCCCGGTTCCCCAGGGGGTCACGGGGACCGAGCTGGGCCAAAGAGGGGCAAAGCCTGACGTTGCACAGCGAGCGACGTCCCCAGCAGAAAGCAGAGTTTTTAAAGCAAGCCGCTGTGGTTTCGGTACTGCTTGTGGCGGCAGGGTCAGAGCTGCAGGTTTGCACCGAGCCTGGCCAGGACGAGGAAGCGAAACCTCAGCCGGGGCTGCGGCCGGCGCCTTCCCGCTGCTCTCCTCCTCGCGGGCTCTCTGCTTCTCCCCCCCATGCACAGGCCCCCCGTCCTGCCCCCCCGACCTGGGCCGGGGGTGTCGAAGGCTTTTCCTGCTCTCGTCCCACACCTCTCCCACTATCATGTCCTCCTCGTGGCCCCCCAACAGGGACCGCCGGGCAGGCACCAACCCGTGCGTGCACCCCCCCCGCACCCGTGCGGGTGTGAGCCAGCGCACGTGAAGCCCCCAAGGCAGCCCCTATCCCCTGGGAGCAGGAGCACCCCTAGAACCCCCCTCACTGCAGGAGCCACTGGGCCACCAAACTCCCCGTCTTTTGCCCCAAAACCACGCAGCCGGGGCTCCCCAGGCCACCGCTTCCCCTTTCTCCTCATTCTTCCCCTGAACCGGCACCGAAAGGAGCCGGAACCCCCCCCGGGGGCGAGCGCTGACTCCCGGCTCCACGCAGGGCCGTCATGCAGGTGCGGGGCAGCGTGCGCGCCCGCTGCGGCAGCCTGGACCTGGGTGCCCTCGGACCGCCTGCCCCCATGCCGGACACGCCGGGGGGCCACCCGCCTCGACCCCCCGACTCAGACCTCATCTACAGCAACGTGGGTGAGTGACGCCCCGACCCCGCTGCCCTCCTGCCCACCAAGGGGTCAGCTCGGGCGGCGGGGACAAACCCCGCTGCCGTCCCCGTCCTCCTCCTGCGGCACCCGGCCGGCACCCCTCCAGCTGGCCTTGGGCATCGCTTTGGGGCTGGAAATACGCGGTGGGGCAAATAACGACATGCTTGTGCCCCTATCCCGCCCCGTCTCCCGCTTTCTATCCCCCCTCCCCACCTCGGGGAAGTCTCAGCCCTGCCGTGTCTGTTCTCCCTCCCAGGAGAGCTGCGGGCCCACCTCGTCCCCCGCAAGGCTAGCCGAGGGGAAGGAGCCAGGAGATCCCCCTCGCAGCCCGACCGGGACCCCCTGCCGCCCCCACTGCCGAAAAAGCAGCTCCAGCGAGCAGAGTCCCTCCCGGAGCAGGGGCCATCCTGGCACTGCCGGGGGGACCCCACGCCACGGGGCAGCATCCTCTACAGCATCCCGCTGCCCCATCCGCAGCACGAGGAGGGGGCTCCCAGCTCCATCCCGCCACGGGACGGACCCTCCTGGGGACCCAAGAAGCTCCTGACCAAGTCCCAAAGCTTCGGGGAACTGGTGGCCCAGAGCAGCCCACAAAAAGCCCCACTGCCCAGCCCAGCGGAGCTGACGTTCGGGACGGTGGACGGGGAGCTGGGGCAGCTCCTGCAGCCCCTGGAGAGCCCGGCCGGGGTGTGCGGGGTGCTGTTGGGGTGCCAGGCGGCCGCCCTGGCCCGCCTCTCGGCTCGCATCCAGGAGGAGCTTGTGGGGCCGGAGGAGCGGCAGCAGCTGCTGGAGGCAGAGCTGGCGGGGAAGAGCTGGGCAGCGCTCAGCATCCTGGCCCGGGAGCCGTGCTGCGAAAGCGGGGACGCTTGGTATTTCCGCGTGGGCTTCACGTTTCAGCAAACCCAGCTGGTGTTTGCAGCCAAGGTAAGCAGGGAATCGGGGAAAACGCCCCGGGCGGTGCAGAGGGAGCTGGATCCCGGGGCACAGGGGACTGCGGTGCTGCAGGCAAGCATGAACCGGGAGCGTTGACTTTCCCACTGACCCCCGTCACGCAGGCGGTTCCCCTTTCTGCACCCACTTCTGCATTCGCTAAATGAGACGGCGCTGCTGGCGCGGGCCGGGGAGGCGCGGGCAACGGCTCCCGCGGGTCAAAGGACACGCCGAGGAGAACGGCACTGCTGGGGAAGATGCCCCGGCAAGCGGTCTCGAGGGGCCAGCGGACGCAAAGTAGAGGCTGGAGCAGAGCTGGCTCCTCAGGCAGTGCAGGATGAGACCCATCAAAGCAGCTTTGCAGCTCGCCTGGGGGTTACACCTTCCCCCCTTTCCCGCTTCTTGCTCAAAGCCGTTCCAGCAGGCACCGGTGGGTTTGGAGGGTGCGGGGGGAGCCCAGCACTGTGCACAGGTCGGACCAGGGCTGGTGGCCCTGAGCTGAGGGGGGGCCCAGCCCAGGACAAGGCACCCCGTGGCTCCATCCTCGCACAGTTGGCCATGCCCCATCTCTCCTTGCAGGTCCCCAAGCTGGGCTGCGGCAGCCTGGGGCTGCAGAGCTCCCTCGGGGCACACTGCAGCATCCAGCGCCTGATCGGCCGCTTCACTGACCGCCTCCCTTGGGAGCTGGTGCTCCCGGGAAGCCCTGGGGAGCAGAGCGGGTCCCCTTCCGGAGAGGAGCCAGCCCGTCTTGCCACACGCCCTGTCCTGCAGGTCCTTGTTTCTCCCGAGGTTCCCTACCAGACCCTAGCAGGCTTTGTGAAGGGATCCCACGGTCTGCACAGGACCAGCCCCGGGCACTACGAACGCCTGGCTTGCCTCCTCCTCCTGCAGGTGTGCCTGGGGCTGGAGCACCTCCGGGCGCAGAACGTGGGGCGGGGGGACCTCTGCCCCGAGAACCTGCTGCTGGTGCGGTGCCCGTGTCCTGCCCGGAGCCAGCAAGGCAAGGAGGCATCCTTGTCCCTTCCAAGGCTGCTCATCAGCAGCTTCTTCAAGGTTAAAGACAAGCGAAGACCTTGTTCTACCAGCCAAGAGCAGGACTGGACCGAGGGGCTCGCCGCACCGCCCTCCCCGCTGGCGGATGAGCTGAACGTAGGCATGCTGATCTATCACATCTTGCACGTGGATCTCTCTCTGGAAAAGGCCCTGGGGTTCAGAAGCAACAGACTTCCTGAAATCCCCTCCCTGTCCATCTATTCCACGGGACTCAAGCGTCTGGCCATGCTGCTTCTCCACAGAGACCCCTGCAAGAGGGTCTCCATCGAGCAGGCGAGGAGCATCCTGCAGGTCCTGCTCTGGGGGCCTCGCCAGGAGCTCTTCGCCAGGAGCAGGAAGACCCTCTCCCTGCTCCGGAGCTGGGTGGAGGTGAAGAGGGCTCTGCTGCTCCTCAAGTTTGCGGAGAATTCGGCTGGGGCAGGGGCGAGCCCCGGCCTCGAGGAGTGGCTGTGCTGCCAGTACTTCAAGGAGGTCACCGAACACACGCTCTACCAAGTCACCCAGGCTCTCTACACGCCCTAAAGGCAAGCTGAAGTTCAGCCACCCAA
Source organism: Phoenicopterus ruber ruber (assembly GCA_009819775.1). Taxonomy (NCBI): domain Eukaryota; kingdom Metazoa; phylum Chordata; class Aves; order Phoenicopteriformes; family Phoenicopteridae; genus Phoenicopterus; species Phoenicopterus ruber. The sequence continues at coordinate 1,844,106 of CM020240.1, read as the reverse complement.
ACGGTTTCCCCAAAGCCAAGAGCCCGTGGGGACCCGGCCAAATCCACCAGCTGCCGTCTCTTGCAAGGAGCCCAAGAACCCGCTTCCCCCCCCAGCACGTGAACAATGAAGCTGGGACCAAACTCCCACAACGCAGGGTGTGTTTTTACACCCTCTGTCGATTTTTGTTTGATGCCCTGAGTCCAATCTACCGGAGCATCTCAGGAAAGACCGTTAGATGGAAGCCACGGGATCAAGTGCCAATTTAGTGGCTGATTATCCCGAGTAAAGTTTAGAGGGCTCAGACTTCGCACAAACCCCCTCAGACCCCTCCTGCGCCACGGGGCTTTCGCTGTTTTAAGTAACAACGCAAAGCCACACATCACAGCTCACCTTAACGCACCGTTAGCAAAGGAGAAATACAATACCTCGCACAGCCCGCCCTCTTTAGAAACAGTTTGTGGCATGGTCACAAGTATAAATGACATTTTAAAGGGGGAAATACAACAGCCACACAGCTTCAATAAAACTCAGAGCTGAGCCTCTTAAATACCGGTCCTTTATGTGCTTCTTTGACAGCATTACACACCCCGGTGATGTATCCAGGGAGAAACACAAAGCCCGACCTCGCTGCCCGGCAGCGATTAGCCGGAACAGCCTCGATGGCACCTAGTAGAGAGCTCGGGTCGGTGCACGGCTGCTGCGCCCGGGGACCCGGCTGCAGGGTCGGTCTCTGGCTGCACCAAGGCAGGGCCGTTGCGTCTGCTGCCCGGTATGAAACACGCAGCGCCACGCGAGACCCGCGCCCCGGTCCCCAAACCCGCGCGAATGCCAGGCGATCGTGACAGCGGAATGCCGTGCAAGGCCCTACTCGGGTCATTTATATTGTTATTAATTAATTATTAATCCACTCGCAGCTATCACCTGCCAGCAGCAAGAGCAGCCTCCGTGGGCTGTGCACGCAGCGGGACGGACCTTCCCGGGCTTCCCCGCAGCCCCGGCACGCCCGGGACACGGGCAGCGGCACACCAGGCAGTCGCCGGGGCCGGTGGCACGGCTGGACCGGGGAGGAGCCCTCCTAGGAGTCCCTGAGCTCAGAAGAACCCCTGTGACCCCAAGATGAAAGCACAGAGCAGCACAGCACATTCCCAGCTCCCCCGGTCAGCAGGTTTCTGCCTCCCGACCCGCTCGCTGAGCGTGGGCCAGCAGCAGCCTCGTCCTCTGGGCTCCAGCGAGGCCGAAGACCCAGCCGAGACCAGAGCCCCTCCGTGCTCCGTGGGGGACCATTCCCTCCCGGAGCAGCACCCAAACCCGGCAGCGCGGCCTCCCCGCCGAGCCTGGACGAGCAAGGGGAGGCCAAACCAGCTCCCCAGGCACACAAACCCTGCCGCGCTCCCCGCCCAAGCACGGCCGGTCCGCAGAAACGTCGTTCAAATTTCAGTATGGGCTTTTGGGCCAAAAACAGGCAGGAGGGGTTGTCCTGGGGGAGCCCCAGCCCCGCACTCCCCTGTGCCTCTCCTGTAGTATCTTGCGTGGCTACAAGATGGCAGTAAAGCCCATGGCACAGCAGCAGCTCGCCCAAAGCCACCTTGGGCGTCTGATCCTGGAAAAACAAAGACAAAATCTGCTTCTGCCGGCCCACCCCAGCACCTCCGAGCACCCCCTGCACCCCCGGTTCTGGTTTCCACCTTGGGTGACCCCCTCCCCTTCCGCCAGGAGCAGCTCGGGGCACCCAAGGTCAGCGAAACGTCTACTGGGGACCGTGGCCTTCAAGGCAGGACCACGTACGTCTCCACCCTCGCACGTCCCCGCGGGAAGCGGATGGCAGCACGGGCACAGCGTCGCGGAGGAAAACGGGAATTTCTTGAGAGAACCAGCTTATGAACTTCAGCCCTTTGCCAGCCTGCTGAGCAAAGGAGGAACACCCTCTCCCCGGGCATGCCCACCTCCTTCGCACACCAACAACAGCAAGTTCACAGCTTTCCAAAAAATCCCGCAGGAAGAGCACAATTGTACGGCCACAAAAAAAATCGGCATGATTGCTTCCCGCGGGAAGGAGACCTCTCGCATTCACAGCCAGGAGCCTCGGGCCCAGCAGAGGTGATGGCCGTGCCACGCACCGTACGCCCAAGGAGCGGAGCAGAGGTAGCGAGAGGGGGGTATAAATATCTGGAGCCAATTAAACAGGTATCAGGAACATCCACCTGGCACCGTGTTGCTAATTTAACAGCAGGCTCCCGCTGGGTCACTCCGGGCTGCAGATCCCGCTGCGGGCTCTGCTCCCCGCCGCAGCTCCGAGGAGGGAGCTCCAGGGATTACAGTTTGGTGTATTGCACGTGCTCCCGGCACTGCTCAGCCCAGAGCGTCTGCCTCGGGGCGACCCGTGGGGCGATCCTTGCACCCCCTCATCTGCCTCAGGGCAACCTGTGGGGCAATCCTTGTGCCCCCTGGTCTGTGTCGGGGCAACCCTGGTGCTCCCTCGTCTGCCTCGGGGTGACCCGTGGGGCGATCCTGGTGCCCCCTCGTCTGCCTCGGGGCGACCCTTGTGCCCCCTCACTCCCACACCACTTCACAACGTACAGAGCTCCCAAAGCCAAGGTCGGGGGGATGCCAGACCCCCAGCAGAGCACACGCTCCTGAAGATAATGTCCTTCTATTTACATTGACTCCCAGCAGAACAACCTGGTGAAACAGCCCAGCCCAGGGAGTCTCTGCTCCAGCGTTTGAGAGAGGAAAGATTAATCGGCTCAAACGGTGCCCAACAAGCCTCCAAAGCTGCAAGTACTGAAAAATAAAATTGAAATACAATGCTTTAAAGCCCAGCCCTTTGGAGACTTCTCTCTGGCAACTTCAGCGCAAGTTTTGTTAATTCCAGCACTACCCGAGCAGCCATTTTCCCTTTTGTTCAGTATCCTGAACACCAACAGCTGCCTGGGCACCCCGACACCAGGCACTGCTGGACAACGGCCCCTTCTCCTTACGCTGTAAGCACAGCCCGTCTCCCCAGGGGGCTCTGGAGGCTGCCCAGCCTTGACAACAGCTGAGGCACCACAAGCTCTGCCGGGTCACAGCTGAAGAACTCACCAAGCCATCCTGCCCGCTTAACACGGCTAGCCAAGATGTCACCGGTACCGGTGACATCGAGACTTCAGTACCAAAGCTGGGTGTTTGATAGTCAAAGACACCCAAGGCTCAAGGCACCCCAAGCCGTGCTTCTCGGCATTCCACCTGCGACCTTCCAACGACCACACGCCCCGAAGCACCCTACGGAACGCTGCTGGAGCAGGGCCGCAGCGAGCCTCATCACCAGCGGACACGGACACCCTGCCCGCCGTCTCCCTAAAAGCAGGCTTCGGCAGCAGTGCCGGGTTATTTCCAGTCCCGGCAGATCACAGCCACGAGTGCCAGTGAAGCAAAGAACGAGCAACGCCTTTCCGTACCTGCAGCTTTAATGGTTGGGGCAGTTCCAGAGCCACCTCTTCAGAGTGCAAGTCTTAAACAGCTTAAACCAGCAATAAAAAGTAAAATATAAATTTTTATTTAGAATTAAAGCAAATACTTCAGTATCACAAACACAATATTAAACTTCAAGAAATATACTGCTAATTTGGAGGGAGCATTTATTTGCACAACCACAACATGCGCACAAATCCAGAAAAAGATGTGGAGTCTGAAATTTTCAACATCTCACCACCAGAGCAGTTGGTCACAACGTTTCGTACAGTTATATATACTGTAATAGATGTTGACAAAATTTCTACAGAATCATGTTTATAGACAACAAGAAAGCTCTAAGAGGCAAACATTGCAATCTAGTCTTCTTCTGATGAGTCTCTCTCAAACGTGTAGGCCATGAAGCAAGCATCTGGTCTCTTGGGGACAAGGGGATGCCCTGGTCTCACAATCTCAAAGCCCAAAAAGCTGAAAGTACGGAGCAATGCAGCTAGAAAAAAAAGCAGAAAACAAGTTTCATCCATTTGATACTGTACGACAGTAAAAGCATCCACCAAAACCAACTTCCAATACTGCAGCCACAACTCTAGGGAGCGCTACGAGTTAACACCTACCTCTATCATCTCTGTTCTTGTGGAAACAAATGAACACATGATCAACTCGAAGCTGTTCTTCAGCAAACTCCAGAAGAACTGCAAAACTGTGAGACAAACACAAGGTGTTCAATGCACACGAGCAAGCATTTCCTTCAGGGAGCATCAGCGAGGCCCCGAGAGCCAACGTGCACGTGGATTCGCAGGCGTAAGCAAGAGGCTCAGGCTGGAGACGCACCCCAACAGGAGATCCCCGAGTTTAACTGGGGGGCAGAAGCTAAGTCTCCGGTAACACAGAAAACGCATTTCTGTTGCGGCTGAAGGGAGAAGCGCAGTGACACGCGGAACCAGGCTGGTGTTTTCGGTGGATAAAAGCAGCCCCCCAGTACCTGGGAGCACAGCTTGGAACCACAGACCTCCCGGGTGGCTCTGCCTGACAAAACAGGGGCAGAAGCAGCCCTCAAACCAGCATCACCCAGTTGCAGCCTCTTACAAGAGAGCACCGAGCACCGTAATTAGCCTTCAACTCTCCGAGCAACAGAAGCGAACAACAGTGAAGTGTGATTCCACCCTACTGACAGGCCTTCAAGACGGAGGCAAGCTAAACCGCGGCTGTGTTTTGTTGCACCCACCTGTCTTTGCTCCCTTCAGGCAGAGCACCACTGGGAATTTCTATATAGAGGTTGTTGTTGTTCAGCACTGCTCTCCAACTAATGTGTTTGGCATCTGTAAGCCTTGACTGGACATTCAGAATTCTTGTCCTGTTATTAGATGTTAGTTCTTCTGTTACATTCAGCCGATTATCCTGCAGCAGTAAGATGGGCAAAGTTACTTCCAGTTCATTTTGGAGAAGGGGTAACTCCCATGAAAAGGCCTGAGGCAAGAAATGCATTCAAGCTCGCCATAGCAAGCTGCTTATTATTCATACTCACCGAATAAAATAAATTAGCTGAAAGATTGTGATCCCTCTGACTATTCCCTCGCCCACCTGGGATCTTCAGGGGTGGGTGAGGGACATCAGGAGCACCACCGAGGCCCCGGACCCAGGTTACTACAGCAATTGAAGGGAACCCTGGAACTAGAAAGGGATCGCAGTTAGAGAGGCAAACAGGCAGCGTTAGACAAAGCCCTGTGAATTCCAGGGTTTTAAACAGTGATCAGATGGTAAGATTTAGAAAAAAAAAACCCAAACCTAGGCCAAGGGAACTCCTCCCACTGCAACCTCTGCAAGTGGCAAGACAAAGGAACCGCCAGAGCAGGGACAGAACAGCGCCTCGTGCCCAGACCCACGCGGGTCAAAGCTGCTACTGCAGCATTTTGAGGGAAAAGACTAACCTGGAGACAAAAATACTCTCGGCTCGAAGTGAGCAAGGTGTATTTCTGTACCAAGGCAGCAGTGTGCTTCACCTGATCTCAAGAGAAGAGCCGTTCTGCTATCACATATGCAAGATCCCATTTTCTCCCCACCTTGTTCTCATACGTTGGCATGAGTACGCTGGCCCAGCAAGCGAGGAATCGTTTTTCCCTGGGATATACGGCCCTAATTACCTTAGACTTTTGCATCAGCACTCTTGGCTTGAGGTCAGAAAATCACACAAAATAGTCTCACAGATGTCACTCCCTCAACTGTTTTCACCATGCTCAGCAGCAAAATCCCCCGTTTTAACTTCGAGACCACACCTGAGTATTTGCAAACCTACGAGCCTTTCTACTGAATTCTTCCGAGCAATTTTACGCTGCTCGGCTAAGCTCGGTTCTTAACGTTAAGAACGTTATCCTCTTAAGATACGAAACGTATTTCTTGTGTGCATGAGAAGTTTGCCCCCATCCATACAAGCCTGCTTAACCAAATAAGCCTTCTACTGTACCGAGAGCCAACGCTGCGCTGCCTGGCCCCTCCCTCTGCACCATCCTTCACCCTGCAGCTCACTCTTGAGTTGCGTCATCTCAGCAGATGCAGCAATCGAGGCCCTTAGGGAAATTTTCACAATCGTCCTGTCTGTGAGTGCCAGCAGCCATTTGCAAATCAGAATAAACATGTACAAAATAATCCACCATTTTGCACAGTTCGGACGAGTTTAATTTTTTTTAACGAGCTTGAAACTTGTGATGAATAATCCATATTAGGAAGGCACTAATGGCCATATAGGTGAAAAATTCTATGCTGGAAGGTATTAGTAAGCACAGCGACTGCAAAGTTTTATTAAAAAAAATTAAATTTGTGCTCTCTCAATTAAATTAGCGTTCAATCCATTATTTTAGGCTCTTTGAAAGACAGACACTTTGCTACTAGCATTAGATACTTATTTTATCCTACAATGATTGTAGAGCTACACATTCCTAATTACCCGTACAAATAAGCCTTTAAGCACCCTGTTCAGAAGTGTGCAGTGGCAATCCTTTATCCAATTCCACTTTTCACCCTGGGAAAGGTGGTGCATAATGAAGGCTGCCTATACTTTGCAATCAAGAATATATATTTTAGAGTGATGTTTGTGTGCACTTACACCTCTTGGAAAAAAATAACCTTTACGCAGCAGCCAAGTATAAAAAAAATGGCTTTCTAAAAAAATTTCATAGTCCACAAAGGAGGTCTAATCACGGCTTCCTTCACACAAGAGAGTGATGCCCTAAGCTTCCATCACTCTACACCGGTCACCCCGATTCAGGTGTTTTCTTCCCAGCATCTGTCAGGGCTGTTTCACCTTTTGGTTGAGTTTTACACTAACAGCTCTAACGCTCCTGCGTACTATTTTCGGCTCAGTACCCTCGATTAGTTTTCGTAAGGGGATAACAGCTCTCAATCCTTTGGTATCTTTGCCCAACTGCGGGGTTTCTCCCCCGGTCGGAAGAAGGCCCCTCCAGGCCCTGCCTCCAGGCCCCTTTCAGCCCGGTAACTCGCTCGGGAGCGGCTCACGGCCCGGCCGCCTCCCCTCGGGGCCGGCGTGCGGCGTTCAAGGCTTCCTCCCACGGTTATGACAACTCCGGAGACGCGACGGGAGCTCTCCCTGCAGGCAGGCACCTAACGCGGCACATGGCGGGAGGCAGCCGGCTGTGCGAGGCGACTCGGGGGGGTGGCGGCCGCGGGCAGCCCCCCCGCCCGGGGGAGGGAGGACGTGTCGCCCGGCACGGCGGCGAGTCACCCCGGACCGAGGAGGGGGTGGAACCGGCGCCACAGCGGGCAGGCAAAAAAAAAACCTTTCTCTTGTTTTTTTTTCCCCCTTCCCTCCCCCTTTTTTCCGCGGGGGAGGAGGCCGGGCCGCAGCGGCCAGCGCTGAGGCGGCGGCGCGGGCCGCCCCTCCCCCACCCGCCACGGAGCACCCCTCCCCTCCCCCCGGTCACGGGGGAGGCGACCGGCGCTCGAGGGACGAGGAGGAGGAGAAGGAGGACCAGGGCGGGCCCTGAGGGGAAGGGAGGAGGCGGCGAGCGCCCAGCGGTGCGAAGGCTGAGGGAGGCCCCGGCCCCTCACCTGCTCTGTCCGGTACTGAGGCTCAGCACAGCGGGCATGATGGTGCTTTTATTCCCCTCTTTCTCTCTAGCGAAGCAGTGACTGTTGAGTATCCGCTGCAGGGAGGATTTCACCATCCGGCCGCTCTGGTCCGAACCCCGAAACCCTCCGCCGCCTCCCGCCGGCCGCTCTCCAGGCGCTGCTACACAAAATGGCACCGCGGCCGCAGTGGGTCCTTATATACCCTCCCCAGGCCACGGCACCGCCCCGCGGGGCGGGCCACGCCCCCGCCCGGGAAAGGGCTCCCGTCCGGTGAACGGCCCGGTTGTCCCTTAGAAACTCTCGTTTCCCATTGGCTGAAGGGTTTGCGGTGGGCGGAACAGGGAGCTCTTTCCCTATTGGCTGGCAGCGTGAGGGGGTTCAAGCATTGGATAGAAGGGCGTCGGGATGGGGAGGGGGGGAAAAGCGGTCTCTGATTGGCTACGTCCACTGCGGGTGGGTGGGGCCTGGCGGGGTTCGGCCGGGAGGGTCCGGCGCGGCGCCGCAGCCCTCACTCCCCGCAGAGCCGCCGGTTCGAGTCCCGCGTCCGCGCCCCCGCCTGGCTGAGGTAAACTGCGGTGGAGGGGAGGGGCCAGGCCCGGCCTCGCGCATGCGCCGGCGGGGGGAGGAGCGGGCGGTGGAGGCCGGGGCGCGTCCCTCCTCCGCGCCGGGCGGGCCCCGGCGGGGGCAGAAGGGTCGGGGTCTCCGTACGGCCGCGGGACGGCCGGGCTTCACAGCGCCGGGGCTGCCCGCTCGCTGGGGGAGGCATCAGAGGGGCGGCAGCGGGGCCTCCCGTGGGGAGCAGTGAGCGCGGGGGGCATTGCCGCCCTCTGACCTGTCTCGCCAAGCGGCCGCCGGCTCGGTGCTGAGAGAAATCTCAACTAAAAATAAATAAAAAACTCCCCCAAGTACCGGAGAGGGTCCCTAAAAGGACGGGCCGAAGCTGTGACCGGATTTGGGGCCGTGGCCGTGCTCCCGCCTCCAGCGGTAACGCCCGGTGCCCCTCGGCCCGCGTTGTGCGCGCCGGTGCCGTGATTCGCAGCTCCGGTTGTCCGGGGAGCGGCTGGCGGGGCCTTTGTGCTGCGCCCTCCCGGGGGAGCGCATCAGTCCCGGTTGTTGGCGTGGCAGGAGCCGGCCGGTGTCCCCACCCCCGTAACAACCCCGCTCTGCTCTCGGTCTCTGGCGAGGATTTGGGGAATCCGGGGCTTGGAGACGCGCTTGGGTCTTTCTGCAGCCCCACGGCAAGAGCGAGGTCTGGCGGATGGGCAGGTGGACGTGGGCCGCCCCGCTTCTCCCCTGGGCAATACTGATAAAAGCACAGATTCATCCCTTGCGGGGGGGGGGGACAACCCTCAAAATTCATCGTAAAAGCGGCAAACGCGTACAAAAGGTCAATAGGGTATAATTTCCATGACGGGAGGTCTTTGACTCAGCCATTTCGGAGCATTTCAGCCTGTTACGTATTAGGTGAGACCATCCCTCTTCTGAAAATCAAGTCAGAAGCGCATCACAGAAGTCAGGGCACATCCGAAACAGTGCATCTTATCCTACATGGAAAGAAAGCTCAAAGTAATGGTTTAAATTATGCTGAATCGGGTTCACAGTCAGGTATGCCTTGTAAATTAAGCGGAAAAAGGTGTTTCTAGAGCCAAAGAAAACTAAAGATACGTTGTAATGATTTTCAAAATCATGATTTTCTTAAAAAAAAAAAAAAACAACAACATAGGTGGCTATATTTCTTTTTTCTTCATTCATCTCGGGCTACAACACACCTATTTTATTGCCTTCAGGTACCAGAGCTGCATCTGGGCACTTTTAATTTTTTTACTATCTTGCTTATTTTTATTTGCTTTAAAATATTCCCATCCAGGCGCTCTGAGCCCATGGATATTCCATTGATTGGTTCCACTTTGCCCAGGGATAAGTGTCTAAATCCCCACCCACCTTCTGTGCCCTGAAACCTCTCTGACTGACTCTGACGGAACAAAGTGTATTGCCAAAAGAAAACGCTGTCTCTTCTCCTGCAGCTCAGATGAGAAGCCCAGCCTGGCCAGCAGCCAGGGACTAGGCTGGGGGTCATGGTAAGTAAGAGATACAAGAGAAAAATCCTTTTCCTGCTGCAGGTATCTGCGTTTAGCTCCCGGAACACAACATAACTGAGACATCAGTGCTTGCTTTCACCCCGCTCGCTAGATTTGGCTGTTGATTTATGGAGGGGAAGCTGGCTGCCGTTTAATGCGTTACCCAGAGACCGACTTGAAACAATAGGATAGCTGCAATTCAGGAATATCCGGACCAAACGAAGCACATGAGAGAAGATTTAGCAATTTGTGTTTTGTGTGTTGTATTGGAAAGGTTTTCCTGATGGGGGGATAGATCTATTTGTCGATGCAAGGACTGTCTTAGCGTTTTGTGATAGGCTTCATTATTTCTAATAATGGCATTTATTATTTATGTAGCAATCCGACTGTAATTCCTTATAATGGCACGGTGTCAGAGGACATCATCTTTGCAGCTGCTTTCCTCTTTACTGTGGCGCTGGAAACAGCTTTGCCCTTTGGCTACCTGGCGTCTCAATGGGCCATCGTTCCATTTTACAGCTGAGTGACCTGGATAACGCTGTGGTGCTCTGTAGTCTGCAAAAACCCCAGTCAACCCGTTTTGCTTTTGTGCGTTAACTATCGTGTGGGATTAGTTCCAGCTGCAGTTTTGCTGAGATAGCCCGACTTCCAGTTTAGCGGTGACAGTGATTCATAAATCCTCCCAGAGAAGCCTCTGACTCACCCTTTCAGGATTACCAGCTGAGGCAGTTTGAGATGTTGCCATCTCCAGCTGTTTTTTTACCACTGGTTTGCCATGATTACCCTGCCCATGGCTGCAGGGAAGGCAGGAGGAACTGTGCGGCGGTATCTCGGTTGCTCCGGCTGCATTCCTAGCTTGGCACCATCGTCCAAACCTGTCTCAGTCCCCGGTGTCATCTAATACGCTGGGCAGTGAACCCTAACAGCTGATGTGTGGGCATCCGCTCCTACCTGGCCACGTCTGCTGAGGCACAGTAGCTTTCAACTCGGAGGCAAGAAGGACAATTGCAAATAGAGAATCTCGTCCATCAAAGTCCTGAGGCTCTAGTTCATCCCAGCTCCACAAAGACACTATTAAAGGCCCCCTCATTCTGCTGGCTCCCAACTACCACAGCCTTCCATCTCAAAAAAAAACCCCCATGTTTCAAAGGACCGGCGTAGTCCCCAAAGCAGGAGATGCCGCAGGGAGCTTAGATCAGTTCTCTCCTGAACTGCTTGCTGAACTCCCCAGAGGAGAGCGTGCAGCGAGCCCCAGTTGTTCTGTGTTCTTACACAAGCAGGTCGTAGCAATTAGGCTGTATGAAACGACCTGGGAAAAGCTCTTGTACAGTCGGAGTTACTCAATAACCAGACCTGTTAACGGAGAAAGTACGGAAGCAGCAACACAACTGAACTCCACATTAGGAATCGGAATTGTTTCAGTTGAGGAAAGCCAAGGAGTTGCATTTTCTAGAACTTCATTTTCCTTTTTTAGCTTGTTTCAGTGTGCTTTTCAGCCTCTTTTAACAAAAGAGGTCTCAAACGTTAGTCAAAATCACCAGTTAATGATTCTTTGTCAAGCTTTTATAGTGTTTACTTTCTGAAAGATAGTAGATATGAAGAGTTTATGGCAGCACGGGAATAAAAGTCAAATTCAAAACTGATAGCTGATGTAAACAGATGTTAGAGCAAGAAATGGGCAAGATAAGTAACCGAGTGTCTTTCCTCTTCATGGTCTGTTCCCAGGTTTGCAAGTGTTTGTGATCAGATGACACGAAACTAAGGCTTAGAAAGAGGTACAGGACCCGAAACACTCCTAAGCCTTGCCGGTTCGGAAATCCTGCCCGTGGATACCATAGTTGTATCGCACCTTTTATTTAGAGAAGGAAGGATAAACTGTTCCATTGTTTAGGTGATTAAAACATAACTAAATAACGCGGCTGCAAATACTAGTGCTTTTGTGTGTTTTCCTGCCGCTGAGGAGGCCGTGGGAGCGTGGGCTGCTGCAGGCTTCGTCGAAGCAGCTCCTGCGTCCGTGTTCTAGAGGAGTAACAAAGCTCCAGTGAAGGTGAATGGAAAAAAACTGATATTTGACATCTAGTAGAACGTCCCATATATTTTTGGCTTAGCTGCATCGGGCTGTCGTAGCTCCTCTTGAGTGTGGAAATAGATGTTTATGACATTTAGCAGCGTCATGGGAATTAATCTGTCTCCGATTTGCTGACTAGGGAAGTACAACAGCAAGAAAAACACGAGCTCTCTTTTAAAGCATGTGCAGCCCTTGCATAGCGTTACACACTTAGTAACTCCCCCAAAATGGTAAAAAAAATAATTAATTGAGCCAGACTATAAAATCAAGTCATTCTGATTGCCTTTTCTCTCTATTTCCGCTCCAGGAAGACTCTACTTGTTCTTACAGTTCTAAGAGTTACCTAGAGATGTAGCCAAGCACCAAACCAGGACAGAATCTGAGGCAGAGATGTCCATCATGACGTGTTTTCACAGAAATCATTGTGTGTGATGACTTCTCTGCCCTGTAATTTAGCCGGTTTTAGTCCCAGAATAATTTAAAAGTTCATCTTGGTCAGCTCTGTGTGGAGACAGAGCTGTACAGCCCAAGCTTGTGAGGTCTTTATCAAAACACTGGACAGTCTTATTTCTAAACTTTGGAAGACCTATCGTTTATAAGTCTTACAAAGCAGGGCTCTTAAGTCTACCCATCTCCTTCCTTAGAACTTACGGTTCATTTCCTTACAGGTAACAGTTAACTACCAGTTATCTAATTTTAAATACTCCCCCACTAAAAACGCTCTTTGGTGTGTTAGAATCTATTCTGATCTTTGTGGGACATGTAATTAGAACACTCTTTCTAGCTGGAAAACTCTCCTCGTTCTCATTGTCATCCGTGCGAGACTGATTTGATTTGAAGGTCAGGTTTTCTGCAGACCCACTTGTGCTGGAAGGAGATTCCGCATGCCACTGCGAAGTTCAGCCGGAATTCGTAGATGTTTACCAGCACAGGGAAGAATTTATTTTCCGAGATCTTTGTGAGATATTGAACTAGAAGAAAGCAGTCTCTAGGTCGTCAGGCCAACAAATGTCTGTACTTCCTACCAAAGAAACTTTGGATCTCTGCTTTCTCACTTAAAAACAGCTGGTATGAAGAGGACTATATATTGAATGCAGATGAGGTAACAGATGCTTAAAATGCTTTAAAGTCTCGTTATCTGATTTAGGGGTGTAATCCAACATAGTGCTGGTCACCTGATAAGCGCTGGCTTGTTTTCCTTAAGTCTGCGGGATCTAACTGCAGGCATTGCAGTTCCATTTCCATATAAAATAATGGGGGGGAGAGGGGAAAAGTTTGACGTGAGGATGGGAAACGGAGTCGGCTACAGAGCGGGTGAGCCAACAGCAGGAGACACGAGGCACGGTTGGGGATGGCACCTTAACCTTTCTGGGGAAGGACATGTGCGCGAGCTGTTTGTCGGTACGGTGCTGTAATTTAAAAATAATGCTCCACAAGCTTGATTTTTGCATTGATTTTTTCTCCAGGCGTTGCTGCCAGTTACGAACAAATGGTCATGAGGAATTCAGAGGTAGTTACAAAACAGTGAAGTGGAAGGCGTTGCAACATCCTCCCTTCCACAGTCCGTTTTCTTTCGTTTACGTCGGGCCAGATGCAGCTCGCATCTCCATCCCCTCCTCTCCCTCCCCAGGTTAATGAGAGGTGATTAAGGTCCGGTTCTTGCACAGGGAGGGGAGTTCAACTCGGAGAGGAGATCGAGCGCTTTCCTTCCCGTTAGCGCGGGGGAGAGCGGTGGGGTGCACAGCACCTCGCAGGGCTGGGTCCTGGGAAAACGAGCCCCCTGCTATCACACGTAATCGGCATTTCGGTGTGCGGTGGCTTTCTGGATTTCTTCCATGAACGTTTTCTGTCTCTGCTGACCCCTTTCCTTCGCTTGCTTGCTGGAGCCTTTGGGTGGTGCTTTTATTCATTTATTTTTTGCTTAGCTTCCCTTTTCTCTTACAGAAGAGTTCCGCACCGTCTGATGTTTCGTTACAGGATGGGCTGCTGTCGCAGCCCCTGTGTCGGGAAGGCGAGCTGGACGCCGTGGCTTATTTTCCTTCAGTCCCTATTGTGCTTGGATCAGTCAGCCTTAGGGACGAGGAAGCGCAGAGTACAGCTCCGCTTTTGTAACTCGTAATTTCGTTTGGAAATGTTATCAAAACAAACAGATGCCAGCAGGATGAGTGTTAAGACCTGTGCAGAATCTGCTCTGTCAGAAACGAGTTCAGAGTCAGTTTTGCCTGCCTAAACATTTCGCCCAGCAGCTCATTAAAATGGATATATTCAAAGGAGACTTCCCCCCACCCCGATCAGATCATTCCTGTGATAAGAGCATTAACAAGCATATTTTCCCATAAATAAAATGAACGAGCCTCGAGGGCAGGGAAGGTTATTTAGCCTGCAATAAGTTATATCCCGCACTCGTCCTTCAGAGAGCTGCGAGTAAGGGAACCGGTTACCCCTTTGCTGGGCTGAGAGCAAGCCCGAGAGCGGCCTCTGACCAGCACAACTGGCGCAGTGGCATTTCTTCCAGCTGTATGTTTGTGCCGCGCGCTGCTTTATTTTGGGGTGGATTCCGCGTTTAGCAAAGCCACTGGCCGGAGCTCCCCGGGAGCTGTGCTGGCAGCCGGGGCGGCCCCCGGGGTGCCGCAGGGCGGGCAGGGGAGGTCCGGCCCTGGTAGCACCCACTTTTGCCAGCCTGCTTATTTGAGCTGCATGCAGCCTTGTGCTTTTCCCCATGAGCTATCCGTGTTTGAACCAATATTTACTCACGGTTCTGTGTACCAAGATAGCAATCCCTCCGAGGGAGAGCAGAGCTGGAACCAGCCACCAGGCCAGCTTAGCAGCTCAGGTTGTTTACGGTTTTTTTAAAAATACTCTTGAATTTCAGGCTGGTGAAAGGTGGCAGCTTGACAGCTCTGGTGAGCCTTTACCCACGCAGCAGGTAGAGCGATGGCAACACAAGCTTCCCCCACAGCATTCCCGCTCCGACCTGCCCGCCCGCTGTGCCTCTTCAGCCAGGAAAGCCCCTCGGAGCAGCGGATGAGGAGCAGAGCCCTGACCCGTGCAGGCCTTGGCGTCTCCCCACCCCTTGCTCTGTAAGCGACAAACTGAAACCCAAAGACAACCAGTGCTGCCGTTGTGTTTATAAGGGATTGACAGCAAACTGCTATCAAATAAGCCACCAGGTTGTCAACCCACTTAGGAGTGGAGGCTTTAAAAGGAAGACAGCTCTACTTCATTGCTAGAATTTTCCAGTTTTCCTAAAGGTTTTTATTTATGAAGCCGTTCTAGGTACAAATTAACTTACCCTGCCTCCTGTTTGTTATTAACTCCAGAAGAAGCTGAGATCTGAAGGGTTCATTGCTTACCCTGCTGGAAAGGGGTGACTCGACGCAAAGCGCTGCAATGTTTTCCAGCAGCGCTCCCGAGAGCATCGCGATGCTTGTCCCTATGTTTCCGAAGTAACGAGGCTTTAGGGGAGCTGTTTATTCCCGCGTGTCCTGCTGTGTGTAAGCCCAGCAATCTCACACAGATGCCATAACTTGACCCACGGGGCTTCCCGCTGCAGAGGCAGGGTAGCCTGAGCTTTGGGGAGTGCAAAACTTCACTTCCACGCAGAGCTGAACGTGTGCTCGTAACTCTTCATAAGACCCACAGATTTCCTAAGGTGCTAGAAGATAAAGAGGTGGCGTAAGGAAGGCAAGAACCCTTGAAATTGCTGTTGTGGATCGGACCGATGACTAGTTCGTTTGGTTTCGTGCTTACAGTGACTGTTACCATGTACTCCAGGTGACAATCTGCAAACCTTCGGCTTCAGAGGTGCGTGCAAAGAAAGGGAGCAGTTGCGATTACAGAAAATAAACTGGACAGGAGTTAAGAATTAGTTCTGAAATTTGTTTTTTGGGTATTTCAGCTGCTGAAGCTATTCCTTCTGTTCCTCTGGACATCTGATCCCCACATAAGTGTTTGTCCTTTCTTGGGGCAGAGAGTTTCCATTTTGGATTGTCTAGTGGGTACGTCCTTTCAAATTGCAGTGCAGATTGTAGTGGTGCCTTGCATTTCTGGTCTTTCCCCGGACTTTTGTCCTACAGCACATGAATTTCTTGGCTCACGGTCCCTTATTCCCCGTGACGTTTCCATGTCTGTTTGGCTTCACACACAGACACATCCTCGATCTCTGCCTGCCGGCCGTCGGGCAGCAGTGGAAGCCAAAGATCATGTACTATCCAATTGTGCAGTCTCAGCCCATCTTCAGACTCATTGAGCTCGTTAGGGAGGAAAATGCAATCAGCTATCCTTCAAGGAACGGGACGTGACAGGAAGCAATGCGAGTCAGCAGGTCAGTCCGTAACAGCTGTCAGAACAATGTGCACAGTGCAGCAGCTCTGTAGTTCTGCTAAATCAAGTCACGGGCTTAATGGGCTGGAGTATGCACATTAAAACTGATCCCTGCGGAGATCAGAGCGTGTCGCCGCGGCGGCAGCAGATCCTGCACCCTCCCTGTGACTGCTTGTATTGATTAGACAGTGAAAACAGGATCCGTGGTTTACATGTTTAAGCTGCCAACGCTATCTCTCGGTCCTTGCAGCCCTCGTGCTCCCTTCGGAGGCTGTAACTTACTGCGCTTGTGTCGCTGTGGAGTGGGAACTGAGGCAGGGAGAAAGGACCGGCCTCAGGCTGTGCAGGCGCAGAGCTGAGATGGGAGCTGAAGGGGTCTCACGCCTCTGCTCCCTTCAGGCTGCCTCCTCTGGCCTCGAATCCTACGAGACTGGGGGGTTTAGGTCGCTTTTAAAAGTCTAGTTACCTCAAAGAACCTTTGAAATAAGCAAAATGTCCTCTTGAACCTAAATTATCTGTCCTTATCCTGTCTCAACTCTCATTGATAATCCTCTTTGTTACCTTTAAAAATATTTATGGGAGATTATTCTTTGGCAGTGATAGTCACGTTTAATTCTCTTTTCTATTATACTGGGCTTTTCTTTCAATGGCTTCCTGACGTCTTACTGTTTGGTATTGTTAGGTTTATGTATTGCGGTTTTAAAACATTTTAAATGGGTTCAGAAATACGCTTGCTTGTGGTAACTGGATACTTTTCCCCATGAACTGTTACGGAGGTGGCTGCAAGATATTAATTTATACAAAGCTATTTTTTTTTAATTTTTGGTGTTCTCATGGTGATGTCGATTGGCACGAGCACCACCCTGGGCCTCTACACGGCTCGGGCCACCATCGCTGCAGTTTGTGTCTTTGTCAAGCAACGCCAACGCGATGGCACTGAAACTCTTGTTATTGCATCACTACTTTTGCATCACTACTCTCAGTGTCTCTGGGACTTCTAAAACTCTTTGAATTTTAACAACAAGCCTGTCCTGAGCCTCGCATGCAAAGCAATGCAAATAAAGTTTAATAATATATAAGGCTTGATTTAAGCCTTTATCGTTCCAGGTCAGAGGGTAATACCGCAGGCTGGGGCCGAGGCGTTCGGACCTGCGTGAGGACTGGCATCTCCAGGTCGCTGTGGGACGGGGAGGGCCCGTTGGGTTTGTGCTGGCAGCAAGCGGCAATTCTGCGTCCCGCCTTGAACATAAGCGATCAGAGAGGACCGTGTCGCCTTCGTCTCGGTGCTGAGCTTTGTATCACAGAGGATATTAGTTGCCGTTGCAGAAGGCCATATAACCCATGCTTCTGCCCCAAAAAGGATCAGCTTTTCGGGAATCATTCCTGACCGATGTGTCTAACCTGTTCATAAACCCCTTCAGTGACAGGGAGGCCAACGTTTCCCTAGACAATCTCTTCCAATACTTTTCTGTCTTTACTACTACAAAGTATTTTGGCTTTTCCCCCTTAAATTCATGACTGCTATTCATCTTTCTGTTACTATGGGCAAGAAAGTTTCCCTTCAGTCTCTCCTCATTGTATTCATACAGGACACGTTCAAACTCTTTTTCTTTGGCCAAAATACTTCTCGCAGCAGTTCCGATGAGACCTTTTTTCCATGACCTCCAGGTATAACAGCTGCGACACATTTGTTTGGAGGAAACTGTAAGATTAGGAAAAACAAGCTGTTCTTAATTTTCCTTGAAAATAAGCTATTGTTGTAGCTCTCCAAGATCCATCCTCATTATAGTACTTGGAAAAGTTACCAATCTCAAGGCACACGCAATCCAAGGGAAGTCAGCTCATGCATCTTCTTTGATTGACTTTTCATCTGGGAAGAGCTCTTCAGGCAGCTTTATGGGGACGTTGAGCACTGGGACTTCCCCATGCTGCAAGGTTTAGCTTCCTGGTTTCAGAGACCTACGTGGGGGCTGCCTGTACTGATGGAGGCATGGGGCTAGGAGAGACCTTCTGAGTCAAATCCAGACCTGCTGTCCACGCGTGGTCCTAGGATCCTGTTCATAAAGGTACAGTGCTCCACCCTCACAGCCTCCAGCGTGTCCCCTGCAAGGCCATTCCACAACCTGAGTTCTCTAAGAGTTATGAAGCTCCTTTTTAATTGCAGTTATATTTATTTGTAGCCGACTTTTTTCCTAGTTGGTTTCATGCCAACATTGTTGTTATGCTCAAATAGATGTCTCAGCTCTCTCTGGGGTGCTTTTATGTGTAACAATCCTACCCCTTCTGGCCTTTGTTTTGTTAGGCTAAGCAAACTGAGATCATCTTCTGTAAAAGCTTCCTTTCTCCTTGTTACGCTTCTTGTGAAGGAAGTATCTCAGCCGTCCGAAATCTTTCTCACACAACCCCTTCTACAATGGGGTTACAGCATTGGTGGATAAGGGAAGAGCAACTGATGTCATCTACCTGGACTTGTGCAAAGCATTTGACACTGTCCTCCATGACATCCTTGTCTCTAAATTGGAGAGACATGGATATAATGGATGGACCACTCGGTGGATAAGGAATTGGCTGGGTGGTTGCACTCAAAGAGTTGTGGTCAACAGCTTGATGTCCAAGTGGAAACCAGTGACGAGTGGCGTTCCTCAGGGATCGGTATTGGGACCGGCACTGTCTAACATCTTTGGGCAGTGGGATGGAGTGTCCCCTCAGCAAGTTTGCCGACGACACCAAGCTGTGTGGTGCAGTCGACACGCTGGAGGGAAGGGATGCCATCCAGAGGGACCTGGACAGGCTTGAGAGGTGGGCCTGTGTGAACCTCATGAAGTTCAACAAGGTCAAGTGCAAGGTCCTGCACATGGGTTGGGGCCATCCCAAGCACAAATATGGGAGAAGGGATTGAGAGCAGCCCTGAGGAGAAGGATTTGGGGGTACTGGTGGATGAGAAGCTCAACATGACCTGGCAATGTGCGCTTGCAGCCCAGAAAGCCAACCCTATCCTGGGCTGCATCCCCAGCAGTGTGGCCAGCAGGTCAAGGGAGGGGATTCTCCCCCTCTACTCTGCTCTCGTGAGGCCCCCAACACAAGAAGGACACAGACCTGCTGGAGCGAGTCCAGAGAAGGCCACGGAGATGATCCGAGGGCTGGAGCACCTCTGCTGTGAAGACAGGCCGAGAGAGTTGGGCTTGTTCAGCCTGGAGAAGGCTCCGGGGAGACCACCTAGCAGCCTTCCAGTCCCTAAAGGGGCCTACAAGGAAGCTGGGGAGGGACTTTTGACAAGGGCATGGAGTGATAGAACAAGGGGAAATGGCTTTAAACTGAGAGAGGGGAGATGTAGCTTACATACAAGGAAGAAATTCCTCACTCTGAGGGGGTGAGGCCCTGGCACAGGTTGCCCAGAGAAGGTGTGGCTGCCCCATCCCTGGCAGTGTTCCAGGCCAGGTTGTATGGGGAAGGTCTAGGGGAAGGTGTCCCTGCCCATGGCAGGGGGTTGGAACTGGATGATCTTTAAGGTCCCTTCCAACCCAAACCATTCTGTGATTCCATATATGTAAAGCATCTCTCTGTGACCACATAAGCACCATCACCTCTTCGGTAAAACCCAACAATTTATAAATGCATTTGCTGGATGTTGGAAAAGGAGCTAAAAAGCCCACACATCTGAGCAGAACAAGGAGCGAAAAGCTTGGCGCGTCTACCTGGGGGGTGTAATTCGGCGAGGATGTTACGGCTTAGGCTGTTGTGCTTCATGCAAGGGCTGTTGGAGCCTCCGCACTGGATCCTGTGATTCATTTGGGTCTCTGCTTTGATGTTTTGTTGAAAGCCTTCTTCAGTGGTCTGGCAGAGGGATGCAAACCGGCATTGGTCTGAACCACTGGCTCAGTAGTATCTAGATGGAAGGAGTTTGGCAAAACCTTACTCTGCACCACAAAAATGTTGCTTAGAGATCTCCCACCAGTCTGGGCCTGAGTCTGTTTAGCTCCTATGTGCTGATCTTTGATAAGGAACTAAAGACTTTTTTTTTTTTTTGGTGAAAACTGGTTGCTTTTCATCTTTCTTCACACCCAGAGCTAGAGGTCCTCTTGACATGGTTCCCACAAGACTGGTGGTATTGCCCCTTCAGCCTCAGCGAGCAGCAGGTTTCTGAGGATGGTGGGTTTAGAAGGCACCGCTCGGGGAAGAGGTGCCAAAGGGGGCTCAGAAACGATGCTGTGATTTGACGTGCAAGAGCAGCAAAGCTGCCAGCCCCCAGCTTGCACCTTGCTGTCTTACAGGTCCCAGAGATGGACACTGAAAAGCTCTTCTAGTTGCAAAGGCCTGGATCTCTCATTTTGGGCAGATCTGTGCTATAAAAAGCCGTTGTGTTTTTCATAGTCATGTGTAGGTTTGACACCTGGGCAGGGGACGTCTGAGGGCTCAAACCCCGTCCTCCTTCCTCCGAGGGGGCTGCGGGTGATGCTCAGAGCCGGGGAACTCCTCGCCAGTGACTGAGGTATGTTCCTCCATCTGAAAGGAGTGGGGACGGGAAGGGAATCGAGGACAAAGAGGAAAAAGGATCGTGGTGAGGCTTTGCTCGATGTGGGGATCACCCTGCCGTGCTTCAGGGCTCGGGCTCCACTCGCCAGCCTCGTGCCCCCGGCCGTGTTCAGCCCCCTTTGGGCTGCGCCGTCGGGGAGACGGTGCTGAGGATGCCCACGTCCCCTTGCTCCCCCCCTAAAGCTTCTCAGCATGAACGTGGTGCCAGCATCCGTCCTCAGCAGGAGCACGCGCTCTCCTCGCAGGGAGCAATCCTGCTGCCGGCTGGTGTTTGCACGGAAGGTGGGGAAGGGTCTCCCGTGTCTGTAGGGTGGTTGGATCCCGGGAGCAGCCAGGCTGGCGGCACGAGGCTGAAGCAAGCACTGCTGCGAAGCGACGTGGCCTCCTTCCTCCCCCAGCCTCCCGTCCGCGTGCAGAAACGATGGTGCACGCCGGCAGCGTGAGCGGTGCTTCCCCCTAAACCCACGCGCTCGTTTTCTCTGTGCCAAAGCTGTCCCGTCCCCTCTCCCCTCCCCAAACCAGCCCATGTACCTGGGCACGGTTGAGGCCGTGCCAGGGCGGAGTAAGGGTGACTCAGAGCCGGGTTCAGCCGTCCCCTGCCCGCGCAGGGAGAGGAGCTGGAGCGGGTCCCACCTCGTGGCGTTAGCATCTCCCCCACTCCTCCTCCCCGTCACCCCGCACCTCAGCTCCTCACCGCCGGCGGGCGGAGCAAGACTGAACTGGTCTCTGCATGCATATCGCCTTTGTCTGGCGTGGATGAACACAAACTGCTGGAGGGAAGCATTTTAACGATGAAAACCATGCGGGGCTCAATTGTTCCCTGCATCCGTGGAAAATTACTCCTGCTCACTCTCCCCGCTGCTTGAGCAGCTCCAAAACACGCTTGTAGGGAGGGCGAGGAGGAGGGAGGTGTATGTGCCTGTGGGGTCAGAGCTGCTGGCTTTTCTTTTTTTCCCCTGCCTCTAAATGATTTATTCTGCAAGACTCTCGCCTTTGTGTCATTGGGAAAAACACACAGCAATCAGAAAGCGTTTTGGGGCCAGCCATTTAAATGTCACTGGGAAAAGAATAGAAAGAAATGAATCCCCGACATCCCAGCGATGCGGCCCCATCCCCCCCTCCCTCCCTCCCCTTCCCATCTGGCACAAGCAAAAACAGATGGGCGAGGTGGCCATGGCGGGGCCGCGGCGGAGGGTGCTGGTCCCGCTGCCCGCGTGGGCTACGGCCCATCGCTGCCGGTCCCGAGCCCCGTGGGGCGCGAGCTCCCCTGCGGCGGGGGGCACTTCCCCAGGCAGAGCGGCAGGCAGGGCCGTGGGCAGGGCAGGAACATGGGGGCACACACGGGCGCGGGGCGACGCAGTGGCTGTGGGCACCACTCGGGCTGCCAGTCACCGTCCTGCGAACCCCCCCCCGGGAGCTCTGCGGGTCTGTCCTTCTGTCCGTCCTCTCCGCAGCTATCATCCTTTGGGGCTGACCAGGCGCTCTCCTCCAGCCTCTTCCGCACGGATTTGCTTTGCCATGCTGCTCCATTTTTCTTTTTTTGCCTTTTTCAGATCCTGCCTTTTTTATCCAAATTTCTGGCTCATTTGCTCGCCCACGTCCTTGATTCTTTTCCATCTCCCTTTTATTTTCCCCTCTCCCTGCGCTCCCAGCGCTGCCCAGCTTTCCTTTTTATCTCCTGCTCTCGCTCTCATTGTGTTTTCTTTGTGGTCCTGACAACAACGTTCTCAGGTGTAGGAAAAGGAAAATCCCAGCGATGCGCGGCTGCGAGGCTTCGTTAGCCAGCGGGGCTGGCTGGGCTGACGTTTTTAATTCCCTCTGCAAAGCACGCCTTCCGTCGCCGCTCTGCGGTGCCCCCGCGCTCCCTTCCCCAGCCGATCCCCGGCGCTGTGAGACACACACCGGCCCCGCCGGCTGCCTTCAGTCCTCCGCTCGGCGAGGATGGAGGTGGGAAGGCTCCGGGCAGAAACCTTCCCGGGAGCTGGCTCTGTGCTGGGCCTGGGTTTGTCCCCGAAAACCAGGGAAGACGGGAGCAGATGCTGCAGGTCGGCTGAGCAGTCGCTGCTGTAGCCAGTCACAGGCGGTGAGCGCCCGAAGGAGGAAGGCAGCGGCATGGATGATGTATTGTGAGAGGGACTGAGCTAAATAAAT
The DNA here is from genome assembly GCA_009819775.1 of Phoenicopterus ruber ruber. Classification (NCBI taxonomy): domain Eukaryota; kingdom Metazoa; phylum Chordata; class Aves; order Phoenicopteriformes; family Phoenicopteridae; genus Phoenicopterus; species Phoenicopterus ruber. Next base: position 1,821,438 of record CM020240.1, on the reverse strand, counting down.
GGAAATTATAGGCTGGGTGTGGAGGATGATTTCTGGTTGTGGGATGTGGGAAGCAGTGGATCGTATCTCGAGACAAGGAACACAAAAACCTGTTGTTTGGACGCTGGGAACTGAACTGAACAAAGCTCTTGAAGGTAACGGTTGTATAGTTGGGGACGGTGGATTTAGGATTAAACCTTGCCACAAAAATGCAAAGTACTCTAGTAAACTCCTCTAGGATCTTCTACAACAGTGAATTTATTTACCTTTCTGTGATGTGGGCAGCATGGCAAATATTATTCCCTCTATTTACAGAAAGGGAAGCTGCAGCCCTGCGAGGCGGGGGAGGTTGTCCCCGGTCAGAGCCCGCAGCAGGTCCAGGCTCGGTGCTTGGCCTCCGTCAGGCTCTGCCTGTGGCTCTGCCCCAGACCCTCGTGCCTGATTTGCTCCAGCCTCTGCACTTCAGCCCCGTCCTGTAGCAGGAATGCAACGGGCTGCCCCGACAGGCTGATCTCCTGCCTGTGGTGTGAGCTGGTGATTATCTTCAAACGTTCCCCTTGCATAGGTGTTCCTGGCACCTGCAACGCTTTTTGCACCCAAGAGTCTTGGGTTGGGCTTTTTTGCATATATTTTTGCCTTTTCAATTTGTTTTCTTCTGCTTTGAAGTCCCTCTTGTGCACCTGGTGCCTTTCTGAAACCTGGTGAGAGCCTTCTTCCCAAGGGGAAGAAGGAACCGGAGGCAGGCTGCTTTTCATCCCGGGTACGTGGCAGCCTGGGTCTGTCTGCGGGACGCTTGAGGGATGTGACGTGAGCCACCTGGTTGCCACTGCGGTTCCTTTCACTCTCTAGTACCCAAATTCAGGTTTGTGGCAAAACCCTGATTCCTGCAGGGGCCGCGGGAAGGAAGGGCGCTGGAGGCACCTCCTTGTACAGTCAGGGAGCCGCTCCTGTCATTCCCCTCTATTTGTTCACCTATTTTTCCCCCAAGACCTTGAGCTGTTTCAGCTTTCTCCACCCTGCCCAGGCCGGGCAGGACAGCAGGGAGCGATATTTAAAGCGTTTGTGAAACTGCAGCTGAACTCGAGTAGCTCTGCAGTGACCTCCTCTCCCTTCTTGGTTTTGAATTCTTCACCTCCCTCTTTTCCATGTAAGTGGAGAGCTGCTCTATTTAGGGACTGGTGAACACCCCATCAAAGGCGTCTCCAGCAACAGGTTTCTGTGGCTCTTGGGTATTGCTCAGGGTCCCAATTCACTGGCTTGCTCATGGGTGCTAAAATGGCACCGGAAAGATGGTGTGGGGAGGCAGGGCTGGAGCCAAGCTCATCTTAGGTGTGGCTCCCAAGCCGGTCTCTTTTGCAAGCAGTTGCTCACTGCAGCCTCCCCGCTGCCTTCCCCACAAACCCAGCAGCCTCTCCCTTCTCGGTATTGGAAATTATTTCACTCAGAAATCAAGAATCATGAAAGTGAGGTCATGGGACCAGTTAGTTACATGAAGGGAAGCAATCCCACAGCATTTTTTCCATATGAATAATACCAAGAATCCCTTTTTGGGCACACGTTGCATCCCGCCGCGGGCATGGTTACACCGAGAGGCGTGCACAAGGCAAGAAAGCCGGAGCTCCGGGGAAACTGGAGAAACATTCCCCGGCAGCGGGTGGGGTGCAGGGGGGTGGTAGTGGTGTAAATCCAAAGTAATTCTATCAGTTTCTCTGGAGTTAGACCAGAAGTTATGTCCGTGTCACTGACATGGCAGCCTTGACGCTTTGACATCTAGGGTTAGAAGCCTGAAGGACACGTGTAATTTAAGCCAATGGGGAATTTCATGGCTGTGCAAGACCAGTGACCTTCATGCCAGGAGGCAGAAACCGGGGCAGCAGCAAAAAGAGCAGCTGGAGCAGAGTATAGGTTAGATCCTCCCGTCCTGCGCTGCCCAGGAGTTTGTTCGCTGTTTTCTTGCTACACCTCCGCCTTCGTCTCATTTAGTTTGTAAATCACCCTCCCTTTGCACAGCTGTTGTATCCCGAATTGGCAAAAGTTACACGACTTTACCGCTTATGCCATTTTCTGGCCTGTTTATGTCCCGTAAATTAAGTCAATGATGAGCTTGGCATGGGATCTGGAAGTTTTTCACAGCAGGATCAGTTTCTCCCCTTTAATTAAACATTACAGGTTCCTCATGAATCATACTTCATGCTGTTAAACTTTTATGAAAAGCCTTAACGTAGTAATTTATGGGAAATCTGTTTTGATGTGCAGATCTGGGCCCTGATTCTAACCTTGGACACGATTGCACAGCTCCTGTAAATCATCTGATTTTGCTGGATTTGCATCTACCCTGCAACTGCAAACCGGCGAGCGCAGCCAGGCTGAGCAGGCGTGCAGCGCCGCGGCCGCCCGCCCGCCTTGCTGAACGTGGGCTCTCCAGTCTAAACTTGGGCTCTCAATTCTGACAGCGTGGACCCTTCCTCCAGGCGGGTTTTTAAACCCTTTACCAAAGTATGGCTTCCCTTGGCTCCTGCCGCGTCCCGTGGCAATGAGATCCGTGACTCCCTCGTGTGTCTGTGCAGAAGACCTTTGCTGGTTCTCAACCTGTCGCTTGCTAATTGCATCCGGGACCCCAATTTTTGTGCTTTGTGAATTGAAGAATAACTGCTCCCTCTCTGGAGCTCTCTCGGGTTTGTGTTTCTCTTCCAAGCTGACATTTTCTCCTCTTCAGTCTTTCCTCGAGTGGAAGCTCTGCCATATGCACCGTAGGTGATCGTCCCACTGTACTCAGCCCTGGTGAGGCTGCACCTCGAGTGCTGTGTTCAGTTTTGGGCCCCTCACTACAAGAAAGACATTGAAGTGCTGGAGTGTGTCCAGAGACGGGCAACGAGGCTGGTGAAGGGTCTGGAACACAAGTCCTATGAGGAGCGGCTGAGGGACCTGGGGATGTTTAGTCTGGAGAAAAGGAGGCTGAGGGGAGACCTTATTGCTCCCTACATCTCCCTGAAAGGAGGTTGTAGAGAGATGGGGGTCGGACTCTTCTCCCTAGTAACAGACGACAGAACAAGAGGAAATGGCCTCAAGTTGCGCCAGGGGAGGTTTAGGTTGGACATTTGTAAAAATTTCTTCACTGAAAGGGTTGTCGGGCATTGGAACAGGCTGCCCAGGGAGGTGATGGAGTCCCCATCCCTGGAGAGATTCAAAAGACGTTTAGACGAGGCCCTAAGGGATATGATTTAGTGGGGGACTTGGTAGTGATGGGTTAATGGTTGGACCCGATGATCTTGGAGGTCTCTTCCAACCAGAACAATTCTATGATTCTATGATCTGCTCCTGCACCCAGCCCTTTTTCTCACTTATCTGTGTCTTTTTGGAGGTGACCAGAGCCGCTGGCAGCGGTCGAGACGTGGGTGCCCAGGGGATTTCTGCAAACTCAGGATGGGTTTTTCTAGCATCATCTCTGCTCCGCTCACAGCGATTCCCTAGGATGCCTTTTTACTGGCGTAAGCCCTGAGCTGACATTTGCACAGTTACATCCACAGTGACTCGAAGATCTCTGAGCAGCGGTAGCTCATTTACAGCCCGTTATTGCAGATGGGTTGTTGGTTTTTAAAGAACAAAAGGGTACGTGATCGTGCTGTCTGGCACCCCACCCCTCTTTCTAATAACTGTAGAAAGTGCTGACCAGCCACGGATAAACGAAGGCGGGATAAATGTCCCCAGGATGGATGTTTTTTCCTGTTTGAGTGAAAGAGGGAGATGCAGATCCTCACGTATGTGCACGGCCAGGCAGGCAGAGCCCCGCCGTGCAGCGCCCGTGCCGGCAGCGAGGATGTCCCTGCCCACCAGCTCTCCTGCCTGCACCCCACCAGGGCACCCTGCTTGTCCCCGCCGAGGGACACGAGGGGCAGTGGGGACGGGGGGCAAAGGACAGAAATTGGTAGGAAAGCTCCTCCGGTTGCTCTGGGCACAGCAGAAGTTGTCCCACGTGATGGTTTGAGCAACGCCAAATTTCGGCTGCTGTCCTGGTGCTTTGTGCCACGCACCAGCACGATGCTCTGGCCCAGGGACAAGTCAAGTCACGTATCGCCGGTGGTTTCAGGAGGTTTCAGACAGCTCACCGCTCTCATCGGGCATGAGGTGCAATGGGCCGCGCTTTCAGGGGGGTGTCCAAAAGTTCTTTTTAAAAAAAAAAAACAAACCCCCAAACTCTTTGCAATGTTAGCATATGTCAAACATCTGCTTGGCAGAGACAACCGCATGTCCAATCCCGGCGTGGGTGTCAGATCCTTTCCACCCCTTTTCCACATCAAGGTTTTTTGCCCGTTATTCCCACTGCTCTGCCTACTTAGTCCTATTTATAGTGCGCCTTCCATTGGAGTCTCTAGGCTTTTAACCTTTATTCTTGGAAAATTATTCACTTCTTGGACCTGCCGTGGAACAATTACTCACCAACGCTCCTCCCCAGCCTGACTTTAAAAGAAATTCCCACGAGGCAGCGCAGAGCCCCCAACCGCCCCGCGGCCAAACCCCGGCTCTGCCTTGTGCCGCGACCTGTCTCGGCTTGTCCCGTGGTTCTCAGCCTGGCTCTGTTGTTCATTCACCTGCAAAAATGGTTTGCTGCCTTTGATGCTTCTCCAGTGAGATCATTCACCTTCGAGTACGAGAGCAAAACACTCCGAATGGGATTCTGGCGCGGGCCGATTGGTTTCTACAAGCTTCTTCCTCATTCTCTTGCTCATCACCTGCTGGGCCACCACAGCTTCTGTCTCTGGTCCTGGTCACCGTAGGACAGAACAGCCCAGCGGTGTCCACGGAGCAATTTGGGGGTGGTTGGTGCCCGAGCTGGGGATAGCTTCTGCGGGCACGAAGGGGGGGGTTGCCTCTCCCCCCCAGCATTTCTGTAGCACCCTCCTTGCGTTACGTAGGGTCGGAAATAATCAGCGGGCGGTTAGAGGTGGGTGTCGCTACCTGGCTTTCAGGAGGTGTGTGGGATCCATCTAACACGGCAAGAGGCTGATGGGGATGGATAGGGCTCCCCTACCCCGCATCTCTGGAGGGGCGGAGGTGGTTGAAGGGGATGTGTCTTGTGCTCGTCTCGCTTTTGCTGTTCAGATCCCCGGATGTCTAGAATACGAAATGGGCTGCATCGCTGCGGAGACCTGAGGCTGGCTTGGAGACCGGGCCCTGCTGTGCCGATGAGACCTGGCTCCCTCCTGAGATGCGGAGGCCTGAGCCTGGCAAACGCGGTGTCTGGAGATGGGGGGCTGCTGGTGCCCGAGACTCCTGCGGCCTTTCCTATGGAAAGAAAATCCTCATGGTTTTGAATGGCTAATTTGGGGCCTAACTTGGGGCTTGAGGAGGAAATTCTTTCAGGCTGTTGTTTGCATTTCACTGGAACAAAAAACCCAGCAAAAGGACTCAGCTGGCTTTGCTTTCATACCTCCCAGCGTGAAGCAGGCTGGGCACATGTGGGGCGAGGAGGAGGGAGGGGAACGGACGAAACTCTGGGTAGTCGTGTTTAAACATTTGTCTTGGAGCTGCGTTGCAAGCGTGCATCCCTTTCGTGGGCTTCACTCCTGCCCCTGAGACACCACTCGAGGGCAGCCGCGCTTCAAAGTCAACTGCCTGCCCCAGAGCTGCGAAAGGACGAGGCAATTCCTGCCCGGTGTCCTGCCGAAGCCCCCCTTCCCACTGCTGTGCCTGGGTTTTCTTCCTAGGATGGAGCCTACACCTGGCTCCAGGTCCCTGGTCCTTTAGTTGGGATGTACGACCAAAGTCACAAAATCTTCAGTGGTCACTCGCGGAGTCCCTAGACAAGAGACGCGAGGGTACAGCCGGGGGACGGAGCCTGGCTGGCGGGGATGCCGAGCACCTTGCTGCCGGGAGAAGGCTGTAGAGCAGCTCAGCTCCTGCTCTTCTGCCCACTCATGCACCGGTGTTGCCATTTTTTAATAATTCCACCATCACTTTAAATAGCTGTTACTACCAGAGCCCGCAGGCTCCTGCCTCAAGTCCTCACTGGCTGCACACGCAAGCAAACACCGGCACGCTGCCATCTCCCGTGCGTGTCTCTGCATCTACCTGCCCCATCCCGGGGCGCATTTCATTACTTTGTGCCTTTTTGCCAAGAAATACCAGACTGGTGTCGTAGACAATCATGGGAACTAATTCAGTCTGTGCCGAACTCTGCCGTTGTGATCCAAGGCATGATCACGGAGGGCTACGTCCTGCCCCGAAATACGGCACGGGCCCTGAAACCAAGTGAGAATGAGGTGGTTTGGTTTCTTCAGGAGGGAAAAGAGAAGGGTCAGGAGTCAGAACAAGCCTCTGTACTCCCATCGCCGTGTGGTGTTGGTGAGAAAACAGCTTAAGAACCAGGGCAGTGCTCCAGGCTGATCGATTGCTTAACTCAGGAGCCACCCGGCTGGAGGCACTTGTCCAAGGCCCTTTAAAGACCTTCCCCGAGCCAGGTGGGCAGGAGCCGGCTCTCATTCAAGGTTCATTCTTGAATCTTCTGCCCTGTCATTCATTAAAAATTCTGCCTAAGCTTGTATCAACCATGGCAAGTTGGTGATTGCAGCCTGGCTTTTCCAGGGCATTTGCTTTCTTCTGGTGATGGCAGGGAGCTGTGAACGAGCATCAGTCCTAAAGATGGGCCTTTTTGATGCCGAAGAGCCACAGCTCCGTAATTTCCTCATAAATCTAGCATAACCCCATGGATTCAGAGAAGCTGATTTACACCGGCAACGCACCTCCTGGCCTGCAACCCAATGTCTTGAGCGAAGCGTTTGCAATTCAGCACAGCCCTTGCAGGCTGCCGGTATTAACGGTGACCCGTGAGCATAAAATACAGCGGCATCTCTCCTCTTAGCGCCGCACGGACGGGCCCCGTGCAAGCTCCTGGCCGCGGGTGCCGAAAGCAGAGCGATGCTCCTGGAAGGCTTTTGTGTTTGTGCTGCGGGACGGAGGGGAAATTTAATTGCTCGGCTGCTGACCGTCGGCTCCAGCCAAAAGCACGCTGGCTCCGGGTGCTTGGTGGTGTGGGGTCAGCAAAAGCCGGGTGTACGGCAAGGGGGGATGCTCCGTTCTCTGTCCGTCTCTCCGTCTGCCTGTCCTTTGCTTCAGCCAGCCACAGCCAAGGGTTTCTTGTAGTTCCGTCACGGCTGTGGGGAGTCTTAAGCCTTATTTTAAACACAAATCTTGTTGCGTGCTGTTTGAGCGGAACATAGTTCAGGAACAAATGACCAGCAGGGACATTTTGGGAAAGGACTAGAAAACGTTACAGATCAAGAGCTTTGATGTCTTCTAATTTAGCCCAGGAGGATGAGAGCCGAGAGCTCTAGAGTTCCTACAGCCCTTCAAGCAGGGCGGACGCAAACAATTATTTATTGGCCTCATTGCAGTGGAATTGCCTGCACTGGACAAAACCTGGTCTGCAGGATGACGCTAAGGATCGTGGGCGAAAAGGAGAGAAAACGGAATAATTAAGAATGTGGCTTTGGGAAAGGGAGTTTGCTGCTATTTTAAGGCCTAAACGGTTTGGTTCTTGCTTGTTACTATTACATAATATATTTCATTTGGCATCACTTTATGGAAGTAGGGAGAGGGAAAGCTGGAGCAGAAGGGATTTTCACTCAAAAACCTTGTCCCCAGGTCCCAGCCTTTTCTGTGCTGCTTATAATTAAGAGTAGTTTGGAGACCAGCTAAAATTTTGGAGAAGGAAAGTCATCATCAAAGTTTCCAAACCTCGGAGAGGAGACAAAAGGCATCCGTGCGGACCCCGGCGAGAGCCTTGCAGAGGCAGGCAGCGCCAGACAGACAGTCCTGGCCTTGTCAAGGGCGGGATTGTTGTTAAGAAAGCAGAACCCAAACCTCTGCAGCCTTCCTTTACTGTCACAAAGAAACTGAGAAATACGTGGTGGGAGGCAGGGAGGAGAGAACAGACAAGCCTGGCGCGTACAAAACTTTTGCTCTTGGTTTCGGAAGTCTGCTGAATTTAACTTGGGAATTCCTTGCCTGATAAGAGAGAGAGAAATGGGGAACTGGAGGCGAGGTACTGGGGAACTGGGAAACCCCAGCCAAGGATCTGGTGGGGATTAGGAAGTTCCTGCTGTTTGTGCCTCCCTGCAGTACTACTTTCTGCTGTACTTTGTGGTGGACTTTGTACTTTTATGACCCTCCTAACCCTAAAGACCTGAAGCCAGCCAGCCTGGGGCATCTCCTCCGCCCCGCCGTGTCGCACGGCCGGCCCGAGGCTGCTGGGGCCGAGGCTCCTCGCTGCCGTCCCGCAGCCCAGCAGCTCCCGGCGCAGCCGCCCAGGGCTGCGAGCATCCCCCCTGCGACGGCAGAGGGACGAGAAGGCGCTTCTCTAGACAAAGCTGATATTGCTTTTGAAATGGCTGCTCGGTCCCGCTGGGGCTTCACAGTGTTATTAATGGTGTCAGGGCAACCCGGAGCCCTGGGAAAGGTGCTAAAACTGGGGGGACCTGCTCTCCGGTGGGGTGCCACCATCCTGAAGGGGCCTGCGAGGAGCCGGGGGGCAGCCCCAAGGCCCTCGCACGGGGCGGCTCCGGCAGCAGAGCCCTCTCGCTCCCGAGGCCCTGTGTTGTTTGCAGGGCGCCCGCTTGGAGCAGAGGGAAGCGGCTGCTTCGGTGGGTGGGATTTGGAAAGGGAGGAAGGGGGTGGCATCTGCAGCCCCCATGGTGCCAGCGCGGGGGGACCGAACCTCACCGGGTAAAGGCACTAACGAACCGGCCACTGCCCTCCCGCAGGAAAGTCAAAATGGGGAATATTTGTGATCGCCGGGATGTTATTCCCAGGCTGTTCCAGCACTCCTTGCCCAAAGCTTCGCTTTCCCCTTAATCTCCTTTTGCCTCAGTTTCCCCTGACGTGGCTGTTTCGCACTGAGAGCACCAGCCCCCAGCAGTGGCCCTTCAAGGGACAAACATCGCGGCCGCTTTCCCCCTTCCCAAATGGCGCTTCCAAGGACAGTTCGTTTGAAATGTCATATTCAAACAGAGTCGCGTACTTGTATTCTCCTCGGAGGTACGAACAGCTGTAATTCTTCAAAGAGAATAATGATTAGCCCTAAGCGGCGCTGGGCTGTGAGAAAACGGATCATGGAACAATTACTGAAAGCAGCCGAGACTAAAAGTAGCATTTAACGGGATCGGGCATCTTCTGTTCCCGCTGACCTGAATGCTGCTCCTCCTGCCAGGCAAGGGGAGCGAAAACCTCTGAGATTTGCAAGTCGGAGTATTTAGGTCACACGTGGATTAGAGTGTGATCAGATTGGCTTTAATGTAGAGCTGCTCTGAATACCTATAGATCATATAGCGCGCTGAGGGATCAATGCTTCCAACGGCTTTTAGCAAGGTGACGGGGCGAGCCCGGCTCTCCCTCCGGCGGCACCGCCGTGTTCTGTGCCGGCTGCCGGCGGTGCGGCGGGTTACGGGTGGTAACCACTCGTGTGCGATCCCAGCTGCTGCGCTGAGAGCGGCGGGGCCGGGGGCCTGCCCCGCGGGCGGGATCGCTGCCTCGCCACCCGCAGCACATCCCCGCGCCGTGCTCGGCCCTGCTCACACACGGATGTCACGGCGAGGGAGGAGGTGAGAGGCTTCCCGTGCCCTCTCTGTTGCCTCTTCTGCTTTTTGCAGAGACCCAACAAGCTCATTTCACGAAGAGCACACCCGCACAGCTCTCGACCAGTTACAAAGGTGTTCGACGTGGTGTTTTCTGCCCCTGCCAGCCCGATTTGTCACAGTGCTGAGTGGCCCCAGCTCCAGCCAGTCCCGGGACTGCGGTGCTGGACCATGACAACCCGCAGGGAGCAGGACCTGAGGGCAGGCCTGCAGCTGCTGCTTGTCCTGTTCAGCGCTGCCAAGCCGAGGCCTGTCCCCAGCACGATTCCTCCATCACCACTGGGAAAGATTATGAGACACCCAGCCCCTGAACGCGATCGGGACGCTGCTGCCAGGTGGGTCTGTGTGTCCAGCACGGCAGTGCTCTGGCCCCGGGTGGCCAGCTGGCTGGCTTTCGCTCAGGGCTGGAAGCCAGAGGTGACGTGGGAGAGTTCCTCTGATGGCTGCGATCGCCTTTGCCATCCTCGGCTGGACAGCTGTGCCCGCAGGTGGGTAAGCTGGTGCCTGCTCTGCAGCATCACACTGTGCTCCTGAAGACCCCGTGGTGGTGTGTCCTCCCAGCCCGGGCCGTAGGCAGGATGTCCCCTCGCCTTTAAACAAAGACCCATGGTGGTTCTGGCTTGCTGTCCCACCAGGCTCACCCGCAGCTAAAAGTTCAGGGTAAGAGGAAGAAGAAGGTCCTCAAAGATGCTGCAAGCTGTGATTCCTTAAACTGGGAGCTGACCTATAGTACCTGTCCCACAGAGCTCCCATCTTCTCCCTCTCCAGTTCCATACCACGTCAAACCCTCACCCCAGGAGAGGAGGCAGAAGATACCCTCAGCTACGTTCTCCTGGCTAACCAAACCAGTGAAGCTACGGGGAAGGGCCCAGGTCTGAGCTCCTGCAGCAGTTCTCTGCTCTCGGGTGCTTTCCGTTAGCTGAACAGAGCAGGGCTGTGACCAAGCAGCCAGCCAGGGCATTGCACCGGGGCAGCGGAGCCCGTCCAGGTGTCGGCTGTGGGTATCGGCTCGTGCAGAGGATGCTCTGTCTCTCTCGCTGGCTCCCTCCGACACGGGCAGCGCTACCCAACCCCACTGCAGCGCTGGTGGCATGAAACCACAGGAGCATCCAGCTTCCAAAATGCTTTGGGCTTTCAATTAGCTGCACCTCCACAAGGAGATTGCTCAGCTCGACGTATCTAAAATCTCCCATGATGATAGATCGTGATTTGACAGGAGAAGCACAGCTGGCAGCGAAAAGACATCTCTTCGCTTCCTGTAACTTCCCGAGCGCTTCTTAATAATGCCAGTGCTCGTAAAGGTCTGTGGTTCTTGCAGTCACGCGGAGAAATAATCTCCCTGGCTGACACTGATGTGTTGCTACCTCGGGGTAAGGAGGCAGCAGCTGTGTTTCGGCACACAGACGTTGCACAACCGTTGAGGATGGGAAGAGCTGATGTATGCTGGATCCAACTGAAACAGGAATTTTAGGTCAGCAGAATACTGTTGTCAGCGCTGGGACGTGGCCAGGTTGCTATGGGGACACCTGGGCCTTTAGGTTTTTGATCGTGCGAGGAATCAGGATGCTCTCTCACCTGATTTCCCCAAAAAGTCATGTTTCTGTGATCCTCTCCTCCAGCCACCAGCCCCGCTCCCCCTCCGATCGTATCTCAGCCCAGTGGCAACCTCCAACCACATCTAAGAGAAGGGTGGAGGGCTCCGAGACACGGAGCACCTACAACAAGCCCATGCAACGCCTGACCCGAGTGCCACGTGCATCTCCGGCAGGTATTTGTTTGGTGCCGGCAGCTGCCAGGCAGCACGTTGCGGCTCCGCCGGCGGTGGGGGGACACTCGCCTGTGTAGCCCCGGATCAGCCGGCACCCACCACAGCTGCACAAAGGGACGATGCCGGCATGGAGGTGACGGGGCTCTCGCTGGAGCAGGGACCGACCTACAAAGCCGTCCTTTGCCCAGGGGACCTGGGCTTAGCAGACAACAGCCAAATTCCCGTCTTTAAAAGCAAATCAAGAGCCCAGCCCTGCCTGCGTGAGGAGTTGAAGGATAAATGCTTCAAGGGCTGGAAGGATGTTTTCGATTCCCAGGCCTTGGGAACCCGACCGGGCAGGTCTGGTGGAGCCAGGGATGAAATCCCGGGGAAAGACCTGCAGCCAGCCCGGTGAGCCGGCGGGTTTGGCCGGGAGCCGGGGCAGCGGGAAACCCACCCGCACAGCCGGCTGAAACATCCGCCTCCCCTTGTGCCTGTGGCCGGAGCAGCCAGAGCCGGGCTGGGGCTGCCGGAGCAGCCGGGGCTCTGGGGAGAGGGAGAATAGCATGGAGAAAAGCGAAATTCACCCCCAGAACTAACCTGTGCCGAAAATAATCAGTGACTAATTTTATGTCGTTATGATTGCCTTTTAACTGCGAGTTATTAAAGATGGGGAGAAAGAAGATTGTGTCCTGGTGGGAGGATAAATGAGTGTTGCCATAGAAGCGAGGGGATGCTGCAGCACGGCTCGGTCCGTCTGGACCACAAACCACGAAGCCACGGCAGAGCCTCGGGGCGGCCGGCGCGCTGCGGACAGACACACGCCCGTGTGAATCCGAGGCGAGCTGACGGCCTGGGAAGTCAGCAAAGATAGATCTGTGTTATCAAGCCGAAGCCAGGGAGTCAATATTTAGCCTGGACGCGGAGCTCAGCCTGTGTGCAGCCCGGCCCCCGTCCATCACGCTGCTCGATTGCCCTCCCGAGCTCTTCCACCAGCGGCTTTCTCTCTGCCTGGTCTCCCAGCCGGATCGTGTTTCCCCCCTCTCTGAGCTAACCCCGTCCCAGAGACACTTTTATCAGTCTCAGGGCAAGAGAGAAGCCAGGATTTGGGGGGTTCAAGGGATTAGGAAAGAATTTGCCTCTGGGAATCGCTTTCTTCATTCTGCCTGGGATAAACGGGAGATGGAGGCTTTGCAGCTTGGTGGGGAACTGCTCAGAGCTAAACATGTGGAGGCAAAAACACTCCTGGTCCCTCCCCGCTGCAGGAACTGGGTGTTGAAAGGTCCTGGAAAGGGTGGGGAGAGCTCTGTCCCGCGGCCCCACACCGGGACGAAGTGGGAGGACGTTTTGCCTGGGCTCTGTGCGTGCAGACGTTGCCTGTTCAACCCCCGAATTCTTTCCTGGGAGGACCAACTCGCCGACGGGAGGCAGGAGCAAGCTTACAAACCTGCAAGCACCTTGGGAAACACGACTAACTGGGAGCAGAAGGGATTTTTATTTGGCCTGTTTATGATTTTCTGCCTTCATTATGTCCCTATAAAGCAAACATGCCTTGCCCTGACCTTACTGGAGCAGGAATAAAACTGAGAAATCTACCCTTGGCATGCGCGCCCGCAGCCCTGGCACGGCGGGGGGGGCTGTGTTTACAGCTCCATCCCTTCCTCCATCTGCGTTCAGCTTCTGCGGCGCGTTATTTATACCGCAGCAGAGCTCACGGCGTGCTCGGTCCTGTCTCTGCCAAAGAGGGGAAATCCCTGCCCTGGAAAGCAGACGACAGCTCCTGAGTTCATTTGCTGCGTGGTCCTAAAGCAGGACCATGACCAGTCTCACCGGGTGTCTGGAGCCCTGGAAAAAGGCTAAGTCCCCTCCGGGATGCCAGTGCCCAGTTTATTCCTCCTTTAGATCTTGCAATCAAAGACCTTTCACACCTCTGCTAAAGAAAACTGGCAATACTGCAGACGTGAAACGTCACAGTTTCAGGGGTTTTTTGCACCTGAAGCCTTTCAGAAGTGGCTTCTCTGTAAGAGAGATGTCCTCAAGGCAGGATCCCTCCAAGATGTGCCAGGCTGGTACCAGCCACGGCCGCACCATGTCCCCTGGGACAGGCGCTTCTGCCCGAGGCCGTGCCTGCCCCTGCTGAGCTGGGGGCTCTGGGTAACCTCGCCCAGGCAGGGCCAGAGCCCCGTGGTCCTTTTCAGGTCCCCAAATGAGAGATGCTTCATCTCCTCGCTGCCTCCTGTGAGCGGGAAGCTGGGGTGAGGACCACATCCCCCCCCGCCTCCCCGAGAGGGGCCTGTGGCTGCGCAGGGACCTGGCTGCAGGAACAGGTACCGTGGGGAAATCGGAGGGGCTGGAGGGCAAAGGACCTGCTCTCAACACTGGCAAAAAGCGGTTTTCACTGGGGTTGTCTAAGCACTGCTGGTCCCAGGGGGTTGCTCCTCCTCTCCCCTGCACCACCTTCTTAACCGTGCCTGCAGGTTCCTGATCTGCCCCTCTGCATCCCCGGCACCGTGGCCGTCCCGCAGCTGGCTCAGAGACCCCGGCTTGGGGAGCAAACGGCCCCTTCTCCCCTCTTCGTGCTCTCCGGGGGGGGCTCACAGAGGGACAAGCCGCGTCCCAGGTGCCCCTGAGAGCCGCGTCCCCCTGCCCCGCCGTGCTAGCGGCAGCCCCTGCTTTCGATGCCTGGGGCTAAACTGCCTTTTCTGGGGCTGAAGCGCGGGTGCTCTGGCTCCCGGTGATTGGGTGCTATTTTGCTCCGGCACGGTTCGGCAGCTGTTGCTGTATATTACCCCGGAGAGCCAGAGCCAGCCGGGGGGCTGGAGGCAAGGCGGCGGTGGTGGTCAAGCCCCAGGTAGGACTTTCTGTGGCTTTTAACCCTTTCAGTTGGACGCGGGGCAGCCCACGGGCACGGCCCACGAGGCAGCGCTTGGTCCGCTGCCAGCCGGCAGCAGGTTGGCGGCCACGGGGCCCGTCCCGGTGCTGCCATGCAAGCGCACGCAGGGAGAGCAGGGCAGCGAGGGGACTATTTTTGGAAGTTTCTTTGATGTGAGTCAGCGGTAGAGGCAACCTCGGGAGCTCGTGCAGGAAAAATCCCAGCAACAGCAGCGCAGAGCCAGTTATTCGTTGAGTGTCTGTAGTTTTGTGCGTTTAAGAGAAGATCTGGCGTGTGGAGTGGGCATCCGAGGGAGCGGGAGCATGGGCAGCGCGGGGAGGGGATGGACAGGTCGAGCAGTCGTACGGGAGGTCTCCTGTGCAGGAGTGGTGTGAGCCGAGGGCTGGAGCTGGGCTCTGGGGCTGCGGGTGACCAGCCTGCCATGGGCAAGCCGTCCCTGGCATCGGTGGCCGTCCCTGGCATCGGTGGCCATCCCTACCATGCTTGGCCTGGGCAGTGGCTTGGTACATCGGTGCTGGAGCTGGTCCGATAGGAACCGGCCCGAGGAAACCTGGTCCTGCTGGTGACACAACCCATCCTGGCTGGGGATGAGGATCCTGCGTGGGCTGTAGAGCCCCAAAATGCCTCCCTCCAGGGCACAGACCCCCATCTCCCATCGGGAGGGAACAGACCCGGACACAGAGCCGGTCAGCTCCTGGGGCCAAGTTAATGCCCATCGGTGCCGGGGGGAGGATGGCTGCCTGCCCGGCCACGGCGTGGCTGTCGCGGAGCCCTGCAGCCGTCGCAGCAAAGCCTGGAAACGTGCCTGGGGGCTGGAGGCAGTTTGGGATCCTCCATCTGGGCGAAGCCCAAGGGAAGGAGGTGTGGGAAGAGCCCAGCACCCCACGACGGGGAGCTGAGCTCAGCTGGTGACCAGGGACCACAGCGAGGACATGGCAGGACGGCCGTGTGCTGCGGGGCACTGCTGCCCGCTGACCGCCCGGCGTTTGTTCTATCCCTCTCGGTTTAGTGAGAGTCCTTTGAAGTGACATGGCAGCAGGTCCCCGTGAGGTGTTGGAGAAAGACTTGGGATGCCCCGAGGCCACCGACGAGCTGCCCGGGCAGGCGGGGAGTGCTCAGAGGCGGCCAAGGAAGGACGGGAGAAAAGGTACCTTGTCCTCACCGCGAGCCGGCGGCCAGGAGGTGCCGGCCGTGGCCGTGCCGGTGCCGCTGCCGTGGTGCGTGAGGTCTCGTGGGAGAGGGCTCAGCCTGGCAGAGACGGCTCTTTGCGGCGCAGTGAAATCCCGGGGCGACCTTGGACATCGAGGGGCACCTGCGCGGCACCAGCCCCGCGGGGACATCGGCCATGGCCACAGCCAAGAGGAACGGAGGCTTGTGCCCTCCTCCGTCTTCCTTGCACTCGTCTTTGCTCAAAAAACGTACGAATAACTGTACCTCAAAAACACGACAAGCACTTGGGGGAAAAACTCCTTAAGGAAAAATTCTCCATCTTTGTGCTTTCCTTGGGGCTGGGAACCCCTCAGTGAGAGTCCTGGGGCAGCTCCTTCACTTCCCAGCAGAGAAAGGTCCAGACTCGCCATCACTAAAACAAAACCAGAGACTTTTTTTGATTTTCTGTTGAAAGCCAAGACCTTTCAGGCCACGGTTCCCCAGCCAAAAGGTTTCCTCTTATTTATTTGTTTTGCTTCCAATATCGTGTCTTAGATTTCATCCTGGGAACTGGTATTTTTTTCTCAGCGTTCATTCTTCCAATGGAGGAAAATAAATTAACTACAGCTCAAAGGAGGCAGAAATTCCTCTTTCTGGTGAGGGCTTGCGAGGATGTGGCATCCAGGTCCCTGCAGAGCGAGGGCTGCGCTTGGAGGTGCCGAGAGAGCTGAGGCCACTTGGCGTCGGGACCGTGTCGGTGCATCCTCACCCCTGTAGCTCACCCCAGACCTGGGGGCAGAGAAACCCCCAGGGAGCCCAAGGAGCCCAGCACACTCCCCAGCCCTTCGTTGCGTCGACCTGCTGCAGAGCCCCGGGGACCCTCTGGTTTTCTCTCCCATTTCACATCTGGGAAAAGCCCCGAGAGTCACCCCGGAGCTTCGCGGTCCTCTTGGGTGGCTTGCAGTCTTCTTTGGGGTCTGGTTGCTCCACGGTAGCCGGAGCTTGTCCTGCTCTCTAGGCTACAGCCTGAGCTGCCTCCAGCCTTCCAGCCTCCAGCCACGTGTCTTCAGGGTGTCCGTGCGCACCCTGGGCTGTTCGTCCTCCCATGCGCCCTGGCAGGGATGTCACCGTCCCCCTCGGCTGCGGCTCCCCGGGGATATCCAGGACGGTGCCGTTTTGGGGCTCAGCAGCCCCAGACGTGCACAGTGATGCTCTCACACTCTGACCCTTCCAGCTGCTACCGCGATGGCCGGGGGCCTCTGAAACCTCTCTCCACGGGTGACCTGGCTGCGCTCATGGGGGAAACATGGCCATAACATCCCCGCTCTGCGAGGCAGTGGGTGGCAGCGGGAGCACCACGCGCCCCCAGTCCCCGGTGATTCCCACCTTGCCAGATTCGCTGCCTAACGGGCTGTGCTTGCCTTTCACAGATGCCGATGTGCCGGTGAGCAGCGACGGGGAGAGCGGTAAAGCCCATGTAAGTGTGCGGCACCCCGGGGCCGGGGGACTGCCGGGGGCTCCCTGCGCCGGGGCGGGGGGCTGAGCAGGGTGCCATCCCGCGGCGGCATTCAGCCCAGGAGGGCTCTGCGGGGCGTTGCACCGCGTCCGTCCCAGGGGAGCCGAAGGCCACGTCCTTCAGCTGTCGCTGTCACTGATCCGTGCCGGTGGGCAGCTCTCCCTCGTAGCACTGATCCAGTGCCGCTGACACTGGCCAGTGGCCAGCCCAGCCACCGAACCCCCCATCCCTGGCAGCACCGAGCCCAGACCCCAACGTGTCGTGCGCTCACTCTCCTCCCAGCACACTGACCCCGCCGCGAGCGTGCCCTGGATCCGACACGCCGCCCTCCGTGGACGTGTGCAGCCGTGCTCACGCGGGCTGGGGGCGAATCCAGCCCCGAGGGCTGCTGTGGGGGGGGGCTTGCTCAAGCGCAGCCCGGGGTCAGCAGCCACCAGCCCACCCGTGTGCGCTGGGGCCGCACCCTGGCGCCTGTTCTGCAGCACGGAGCCAGCTAGTGGCTAAATCCATCTTAACAGACAAAAAAAAAAACCCAACCCAACGTGATTTTAAGGCTGCCGATGCAAATACACGCACCAGGGTCAGGCGCTCGAGGAGCCGGTGACGAGCCTGGTTAGTGCTGCTCGGGGCCGGCGGCAGCATCGGCTCAGCCCCGGGACACCCGGGCAGTGTGAGACGAGCCGCGGAGCGCAGGGACTGGGTGCCTCCACGGCTGTGCTGAGCACCCCTTGTTCTGGGAGGGGGCACACACGTGCAGCCATGACCCTCGTGCTGCTTGTTTTCCCCGCGGGGCTGCGCGATGCTCTTACACCCCCAGCCACGCTCGCGCCCCTCCCCGCAGGGGCTAGAGGAGGCGAGGACCTGGCTTGGCATCTCTGAGAGGGATCCAGACGAGCCTGAGCTGAGCATGCCAGAGCCGGCGCCGCTCGGCGTGGACAAGAAAGTGGCGGAGAAGAAGCGGGCGGAGAAGGTGGGAGCCAAAGGCAGCGCTGCCGGGCCTCCAGGTAGGTGTGCAGGAAAGCCCTTCTCTGCCCCAAAATGGCCAGCCTGGCCCCAGGTGGCCACAGAGGCCCTGTCCTGTGGCCCCGGCCAGCCCGGGAGGCACCGCCTGGCCACGGAGCAGTGACGGGATGAGCTCTGTGCTCCGCAGTCCCCTGGGAGCTCAGCGACATGGAGATGGGGTTTCTGATCCACCTGCCAAATCCCACTCCTCCTCCTCCTCCTCCTCTTCCTCCTCCTCCTCCCCTTCCTCTCCGCCCTGCCCAGATCTGCTGCTGGGGGGAGCAGCAGAGCCGGGAGCACGGGCAGAGGTTTTCCCGGCTTGAGCCCCAGGACACTCTAACACCATCACGGCCCGAACACCTCGGACTCAGCCCCCGTGACACTCTTTTCCCCACCCCTGCGGTGCAAACACCTTCCTCTGCTGGCGGTGGCAGGGCTGGCAGCTCCTGCCCCTGCCTGTGCCCCTGCCCGTGCCGCTGCCCCTGCCCTTCCCACCCCCCTCAGCACCCCCTTTGCCACTTCCCAGTTCCCCCAGTAACACTGTTTTCCTTGGGGGTCCCCAGTCCCCAAGAGCCTCCCCGTGCAGAGGAAGGTGGAGCCCCCCAGCCTGGACCCCGCGGAGGAGCCGCTCCTCTGGGAAGGGCTCACCCTCAACAAGTGCATCCTGGTGGCCTCCGTCGTCGCCCTGCTCAGCGTCACCTTCCAGGTGCTCCAAGGTGAGCCAGGAGCCGGACGGAGGGGGACAGGGTGGGCAGACCCGCTGCCACCTCCTGCCTCCTCCTGCCTCCGCTCCCCTCTTCTCTTCCAGCGCCGTGCTCCAGGGAGGGAGTGAGCCGCGGCAGGCAGGACCCTCCACCGCCTCCCCTTCCCGGTGGGTTCAGATGCTCCAGGCTGCCCCAATACCCCAGATCTGGCCTGAGATGGGGCCACGTCCCAGGGTGGGGTGGCCCTGGGACCCCAGGTCTGGGACATCACACCCGAGCAGCCTCGTCCCCTGCTGACTGTGGCCTGTCCCTCTCCCCTCCCAGAGGTGGTCAGCGCCGAGGAGGAGGAGGTCCAAGAGGTGGTGACTGCCCAGCCCGCCCAGCCCGAGAGCAGCATGTTCCAGGCTGATGATGGTGACGACGACGGTGATGATGACGGTGACGACGACAGCGATGCTGACAGCAACCTGGTACGGTCCGGGGTGGGGGGAGAAACAGCATCCTCGAGGCATCTCCCGCAAGGGGGAGCATCTCGTCCCCGGGGGAGGGATGGAGAGGGGTCCCGGTCCCTCGGGCTGCGTCACCAGCGCCTGGTCCCCTCCACCTCCCCCAGGCAGAGCCCTGGATCTTCAAGAAGTGGTTTGGCCGCACCGCACCAGAGGACGGGGACGAAGAGCCCGCGGACGAAGAGCCCACAGACGAAGAGCCTGCGGATGTCCCCGAGGTGCCACCAGCTGCAGCAGAGGTGAAGAAGAGCCGGGAGAAGAAGCCAGAGAAGAAGGAGGAGAAGGTGCGGGAGGGCCGTGCGGCCCAGGCGGAGCGGAGCAGCCGGAGGGAGCCACGAGCCAAGGACAGGGCGCCGGGGGACAAGCCCAGCAGAGCCCCCAGGGCCCCCCGGGAGCCGGAGCAGCAGCCCCAGAAGAAGCGGGGCCGGGAGGGGAAGGAGAGCCGGCGAGAGCGGGACGAGCCCAGGAAGGAGGGGTGGAAGGGCCGTCCTGGCAGGGCCGACGGCGGGGGGGAGAGCCCGAAGCGGGACTGGCGGCAGCAGAAGGGCAGGAAGCCCTGGGAGCCGGCGGCCGCCCCGGGCAGGGACAGCACCGCCAGGCCCAGGGAGGGCAAGAGGCGCGACTGAGGCTGGGGCGACCGAGGGGCTCGGTGATGCTGAATCCAGGGGGGTCCAACCCCGCCACCGCCCCCGGCAAGGGCACCCTGCCGCTCCCTGCCTGCTCTCCAGAGACATCCCCGGGCCGGCGGCGTGGGCAGCGCAGGCAGCGCTCCAGGACCTCCGAGTGGCAGCAGAGTAGCCCGGGAGCCTGGCACGAGCCTCCCTGGGGACTTTGGGCCCCCCTGGATTAGATGCGCAAAGGCAACCCAAAAGGACCAGGGGAAGGAGCTTCTCTTCATCTGGGCTTCGCGCTATTTCTCCATCCCCACCCGAGAGCTCTCTTGCAGTTCATTTTCACTCGTGGTCCCCGAGGCATCGGGGCGGCGCAGTGGGCACAGGGACCCCAGTGAACAGAGTTTGTCTCCAGACTGTGTAGCTCTTGAATTCAGCTAACGGTTTTATTTAAAGCAAATCAAGAGAGAAGCGTATTCTGGGTTAACGAAGCCAGGCTGCTGCCATCCTCAGAGGGACGTCAGGGGAACGACCACCCCGACCTCGCCGGGCCCCGGTGCCATCGCTGCAGGGTGGCGCGAAGCTTGCTGGTAACAAAACAGGGCTGGAGAGCCCATCACCCGGGGGTCCCTTCGGGCCTTGCCTTCACAGAGTCGCTTTTAGGAACGAAACACAAGTGCAATATCACGCAGCGCTGTAGCAACTACAGGAGACGTTCATAGCCCCAACCCACGGCAGGTTTAAGTATTTGCTAAATCAATAGAGGTTAAAATAAACTATTTTCATTTTTAATAAGGTATTAAATGGAATGTTTTAAAAAAAAAAAAAAAGAAAAAGATGTCCCTGGTTATGTTTGTGTATTCTCTGTGCCGCCCCCGTCCCTGGTGCACAGGGGCTCGTGGCGAAGCCGGGTCCCCACGCGGGCGGGGGGCCGGTGTGTGCCAGCCTCCAGCCGTGCCCCCGCCAGCCCCGTGGGGACCCTGCAAAGCCCAAGGGCCGGTCCCGGCACCGGGGGTCTGCAGCCGGGACGAGCCCAGGAGCTGCTCTCCGGGGGCTCGGACCCCGCAGCAGCCCCGGCAGGTCTCACTGAGGGCCGGGCTGAGCTGGGAAGATGATCCGGGGGCGGCTGGGCTCTCCGTGCCGACGCCGGCGGGGACACGGAGCAGGTGCTTTGGCAGCAGTTTGCGCCCGCTCCTATTAATGGCGTGAGCAGCCCGGGAGGTGTAACAGGATCGCTCCCCTCCTGCAGCCCTCCCTCCCCTCGCCCCCAGCTCTGGCAGCGTCCCGGGAGTGGGGTCAGCAAGGGGCGACGCAGCCGTGACCGGCAGGGAGCCCCGAGTCTCCGCTGGCGGCTCTCCACGGCCCCTGGCTCACACGGGGCCGGGTCCCCGGGTTAAGGCTGATCCCTGCGGAGGGATTTTGCCTCTTGTTCTGCTTTCGCAGGTGGAGCCGCGTGGCCGGCGGGGGCTTAGTGACGGCCGTGGGCTGGGAAACGGCCAGAGGATGCTGCGAGAGGGGGGGGCTTGGAGGAAGCAACAGCTGCCCTGCCCAGCCGCTACAGGAACAGAAGGCGAGGGTTAAATAAGCGTGGTCCTGGCCAGATCCGCCAAGCCTTGCCCTCCCAGGATGGCCCCGCAGCGCCCGTATCCAGCCCAAACCCTGCCGCCGGGTCAGAGCCATGGTGCAGCACAGCCCCACGGGCACCTCGGGTGTCCCCGGCATCGGGAGCGGGCGCGGGGCAATGCGGGGCTGCAGAGCAGCCCCCAGGGACCGGCACAGCTACAGCCAAACCCAGAACCAGGGCGACGCTAACGAGCCAAACCGTGGGGAAAGCACATGTGGGGGGCTCCCGTCTCGGAGGGAAGCACCAGCTCCCGAGCTGCGAGGGCAAACCGGGGGGGGGGAGCAGGACGAGGGCGAGTGGGGAGGCGGGCGGGAGCCTCTACCGACAGCCACACTCCTCTGCCACCATGTTGGGGAACTTGCGGACCTCGAGCCCCTCCGTGGAGAGGCTGATGATGAGCTGGTCCGAGTAGCGGACGGGCACGCAGCAGGGAGCCCGCTGGAGGGGCGAGCCCCGCTCCTGCATGCCCAGCAGCAGCACCGTGTGCGAGTAGTAGCTGGGGACACGGGTGGAGAGGGGCAGCTTGCAGGGCCCCTCGCAGTTGTTGGCCGCGTAGACGGTGGGCATGACGATGAACTTGCGGTCGTGCAGGTCGATGGTCAGCTCCTGCAGGCGGCAGTGGGCCTGGTGCCGCGCGCTGCGGTTCTGCCGCAGCACCTTTCTCCGCTCCTGCCAACGCGCCCGCACCGTCTGCAACGCCTTCAGCAGCAGCAGCGTGTGCAGCTTCCCGGAGCCGGGCGGCCGCTTGCCACCTTGACCCTCGCCCAGCCCCGGCGGGTAGTAGCAGAAGCTCAGGAGATGCTGGAAAAGCCCCATGTTTGCTTGGAACGCCGGGATGTCCCTCAGCTCCTGGATCACCGCCTGCAGCTTGCCCATCAGCAGCTGCAGCACAGTCCCCTCCGGCTGCCAGCCCCCCAAGTGCTGCTCCAGCACGGCTCCGCTGTCCTGGGGGAAGAGCAGCACCGAGGGCTCCTCCGACTGCACCAGACGCTCCAGCGCCGCCTCCTCTGACAGGTTGAGCAGCTGGTGAGGGAGGGTCTCCATCACCTGGAAGTCCAGCCAGTGGTGGGAGCTGGGCTGGGTGGGCGGCTCGCTGGAGGGGCTCAGGACCTGGCGGATGAAGCGGGTCAGGGTGCCCAGGAACTGGCTGCCGCCGCCGGGCGCCGGGGACGAAGCGTTGGCTTGGCTCGGGGCGGTGGGGGACGGCAGCTCCTCGGTCCCGGCCTGGGGTGGGCTGCGAGGAGAACAGAGGGAGGGTCACGGGGACCCCTTGTACCCCAGGGGTCCCGCCAGGCCCTGCCCCACATCCTCCCGCCACGGTCCCACGGCAGAAGGGCTGGGGCTGCCCCTCTCCCCCCCGGCTCCCAGCCCCTGGGGTTTTCCATGGCTGCGGCGAGGGCCACGGACCTGAGCTGTGGGTACGGAGCCACGTCCACCACCCCGTTGGCAGAGAGGTAGGAAGAAGGGGCCAAAGCCGCCTCCTTCTCCTGCCGTGACTTGGCCAGCAGGAGCAGCACGGGGGTCATCCTGGTGAAGCACTTGTCATCGGAGCCAAAAAGGAGCTGCTGGGTCTCCGTGGGGGGCAAGGGGGCACCTGGTGGGGAGAGGAGCGGGTGAGGATGGTGGGCTGGGGTCTCCCACACGTCCCCACAGCCCCTCGTTACAGACAGGCTCCAGAGGATCCCAAATGCCCAAGACAGGACTCGGAGGGCGCAGCCATCCCCGTCTCCCGGGGTCCCACCTCCGTCTCCGCGGCGCCTGATCGCCAGGGAAGCCTCGAAGCTGAGCTGCTCGCTGGTGCGGGTGACGGATGCTACGGCGGCTCCCAGGACCAGGTACTGGGTGTCCCTGGCGAGGCAGAGGCTCTGCACGGAGGCAAAAGGCCCCGAGGACGTGGGTGAGGCATCACGGGGCGGGGGGACGCCCAAACGACCCCCCCGCTGCGGGCCCTGCGGCTCGGGGTCCCCCGCTCCGCGGTGCCCCGGGGAGCAGCGAAACGGGAGGGTCGGGACCACGGGAGCAGAGCGGGCAGCGGGGCCTCGCCGCCGGCCCCAGGGCTGCCTCGGGAGCCGCGGGGTGCGGGGAGGCCCACGGGTCCCGGGTGGGCGGCGAGCCCCGAGCGAGCCCGGCCCCAGACCCGCTTCCCCGGCAGCGGAGCGGCGGCTGCTGCCCCCGGCCGGGCCGGAGAGCGCTGGGGCGGGTGCGGAGCCGGGACCCCCGGGCCGGGCTGGGGACCCCGGGCCGGCCCTCGGGCCCTGCCAGCCGCCGGGGACGGGGGAACAGCTCCATCTTCAGGCACCGCTCGGCCCCGGCCGGAGGGTGCGGGAGGGCGGAGGGGCCGGCGGGGGCCGGGAGGGGTCGGAAAGGGGCTGGCGGGGGCCGGGGGGCGGGGAGGGGAGGGAAAGGGGCTGGCGGGGGCTGGGGGTGGCAGAGGGGCTGGCAGGGGGGTCTGAGGGGCTGGCAGGGGGTGGCGGGGGGCTGGCAGGGGGGTCAGAGGGGCTGGCAGGGACTGGCAGGGGGGTCTGAGGGGCTGGCAGGGGGGTCTGAGGGGCGGGCAAGGGGTGGCAGAGGGGCTGGGGGTGGCAGAGGGGCTGGCAGGGGGGTCAGAGGGACTGGCAGGGACTGGCAGGGGGGTCAGAGGGGCTGGCAGGAGAGGGCAGAGGGGCTGGCAGGGGGTGGCAGAGGGGCTGGCAGGGGGGTCTGAGGGGCTGGCAGGGGATAGCAGAGGTGTTGGGCCAGCAGAGCCGAGCCACCCCCCCCTCCCACCTTCCCTGCTCGCACCCCGGGCCGCACCCCCCGGCCGCGGCCACCCACCTGCTCCCGCGCCAGCCCCGGGCCGGTGGCCACCAGCTCCTCTCGCCCGGCGCCCGGCCCCGCTCGGCTGCCCGGGTAGAAGAGCAGGAGGGCGAACCGCGGCGCTCCGAGCGAGCGGCCCACCTCCGCCTGGAAAGGCAGCTTGAACCACAGCTTCGCCCGGGCCTCCCACCGCACTGGAACGGAGAAGACAAGAGCGGGTGAATCGCCGCTCCGGTGGCCGCGGGGCTCCTGGGGGCCGGGGGCTCGGAGGGGGCTTCGGGCCGAGCACCGGTCCCGCGCGGCAGCCAGGGCACCCAGGACGGGAGCTGACGGGGTGGAGGGGCACGGCAAATCCCTTTCTGACTTCAAACCCCGCAGCCCCGGCGAGCAGGGGGTCGCCTCGCTCCCAGAGCGGCTCTGGGAAACGTTCATGGGCAGATCCCTGTGGAAATCTCTTCTCCCACGGCAGCTCCTCCGGTGGCTCGGGGACACGGTGGCCGTTGTGTCACAGCCAGCAGCACTGCCCAGGGAAAAGCCGCTTCCCCAGCTGCCCGGCACCGGCGAGTTCAGCTGAAAATCCAAAATCTGGGAGGGGAGGAAGAGATTTCGAGGAGAGAGGAACAACCGTGACCCTCTTGCTACACAGGATTAAAACGGAGGGCTCAGCCCAGGTGCCCTCCCTCAAGCACAGCACCTCCACTGAGGCGGGGCAGAGGGATGCGTGCCGCTGGGTTTCGCACAAGGCTGACGCTGCAAAAGCCCAGGACCCAGAGCTCCTCGGCAGCACCGAGCACGAGAGATCGGCGCGTGCTGCAGCCGACTGCGAGCAGCCGGGCTCACGCCGCAGCAGGACCAGCCAGGTCCGCTCGTCCGACCCTCTCCTCTCTTCTCCCGATCAGACAGAGCTGGGACGGGGTCCTAACCCGTGTCGTTAAGGCAGAAAGTGAGAAATGCTCGTCATGGCGACAGCAGAGCAGAAGCCACTGGGGCTGCGGCACCTGGGCATCAGTCACGGGCAGGGACAGGGCAGCCTGTTCCACATTAGCTGTCATCCCTACTAAAGCTGCAGCTTCTTCAAAACGTACCCAGAAAGACATTTTACTGCACCACTTGGCTAATTTTAAAAGGAACCCAACCCCGCACATTTAATTCCTTGTTTAAATCTCTGATTTAGGGCAAGGAAACAGCATCGGCCCCCCCGAGCCCCGTGCTCGCCCCGCTCCGCTCAGCCTCGGCGCAGGGATTTCGCACCGACCTTCCTCCAGATGCAGCACGAGGAAGCGGTCCTGGCCCGGCTCCGCCACGTGCGCCTGGATGTGCTTCAGGGGATGCAGAGCAGCACCCGCCTCCCCGGCCGGGCAGAGCCCGAAGGTCTCGAGGTAGCTTTCGTCCCAGCTGGTGCGTTGTCTCAACAGCTTGATGAAGCCGCTTTCATAGTGGGTGAGAACACCCACAACTTCCAGGTGCCTCGGGGTCAGCCCGTCCTGCTCCATTTTCACCCTGCACACGGGTCCTTCCAGCCCCCCGAGCGGCCACGGGTGCAGGCTGGAGCCGGACCAGCCCGTGCCCCCATCCTCCGCCGTCCCCTGGAGACATCCTGCTCCTGGGTCAGGCTTAGCAAAGAGGCGCGTAGCAGCGCTCATCCTTGGTCTCGCCGCCGAGCTGGGTCTCACGCTTTCCTGCAAACTTGCGTTTTCTCTCTTCCTCTCCTCCGCTGCAAGCCCCAGCTCCTCGGGCAGGCTCAGCTCCAGCCGGTTCATCGGGGAAATCCTTTCCCCCGCGCTCCCCTTTCTCGTAAGCGCTGCAGAGGGGAGCAGCAGCACCAGGCACGGCAAAAGCACCCCGAGAGCAGCCTTCATGTTCCCGCTCAGCTGCTCCCAACACAGTTGGAGCTGCTCACACGCATCCCAGAACACTCGGGCGGGAGGGGAGGACGGCGTCTCCCTTTTAAAAACCGGTGGCCTTGAGTTGACAACACACAACACACCTCCCTTGAGAAACTCAAAGGCTGTCATGCTGGAGAGGAGGGAGGGATGTTTCAAAGAAACTTTTTTGTTCTATTTTTGGGTTTGCATCTACTATTGGAAACGTGAAAAAAATTAAAGCTGTTTCCCTTACTTGTAGGGACGCACGTCCTTGACTTCAGATGTTTTCTAAAGGAGGATGGACGTCTAGACTCGGATCTTCGTGGGGACTCGCTACTCCCATCAGCGGTGAAACGCCAGGAGGGAAGAATTAGCCAGACCAGGAGGAGGGGGCTAAAGACAGATAACGGGCAGAAACTGTGAAGGTACGGAAAGCGTTCTCCTCCCTTCACTGGAAAACCTCCCCCCTCGCCTGGCACCGCGTCTGCTGCAGTTCCGAGGGGGCTCTTAACGCCTCTCCTGAGCCCCGGGCTGAATCTCTCAGGGCGCAGCAGCGGCCTGACGACTTGAACACTCGAGACTTGACTGTGAAAGTCTCCCAACACGCGTATTATAAGGACTTTTCCCTCTATGAGATGCCAATACTCGCTGTAACACTTGGAATTACCAATCCCACCTACCTAATCCACCCTGGAGAAACCTCCCCCCCGCCCAAGGTATCCCCTTTTTTGGCAACACAGGGCAGGGGGAAATGAACCCGCAAAAAAGTTCCGGCGCACGTTCAGACCCTTCTCCGGGTTTCCAAGACTTTGGAGTTGGGAAGCTCAGGATCTGGCTACAGAACGTCATAATCGGGCTGCGCACCCGAACCCGGGGGACGAAGGGCAGCGCAGCGAAGGGCAGCGCAGCGAAGGGCACCACGGCAAAGGGCACCACGGCAAAGGGCACCTCCCTTCCGCGGGAGCTGCGACAAAGGACACACGCCCGGCAGAGGGGAGACCCCCACGCGCCCACCTGGCATCGGGCCAGCTCAGCTCGGGCAAAGCGCTGCTCGCAGGGCTGCGAGGCCTGGACGCGCTCGGGGCGGGACCGAGAGGGGCCACTCGGCAGCAGAAGAGGCAAAGACTCTGCTCGGGGGCTCGCAGCCGCAGGGCTGGGGCTCGCACAGCCTCCCCCCGGCCCGTGAAGAGAGCCAGGCACTGGGAAGAGGAGGCCCGGCCTCAGCGAGGCCTTTACCCACCGAGCACCCCGGCATCCCGCGGCGAGACGCCCCAGGACTCCTGGAAAAGACAGAGAGGAGACACCTCAGAACTTCCACTCTTTAAGGGGAACCAAATGATTGTGTGAAGGAAACATTTAGCGTAAATAAAAGCACAGAGAACCGAAAGCTTGCCAAAACCAATCTACTAGTGGGAGGATATATACAACAAAAACCGTACAGCAGGTGCTTCATAATGGTACAGACAACATTTAAGGAATGATAATAATAAACTAAGATTCAACATCACTGCAGCGTTGGTAATTTCTCTGACCAAACATCCCCGGAGATCCCTGCCGCCGCCACAGACGAGAGCGCCGACGCCGTTTGTGCGCCCGTTTGGTGTGAGCAGCCGGGGGAGCAGCGGGCAGGACCTAGGCAGCCACAGCCCGGGAAGGACCATTCTTAAACCGTCCGTGAAACCTCGCCTGGCGCCCTGCGAGGGCTCCCAAGCAGCACCCCAAACCCATTTCCTCCGCAGAGATGCTTCCAGCCGGCAGCACCCGAGCCACGGCGCAGCTCTGGCACCGGCAGGAGAACGGGAACCAAACGCAGCAGGAGCAACGCTCGTCCGATTGCAACCGCGATTCGGTAGGAAGACAGGGAAAAGTGGGTTTAGAAAACTCCGCTTGCCCTCCGTGCTGCCCGCCACTGCGACTGCTGGCGACGCGGATATGGAATCCTGTCTCCCCGTCACTGACGGAACGGCGCGGTAAAGGACTGCGGCTGAACGGCAGCCGATTAACCAGCTGGTAACTTATGGGGGCGCATCCAGCAGCGTGAGAGGGCGCAACACGTCGAGGCAGCACAGCCGAGCTGAGGCCGAGGTAGCTGCTCAGTCAGGGGGAGGTGAGGGGCCTAGAGATGTCCAGTCCTTCGCCTCCTCCTTGGAGAATTTCCAAAATGTAGCCACGCTGGGAACGTTTTATATATCTAGGGGCTAAAGGAAGCGAACACACGGCAACATTTTTAACCAAAACACAGGAAAACAGAGAGAAAGGAAAATTGAAAACCTTTTAATGAACCTACAGGCTTTAGTGAAACTCATGGGCGTACAAAACACATTTTTCTCTGAATCAGTCATGATCCGCATATAAAAAGGTACAAGCTAGAGGAGTCCAGCAGGACCGAGTCCAGGAGGGGCTTCAGTTGGAGGGAGGCGGAGGGGGGATAGTGCCTGGCCCCTCCGTGGGGAGGGGTGGCCTCATCATGGGGGGCAGCGGAGCAGGGGGGGGCACGCCGGGGGCCGGCGGCAGCTGCGGCGGCACCGGAGGCGGTGGCACGGGGCCGGAGGGAGGCATAGGGGGCAGGGTCATGCCTCCCGGCGGCGGCGGCGGCATGGAGTCGGGCAGAGGCGGTCTGGGGGGCAAGCCGTTCATCAGCGGAGGCGGAGGAGGCCGCTTCACAGTCGGGGGCCCTGGAGGGAGGTTTGGGGGCGCTGGGGGCTTCTCCATCTTGAAGTGGAATTGAAGGAAGAACTGGGGAGGGGAGAAAAGCAAAGAGAAGGGAACAGTTAATCCTCAGGACAGCTCCGTGCCATCACACCACACGGCCGCTCTCGGCCTCCAGGAACACCGCTCGGGCCCCTCCTGACGCGTCCCCTCCGCCATCACGGCTGCCTTTCTACCCGGGCCCTGTCCCCGACTTCACCACTCTCGTCCAGCCCTTCCACTCCTCTGGGCTCGTCCCCAGCGCAAAGCTGCCCGCGACGGGGTCGGCATCCCCGCTGCGCACTCGCGCCCTGCTCTCGCACGCGATACCCGACGAGCGCAGCCCTGCCAGGGGCTCACCGCGGGCAGCCGCGCGCAGGCAACGCGCCGCGAGGAGCCACGGAGGGGGCGCAGGCGGCGCCTTTGCGCACCGCGCTGCCGACGGCGGCCGAGGTTACATTCTCACAAAGATCCCACAGGGGAAGATGGTTCTGTCAGGAGGGGTCACTGCCCGGTCGCATGGAAGGCATGAAGATTTTGGCCTCAAAGCCGGCAGGGACGGAACCGAGGCGCGCTCTCCCTCTCCCCCAGGCCGCTCTGCCCTCCGGCTCCCTCTTTAGCCCCTAAGGAAGACGGTGCCGTGCTCCCGCTACCTGTTTGGTTTCCCTGTTCCAGTGGGTCCAAAACTTCCCTTCTGCTTTGTCGATCTCTCTGCTGGGCACCTGCAACAAGAAAGAATCAGGAGCTATTATTAGCACCACCAGATTAGCTCCATGGCCCTTCTTAGCACCAGGGCCTGCAAGATAAGCGCAGTTATTCCAGGCCTTCGCGAGATGCGCTAGTCTCGGATGTTATTAGATAGAGATGGGGGCAGGAAAGAATTAAGTTACTTCCCTATCGGTCAAGGCCAAGTGTGCTGGCAAAAACCCCTCTCAACATCTGCAGAAAGGCTGAGGAGCAAAGCCCGGAAGGCTCCTTTCTGCGCCAGACACTGCGCATCCAACGGCTCCCCAGAGCTCAGCGCACAGCCTGGTTTTCATGCCAGAGCCCTCCGCTAATCCTCAGCAGGGTTTAATGACTTCCAGTCATGTCTTCTCGACCCCCCTCTCCACTCCATTAACTCCCCGAAGGCCAGAACAGAAGCCCGTAACGATGCTCACTGGGAATTAATGTTTTGGAAAACAGGGGAAGGGAACGTTCCCGACGATCGGTTAATCCCAAGCCCTACCTTGAAGGCTATGGTTTCGTAGGGCTCCGCCGCCATCAGGAGGTACTGCCAGCGCCGATCAGGGGGCTCAATCCTTTGCTCGTAGGCTGACATGAACCGATGACGAGGCATGATGCTTTCCGCAATCTCCGGGTAGTCGATCTGTTGGGGTGTTATCGCAGCAGTGAGCACATCCCCTTTTCACTCCCCCTTCGGTCCAAACAAAGCCCTCAACCACGAGCACAGCAAGAGATCAGCTCCAAGCAGAAAACTCGGCGCCACCGAAGGAAACAGCTCAACGACTACGAGCATGGATTTGCCTGACACGATCAGCAGCAGAGGACTAGCAGGCAAGACCCTTTTTTAAATTCATTTCATGAATCCTGCAAAGAACTGCTCATTTAGCTGCACTTTTACTTGGATAACGCAGACACCAAGAACTGAACAGTGCCCTTACCTGGAAGAGAAGGCTCTGCTGGCCCGTTTCTGGATCCCTCTGTTTGGTCACTGCAAGGAAAACACGAAAGCTCGGTACAGCACATAGCAGGGTTAGAGCAACATGATTTCTGCCCTAGGAAACGCGCAAAGCTTCCAACAACAAAGTACGACAAGATTTTTCTCCCATTTCTCAAAACCAACGCCCCACTGTCTTTAACCGAAGCCGCAAAGGATCTCTCCTGCAATTCGGCTGCTGCGGGGCAAAGACACCACGCGCTGCAGAACAAAGCTGGGAGATAAAGCAGTCGAGTTTTGTACCGAAGGCCGAAACAACACAATGGGGAGCGCGGAGAAAAAACTTGAGCTGTACACGCAATGCGTGATTTATGAGCAGCACTGAAAGACGGTACAGCACAGCAAAAGGAGAGACTGAGACAATGCCATCATCTCCTGCACGACTGCTCTAAGAGCTGAAAGACTGAGACGTACCGATCTATTATTAAAATGGTTCTCACTCGCCTGTCAGCAATAAAGAGATGTTCCAGGGGCAATTTAAACAACAAAGGACATCAGGAGATAAGCCCGTATCTTATTCAGGGACAGATCTGCTGAAAAGACTAATTAATAATTCACCTCGGCAGCACGGCACTTCAGGCAGGCTCCAGCAGGCATCAGGTACCTCCTTCGACAGACACCCCTCACGTACCTTTATAACCCGGTCGCCCAATTTTCACAAATTTCTTCACTTCCACTTTGACTTTTTCTGGTGCGGGCTGGGCAGGGGCTTCCTTGGCTTCCTTGGCAGCTCGACGGGCCCTGCATTCATTTGAAACGTGCCGAGTTTAAAAGGTTAGTCGCGCTGCTTCCTACAGGATACACTAGGAGCGATGTGAATCCCTCACCACGGAATATTCGAGGCACGCCAGGAAAACCCGCGCGTTCCCTTCCACCTGCAGGCCAGCTGTGTCCGCACCCTCCCCTAAGGGCCGTCACCTCAATTATCTCATCCGCCCCCGAGGTGACCTCGGTGCCCGTCTCCACCGATGGATTTGAGAAGACTGACTTCTTGAAATAACAAGGAAGAACCCCGCAAGCTAGTCACCGAAACCCAGGCCACCTGGATTCCTTACAATAAAACTTACAAACTTCTCCCAACCTGTAGTCACTAAACCAGATCCTTGTAACGAGACTCGGTTTGCTTTTAAAACTCCTTCTCCCCCTTCCTTCAGAAATCCCACAACTGGCTTTGAACTTGAGCTGGAAGTGGAGCGTGTCGGCACCGTTTTTTGGAGCAGAACCTGGCTAGGGCCAGGCTGCTCCCTAGGAAACAAAGGGCATCCACGCCCAGTGTGCTGCTATATAATGGAGTTCAAGATTTACAGATGCACGCGACCGTCATTTCGAAGCGCTTAGGTAACGGAGGATAAAGCTACAGTGGAGAGTGACTTACAAATTGGTCTGATGCTTCTTCCCCTGGGTATGTGCTAAGTAACTTCCCTGAAATAAAAAACAAGGCAGAAGAAAGTGAAATGAAGACGGGAGCGTTCCGACGCTGAAAGATACCTGTCACGGAGAAGAGTCCGTATCACACGTTGACAAGGATATTTGAATCCTTAGCAGAGAGGAATCTTTCTCAAAAGTTGCAGATCGCTCTCAGCTGCCGAGCTGTCACAAACCGTCGGGCGTAACGCACACAAGCCACCACCCACCCCTCGTCCCGCCAGCAGGCACGTCCCCGGCGCTCGTGCTGGAAGCCACTCTTATTCTAAAGCACCCGCTCCCGCGACCCGGGCAGACGGCCGCTCGCCTCACCTCGTTGTTGTGCAGCGTGAGGCAAAGCTTGCATTCGTAAGAGCCCAAGTGATTTTTCATAAAATAAGGGTCCTAGGAAGAGAATTGGTGAAAAGTTACAAGCAAAATACACAGCAAAACAACAGAATAATCAAAATACCACTGAACTGCTGCTGCACTGGAAGAACTGAGTTTGTAGATTTAAATTAGAATCACAGAATCGTTGAGGTTGGAAGAGACCTCCAAGATCATCGAGTCCAACCGTTAACCCAGCACTGCCAAGGCCACCACTAACCCATGTCCCCAAGCGCCACATCTACACGGCTTTTCAATCCCTCCAGGGATGGGGACTCCACCCCTGCCCTGGGCAGCCTGTGCCAGGGCCTGACAGCCCTTTCGGGGAAGAAATGGTTCCCAATATCCAACCTAAACCTCCCCTGGCGCAACTTGAGGCCATTTCCTCTCGTCCTGTCGCCTGTTCCTTGGGAGAAGAGACCGACCCCCCCTGGCTCCAACCTCCTGTCAGGGAGTTGCAGAGAGCGAGAAGGTCTCCCCTCAGCCTCCTTTTCTCCAGACCAAACCCCCCAGGTCCCTCAGCCGCTCCTCACAGCACTTGTGCTCCAGCCCCTTCCCCAGCTCCGTTGCCCGTCTCTGGACACGCTCCAGCCCCTCAGGGTCTGTCTTGGAGTGAGGGGCCCAGAACTGACCCCAGCACTCGAGGTGCGGCCTCACCAGGGCCGAGCACAGGGGGACGATCCCTGCCCTGGTCCTGCTGGCCACACTATTGCTGATACAGGCCAGGATGCCGTTGGCCTTCTTGGCCACCTGGGCACACTGCTGGCTCGCATTCAGCCGCTGCTGACCAACCCCCCCAGGCCCTTTTCCACCCGGCAGCTTTCCAGACGCTCTCCCCATTAATCACATAACGCTGCTTTAGGACTGTGAAAACAGGGAGAAACAACAGCAGCTTCGTTAACTGGTGACATCCTACTCAGGAAACAGCAAAATAGGAAACAGTCCCGAGAAGACGGAAAATAACGTAGTAACGGCTACACAAGCACACAAGGGCTGGCACCTCGCTGGTCAGCCCTCTCACAAATGTTTCTTGTTCGACTCCCACATTACCAGAAACAGAAATATTTCATTTCAATCCACAACTCTCCACTAAATCTCTCGCTATTTCGCACAGGCAAAGCTCTAAACTTATCCGCACGAGAGCCTGCAGGACAGGAGCCAGGTGCCTTTTCTGTCGCAGGCAGGCAGGGGCCGAGGCTCACCTTGTTGATGTCGATGGTCTCCAAAGCCAGCTGCCGGAGCCTCTCCCTGCGGTCTCGGTTACTTTCCGAGGCAGAGGCTACGCCTCCGCTTCCCGTTTTACCTCCAGGACGATGCTGAAAATCCATGTTGGGGACTTCTGTGCTTCAGCTACTTATGGAGAAAGAGAGAGTCTGGAAAAACGAGGGGAAGCAATGTGAGCGATGACCAAGGCTCCTGCTAACCTGGAGCTCCCACCACCTTTCAGACCCATCGGTAAGGACGGGAGACGAGCCCAAGCCGTGCCCAGGCACCCGCCATGGGACGCCGTTTCCAACGGAGCAGGTCTCCTACCGGCGACTCCCCCCAGCCCCCCGAACAGCAGCCTCCCCAGGAGCCTCCGAGCCTCCACCTTGCGAGCGAACAGCCCCAGGCCCTCCCGCGGGCCGAAGCCCCTCGCCACCACCAAGGTTCAGTGCTGCCCCACCACCCCGACACCCCCCCAAGGCCCCGGAGCCACCCCCACGCAGCCCCAAACCCTCTGAGAGGCTCAGAGCCCCCCCTCCCCCCAAGGTGAAGGCCTCTGCACACTGTCCCCAATCCCCCAGTGAGGTCCCAGAGTCCCCCCTCCCCTCAGGAAGGGCCAGAGGCCCCCCTATACAGGAACCCCCCAATAAGGGTACGACCATTGCAGTAAGGCCACAGAGACCCCCAGCCCCTCAGCAAGAGTAAAAGTGCCCCTCAAACACCCCCCAGCAAGGATCAACCCCCCCTCAAACACCCCCAGCAAGGATCAACCCCCCTCAAACGCCCCCCAGCAAATACCAACCCCCCTCAAACGCCCCCCAGCAAAGACCAACCCCCCTCAAACGCCCCCCAGCAAAGACCAACCCCCCTCAAACGCCCCCCAGCAAAGACCAACCCCTCTCAAACGCCCCCCACCAAGGATCAACCCCCCTCAAACGCCCCCCACCAAGGACCAACCCCCCTCAAACGCCCCCCACCAAGGACCAACCCCCCTCAAACACCCCCCACCAAGGGTCAACCCCCCCCAGTCACCCCCCAGCCCCTCAGCAAGGGATCAACCCCCCTCAAACACCTCCCAGCAAGGACCAACCCCCCTCAAACACCTCCCACCAAGGGTCAAAGCCCCCCCAAACACCCCCCAGTCCCTCAGCAAGGGATCAACCCCCCCCCCCCAGCACCCGCAAGCCCTTCGCGAGGGTCCAAGCCCCCCCAAACGCCCCCCGAGCGCCCCTCAGCAAGGGCGACCCTCGCCCCGACCCCTCAGGGAGCACCAAGGCCCCCCCCCCCGCCCCCCCGACAAGGCCCCGGCCCGTACCGGCGCGCGCAGCCCCGCTCCTCGCGCCCGCGCCGCGCATGCGCACTGCCCCCTCCGCGACTTCCGGGTTCCGGCGCGAGCGGTTCCGGGGCGGGCGGGAGCGGCCCGGGGCGCGGCCGGGGCCGGGGCCGGGGCCGGGGCGATGGGGCGGCCGTAGGCGGCGGGGGGGCCTCGCCATGCGGTACAACGAGCGGGAGCTGCTCTCCCTGGCCCGGCAGCCCGCCGAGAAGGCGGCCGAGATCTTGATGCGGGTGCCCAAGAAGGGGAGCGGTGAGAGGGGGTGGGGGGGAGGCCGGGGCAGGACCGGGGGTGACCGGAGGGCCGGGACTGGCGCTACTGGGCGCGGGGGACAACGGACTGGGAGAACTGGGCGCCCTGGGGGGCAGGGCTGGTTGTACCGGAGAAGCAGGGCTGGGAGACTGGGGGTAGGGCCAGGGCAGGGCTGGGGGTAGGGCCGGCTGTACTGGGGGGCGGGGGGGCGCTGGGAGGCAGGACTGGGAGCAGACTGGGAGCAGACTGGGAGGACTGGTGCGTAGGGCTGGGGGGCGCGAGTAGCGGCGTCTCGTGGGGGGACGCAGAATCGGGGGTCTGGGGCGGAGGGGTGGGGTGCGGCCGGGGCCGGCGTGGCTGGCGAGGGCCCGGGGGATGCAGAGAAGAGGCTCCTGCCTGGAATCTCCTGGGAAATTCCCCCCAAACCGGCCCCGGAGCCCGAGCGTTAGAGAAACCCCCTTGTCGCGGGCCTGTCCTGCCCCAAGGACCCGCAGCGTCCCGGTGGACGTTGTCCCTCGGCGGTGACACGGGTGCCGACAGCTCTGGGGGTGGCCGGGCTCGCTGGGCTCTGCCTGCCCCCGGGCCGCTCGAGAAGCCCCAAAGTGGCCCTTGTCGCCCCGCGGCTGCGCTCCGGCCGAGCCCCCCCTTCCCGCGCGGGTGCGGCAGCGTGAGCAGCTCTAGGAGCAAAAGTCTAAACCGCACCGGAGCTTCCCCGTGGGTTTGGGGTGCTGGCAGGGGCAGAAGGGGCTTCCCGCTGCCCCCACTGGCCCGGCCGCCCTTCCATGCTCTTTTTCTTTGCAGTGCTAAAGAAACGCCTCGTGAAGCTTGTCGTCAACTTTCTCTTCTACTTCCGGACAGACGAAGCGGAGGTATGGAATCTGCTCTGGTGGCGGCGGTTGTTTTCTTCCCTTTCTCTTTTCCTGTGAATTGATCCGGGTAGACAACAAATTCACCCTGAGCCAGCACCGTGCCCTTGGGCCAGGAAGGCCAACGGCATCCTGGGGTGCACGAGGAAGAGTGTGGCCAGCAGGTCGAGGGAGGTTCTCCTCCCCCTCTGCTCTGTCCTAGTGAGGCCCCTCTGGAGTCCTGGGTCCAGTTCTGGGCTCCCCAGTTCCAGAGAGACGAGGAGCTACTGGAGAGAGCCCAGCGGAGGGTACAGAGATGCTGAGGGCCTGGAGCATCTCTCCTGTGGGGAAAGGCTGAGGGAGCTGGGGCTGTTCAGCCTGAGGAAGAGGAGACTGAGAGGGGACCTCACCAACGCTTATCAATATCTCCAGGGCGGGTGTCAAGAGGACAGGGCCGGACTCTTCTCAGTGGTGCCCAGCGACAGGACAAGGGGCAACGGGCACAAACTGGAACACGGGAAGTTCCGCCTGAACATGAGGAAAAACTTCTTCGCTGTGAGGTGCCAGAGCCCTGGCACAGGCTGCCCAGGGAGGGTGTGGAGTCTCCTTCTCTGGAGAGATTCCAACCCGCCTGGACGCGGCCCTGTGCAGCCTGCGCTGGGTGACCCTGCTCTGGCAGGGGCTGGGCTGGGTGGGCTCCAGAGGGCCCTTCCCACCCCTGCTGTTCTGGGATTCTGTGATTGCGTCAGCTTTGTAAAACGCTACAGGGACAGGCTGCCAGGGACGGGACAGAGCGCCCACGTTTCCTCTTCCATCAGCTCGGCGCAAACTCCCAGGGGTGAGGAGCCTCTAACCACACCCCGGTGCTTCGCCTGTGAGCTTGGAACGGATCTGTTAAACACAACCGGTGCCCCAAAACCGCCGAAGGTGGAGTCTGTAGCGTTTGGTTGTAGGACTGTGGCTTCTCGTGCCAAACTGTGAGGGAAAGCTTATATTTGGTCTCCTGGGAAAAGAATTAGCCTCGTTTCTTCTTTTTTGTGCCAGGAACTTTACTTGCGTGCAAGGCTGACTGTTACAGGGAAACTTTTGTGGCCATGCCCCGTGAATATTGTTATTTTGGGCGTGCAGGAGCCCTGTTTAGGTCTAGAAAAAAAGAAATGAGGGATGGGACCTTTGGGTTCTGTTTCTGGCTTTGCCGCTGCTGACACCTGGTGATTTTTAATGAATCCCTTGATAACTGTTGCTAAAGATTCTCTTGTTGGCAAACAAATAGAAAATTCATCTGAATAACGTGCGTGAGAAAGGTGCTGGTGCTGCAAACAGAGGGACTGGAAAGCTGTTAGTGGCATTTTTAGACTTAGTCCATCATAAATATTTTACCCCGATAGCGGCTGAGCTCCTGTTTGCAGAGAGACTCTTTTCTCTGTTCCGCTGAGGTGCCGCGCGGCCGCTCGGCGCCTGCCTGCGTGTGCCGAGAGACTCGGC
Source organism: Phoenicopterus ruber ruber (assembly GCA_009819775.1). Lineage (NCBI taxonomy): Eukaryota > Metazoa > Chordata > Aves > Phoenicopteriformes > Phoenicopteridae > Phoenicopterus > Phoenicopterus ruber. Next base: position 1,784,097 of record CM020240.1, on the reverse strand, counting down.
TGCGGCTCCTGCGCTGGCGCAGGACGCGGCTCGGAGGACGCGGCCGGCTCCTTGCTGCCGCCCGGGGCTGCTCTGGTTATTTGTCAGCTCTCGTGCGTGTTCTGATGGCGGGGAGAGGGTGTTCTTGGATGAATCAAAACAGTTCAGCGGGGAGGTGGAGGGTGCTAATGTGAAACGGTTGTGTCAGAAATACGTAGTGAAACGGGTTTTTCTGTATCTTCCCGGCTGCCTTATTTACCTCTCGCAGTTTGTTTAGCTCAGACAAAAGAATTCACTTGTGGGTTACTGGTGTTGACGGCTCGTTTCACCCTTGGGGTCTCGTGTCCTTGCTCAGCGTGCGCTGGCGAGCAAATAGTCCCCAGTCTGTTCATCCCAAGCTGTCGTAGTTCATCGACGCGCTGTTCTCAACCCCTTGCGAGGCTTCGGGGCTGCCCTTCGAAGCACAGTGTGAGTCGTTCTGGGTGTCGCGTTCGTTTGAGTTACTGAGCAAGGAGGTAAACTCCTTCGCTGTCTTCGCATCACAGAAACGAACGCTAAAGCCCGGGCTGAATCCGAGCAAGTAGGAATGTTTAACACCTGATTAATGTGTGCGAAGTGTTGCAGGTGACACAAAAAGGTCGATGAAAAGAACATGGGACGTTCGTGTGATTAGACTGAAGGACTTCAAAAGCGGCACCGGGTTATGAAACTTGTTTAAAAGGCCCTAAAAGGCAGACTCAGACCACTGTCGCACCGGTGGACGACGTGGCTTAAACCCTCTCTCCGGGTCTTTTCCAGCCCATCGGAGCTCTGCTGCTGGAGCACTGCAGGATCACCAAAGAGGAGGAGAACGTCTTCTCAATCAGTGAGTTCCGCGTACGCGTTCCCTGTGCGTTCCCCTAACGGCAAATGGTGCTACGTGAAAGGAAACGTTTTGCTGCTTAGTTCCTGCTTTTCCCTCCGTTTCTCTGGTAACAGCGGGGTTAGTTTCCTCGGCCCTTCTCCCCCTCAGCGGGTTTAGTTTCCTCGGCCCTTTTCCCCTTTGGTGGGGTTAATTTCCTCGGCCCTTCTCCCCCTCAGCGGGTTTAGTTTCCTCGGCCCTTCTCCCCCTCAGCGGGTTTAGTTTCCTCGGCCCTTCTCCCCCTCGGTGGGGTTAGTTTCCTCGGCCCTTCTCCTCGTCGGCTGCCGGTTGCTGCTCTGGCGTGGCCGTGCCCCTGCCCCATCCCGAGGACGGCGATATTTCATCGCCGGCTGAAACAGTTGGTGCGATTTGCGCAGCTGCGTGTGAGGAGACAAGCGGTAACAACAGACAGAGCACGGCTTAGCGCTCGTGGAAATCCCTCTCTGGGAGGGTTTGGTACTGACAGATTGCTGCTTCTGCGCTACTGCGTTTTCTCCAAAAAAGCGAGCCTCAGATAAACCATCTGTCGGGCTAATCTAGCACCAGTCCTCCCGCCACGCTGTTTGTCCTTGTGTCGATAGCCACGGCTCCAGCTGGCTCGTGGTGCGTCGTCCTTTGTAAGCAGCCTTTCATCCAACAACTAATCATTGTGCGAGAGGTATGCGGCGAAAACAACAGGATGTTTCTCCAAGGCCATCCCCGTATCTTTTGGCCTGGTTGTCGGGCACAGCTGCTTTCCTGCGTGGAGCCTCGTCTCCTCCTTCGGCTGGGAGAGGTGGTGTTCTTGCTCTCTCCAAACAGCCTAAACAGACCCATCTCTCCAAGCGCCACGCTCCGAATTTCGGGGGGTTTAGGGCTGTTGGGAGCTCTGGTGAATGAGGATTCCTGAGAAAAAGCGTTAAAACCGATGGGGGTTGGTGTCCGGCTGTGTCCCCGCACGGCAGCCCCGAGGGGTTTGGTGCAGCCTGACCCGGTTATTTCGCAGCAGCAGCAGCCTAGATCTCTGTGGGCTGCGTGCTAAAGAGCAGAGCTCTGGGGACCATGTAATTAATTAGATGTCCTGATTCCGTCTTGGTGAAGAACCGGAGTTGCACGGGGACTTGCTTTCCACTGTGCACAGTACCAGATTCCCAAAAGCCTCGAGCAAAGACAGGTTGGTGCCTTCTCTGAGTGCAGTTTAACTCCTCAGACGGCTGCCTTCTGCGTGTAGCAAAATCCCTTCCTCGGGGCCATTTTCCACTTCGATTATTAAACCTCTGGTGCCTGTTTGAAAGAGGCTCCGGGAGTTTCGGTCCCGAATCTGGGCATGTTGGTCCGGTTCAGTTCTGAGCTGTCGCTCTTGGTTTGAGAAGCTGCTCTTTGCTCCCTCCGAGTCTTTGGCTGCTCTCGGCTGACAGCCGCTGTAGGCAGCCGCTCCGGGCGGCCGGGAGCCCCCCGGGTAGGGAGAGGGGACCGAGACCCAGGTTCCCACCTTGCTCACAGGTCGTCTTAGTTGAACAGAGGCGGTAACCGTGGCCTGGCAGAGCCCAGCTGCTGCCCGGGAGGGAGACAGTAGCACGCAGGCAGCTCTGCCAGGACCTCCCGCAAGCCTCTTCCTTGTCCCTGGCAGGTTTCATCGAGGAGCCGGAGAGGAAATACTGCTTCGAATGTGACAGTGAAGAGCAGTGTCAGGAGTGGATTGAGGCGCTCAAACGAGCCAGGTAGGCTGAGCCACTAGCGCGAGGTCTGCGTTGTGCGCTCTGTGCTGTTTGCTCTCTGGGATCAGCTTGTGGTGAACCCAGGGAGGAAAGCAGCTGCCTCCTCCCGAGCAAGCTTCCCTTCAGCTCTAAATAGCATCTGAAACTTCTCCACATCCTTTTCTGCTCAGCCTGCCGCATGGTCTGTTCCTGTCTTACAGCTACGAGTTCATGAGGAGGAGCTTGATTTTCTACCGGAACGAGATCCAGAAAATGACAGGAAAGGTGAGTCCCTCGAAGTCGGCTTGTCGGGAGGACCGAGGCGTTCGGGCTGGAGCAGGGGCTGGTGATCTCGGGTGTTGCTGCCAACTGTCCCGCACAAGGCTGTTTGCTGCCTTGTGTACGAAAGGGACCCCGTAGTAACCCAGTTCCTGAAGCCATGGTCTCGACAGCCAGACCCGAGAGTCTCCCTCTGCCGAGCAGCCTGTGTTGTGCTCAGCTCCAGCCCTCGCGCGGCTCCGACGGCGGAGTGGCCCGAGTTTGTAGCCGGACAGGTCTGGCCTAGCCCGGACGCCCACGGGTTCTCTGGAAGAGCTCCCAGGCAGCCCTGGCCAGATCAGAGCGTACGTGGTTGCGGTGCCGCTCGCACCATCCCTGCTCGAGGTGGCGGAGGTGGCTGCGGCTTGCCCGCACGGCCCCGTGCCAGAGCAGACCACATGCAGCCCACGAGCCTTGGGCGTCCTCTGCCCTCCCTGGGCGCTGCTCGACTTTAGGCACCAGAAGCAGCAGCCGGGGGCTGGACTGGGGTAAATCCAGCACGCGACTGAACGGGCGCCCGGCCCTGCTGCAGACTGGCTGAGGGAGAGTCCTGCAGCCTCCCCCCGCTCCGCCTCTCACTGGCGCCTTCCCTGTGCTCTTGCTGCAGGACCCCCTGGAGCAGTACGGGATCTCCGAGGAAGCCCGCTTCCAGCTGGGAACACACAAGCCATAATCCCCTCGCCTGGGCTGCACTGGCTTCCGGGCTCACCCCGGAGGGTCGCCCCCAGCCCCCCGGAAGCACAGCAGCAGTTCCCCACAGCGGTGACCAAGTGACTTTTTAATTTATTAGCCAAATACTTTTGTATGATTTTTTTTTTAAAGGGAATTCCTTGCACATTCCCACTTGCCCCCGCTGTGGAGGCAGCCGGTCTTAACCGCTCCCTGCAGACGGTGCCCTTGCGCTGACACTGGTGGGAGCAAAACCACCCCGGCTCGTAGCGGGAGCAGAGGAGGCAGGGACCGACCGGAGCTCCCGGCGCAGGCTTGCAGCCCTCGGGCCTGGAGCTCCTGGGGCAGGCCCTGAGCCAGCTCTAGCCCTCTTCTTCCTCCCTGTCCCGCTCCTGCAGGGAGCGACTCAGCTTTTCCAGCTCGGGATCTTCCTGCAGTCTCCAAGGGAGCCGTGGAGGGTTGTTCATCCCCTTGCTGTAAGAGGATGCTCCAATTGATAGCATGTCTGTGCTCACAGGGTTAACCCTGTCGCGCCCTCTCCTGCTCACTGCAGAGCCGTTTCGGTTGCTGGTGCTCGCTAGTGGAGCCTGATGGCCGAGCGGTTGAGCAAGGAGGAGCGGGAAGGCTTCCACTACCAGCTCCAGCTGACGGCGAGGGGGCAGCCCTGTCTCTGCAGCCACTACCACCTGCTGCTTGGGGTTCTTCTTTTCCCTGCTCTGGGCAGGCGGTGCTAATTCCTGATGAAGTCCACACTACAGACCATCGGAGCGCTCTCACAAGTGCGTCAGAGAACAAAGCTGCAAAGCACAGGGGAGCGAAGACGGGGCTGAGATGGGTGTGTGGCCCTGCCTGCCTCCACAATGCCGTGGGCTGGGCTGAGCGGTGCAGTTACTCGGCTTCCCGGAGAGGAAAGCCGGATGGAGGGGGTTGTAAAGACGGGAACTGCCCCACTTTGGCTGGATGCTTGAGCTTCAGGGCAGGCAGCAGTGAAGCCTAGGGAGCACGCGAGAGCTGGGCATTAACACTTCACTCCCCGAGCCGTTGTTCCAGCTTTCCTCCCCGTTGCGAGCGTCCAAAGGGAAAGACTAGAAAACTGTGCCAAGGTCGCAGGGAGCTGCCGGGGAACAAGGGCTGCCTTCCCTGGGGCTCCTGTAGCGGAGAGATAAGCGTTGCGGAACAGCGTCTCTCCTCAAGGCTCTGCACCTTCAGCCGTCGCTCTGGCTGCACGAAGGAGAACTGGCCAGACGCTCCCTGCAGCCAGGACTTCAGGAGACCCGGTTTCCTGACGCCCGCGGCAGCAGAGCAGAGGACGCAGCCGGCTGCGGCAGCTCCCCCCGGAGCTAGACCAGGAAAAGCTCCGGGAAAGGCCCTTGGGAAGGTCCCAGCTAACGCTGTCGGACAGTTGAGGACAGAAGGAACTCGAGTCGCTGCTGGGGCAGGTAAATGCAGCACGAGGGCTTGGCCTGGGCCTTGGGGCGTTGGGCTGTGTTCCACATGGCTAACAGGGAGGCTGCTCTGCAGCCAGCACGCGGGAGGCGAGGCAGGGCAGAGCAGCCTGGGCCAGGATCTGGGCCTGAAGGGAAGTTTTGGGTCTCTTCGGCTGGGAATTAATGCCGAGACAAGCCCGTATTGCGAGCTTTAGGGGCCTGGCCTTCCCTCTTTACCGCATGCTGCTGGGTGCCAGGGGAGCAGCAGATGTCACCAATGCTTTATTTTTAACCTCAAAGCCAAGATTTTTCCTTTCCCTCCCCAGATTGTCCCTTTCCCTCCCATGGCTCCGGGTGCTTGCTCCAGAAATTACCAAAACAAGCAGAGGGGCAGCTGTCCTGCACAATAAGCTGAGGGCACGACAGGGTGGGAGCAGAAAATAGGGCAGTTTTGAGGACAGATGGCAGCGCCAGTGGGAGCAGCAACGAGGGATTAAAGCAGGAGCATACGAGCGCTTGTGCTTTAGGGAATTAGTGTCCTCACACGACTTTAAAGTGCATTTTAATCCTCACTGCTTTACCTCAGTGCGGGGGCATGTTCCCGAGGTGCGGGTGGGGTACGCAGCACCTTTACTTACTGTGAAAAAGACTCGTCTGTCCGGTCGCTCGAGGGCGGACAGACGGACACACTCCGAGCTCAGCGGCAGGACAGCCAGAGCTGCGCTGCAGCCGCCATCTCCTCTTCCGTAGCGCGGGGCGAGCGGAGCAGACGTGGGCTCCCGCCGCAGGTATCGCAGCTCCTCGGCGTCAGCTCGCCAGCAGCGAACGCTTCCACGGCTCCTGCCAGCCCCTCGCAGAACGTCCCCGTCCAAACTCGGCTCCCCAAGGTTCAGCGTTGGGGAATTCTTCCATATGCAAAGTCAACCCCTGTATAAACAAACCCCCGGGAATTCTGCCAACATTCAGTCATTCCTAGCAAACAAACTCCTAGTGCCGCAGGGGGCTCGCCCTTCCCGCCTGCGGCACCTCGGTTCCCAGCCGTGTGCCTTCCGGGGCCGTCGCTGGCCTCCTCTCTCCGCACGCTTTTCCCAAGGTAGCGCTGACACCCACCGCCTTCACTGTACGTAAAATGGGCATTTTATTTCGATGTTCTGGGGAACAGTTGGGTGAGCGAGAGATAATCCCGACGATGACATTTCGCAACTGAATGTAAGTCAATGCTGTGAAGGGTTACGGGGGCCAGCAGCGGGCCCAGTAACTGAGATCAACTTCTAGAGTAGCACTAGGACACTGGCTTAGGTTTCAGGAGGAAGGGAAGATGGTACTGCTAGACACTGAGATCTGCCTCAACTGCTGGTGATTTATAGACAATTGTTTGTTTTTCATACTCTGGTCACGATGCTTTTTGTACTTCAGTGGCCTGTTCCAGCGAGCGCTGTGTACAGGCTCCCTGGAAGCGGACTGAAGCCCTTTATCTGTTGTACCGTGAACGTTTCCAATAAAAACTTGTTTTAATCTTTGTGGCTGTCAGAGCTGTTCTGCGAAACCAAAACCTTCGCTGGGGAGGGGTGGCTGTAGCGAGCTCAGGGTCCAGCGCAGCCCCGGAGGGACCGGGCGTCTCAGCCGACCGCACGGCGCTGGAGGGGGGTCGCAGCAGGGATCGGAGCTGCGGGAGCTGCAGGGAAGGGACGGCACCTTCAGCCCCTCGAGGAGGAGCAGGGGGAGCTGGAGGTGAGGCGCCTGCGCTCCGGGTGGCCCCACAGCCCGATTTTTAGAGGCTTTTTGCTAGCAGAGCCGAGCGCTCGGCAGCAGCTTGAGGGACAGCCACGTTTTGGAAGATGAGCTGGGTCAGGCTGCTGCGGCAACCCCCTTCCAACCTCTAAACCCCCTTCTAGAGCCACGAGCTGCGCGAGCATTCGGTGAAGCGGGGCCTTCATCTCATTTTAAGAATCCTCCAGCCAATTGGCCTCGAAAGCGTTAGGCCATCGCGCCCCAAGCTTGAACACATCGCCTGGCTGGGGGAAATCCCTGGCCAAAAGGGCGAAGCGGAAGCGTCGGGAGGGCGGGCGTGCGGCGGCGCTACCACGCCGAACCCGAGAGCTCTGCCGGAGCCCACCGCGCTGCCCGAGTCAGGACGCGGGGGCCCGACCCGGCCCCAGCCCAAGCTGCCGTCGGGAACGTCTCCTCTCCTCGGCGGACGCCGCGTGCCGTCCCCCGCTGCCGCCTGAGCTGCTGAAGCAGTGAAACTCCACAACGGCACGGTGTATTAAAATACGTACACTTTAATATAAAGACAAAACTTCAAAGCATTGTTTCAATTACAAATCAAGGTAAAGACACAAGAAATTAAGTGGAGGGAGGGGAGAAAAAACTAACTCTTACATTGTGGAGAATTAGAAAGGCAGGGTGGAAATATATATATTATACATACATATATACACACCAGAAGAATTCACACTACTTCTATGGAAGAATGAAAGGAATGACAGGACAACTTACCGGTATAAAAAAAAACCCAACCAAAAAAAAAAAAAAAAAGATAAATTAGGGGAAGTTTGAATTTTAAATAATTCGGTTTAATAGGCTAAATTATATAAACTAATTCCTATTCACTAGGAAACATCCCATATCACTGTTCTAAGAAAATGGGTTTTTTAAAAAATCCATTGCAAAATGGATTTTTATTAGTAGTTAAAAGTTTACTAATCAATTCCTGAGCAACAGCAACCTCACAATCTACTGCTTTCCCCATCAAAGTCCCACTCGGCGAGGGCAGGCTCTCACTCCTAAGAAGTTTAAGTAGAACAGAGACCTAAAAAGTTGGTTTTTCATTTGAAATTCATCACTTACAAGATTAATAGGTTAAAAAAGCCAAGCAGGATGGATCAACCCATTCCACCTTCTCCTCATGGACTCCAGAAACAAGACCGTTCTAAAGAATGACTTGACTGCACCAGAAAAGCAACCAGATGTACCTTGAAAAACCCAAAGGATCACAAACTTGAGAACTTCAGGGTTAGCATCGTACAACTTTGAATTTTAAGATCCGATTTCGCTTTTCAACTATAAAAACTCACTTCAGAAAGAGGGTCGCAAACAGCAAACATACTGGAGAAGTATTTCCCATTGGTTTGTCTCGGGTTTAAGCCCTGAAGTTCACAATAATAGCATCTTTTATTGCAATATTCAGTCTAAATAGAGAGATATATATTTGTAATGCGTAAGGATAAATAAAATATGGCACAACAATATTTTTAAAACTGGTAATCCATCTTTTAGTGAAAAACTGATATGCAAGCTAAGGAAACGTCGGAGCAAAAAAAGGAGGAAAAAAAAAAACAGCCATAAAACTTCAAATACTCGTCCACTGACTACACATCTGTGCTTCCAAAAAATCCAATTCTTGTGATTTTTCCTCAGTGCTGCAAAGATAGTTCACAAAAACACTGTCTAGTTTCTTCTCCCCAAACTGTGATTTTAAGAGACGTTCCTGTTGGTTTGCAGCCCACTGTACAACGTCCACTCCTTAACTGGAGAAATCATCGTTTGGGGCTCCCAACGCTTAATCCTCTTTATGCTTTTGGCTCAGGCAAAACAACAAAAGCAGAATTTTTCAAGGCAGCCCCCGTGGGAGTTGGGATAACTCCCTCCAAGAGAAAAATCCATCGATAACCTCCAGGTGTCCATACCCTGTACTAGAAGGACTGATTTCAACACAGAGAGCAAACGGGTTATACACAGGACTCGATCGGCCTCACATCGGCACTAGGACGGAATTAGCAAGTCCTAACGAACGGCTCTTGTGCGAGCAGCACCCGTGACCGGCACCCGCCGGCTCGGAGGGGATCGGCACCAACTCCCGCCCCGGCCGGGGAAGGAAGGGCCGCGGGGAAGTCTGAGCTGGGACAGGAGTCTCTGATCAGCAGCTTGAGAACGCGCTCCCAGCCCTGGAAGCCGCGTCTTCCAGCAATGCGGCAAACCCCGGAGCGGGGCCGGCAAGGGCAGGCGGCGTGAGCAGCCCGGTGCCGTGCGAGGGCCCGATCCTGCACATCTCCCTGCCTCAGAGCCACCCGGCCGCCCACAGCGGCCCCGCTGGCAGGGAACACCCTGTGCCGGTGGGTCCCTGCTGCGGGAGCATCACGAGGTCCCGCAGGTCCTCGTGCAAGGGCCACTGGTGCATCCACGGGAGTCACAAAGAGACAGGCCCTCTGAAAAAACTCGGAGGAGATGAAAGCGCAGGCTGGCCCTCAAACTGCTCACAGCGACGGTGTCCCACAAAAACCCATCGCCTGAACAAGAGCCGAGGCCACCCCACCGCAGATACCAGCTCTGCACCCGCTGGCGCTCTCCCCGGCCGTGCCATCGCTCGGCCTCTCCTCTGCTTGCACTCTCTTCCAAGTGGAAAAATAATGGGTGGGGGGAGCAGATGCTGCTTTCTAAATACACAATCCTAGGAAGAATCAAACCACACAGGTCCCTGGAGGCGACCCCAAGCTGCCTGTCCACGGCCTCGTTACTCCAGAGCAAGAGACCTTCTCCTGGAAGGGGAAGCCCAGCGCTCCAGGGAGACGCAGCCTCCTCTGCGGGGAAGGCTGGGATGGGACAGAACCTCATCGCCACGGGGAGTAAATCCACCGTGGTGCGGAGCGCCTGACCTGCAAACGCTGTCGCAGCCCCGCTGCGTTCAGTGCGACTCCGCGCTGCAGTAAAAGCAGGCGAGGCAGATCTGGCTTACATCCATCTCCTTCCCGCTCACACCCCTCCCATCTGTTTTCTGAGGCAAAGCAACCGTCCCAGATACGTCTGTCCAGAGAAGCATCATCGACGCCCCTCAGAAGGACGCTCTCGTCCCCCGCGGGGTGAAGGCAGGCACCCACACGCACCCACATGCACCCACACGCCTGACCGCGCTGCACTGAGCCACGCAGGCAACCCCGACCAGCCGCGACGGCCAAGCAGCACCGAAGCAACGCTCCTTTTTGAAGTGTTATTCAGATGCAACGGAAGAGCTTATCAAGCCTGAAACCCATCTGCTCAGCAGATTTCAAGTGAAGAAGTTACTCACTCGGGTATTAAGTTTGACGAAAGAAAGAAAGAAGCTACTCAACACTTTGACTCGAGATTAAGTAACTGAGCGTGTCACACAGTTGGGCGAGTTTCAGGCCGAGGAGCGTCAAGTCCTCGGGATTTGAAAGCTCTTGATTCATACAACCAGCGACTAGTAGATCCCTTCACGATCAAGCGATGCAACCTTCCCGCCCGGGGTCCTTCAGCGACCGTAGGTGCAATCACAGACCCAGACCCTACAAGCTCACCTTCCTCCCCACGTGCCCATCCCACCGGCGAGTCCTGGCCCGGGGGAATTCAGGCTGAGCCTGCACCCGGAGCCAAGGCAAGCCCCAGCGAACAGCGGGGTGAGCACAACGCGTGTGCTAAAAGATAAAGCAGCTATCACCACTCGGAAGGAAGGACAAGATGGAAGCACAAGAAAATATTTCTACGTTTGTCTGGGAGCCATGAGTTCCTGCTACGAGAAGAAACTAGTTGGAGACGGTGCCCTGTCTCTAAGTGTCCCACACGGCCAGGACACGCTGCACTCCCCGTCACTGGCAGCTTCCTCGTCGCCTCTCTCCCATTGCATCCACAACTTCAACTAAGAGGGGTGAAGATGCTTCCCGTCACTATGGTTGTCCAGACCGATCCACACCTTCCTAACGGGAACAGCCTCGTTTGCACCAAAACACGAGGCAACGCAGGGACAGGTCGACTTCCCCACCATCCCGCACACCAGCTCCGTGCCAGCAACCCAAGCCTCTATGTCCTCCAGCCATGTTTTCCCACCTTCTCCCTCAGCTACATGAAAAGCAGAGAAATCCGACTGCTGGGTGTCCCAGACACCCCTGGCTAATGGAAGAATTGTTGCCGAATGACTAATCTGCAGCAAACGGCGAGTCTAGGTTTAGCGCTTTGGAGCGCTCCCAGCTTCGCAGCACGGTGGGTCTCAGCGGACTGAGCCCGGCAGGCGCGAGCCAGAGGTAGCGAATCACCAAAAAAGGAAGAGCGCGCAAGGCTTGTTCCTCAAGGCTGACATTTAGCAGCGGGGCACAGGTTTTGCTCAGCACAATGCTCAGGAAGTTCCTTTTTTTTTGGCAACGTATGTGCTACAAGATGGATTTTAGCTTCCTGACGAGTCCCTCGCTGGCAGCAGCGGCGTGGAGGAGAAGGAACATGTGTGACAGCCACGAAACGACTGGACGCGGCAGGATGTGGTAACGCAGAACGAATTCCTTTTTGGAACTGGCTGTTTGGCTTTGGTTACTCAAAAGTATCTCCAATTATTGAAAACAGGTTTCAGACCTCTGGCACAGCGCTCCTACGGTAGGGCCACGAGGGTCTTATCCTCGTAGCCATATGGATCAGATCTTAACATCCCCAAGAGCTATTCCTTCGGCAACCCTACAGCAAGGTAAACGCTCTCCCCGTTCTGCAGAGGAGAAACAAGTTGAACTGGCCCGAGATTATGGCAATGCAATAAAAGATCAGGGAGTGGGGAAGATAACACCACAAATCTCTTGGCAACAACCTCTCCCAGCTAACGCAACATCAAAACATCGGTCTGAACCCTGCACTCGCCTGGCTTCCCACCTCACACCGCTCCCTACAAGCGTCAGCTTCTCGGGCACCTTCCCGGAGCGGGGATTACTATGAAGATTTAGATTAGAGCTGCCACACAAGTGAAACGCATCGCAATTACGCAACGCATCGCAAGGTGAGGGTGCCAAGGGTGCCAGGCGTGGGTGGAAGGCGCTGGCGAGGCCAGAGCAGCTCCGGGCTCCTGCGGCGTGGGCTGCCGAGATGGAAACATCGGGTCACTGGCAATGACAGCACTGAGGTGACACAGAGGTAGATGAAGGCCCGGTCCCAATGGACCCCAGGAGGCTGAAGCAGATGCTCGGCAGGTTGGCCAGCCTGAATCCCTTTCAAGTACGTCCCGACTACGCGTTTATTCCTGGGTCAGCATCTGGTTTCCTTTGGCCTTCTCAGATGACAGCTGGAGAGTCACAGACTCCAAAACGCTGGGTAGTTGAGAACATCTCGATAGCGCGCGTGTGCTCAGCTACAGCGAGCGGGCTTGTGCTGCTGCTCACAAGCAGTCACTGGAAAGCAAGTCCTGGACAGACGCCGGCTGGCTGCCGATCACCCAAGCACCCGCTGCCGCAGGTGACACTGACGGACAGAGGGGGTCTTGCTTTTCCACAGCACCCACCGGAGAGCAGAGGACAAACTCCTTGCCCGGGGCCTTTGCTCTGAAGGGTCATAGAATCATTTACGTTGGAAAAAACCTTTAAGATCATCAAGTTCAACTGTAAACTAACGCTGCCACGTCCACCACTAAACCACGTCTGACAGTTCTGCCTTGCTCCCCAGACGCTGTGGGGAGCTGTGAGCCTCGGGGCAAAGCAAGTCATTCCCGCAGCAAGGATCTGGCCATCCCCTTCAGCAGAGGAGCGGTGCCAGGAGCCAGCTGGGCGAGCCGGGCCTCGAGCAGGCGTTGGAAAGCACAGCAGGTTCGACGGAGCTCTGCGAGTCGGCTCCTTCTCCAAACGGGCATCTTTGCTAGTGTCCTGTGAGCGCCTCGGGTACGAGCACAAGCGAACCCTCCCCATACAGAACAAGCGTTGGCAGCCGAGTTCTCTTGCTGGATGTCTTCTGCGGTTTGAGACGAAGGGGGGCACAAGAGGCCCAAGGAGCACTGTATCTTGGTCCCTTCTCAGAAAAGGGCCTGATAAAAGCAGAGTGACTGAAAGCTTCTACTTGTATTTCCTCATCGCTCTCATCGGGGGTGTAAGCGATAGGGGGAGATGTAATTACGGCTGCTGCCCCTCCAGCACTTGCCCAGGCACAGCCTACCGATTTAAAGCCTTCAAAGACCCGAGCGCTGCCGTTTGCTGGGAAGGATGCTAAGGCAGCTCTGCAACTTCCACTTACCCAAGGATCTGGAAGAAGCTGGAGCTGCCCAACTCCCAGCTGCAAAACATCTGGGTTACATTGTCTTCCTGGATTCCAGGACATAAACTGTGTACGGCTTCTACTAGAAGCTACTGGATGTTTCTCAGCTATCGCCCTCTGAGCGTTTTTGCCCTTTTCCAGGTTTTCATCTTGCTGTTAGTAACTCAGCAGGGCGCACGGCTGTCAAGTCCTCTCCCACACACAAAGCAGAAAACAGCTCCAAAATGTCCCTAATTTCCAGGGCTATCAATCCCTTCCCTTTCCAGTGAATAAGAAGGCAAAGTCAGACCAACAGTTTCTGCGCACAACGGCTGCCTATGGAAGACACACTTAGGAATCAACAAAATAACTGCACTTTGTCCTAAATCTCTACTAAGATTGCCGGGGATGAGGTACAGAGAAAAGGGCCTAACTGAAGTCCGGAGAGGGTAGGAGCTGCTACGGCACCTCTCCCCCACCGCTCTCTTGAACACGGCCAGCACGGCGCTCGCCGCCTTTCCTCCCGGAGCCAGGGAGCCGGAGAGAGCGCGCGAGGGCAGAGGGATCTTGCCCGCTTCAAACACAGAGGCGGGAGTTAAACAGCTAACGCGTTCAGCCCGGCTTTTTGTGACCGCGGGATGCTCCATGGGGTGGCTGCTAAGGCAGGGCCCGACTCCGAGGTGAATGCCCAATTGCTGGAGGTGGGAGACTCGTTAGGGAGTGCTAGCGACCTAGCAGGGATTTAAGGACAGTGAGTGCCTCGACGCAGAGCAGACAGCGCTGCCCCTCAGAGCACCGGGGCTACTGGGCAGGTGTTTCCCAAAGCCTAAATGTGGTTTTCTTCTAGTCATTGTGCTGTTGCAATTCCCCTTCTTTTACTGTAGTTTCCTTTATTGGTGCTTGGTCCAGTCTGACCTACAGACCAGCGTGATTTCTACTTAATGGATCATCCTTCTCCTCACTTTTGCGCACTCGAATAAATAAGTTTTTACAAGTTTACTGTGCATTGTACAATCTAAAAATAAATGAAATAAAGTATATGAAATTTATAATTTTTCATCACATCTCTATAAAATACAGCCGCTGCTCGGAGCGGCACTTTCTGTACACAGAACACCAAGTCACAATACAATTAACTGCACCAGTTTGATAGCGTGGCAGCACGGTAAGCTAGATTGTGGTGTTTTTGTGAACTACCATTTAGACCTACTTAAAGCAAAGAAATACAAAAGCAAAATGCACTTCGTCAATAAATGTCCACGGCTAAGCCATTTCTGAATCAAGTATCAAAACCCTACTAACAAAATACATTGTACTCAGAACAAAAACAACAAGCTGAGAAAATCTGCTACCTGCACCAGGACAGAAGCACTACGTTCAGTCTTCCCAATGTTGGTAAGAAGGGCCTGACCAATACCAGTGATTACGCACCCTGTTCATATGCCAATGACACCCCAAAACAAGTTACCAGACTAGCTACCAAAATTCACAGTGACTTGAGTGCCACCAGCAACTGCAAATGGCCCAGTGAAGTAGTTCGATGGGGCAGGACTTGGATTTCTTCGGTTCAAACTGTGCCTGCGTTGGCTGAGCTTGCCCGGGCCACCCCAGGTACTCTAGCTGCCACTCCAGAGGGGAGTTCCGAGTTCTTGGCTGTCATGAAGACAATTAAAACCCACCCAGTTAACAGAGCGCCTGGCTCAGTTCAAATTAAAACGAAACATTAGATAAAAGACTGCCATTCTCTGTAGCTCACACTGCTGCAAACCAAGTGATTTTGGTATATGAACAGAGTAAGTTGAATAAATAAACTGCAGACCTTTCTGAGAACTGGGTTTGGCATTGGTCAACCCTCCAAATTCAGCACCAAGGATTCAGACTAGAGGCACAGTTCTGACGGATGAAATAGCACCGAGAGGAGGCTCTTTACATCTCTGCTGGTGTGCCAGTCCTTTATTATTCAGAGAATTTAATAATAAGTTGTATTTATGATTCTAGGTGGAATAAAATAAGTCAAAATTGTTTTCACTTTAAAAAAAGATAAATACTTTATCTAAACTATCAACAATACAAACGGGAGCTTTAAGCATTTCTTTTGCCTTTTTTTTTTTTTTTCCTTTTTTCTTTTTTACTCAGATTCACAGTAAATATTCTTTTCTCTGTTGTTTAGGTCTTTTTACGGTTTTATTTTGTCCAGTAGTAAGAGAGTAGAAACCCCTGCACAGGCCAGGTGAGCACCTTTCAGTGGAAGCCGAGTGAAGTTGGTCCACGTTGTCCTTGCATAGGTCACATTGGGTTGAGGTAGAAATCCTAGTTACCTGCACAACAGGAGGAGAGGAAGAGACTCATCTAAATAAAAGACAAAAATCTACTGTGTGTTAGATGTGTCAATCATTTCTACATTGCTCCAAGACCTCCTTAGCCAGCAGGTCTTGACCCAACCGCAATGAGAGAGAAAGGACGCCTCCAGGAGTGACGCGCGGCCCCTCCCGGCTATTGCCGTTTTTAAAGCTTTCTGACGGTGTAACCATATTGAACTCTGTCCTCCTGCGACTGACCTTGAGCGGGGGGAAAAAACAACCATATTGAACTCTGTCCTCCTGCGACTGACCTCGAGTGGGGGGAAAAAAGGTATTCTCCCACTCAGTACTTCACCTTGTTCTAGCACACGCTAATCTGCTTTGAATTTTTTTATTACCCTGAGGGAGAAACATTATGAGAAGCAAAGCAGTTTATTTTAGCCCCCAATTCCAGATTTCAACCTTGGTTCATCAAGGACGCTGAGCACACGTATTCACACCGAAGTCAATGAAACTGCTCAAATATTTGACCTCTGTTCAAGAGTCACACGGAGCGGGACCACAACTACGGTACCTCTGTCATACACCATCTCCTGGTAGCATTATTTCTGCTCCTCTGCTCCACAATCCAGCTTTGTCACCCAGCTACCTTTCTCCGTACGTCACTTTTGTGCCTTGCCTATTTTGCTCAGAACCTTTTTGTGACAGGGATCATCGCATCCAACAAGTATGGAGTCTAGCCCAACATGACCAAGGTCAGGCTGGACGGGGCTCTGGGCAACCTGGTCTAGTTGAGGACGTCCCTGCTCATGGCAGGGGGTTGGACTAGATGGCCTTGAAAGGTCCCTTCCAACCCAAACTACTCTGTGATTCTATGACCTCAATTCCAGGTAAGGCAACTGCTTCAGCGGAAGGCTTTCACACTGCTCTCGCTTGAGTCGCTCACGTGTACAAAACCCCAAGCCTAACCCTCCTTGCCCCTCTCTCCCCCATCTTGTTTCTGTTTGGGGTCTCTCAAGCCCGTTCCGTAACCACATCACACTTGGTCTCTGCTGGTGCGCAGGGACCACGTAACTCAAAACTCCTCCTCAGCCTCGCTTTCTTGTAGGGAAGGACGGAGGTAATACTTACGTGCCTCACAAAAGCCTAATGAGGATTTGTTCGTGTCTGTGGTGCAATTGGATGATGAAGACGCTATACACAATGCACAGGCAAAAGAATCTCTCAGGTATATTGTAATTGAGTCATATGTTTTATAAGCGGCAAAGAGTATTCAACCATATATTGTATGTAGCTTTGGTATCAGTGAACAGCAACAACATCAAAGACCTACAAGAAAAGCATGGAACAAGCTCTGGGGCCTAACAGACTCGTTTAACTTTGCAAGCACAAGTTGTTACATCAGGATGCCACAGAGTATTTTCATTAACAACAGTACCCAACTCTGTGGTGGTACACTTTATTCTGGAGTTGCTCTAGAGGCATTTAAATACCTGCTGCGGTAAAAACGCATACAGTCTCCGGAAACGCTCCTCTCTTCTGTGGCCCCAGCCCTTATGAAGCACAGACCACAGTTAGCCCTGCAGATTCCCTACGTTCTCATTCACAGTCTACCCAGTAAGCCAGTGATCGCCAAGCGAGCATAAATACAGCGTCTGATGGAGTCTGTTACTGTTAGCCCTAGCAGGCAAGTCCAATAAAGCTGCAGCGCACAGATAAATTACAACCCTTCTTTGCTATCTGTATAGTTGTGTTTTCCAGTGATGCAGTGGGCACGTTAACTGCAATGCAAGACCAGTGCATTTGCTCTCCAAGGCAAAGCTGCAGCTTGTAACCTAGAGATTTTTAACTTTATGATTATTTAGAGCAGCTGTTGTTGACTACGGTAAAAACAAGACCACCACGTTGCCACATACAGTCACAAAGCAGCACCATCACGCATCCTAACGCTACGCGAACATGGACTTGTGGAGATGCAACAGTCCGTGTCGGAGGGCAAGAAGAGGGGAGGGGGGAATCAAAGTAGGCAACAACCACTTCCAATAACTGTATAAAACCATACTTAAAAATAGACATTTCCTCCTGATTACTGATCTTCAGAAATAAACATTTTCACAAAGTGATCCCCACGCCAGATGAGACAGACCAGCGTTACCATTGTGAGCACCCCTTGTCGAGAAATCCTGACTCCCAGAACAGAGAGCGTTAAGACTCTCCATCCTCTGCCATCAGATTATTTGCTTCCCACTTTTTAGAGGTTTCTCTGTTTCACAGAGCCCATCCCCAACCTATCTCTGAAAAGGAAGAAGCATCATTCAGCATCTCGTACAAAACTCCTCTTTTTTTTTCTCTAGCCTTACCTTACAAAATAAGAACTGTTAGCTAAGCAAGCTCTTTATCGTGGCTTAACCCCAGAAAGGTGCGAAGCATAAGGAGACTGCATGCCAAGTGTAACCCACATAGCGGACGTGCCAGCTGCGTTGGACTGCGTGATCATGGGCGCGGACTGTGCCAGCGCCAACCGGGGCAGAGGCGGGTGATGGACTGTAAAGGAGGGGCGGGAGGTTTTGTGCTGGAGAGAAGCTAGCTTAATAGACAAAGAAGCATTAGCAGATTGGACAGAAGCAGCAGAAGAGGATGGCAAAAAAGCTTCGCTAGGTGGGATGGATGGCAGGTTCTGCAGAAGCGCAGGCTCGGAGTTAGAAGCAAGTAATGGAGGAGGTGGGGGCAATGAAACGTTAGGAGGGGGTGGAGGGGAATGGAAAACAGATTGCACTGGCGCTCTGTTGAGGTGCTGAGCAGATCTAGTCTCACTAGATGTTACTAAATTAGAGGAAGGGGGTGGGAAGGATGAGGATGAGGTGCTGGCAACAGCCTGCAGAGGGTTTAAGCTTAGCACTGTGCTGCTAGAGACAGCACTGCTGCTGAAACTGGCTCCAAATTGATGAGGAGAGGAGGCAGAAGGCACCGCATGGTTAAAAATACCTGCAAACAGGAGAGAAAAACTCAGCTTCAACAGATGGGCTTTGTACAGTCTCAAGTGACAAGAGAAACAAAACAAAAAAGAAAAAAAAAGAAAAAAGCAAAATTATAATAGTTACAGCCCCATACAAAAATATGCAGCATGAGAAGGCAGCAAGCAATGAGAGATAATGGTGCAGGCCAGGAGGTACAAAAGATTTCACTTACCTTTCCTACTGCCACCCTCTAAATGCCACGAGGAAAAATGGTCAGACCCAAGAACTGTCAGTTCTATACCACACGGGTAGACTTTTGATGAGATTACGTGGTCTCTAGAGTTGTTTATCTGAAGACTCAAACTGCTGCTCTTCCCTCCCCACCCTCCTGCTTTCCCACTTACAGGGCAGCAGAGGGGAGATTGTATTTCCAGCAAATCTACGTGCTGAGAGATGTGAGAGTTAGGATTTCCCGACATGGTGCCTGAATGATTATGGACAGGTAAAAAAAAAAAAAAAACTGCCTTGGACACTTAGCAACGGCAGGTTCAGACTATCTTCTAGTCCTGCCAGCTTGTCTCCGGTTTGGGCCACAGAAGCCAAGCCTGTGCAGAATCCCAGAAGCGCAAGGTGCATATGGCATTGCCCTTCCTGGCAAAGAAACGCTCTTCACGTCCATTCAAGAGCCAGAATGCTACGCAATTCCCAACACCATCTCCTCTGAAGAGGCACTGATGTTTTGCTCTTCCTGGGTCATGCTAAATCCATTCAAGGCCTAATCTCAACCTTTACTCAAGTTGACAAGTTAGAGATCCTTAACTCGGTACCATGACAAGTTAAATCCTTTACCTGCAGGCGGACCTAAGTTGGTTCCAACACAGCAACATCTGAACAAGCATACATTATGAAATCACAAAGTCTGGGTGTATTCTTTCATTAAGGTGATACAACAAGCTCATCTAGTAGACAAAGCTCATGAGATTTCACTGTGGGGAACTGAACTCATCCTAGCATTTCCGAGAGAGAGAGGAGACTGGTTATGTGGGACAGATCTGCTTCACATCCTGCAGAAGTGAAAGGGTTTCACCCCTGGAGAGGCAGCGTCAGACTTTCCTTTAGGCCCTGTCTTATACCAGAGAAAGAGTTCTGCCTACCTCCAACTGTTCCACCTGTAACCCCAGGAGAGAAGTTCCCCATAGTGTGAGAATTAGTCAGTCTGGTTGCAGCTGATGACACGTGGACCAGACTGGCAGCAGCTGGCATTGAATTAAATAAGGACTGCAATACTGAGGAATTTGTCACCGAGTTGAGGTTTGCTTGCAAGGCCATGGGGCCGAGGGGGAACTGCGATCCAGTGGTCAAAGTGTTTAGGAAAGGATGGTGCGTCTGAACAGAAGATGCTGGGTTGCCTGCTGAAGAAACAGCAGTAGAAAGGCTTTTACCATTCAGAAGGCCACCAGATGAAACAGCAGCAGAAATGAAAAGGTTGTGGCCATTTTTAAACTCCACATCTCGGTCCCTTCCTTTGCCGACCTTTCCGTTATGCTGCAAAGAGTTTTTTTCTGAAGAACCCCCAGTACGAATGCTTATTTCGCTGATCTCTTTGCCTTTGACCCCCGACCGATTTAAGTCTTCTCCTTTCGTGCCGCCGAGGCCTTCGAGTTGCCTCTTGTTCAAAAAAGGATTCGTTTCCGATACCCCCACATCTTTGCTTCGCTGTGACTGGAAACTCAGGGAGCAGTTGGAAGTCGTCACGTCTGAAGCCTTATGCGGAAGAGAAGCACCATCGATAAAGCTGTGTAAACCAATGTCAGTTGACAGTCCACCGTTGTACGCGAATCCGTTAGTGGAGTTTGTACTGGGGCTGAGCCCATCTGCCCCAGACGAGGGCATGGCAATGCTTTTCCTGGCGTGTGCTGTGATCTTGGCGTCGATGGCAAGGCTGTCCTCGGAGGACGGCCTGAAGGCAAACAGCGAATTCTGGCTCAGAGATGAAGCCGACTGCAAGGGACTATCTGTAGTTTTGGTCAGGTTGATGTCAGATATTGGTGAAAAAGTAGATTTCCATTTACTGCTATTCATGTTCTCGTTGCTTTGTGCTTGTTTCCTCCCAGATAAGCTACCACCTAGTTTGGAAGAAAATTTATAAATGTCAAAAAAACAGCATTCGCTGAATCCGCTCATTAAGAACAGGGTTTTATCTTTCAACACCCGCATTTTATCAGTCTGTAATTGTACTTCTGATCCAAAGGCAGAAATATTTGTGAATTCATCTACAAGTCCTTAAAATTTAGTTTAATGCTCTGACAAAGTTGGAGAATGTTGATCTACTTTTTCCTCAGTCTTTGTGCTACAGATCCCTCCCCAAACCCTGAGTCAGCAAAAAAAAAGGTCATATCTTTGGTGACCTGTGACTACTGACCCGAACTCTGTAATTATCAGCCACGTGCCTTAATTATGATTACGGGAAGCCCTGGCAGAACTGCACTCTGCTCAGCAGCACAGAAAAGCCTGCTTCTGACTGACAACTTCAGTCAGCGGCAGACACCCATTCCCAAGTCCAACCATTACAACAAATCATTAACATTCCTCACACCTACCATTTTCAACAGTCTTCTGGGGAGATTTGCTTTCCAATGATATTGTTGCAATTTTCCTTTCAATTCTAGTGGGAAAATAAAAAGGTTACAGCACTCATTGCAGACCTTTTGTTGCACATTTACCCTCATAACCTATCTTCCTCACGTTCACATCTTAACAGTTGACTAGAGTATAAAAAGCCAAGTCAGCTAGAAAGCTGTATATTGTTACTGAAGGAACTTAAAAACATTAAAAAATCCACCACAAAGTTTAAGTAGAAGCTGTTACAGAATTTGTGCTCTTTGCCAAGACTAGTGCACAGTCAGAGGACTTTGTTGTTGCTCTTCTTTCACAACAAGAAGTAGGTTGTTGCTCACATTTCTATAGTAGTTATTTTTCCAGCACCTCAAACAAGAAAAAAATTGCACTCCACAAGCAGTCAAAGGGTGGGAAGTACTCAATTTTCAGAGCAACACATCAACGGTTTGGGGCAGGAAGTGAAGAATTTTGAATCAAGCTGAAACTGGGAATGAGCGGGAGCCAGATTCTTAGTTAAAGATTACACACGCAGCCTCAGTACTCCTACAAAGCAACAGAGTAAAAGAAATCATTTCTACACTAATTCTCTCAGAGGCCAGACTCTGTCAGCCTTGCAAACACAGCAACAGTAGGTTCCCACATTCAAGTACTACTTCCCAAATACCTTCCCTATTCACAATTTCAGCCGCGTAAGAGGCTCGGCATAATGGAATCGGTCTCCAAGCAAAGGGAACAAAGAAGGCTTAACACACCTCTCCAGTTTAGAGCACTGTTATCAGCTCTCAGAGAAATCTCATCCTGAAACCTATGCCTGTGTATTCACCTGCTGCTATTGTGCTCATCTTCAGATCCCTGCTCTTCATCTGATGTTAGAGGAGAGTAATGAACGCCGTTGGTCTGAATGAGGGGCTTTTCCTTTTTCAGTACCGGGGGCTGGTCATTGTCCTGGTAAGGAACAGGAGAGTTCTTCAGGGAGTTTTCAGGAGAGGAAATGGCTGTTATTTCTAAAGGCTGGTTAATGTTATTGACCTGGGCAAGAAGGAAAGAAAGCAGTTACAGACGAGAGCATCCCTTTAGAAACAAGGCATCTTGTTAAGGATATTAAAAGCAGGGTTAACTTGCCCAGCTTTAGGATATGCCAACAGCTGCTTGTTTAGCACTGCCGTTGTTATACTCCACCATCCTGCATTACAGCCCGGGATGAAAGCTTTAATATAATTTGGAAAATACCTGATTTTCATTCTTTGATTTTATGTTTAAATGCAGAAATGAAGACATGGGATAATCACATTTTTTTCCAAACTACCACTGCAGGATCACATGAACACAACTCGTATAGCTGGCTTAATTATGCAAGAATGCCATATGTTTCTGGCACTCTCATGCTATTTAGTCAATCTTAGTTTAAACTATTTTCAAAATATTTAACCTACAGCCTAAAAATCAACTTCACTGCACAAACAAGGCCTTTGTCATAAGGGAAGAGATTATTTTTAATTTGTAATGCTCTGACAGCAAAGAACTCTTTGAAGATGTTCTACCTATACGGAAATAGTTCCCCAACTTTTCAGCAATTCTCTCGCCTCTCAGAGGGCCATTTTCACAAAGGGTCTTCACACCAATTCTAGCTACTCGCACTCTAACAGTCTGAGAGTTAAAGAATTAAACAGCTAAAGAACAGAACAGTTGAGTCTCATCTCTAATTCAAAGAGCTTTCCCAGGCCCTCTTCTCTTGCTAGAGCTCTTCATTTTTGCCCTTACCATGGAGTTGATATTGAGCGGTGAACCTGACGGTTGCGTAAAGAGTCCAGACACAGTAGGTAAGGATTTGCGTTTAGGGGAGACCCCGGAGTTCCCGCTGAGATTCCCAGTAGAGGATCTCTTCCGCCGGCCTCGCTTCTTCCCATCCTGCGCGTGTGCTTG
The DNA here is from genome assembly GCA_009819775.1 of Phoenicopterus ruber ruber. NCBI lineage: Eukaryota > Metazoa > Chordata > Aves > Phoenicopteriformes > Phoenicopteridae > Phoenicopterus > Phoenicopterus ruber. The sequence continues at coordinate 1,761,339 of CM020240.1, read as the reverse complement.
GCCACAGTCCAGCCGAGCGCTCGTGGGCAGAGGACTGTGCTTGTTGGAAGGGGATTGTTTTACATGTCCTGTATTAGGAGAGATTGTAAAGATGATTCTTCTCTTGGCCTCGTTCTCAGGATCTGAAAACGCTGCATCAGACTGAAGATCCCCCTTTGTTCCTTCGGCAAACATCTTCTGAGCATCTGCATATTGCAATACCCCTACCAGGCTCTGGGAGGTGCCATTTAACCTGGGGCTTGTTGAGTGCTGGTGAGCAGGGGAGTTTTGCCCAGAGTTCCTTGACTGCATCATTAGCAAAGGATGTTGTGGAGTGGAACTCCGAGACCCTACTGAGTTAAACAGACTCCCAGAGTCGTCCAGAGCTGCCTGATCAACACTATGGTTAAGATGGGCTGGGCTGTTTGTAAGATTTCCATTGACTGCCACGGAGCCAGAAGAGTAAGAAAAACCTGTTGAAAGGGAAAGTATACATCATTGCTTCTGCTGAGCGACAGTTCACAGTGCTAGATTTCTGGGATGGCTGGGAGTGGTTTCAGCTCTACCTGCGTTAGATCAGCCAGCAGCCGTGTATTACACGGGAAGCTGCACAGCTGCTTTTTACACAGCGCAGCTGAGAACGTGGCTCTGTGTGCTGACGGTTTCAGTTAGGGGTTAACGATTTTCACTACTCTTTTGCCAGTTTGGGAAAATTCATGTGTTATATGGAGATATCCTGTGCTCCACCTGGTTTTTAACTGGCATTCAAGTGTAAGTTTCTTTTGAGCTATTACACCTTTTGAAGTCAGGGCTCCTCTACTCTCAACTCCTTCCTATTGTCAAGGAAACAGACGGCCAAATTCAGTCCATTTCCTTCCCAAAAAGAAGGGACTGTGTCATCTATACAGCCCACCTCCTTCTCAAAATTAAACAAAAGGCTGTAGCTTAGGGAGCGACAGGGGATCTTCAAAGAAATTGTGGCAGAAGAATGCCACATGGGAGGAAGCTTGGAAAGGAAATTAAGTATTTGTCATGGTGTATCATAAATGGGTTTAGTGCTCTAGTACGGCCTTGTCTCTGGGCTGTCTAAATGAAAGGGGTAGAAGGGAACATGGTATTGTTTTACAACAAGGTTTTTTTAAATACTCATTGGTGTTATAGAAAACTGCAGCCAAGCCCTTCTTCACAAAACAGATGCAAGAAACAACACAAGCCCCTCAAGGTGGTAAACGTGAAGAACAAATGCACTCTCTGATGAGGGATCAGCTGTAGAACAGTTCTGCATGCTAGAACCTACTTTCCCTGGTCCACAACGTTTCCATATCCTGAATAGCTAAAGGCCACGATTTCAACAGGTGAGTGAGTTCAGAAGCAATGTCTGCACTTAAAGGTATCCCTGCCCTCTCCCCTTTGACATTTCTTCCTACCCAGATACTTGTGCCTCTACAACTGCTCATGGGCACCATTGTGACCTGCATGAAGAGATTAATTTTGCTACTAAAAAAACTCCACCACCCTATAAAACTTTTAAAGCCAGATCATCAGCTCACAGCACAGCTATGCAACACTTTGCTGGTTTGTCACATTGTAAAGGTGGGAATCTCTTAATCTCCATAGAAGAATTTAGAAAAGCAATTATTTATTTACACTGCAAGGTGCTGCAGTTCAGGTAAAGCACGTCAAACCGATACTTTATGCCAGAATGCATCCAAGCTGTAGGCACATACTGTCTCAAAACATCATCTCCGATGATTCTTTGGTCTCGTTACCAAACACACATTTATCTAGCACTCTACCGCCTGAACGACCTGACAAGAAGTGCTCGAAAAACTCCGAGGCGTGCACTTGGGGTGTGTCACAGCGAGACAGCACACCTTCGCGTAGATGAGGCTGTTACCTGAGGTAGCCAAAGCCAGTGGCTTGTTTCCAGCAGCATTGCTTACTCCATTATGAGAACTAGCACCAATCTGCTTTTCAAGTGTCGATGAGTCTCTACTCTGATGAACTGGGCTAGGTGTGCTTCTCTGGGGGGAGAGAAACAGGCGTTTCAGTACAGGAAGCATACTCAAAAGTCAAGAGTTTAAACAAAATTCACATGCATTAGTAGATCTACCAAGGAAAGTGGCTCTACTTCCTAAATGTCCTAGATTTTGCTTGTTTTGAGAAAAACATAGATCAGCATGTTATGGGACAAAAATAAATACCGTGATTAATTATACTGCAATAGTATCTAGCACACAACAGATACCATGCAGACAGAGGGAGCACAGGCTCATCGTCCCAGAAAGTTTAGGCTCAGGGCAGCACTGACATCAGAGAACGAACTCCTCAGCCCACTGCTTCACAGGCAGCCGGAAAGGAAACCAATGGTTGTTTCATGTCCCCGAGCCTGTGCACACGAAGTTGCCCAAAACAACCCCAAACTGAACATGAAATGCATTAGGCTGTGTTCTCTGGCACACTATCTGAGGGTATGAGCAACAGGCGGTGTTTTCCTAAAGCAGGCAAAACAACCATGAAATGGCAGCCTGAATAAACACCGTGTTGAAGTGAGAGATGCCATCCAGAGCATCCTCCCTGAGGACATACAGCTTCTGCTCGGAGCTTGCAGACTGTAGTTCTGCTACAACTAAAAGTCTACAGCTGGAAAAAGATAATGGATTCAACACTACGAAACAACTCCAGCTTTCCAAATACGGGATTGTAAGGCAGGCATTTGTGGATGGATTCTAAATTCACAGCTCTCATGTGAAAGCAGCAAATGCTTCTCAGTTCTCTACTGTAACACTTCTGTGACAAACATTTGTCACAGGCTTTTTTAAACTCCTCTGCCACTGAGAGTAGCATGGACTTATCAGGGTTTCAAAAAGAGATGGCCCCAAAAGTTCTCTAGTTGCTCTCTGCTGCTACAGAGCAGTCACTCGCACATTAGATACTACAGCCTCAAGGCGCTATTCAAGTTCATCCTACACACGTATATGGTAAAGACAGACAATTTTGAGATGACCAAAATGAGGCAGAAGAATTTGTCTCCTGTGTAAGAAGGTGGGGGCTAAGAACAAACTGACATGTGAGATTCTCTGCTTTCACTGCCACAAAGTCTGCACCTTTTCCACCCAGCCAGATGTTTAAGACCAGGATCTCTTGAGGCCTGTACTTTACTTTCCTTCCTGGCTGAAATACCACCACCCCACAGACAAAAGAGTAAAAATCTACAGAATGACTAAGAGCCAAGAGGATGCATCCCAACAGCAGCCTCCCCCGAAGCATCAGACATTCGAGATTAGCAGCCCACTCAGGATTCTGGGGCACGGCACCCCACTACTGCCCAGTGTGATTTTAGTTAGGGATGGAAAGCGTTGACAATCCCTTACTCACCACCTTCTCAACACGGCTAGGTAGGACTACGCTGGCCAGAGGGATACTAACAGGGAGTTTATTGGGCTGCACTGTGCTGAGAGGAATACTGATAGGTAGGCTGGTGATAGTTTCTCCATTACTCACAGAGGTTCTCTCTCGCAAAACCTGTAAATGCAAAAGAGCAAGCAATGTTCTTAACTGCATGCTATTACTGAAAAGACTTTTTAAACTAACGGTAACCTGCCTATTTGTATTTTGCTCCCCTCCCTTTTTAAGAATTACACAATTTAGGGTGATGACTATGTAGCAAAGGCAAGGCATGCACGGAGCAGCTTTGTTACCAACACCGGTCTACTGGGACAGCAACAACCAACAGCATAGAAATACATAAATTAAAATTACTGCTGGCCCCAAGCATAAGGGAAAGGATGCTTGAAGGCAATCTCATTTCCTGGTGTCTTTGTCAGAGCACTGTGAAAAGCACTCATCTGACAGAACTCGTATCTTGAGGCCCTCTGTACGCAGAAGATGTAGAGATGTAGCAGCCAGAAATATTTCCATGGTAACCTCCTATCGGAGGGCACCTGCTTGCTCTGAAATAAGCACCAATATGATTCAGGGCTGGACCAATTACAAGGACAATTTTTTGTTATTTTAATTTTTTTCCACTATGAAATAGTCTACTTTTCCAGTTCAAGTAGACATGCACCAGATCAAAAAGAAGTCTTTCTGCATTACTGGCACAGTTCATATGCAAACCAGTAACTCAGAGGTAAGCACGTCTTTCATGAGCACAATATTCTCTTCCTCTAGCCAGCTCCTTCTTTTTATTGTATTACACCTACTGTATTTTTTGTTATTTTCCACGCCAAGCTGACCACAGAAAGGAGCATGCCTGCATCCCCTAGTTTGGGCAACTTTTTCTTTGTTCTACCAGGTGTAACACCTCTGCACTTGAGCACAAGCAGATCTCTTACCTTCTCGCCTGCAATTGGTAAGGCCGCTGGGGAAGAGGGCCGAGTTTCCTGAGGACTCAGCTTTATGCCGTTTGAAATACCAGGGCTTGGATATGTAAGGCCATTCTCTTTGACATGGTCAGCTCTGGAACAGAGACGTACGATCGTTAGAATGCAAAAGCTAATGACTTCTCTTTTGCAAGGAATTCCTGTACCAAACCCAAGGCACTGTACCCAGTCAGCTGGCACTGCTGCTTTTCCTGACATAAAACTTTTAGACATGTATAAAATTCCACTTTTTAAAATATTTTTCCACAATCCAAATAAACCACTGTTATCAAAAACAAGCAATAGTATTACCCCTCCTTTCCCATCCTAGGAAATGATCACTCTCACCTCTGTATCTCATTAGTTGTTGCTTTTCCATTGACTGCATGGTCTTGATTCAAGTGTCTCCTTAGTGCTATTTTAGCTGGGGAAAACCTGGTATAATCAGGTAAGGACAAGCTTGACATCTTGTCTGCCTTCTGTCTGCTGCTGTGGTTTGGGGTACACGGAACTATTTCTTGGTCCAGGTGAGAGGTCGTGTACTGAGGGGTGTTCTGCTTGGAAGAGGGCCTGCTAAAAGTGTTATGGATTTCATAGGGAGTAGCATGGCCGTTCATGGACAGTTCAGGGCTCATGCCATTGATGTGGGGCATAGGAAACTTAGAGCATTCGAGCTCCAGGTGGAACCTGCCGTGATCAGCCTCGGGATCACGGCTCAAATGGTTTTTATTGCGAAGCTGTACTGACAGTGACTCATCAGATGGCGTGTACGATTTCAGCTGCATGAGCTCCTGCTGTCTTTGACTTTTCTCAAGTTCCACAATGCTGATCTTTAAATGAAGAGGAGGACAATGATTAAAGACCACACTTAACAATTCTATCACATTACGGAGTTTCAGCTTGATATGCTTCTCAGGACAAGCGGCCCCATTTCTGGGAACAATGCAGAACAATTGACCCACAATTGGAGAAACAAATTTCAACCTGCTGCTCTGAGCTTGAGACCAAAAGGTGCAGGTAAGGGCAATGGCTCAGAGACTCTTAGAAAGCACCTTTCAGATCTTGAAAGCAAACATAAAATCTCTCCAACTTATATAGAAAATATGGAGTAACTCAACACTGCCAGTCATTGAAGGAAACAGTCACTCCATGTCAAGGCATCCAGCAAAAGGCTGGATTAGGTCTAGTGCTAATCTCACAGGGAAGGAAAAGTTCTTCAGTCACAGGAGTTTAATTTCTTTTCGCTATGGTAAGTGACATTCTGTGGGAACTGATTCCTGAATCAAGTCGTCAGAGCACACAGAAGACATTATCATGAAGCCACATATTATGCAAACAAGCAGGACCTTTCTTTTCACCAGGTCATGCTTTTTAATTATATTTCATGATAAACCATGATTCCTTCTTCCACAGCATTACCAAGGAATCAGGTCATAGCATCTACTTCCTTTAAAAGTTATCCACATCACTATTTTTCAAGTTTACTAAAACCCTCTAATAAAAAGATTGGTCTCTGGGGGAGTGTAGGGGGGCAAAGGTGAGGGAGGAAGAACAGCCACCTAGCTTATCCTTTAACATCATATTTAGTCAAATACCCTTAAGTGGCCCATTGCCCGAGAGCTACCCCAAGTTGGTGACTCTAGATTTGTTTCTTGCTCTCTACCTGCAATTCCAAACAGTGCTTCTGTTTCTCAGAAATCTGATTCTTCAATGCCTGCTTCTCTTTCAGCAAGTTCTCCAGTGACAGTGTTGACCAATCCAGCTTCAGTTCTTCACACCGTGCCTTAAGCTGCAAAGACACAGGACAAACAGATCAAACGACAACTTTCACCACTTCACAGCACCCAAGGTGCAAGCTGAAAGCCACGCACCTTCCAACTGGATATATGCAAGAAGCGTCTTAGCACACTGAAAACTCCTCTCAGCTTAAGCCAAATGCCACCAAAACGGTCCCCACATAATGTGGCAGGAGGTGGCCTGGTTCTTTCTAAAAACAGTGTTATCACCCACCCTCCCTAACCACTTCCACATCCAGACTTCCCCCTCACCTGCCTTAACAGTTTGAGTTCCCAAGATGAACACCACAAGAGCTACGGCTACCACAAAGCAAGCACTGTACGCTCTTCCTGGCCAGCAAGATCCGGGCTCAGTGACAAATGCACACACAGCTGGTTACGGGACAGAGCTGAGGCCAGAGCCAACTGTCGCCTCAGCACTTGGTTAGAGGTAAATGAAGGTCACCAAGAAAAAGGACCACCTCCATTCTCTCCTCCATCATTCTTCTCTGCTAGAGGAGCTACAGCAGCTGGAGGGTTGTTCATTCGTTAAGACACCTTGAAGGCCCGGGCAGCCCTCGGCTCGTGACCTGTCCTCCTTACATAAATGGGAGCATCACCCTGCTACTCAGACACAAGCGTTGTACACACCAGCTGTAAGCTCTGGTTCCTGAGTTCGCTGTTATCCTTCTCCAGCTGTTTCGTCTGTTCTTTCAGTTGCTGATTGTGAGCAGAGATTTCCTTCTGAGCCTGAATCAGGTCATTGTATGTCAGAGCTTTAACTCCCAACTACAAGATGAAGGGTGAGAAGGAAAGAGATTATTGAATAAGGTCTTGACACCCTAATTCCAGACGACTGTCACATTCAAAAGTGACACTGAGGAGATCCGCAGAGCTTATGCAGCTCACAGGAAGTCCCCCAGCATTCTCCACGGCACTTTGTCATTGCTACGGGATAACGAGGAAGGACAAAAGTACCTCACTTTGGAGCTGCTGTTCCAGCAATTCAACTTTAAAACTGGCATTTAGTTTCTTGCCAGCCAAAAGAACACTATTTTTTTAGAGAGCCACCACATTTCCTCCTGTGCTTCTGAACTTGCACTGGCAACACAGAGTTTGTTCAACCAGCAGGGGATGCGTCCTTTACTAAAATACCACAGTGTCTGTGGTCTGTCACCCCCTTCCCTCGGATACAGAGTTGCACACAACAACTTCAACAACAAAGATAAAACATAACCAAAGAGTGATACAGATTCCACATTATTTAGCACAATCTGCTGCAAAACGGAGGCTGAAGACCTGAGACTACTCTGGTCTTGCTTATTTTTATCAAAACTCTTTGCAGGCAGATGACTAACAAGCATCCAATTCCACCACATCAGGGCTACCTCATCAAGTTTCTGCTGAAAAAGACGTTTGATTTCCTCTTTCTGTGCCTGGCAGTGGGTGAATAACTGCTGTGCTGTCCCCAGTAGCTGAGCATTCTTTTCCTGGAAGAGGGAAGAGTGAGAAAATACACTTTTAGCACCAACTGCAGCATGGTCCATCTTAGATGTTTACACCTAGTTTGTAGAGCAAGGCGGGGGGGGAATCTGAGCTCAGAGGGGAGATGTATGAACTATTCCAGCTCTGTCTCAGACTTCTGTGAACCTGTGTTTGTTAGTGTTCAACACTTGATGAAGTTAAGTAAGCTGAAGAGAGCTTTTAAGTAGTTTTTTTCTGCTATATGGTAAAATATAATCGGAACCGTCTTAAAAATTCATTTTTATTCTCCTAGTGCATTGTAAAGAAATATTAATAATTACATCCTACAGAGCAGAAATGAAACTGGAAAAGATTATCTGTATGAAATCTGTTACTAAACCGGGAACAGCACCTAAATCTCCAGAGTTCCAATTCAGAGTTTTCCTACACAATACTCACGGAAGACACGCAGTAAATGAAAATACACTCTGGGGGAGAGGTAGGACCCAATAAGAAGCCAAACCACTTGCACTTCTAATGCCAAAATGACTTCAGCAGGCCACCCGACCCTTCCACTCCCAGAACATTTCCTGCCCATAACATTCCTTAACTAGATACTTGCTTACTCATTTCATGGTCATGCACTATGTGAGCGGCAAAGGGCAAGGATAGGACTGGCTAAAGAGTCGCGTTTATTCAGCTCCCAGTTGAAAGATGAGTGCAGCAAGAAGAGCGGGCTCTGGAGATTACGCTTTTCTCCAACTTTTGCTGCTGAGGCCAAACAGGAATCGTGCAAAAACTGAGTCATCACTCCAGAAAAAGTGGAGGACAAGGGCAAAAAGCACCTTGGTCTTCCAAGCAAACCATTCACGAGGAGAAGCAGCAGTGCTGGCAAGTTCCACATGTGCGAGAAAACACAGGGCCTGGCATACAGCTCTTGTTGCCTCTCACGCCAGCGACTCGGGAAAACAGTTGAGTCACTGCAATGCTAACCGGACTGCCATAGGTGATGCTGAAAAAAACATTTCTGCTTTCAACACCAGCCACTTCACTCAGCCTTTACAAGCAGTGGAGGAGCTGACAGCTCCATCTAAGGGTAATCTGGTGAACTAGCAGCTCACAGCATCTTGTTTATTTTAAAACCATATTACAGAAACATTTTTCTTGTATTTGAAAAACCTTCATGTAAGAGGGAGTCATTAAATAGACTATACAACAGCACCTCATCCAGCAAAGTTCTGCTTCTGCTTTTGTGAAGTTTAACTTGCCATGCTGTCAGTGCAACACTCCATTAAAAAAATATTTTCATACTGAATTCCCCATTTTAATGTCTTAAAGTATGAAACAGCTGTCAGACAACAACACAAAGTGATTACTTTTCCACACTCTCAATTTATACTTCCAGTGTACGGCACAATGCTTGCACACTATCATTTCTCATGCTATTTTCTGTGCAAGGAGATACGTTAACTTTATGCTGAGTTTCCTGGCAAGTAAAGAACAAGCAGAAAAATATGCTGCTTAACGAAAAAGTTGAAAATTCGAGGTGCTGTTTGACTGTGAAAACAAATGGAAACAACCATAGAGAAAAGGTTTGCATGAACACTGCCTCAGCATCAACCAATTCTCAGTAACGAATGGGGTGGCACAAGTTAGCCCCTCTCATCTGGAGAAAGAGTGTCCGTTATGGAAACCCCACGAAACAATACTACGGCTTTATGCTTACACTTGCACAAAGGCCTCAGAGCAAAGGAAAGCTTCCATGGGGGCTACCAAAAGCTGGAATTGGCCAGAAGTTAAAGATTATTTTTGAGCTCTATGGGGAAAGCTTCCTCCATAGAAGTAGCAAGCACAGTCTCTCTCATCAGGACTAATTTATAAAGCAATTAAATTATTCATAATTGAGGTAAAGCAATACAAGAAGAAAAGGTGTTTAGCCGGTAAATCTCCTCCCTCTGCTGGGGAGACGGCTCCATAGCAGAGAACAATGCCACACTTCACAGCTGCGGGATTTTCTTCGCCTTTCCATGTTATTTCAACCCACGACTTGGCAAATTTACACTCTGCCCACCAGTGTAATCTTAACACAGTAAGATTATCAATACTAAGGATGCTTCATTAAGTCTCTTAAGTCAGTGATGACAGTTTGGTTTTTTTAATCCCATACTTCAATTTGTTACACATTTAATGAGCCATCCTGATGCTAGAGTACTCAATTTGCTTAGGCTTTCCTACAGTGGGAAAAGAATAGGATGTCAAAAACCAGAAAATTCAGCTCCAAGGAATTAGTATCTGTGTGTTTTTCAAGATAGTCCTCATTCAAAATTGCTACAATCTTTAGCTAGATTAAGCACAATTTAATTATCTAGGAGCAGCGCGACCAGCAGCTCGCAGGATGCATCCATGCAGGGAAGCCCCTCTAAGTGGAGGGCAGGAACGTATTGAGGCAGTGCCTGCAGCTGGAGAAGCTGACCACCTCCTCTTGCTCCTGTGACCCATGAGACATTTAGAGAAGAAAAGCAGCTGCCGGTCCCAAACGGGAGAAGAGGACACGGTTCAAGACACCAGCTTCCTGCATGGGTGTACACTGCTTCACGTCAAAACAGAGGAAAAAACAGAAATACTGAAGTCAATCGTATTAGGTGGAGGGGCACCAGGGGGAAGAGGGGAGGTGCATCTCTCCCAGTTTGCAGACGGGAAACTGAAGCACACAAAGACTGACCGAGTTACCAATAAAATCCCCAGGTACAGTCCTGCAGCCTAAGCGTTACTCTGGTAGAGTCTTTATAGTCGGCCTGGTGCAGCACTGGTGTTAAGTGCACACAGTTCTGATCGCCAGCATTTTTCCCCCACATCTAAGGTACCTGGTAGTCTGGCAATTTTGTTTAGAAATGTTAAAAATGAGACCTACCTTTTCCTGCTCCAGTAACTGTTGCAGACTTGCTTTATACTGAGGAGTTTTCATGTATGCCATGAACTGCATGTATTGGATCTTAAAGGAGTCTGCAAAATAAATAAGGAGATGATACATTTCAAGTGAGAGAAAGTGCAATGCTCCTATTTACCTCTGTTTGCTCCCTTGACACCTCTCCCCCCTTTGCTCTCTCTTGTTTTTTATTTGGACTGTAAGTCAGACCACGCTATTAAAGATCAATTTAGAGCATGCTGAAAATCCATCTTCTGATGCAAGCTGAACTCTTGGATCCATTAGCTACTTATAATAGGTATGCCAATGGAAGTCATGACAACGCATTCAAAAAAGCAGAGGAAGATGATGGGTGCTAATGGTGTGTTTGCATGATGAAAGAGGAGCTGAACAGCTTTTAATGCACTGTAAGTAGAAATAATAAAAGAGATTAGCTGTAACAGCCAAAACCAGCCCTGAACTGAGAGCACTCATTCTCCCAGCGTCACAAGACAGGGCTTGCTGTACTCCTACCTCCACACAGACAGATGACAAGCTCTACACCCACATTTACTCTATCCTCCAAGGAGCACTTGCTTCTCATTGTCCTTCTATCTCCAGTCTCCTATTATGCAATGAACTTTCCTTCTCCCCAGCCCTCACCACTGGGGCCCTTTCATCGTAAAGCCAACCACACGATCAAGTCCAGCCTGCTGCGATCACAGGCAGCCAAAACATGCAATAGATGGTATACAGGCTTTTGCAGCAAGGTTTACTCCAGACAAGTGTCATTCTCTCCCCGCCCCCAACATGAAACGTCCCTCTAACTCACTCTTTTTCTCTCTCTTTCTCTACAGTAAGAAATCAGTCACAACCGTAAGACACCACAGCAAGAGAGCAGAGGTTAAGGACATCACAGACGCCCTTGGTCTCTACATAGACGGGAACATTACATCAGATTCCCAGACAATCCTAGACCGGTTCATGCCCAATGCCAAAGGCCAGAAACAGTTGGGGGGACGGGGGTACCAGAAGACCCAAAAAGCCACCCTCCAAGTTTTTCCTTAAATCACCTCTTGCACGTGGAGCACATTTTCCATCCACACCACCTTTGTGACCTCAAAAACTCAGACAGCATCTCATTTACGTTGCTCTAAGTTTTGCAGAGAAAATGGAGTGGTGTTCTCTACGATTGTATCATTTAAGAATAAGAGAATGGTTTCATTTAAAATAAAGTTATTTCTGACTAGCCATTTCCATTTAAAGTTATTTTGGATTCCTGCTAAACCCAAGCTTATTTCCTTTTGTGCCAAACGAGAGCTAAAACAATGTCAAAAAACAAACACAGACCAAGACATCAACTTCAGCAGCAAGCAAGAGAAGAGACCTCATGGTGATGCCAACAGACGTGGGGCAGGCGAGGGAAGATGGAGGAGAAGCCATCCCCCTCTCCTGTTCAATATACAGCTTTCCACAGTGGCTGTCTATCAGTAGCCCTTTGATTTATCATATGCTCAGAAACCTCAGGGTAGAGGTGCCTGTGACAAACGCAGTGACAACGTGCCAGTCTTACCTAGCAGCTTCTGTAGTGCAGGTGGGGTAGGTGTCACCAGTAGCTGGTTAGATGAATGCCGTTGCACTTTAGGAGGTAGTTGGTAATATGGACTATGAGGTGACTTGTATGCATCTAAAGAGAGACACAAAGATGACCTTTCAGCTTATGAAAGTCAGCATTTCTGGCAAGTACTTTACCATTAGAAAGCATGTCACTCACAGTGCAAGATCCGGTAACTTAGCTAGATCAACACACTGCAACAAATTGTTTGGAAGGACATCTACTATTTACCCTTAGCACAGCAGCAGCAGAGACAAGCTATGAGCCACAGCTCAGCTCCAGCTGCTGCCCAAGCACCTACAGACAGATTCAATCGCCATCTTCTCACAGAAGCATACCACCATCTCAAGGGGAGCTTTGCTTTGGTGGCAAGGGAGAAGTTATGACACAAACCCAAACTGAACCTAGCAATAAAGGAAGAACGACCTCCAAGCACGCATTCAGAGCCTCAGATACTTATCTAGGCTCACATGGCGGGGAGGAGGCTTCTTCCACTGCCAGCCTTGAACTCACCCTGAGGAGAGGATGAAGATGTCTGTGAAACAGTTTGAGCATGCAGAAGTTCTAGTGCAGTTTGGTTCTTCTTAGTCTTGCGCTCTGTATTTGCAGTGTTCATTTTCTTGGGACGTCCTCGTTTCCTGCCTGCCATTTTCCTTCCTTTTTTACTTAGCTTCTTCTTCCGTGCTTTGGAGGGAGATGGCTTTTTAACAGAATTTGCCCCAGCCTTTTCTTCTTCAGCACCAGAATCCTAAGAGATTTTTAAAAGCCAAAAGCTCTTTAGTCATTTCTACATACATATGCAGCATTCCTTTTAAGCAAGCATTAATAGCTTTGTTTAATAATTTTAGGAAAGGAAACTGATGCATTGTAGTTAAATAACTTGCCAGTGAAATAGATCTGCTTGGGATAAGAGCTGTCCCCAGCACCCAAGAAGTTGTGCTAATTCTCTTCTGCACTTACTCATTACAGAAAAGGAATTTGTAACTGTTGTCTAAGAAAAGCTGATTATTCACCCTGTATTGACTATATTCTTCAACTGAATTTCATTAGAAAGTCAAAGTACATTCAATACTTTATATTTTTGTCCATGAAGAGTCATTGCATTTCTGTATTATGCAGCGGAATGAGAAAGGAAATGAGTCTTTGCAGGAGACTCATTCAATGGGTTATGACTCAGGGAAAGCTCTGCAAGCTGGTGCTGACGCTAAGCCAGGGTAGACAACCAACTATTCTATTCATCTTGCAGTATCTTTTCTCCAGAATTAGTGGAGCAGCTCTTATTAAGTCACTCCATCATATTTCCGTCCACAGCGACAGCTATACCAGTGTCCGTGTTCAGAACACACACAGTCAGTCTTCCCACAGAATCAGGCTTTTCCTGGCACAGATCCTGAGTTCATGCACAGCTAAAGAGAAAACACATTTACTCTCTGAAAATGCAGGATGTTCACCTTGCTTTCTTGAACCTTCGTTGGAGTAGTTGTGTTGCTCTTATTTTCTCTTTGTTGACGACGTCTAGCTGCCTCTTGTTCCTCCTGGACAAACATTTTAAAAGACTTAATAATTTGCTCAGTATATTTCTCACTTTTTAATACAGACCACTGTGTTTCCCAACTACAAGAGCTAGGTGTAAGTGCTCTTATTTTACAACGCCTAATTAAAAAAAAAACACCTTTTGTTACCAGCAAGGGAAAAAACTTACCCTGCCTCAGGCAACACTCAGTGGGAAAAGGAAGATAAGTGCAAGTGACCCTTTTGCACTGCATTACCTACTACAATGGGTTTCAAACATGCAGCCACAGGGCAAAGGAGATTAAGCCCCAACCTCTTCCCTTACTCTGTCCCTCCCAATCCCACCCCATCCAGATCACACCCTGGCATTACAGGGTTTGGTTTTTTAAAAAACTATATTAAAAATTTCAATGTGTTGCTACATCACTATAAATCTTACATGACTTGAAATGGCAAAGCCATTAATCATCATCTAATTCAACTTTAGCCAAGTCTGTAGAGGATGCTAAATAAAAAGAAAAAAAGTAGCAACTTTTAAGCTTGATTTACTAGGCAGTAAGGACAGGAAATTTCAAGCTGCTCACTCAAAGCCTTTCTTGTACCTTCCAGGTGGGGTTTAATTTGCATAAGAATTCTGGCAATTCCAACACCTCTTCAATTTAAGCAAGTTATCCACTAGACCATACAAATGGCAGATTTAAATAGCCTCTCCATTAAAAGCAGAGAAGTTCAAAAGTACATGGAAGCCACCCTGCATTTTTTGTTTTGACTCTGAGAAGTCTTGAATTCAGCAATCTCAAAGCTACCACAGCCTGTTTTCAACACTTATTAAGCAAGTCAGTCTGAAGACGAACATTCACCTGAAGTTTTAAATTAAGTGGCCTCACTTAATTCTCTGGCTGGGAATACCAGCCCCATCGGTTATTTCAGATTAATACAGCCCAGCACAGTCCCAAAATTCCTCTGGCATTTTAATTCCACATGTGACAGCACAGACTGCAGCAACTGACAACACATTTCATGTCTCAAATAGTATGTCCCAAAAGTAACATCTCGGAGTGCTCTTCAGCTTCATTTTCACGCAGCTGAACACCGGGACAGATTCAGACTACCGTTTCCTCCTTTAACCTCAATTCTTTAATGAACAAATAGCTCTTTGTAGACCTCCAATGCAAGGGAAAAGCACCTTGCAGCTGCCCCATTAATTCTCTATCAGACACCTCTTGAACATGATTGTATTAGTGCTTGATGGCATACGATGCTTCAGCTTCAATTAGCTCCACACCCATGTTCTTTGCCTATCAAAGAAATTCTCTATTCTATCAATTCGGTACATCTTTAACGAGTGACTAAATTCCTCATACTGGCTGCTCCATTATTTTGAGTTTTCTACAGAAAATAACTGAAACTTACCCTGAGTTTTGGATTTTTGAGACTAGAAAAATAGTTTTCAAGCTGAAAATAGAAAGATAAGAGAGTCATTTTCAAAGTCACGACAGATGAATACGTAAGAACAAACATATTGGCTTAAGACAAATGCAGAACTGCAGAAATTCTGACTGGTTTTCTTCTGATAAGCAACATCAAGAAGGCATTTACATTCATTCTTTTTAGCGACACAGACACGCTGTGTAGCAGGACATAATCCAAGCCTCAACAAGGTTTTATCATCTTCACCACTGCCTATCCTTGTTTTAAAGCTTTGTGTCATATATCTCCCCTCAGCAGAAGGTTCTTTTCAATGAAGCTACTTCACTCTTGTACTCCGCTAAAATATTTATCTGCTCTCTAGCATATTCTTTAACAAAAGCATTATTAGACTACAGCAGACTTAGAAAAATAGTCTTACTATCATATTGCAAAAAACTCAGTGTGGGAATAAACGATTTCTCCACAAAAGTTTACATTTCTACAGGATCATTTCTGTTTTCTTTAACTGTAAAAAAAAAAACAGTGAATGCATCAGCATTGTTACGGAGCTTCGGTTGGTTCTACAGCAACTGAAAGTTCAACTAAAATTGAGATTTACTGCTTGAGTGGGAGAGAATGAAATGGTCTGTACACCACAAAGCAAACTGAAGAATTAACAACCCACAGAGTCTTTAGTCAGTGTGGAAGCTACAGCACGAGACCACCATTCTGCACGTTCTGGAGCACGAGAAGGAATTATACTGGTAAACCCATGCACCTTCAACGAATTAGCAGACCACCACGGTGCTGCCGGTAATCACGCTGCTTGTGTAACCTGCTGCACTGGAGCAGCCGGAGGCTAAGCCACGCAGTGTGACCTGCACCGTCAGCCAGACTGGACAGGCAACCAGGGAAGCACACCCGTTCCAATTAGGTGTGCCACAGGCCTGTAAATATCCAAATGAATGTGAAAACAAGTCCCAAGAACAAAGGAACTGACGTTGGCATGTTGATTCCAGAGCAGGTAAAGCAGACAGAGATCTACTGCCCCGTATTTATACTCACTATGGTTCGGTCAATAGTATGCAGGTAGTAAGAAACTGGTTTCCCGGTCCATGACACAGACCCTTTCAGTGGTGATAGCTCCACAACTCTCATTATAGTGCCAATATCTAAAGGAAGAAAGTCGAGTTAGGGAACCAAAGCTCGCTCAGTTTGCCGCTCAGTTCTACGCAGCTGAAACTGGCCATGCAACAGAGTAAAGGCATATTCAAAACAAAGACAAACGTTGTATTCAGATAGCAATGCCCTAGAAGAAAGCACTGCCGTGAGTTTAAAAAGCAATTTCTTATTCTCCTGCTATGTGCACCCCACAGAAAACTTAAGACATTTGGAAGATCTACCTTTCATTTCTTCAGGGATAGTCAGCCATTCTAGAGTAAAATTATGTGCTAGTGCAAGCTTTTAACAAACGGAACCTCCCTGTGTCTCAGAGACAACTTTTACGAGGAACCCAGCGACAAGACATCTGCAGTAACAGGCAGGATTTAATTAGATAGGACCAGTAACAGAACGTCATTAGGTCCAACCCATGTAAACTGTAACTGTACTATATTTGGACTGGGGACAAACATGTTTTGTATTTGCTTTCTTGCCTATATTTGTTTTGTTCACTACGACTAATAGGTATGGGATGCGTCTAAGCATTTCCATAACCACTGAACACTGAGTGAGCAGAAGAAATTATGGCACACTTCTAATTAAACAGAAAATTACCCAGAAGACTCAAAATGCAAGGTTTAGGATTCAGCAACTTCAACCACTATTTTAACCACATTTTAATACTTGTCTTGGTTTGTCCCAACTCTTTCCACATTTCCATTTCTTTTTCCAGATGGAACTACTAAGGACAAAAATGGTACTGAGAAAAAAGGTTGCCTGCTTCTTAAAGCTTTATCTTTTCCACTGTATTTTCAAAATTATTTAATTGCTCATACTTTAGATCAAAACATTAGATAGACAGGCAAGCCATGTGACTGAAGTCATACTCAGGCACAAAAAAATCTCCGCTGAATAAAAGTATTATGAAAAACCTTGCAGGGCAGCAGCACAAAGCTAGCACAGCAGAGCGAAATCACCTTCTCTGCACGTGAAGGATATCGGCCACGTTTTACGCCACGAGCTCTACGTGGATGACATTTCCCTGGAAGCGTCACTTAGGCCATTAAGACCGGAACAAGCCCCAGGCCTGCACATCCCACGGGTGTTTATTTGATATTGATATTTCCCAAATACAGTAGGGTCACAGAAAGGGATTAAGACCTAAAATTGATTCCCACAGTTTTCCCTGTTTGTAGCATACAAAGGTAGTTTATTTTCAGGACCTCTTATTTGAACCCCTGGAAGAGTTTCCTATTAGTGGAAGCTATTATCTATTCTTACGCTAAGCAGTCTCATTCACTCAAATCTTAATTAGCTATCTCTATATAATTTTAACATCAACATTCACATTAAGCATTAAATAACAGTTGATATATAAAGCTTCAGCATTCTAGAAAACTATTCCCACTGAATCCACACTGGGGTGAAGGCTGAAACAGGATAAAGAACTGGCTCAACCGATAGTCATAATCAGGGCTTTTATTAGGGGAAAAAGTAGTGCACAGTGGCCCCTTTGCCTCCCCACCGCTTTTTTTTTTAATAAGCACACTCTCCCAAACCTAGCAAAGAGAGAGGTAATGAAATGGTCAGAAGCCAGGAAAGAACAGGCTTGAGAGGCCAAAAAAATTTATTTACATAGGCAGGTCTCCTAATTGAAACCTCAAAAGTGCCTTCTTATATTTCAGCTAGTTCTAGTGTGCTACAGAAGAGGTCGTAGGCTTAACTTAGGTGCTCTTTGTCTTAGTAGCAAGCTGACAGACTGATCTCAGCTCTCTGGAGGTTTGAGGGTTTCCAGGAGTACCATTCTGCCTTTTTTCCTTTTATTTTTAAGTATATGTCTACAAAGGATTGGCAAGCCAGGTCCAATGGTTAATAAGGTTCCAAACAATCAGATGCCACAGAAAAGAAGATCAAACAGGAAGGAAAAGGGCAGGTTTGGGTGTCCGATGCGCAGGACGTTGACAACAATTCAAGCTTAGTAAAAATAACTCACAAAGGCACTATTTCAGTGAAATGCCTTAATGGCAGCCTTCAAAATTACTATTCTTGAAAAGCAGTTTACCATGAGTGTCAGGCCAAAAACAGAAAACACAGCTTGAGATTTGTGACTCAGTATGTTACTTGCCATGTTTGCACAAGGAGGGGAATAGGGCGTTTTTTTTAAATTTAGAGAGTGTTTTGCACTGGACACAGTAAATACTTGTAAAACCCTGCTTGGATCGTTCTTTCGTTTGCAAAATTTCAACAATAAAAATTGAAAAAAGATCAGAAGCAAAATCGATAATGCGGGGTGTTAGTAATCTCAAAACCTCATTAAACTGCAGTTCACATACTTGCAAAGGACAGCTTTGGCAAATACCAGGTCTACTATGTCCAGAAGAAACACACAAAACTTTATTGGCAATAAAACAGACACAGCAACTGCGCATTTACGGGATAGGTCTGTTTGATCAATGTACAGAAGACAAGGCGTTCAAAGTTGAACATTTCAGCTTCTAAGCCCTACAAATCATGACTGGTGGGATTTACCTGTCCAAATTTAGACAGCTATGGTATAAGGAACCTGCACGCAAACTAGTCACTGCAGCTCTCTGTAGTTAAAGGAATGAATCACGCGCTTGCAACACCACCTTCTTTCTCTTCAACTACAAAAGATGCCCGGCCAGGGAAACACTGACATGACAGACATCTAAACACAGCAGGATGAATCCCATAAAAAGAGTGCCTATTTGTTCCAGTATTGCGTGGGGTTTTTTGTTTGATTTTAAATACGCGTCACTGGCATGTATGCTATAATAATACAACAGCATTTTTCTACTTACTTATACAACTCTTTAAAAAGCACCAAAAATCCACTACAGACATGCTCAGATAATGAATACACCATAACTGTAATGAACAATAAAAAGGGCAATCATACCGCTCAAGTTTCGACTGTTAATTCTAAAATTTAGAGGTGCAAAAGGTTTTGAGGACACAATTCTCCCACCTGGAAAAAGAAAAAAATAAAGCAAAGTCAGGTACCACTGTTTCTTCTAGAAATGATTACTTATTAAATATAACTCAGTACAGAGCCCTAAAGAGCAGTCCTAATAAAACTACTACTTGTGTATCGTTACCCCCCCAAAAAAAAAAAATTACTTAAAGCTCATTCTGACAGCATGCAAGAAAGTCAATATATTAGTCCCGCTAGCTAGCTGTGAGGTGACACCTCAAGGATCACTTTAAAATGACAGATCTTAAAACACTTCAGACAAAAAAAGAGTGCATTAATTCTCAGTGGCAATCTATAGAAATTTCAATTAGGAACACCACTATCTCATTCCTAGTTAGTGGCTTTTACACACAAGCCCCCAAAGCCCTTTCATTTAAAAGGAGGTTAATCTCCATTTCACAGCTATTCGAGGTCATTTAGCCCAAGGCACAGAGCCCGAGCAGCTTCTGGGAAGGGAACTTGGGTTTCTTCATTTTGCAAAGAGCTCTTGAACCTTCCCCACCTTGCCACTTCTCTCAAGCCACCACTAAACAAAAAGTTAAAAAGAAAAAAAAGAAGATCAACCACTAAAATTAAAGACGACAGCTTAAGTCTGGGCGTTTTACGGTTTGCCCAAAAGTGACATTATTTACTTCAGCACAAAGCTGCACTCTGGGAAGCCACAGCTTCTTTGTTCATGCCACGCATTTTTCTTTTCTGAAACACTTATTTTTGTAATTTCTGCCATAACCAAATAAAATTG
Organism: Phoenicopterus ruber ruber; assembly: GCA_009819775.1. Taxonomy (NCBI): domain Eukaryota; kingdom Metazoa; phylum Chordata; class Aves; order Phoenicopteriformes; family Phoenicopteridae; genus Phoenicopterus; species Phoenicopterus ruber. Next base: position 1,741,417 of record CM020240.1, on the reverse strand, counting down.
TTACTTATCCAAGCGGTTAAGAGGAAAGAAAAAAGACACCTCAGGCAACGTAAGGGCCACAGTGGGGTTACGGGGCATCCCCGGTCACTGGTGTCTGCACCGCAACTTCTCAAGAAGCACACAAGACATCCAGCGACAGTGTCCCCATTTTAACACTTATTAGTTACTACCCAGTACTAAATGTGACAACTTTAAATAGGAGAATCCAGTAACTGCATTTAGCATGTAATTACAGAAACTGGATATACAAAGCCATGCCTATGCAGTCAGGAAGCTTTCCAGTCTCAGCCGTTGCACGTTTTGTCGGCTCCCATAACAGGTAAGAAAGGACCGGCAGTTCCTCCTACCCCCGCAGAGCTCCGCAGAGTCTCCACACGCAGAGCTACCTCCAAGTAACCAGGGAGGTCAGAGGAGATGTTAAGACGGGAAGTAAAAAGTCCAAGAAATAACCATTGCGGTGCAGACGCTTGCCCGCAAGGCACAGAACGAAACCCACCAACCTGGCTTCTGATGGCTGTAACTAAGCCTTTACCACCACCAGCTCCCACAGTAAGCAGGAAACCAACGGAAAAAGGTTTTCAGTTCGATTTGTTACCTTCCTTCATGTTCGCAAATCGCTCCTTCAGTTGGTGATCCACCTCAGGACCAAAGGCAAAATTATTCACAAAAATAACACTGCAAGATAATGGTCTAGTTAATAAACAGGGACAGGCAAACGGCACCCAAGTGTACACACACAACTACCCCCCAACCAAAGTCACAGTCACTTATAGCCTTTACAGCCACTTATGAAACTGAAGAACGCTGCTTGGCCCTGACTGTACAGCTACTTCCATCTAACAAAACGCTTTCTTCTTGCACGGTGACACAAAACAGTACCTTACCTTCAGCATTCACAGACACTGCCCACATAATTACACTTAAAAAAATTTTAAAGGCGTCCTGCTCCGACAGCTCCTCTCAGCATACAGCCGAGTTTTGCACCGTACATTTCAACATAAAAACAAAGTGCAAAATGTTTTCACTCCTCTGCCATGGTGAGATCAAACACCAACACAGCAACTACCAACACACTTACAGTAGTTAATCCACACATGAAACAATACTCCAACACAACGGACAGATTTCATCCCATTACTTCTTCACGTGCATTTAAAATATTACAGCAAAATATCAAAATATATCTTCTCTTCTAGCTCTAAATTCCCCCGCAATGCAAAGAGACAGTTGACATCTCTCAGCACGTTTTCCCTGTCCTGAACCCAGCACTTCACCCTAACCCACAACGGAGGAGTTGCATCTTTCTTTCTGGGTTAGGAAATCCAGTGAGGGGGGGTTGTTCCTGAAAAAACACAGTCACGTAGAAACAAGGAAACCTGCACATAGGTAGCATCACACAAATGATAAAAATGTTTGGGAAAGAAACGGAACACGTCACAGATTAAAAAAGAAATACCCGTTTATTTTTAAGCGCCAGAAAGTCTGGGCCTGGTCAAATTATCACTGGTGCCTGTTTCCTACCAGCTTGCGACAAGAGTCCTCAACATCTCTCGGAAGCCGCCGAGCGCCCTGCGCACATAAACTGTGGAAGCCATTCTGGCATATTGTTCCAACATGAAGAACTGATTTCTTTGCAAGAGGTCTGTTTGAAAACTCCCCTCCTAGTGCCTCCACACATGAAACATGTTCAACGAGGACACTGAGTTTAAGAGCAGCAGCCAAAGCTATTAAAAACCACGATGAAAAAAATGCTTATACACCAAGGGGAAAAAAAAAAGTTATTCTTGCTACGCCTTGCTCTTGGAAATTTGGGAAACCCTGCCTGGCAAGTAAGGCTAGCAGGGGTTTCTTCCTCCTCCTTCCCACCACGTGCCAAAAAGAGGCCTTGCAAAAGAGCCAAGCGTATTAATGGGACGAGAAAACATCCAGGGAAGGAAGGGAAAAAGACTTAGCTTGCCAGATTTTTTTTTTTTTTAGTGTTCATTCTGGCACAATATTTTGTATGCACATGACAGAAGCACAGGAGCCCCCGCTCCACCTTGATTTCAGCCCTCTTTTCAGCACGTACTGCTAAGCCACAAGTACAGTTACTAAAAGGAATACCGCGTACCGCACAGCTCGCTCACATCTCGGCACTCAACCACGCCGAGCCGTGCCCTGGTACAAACGCGCCCTTGCCTTCAGAGCCCGGCCACCATCCCCGCTCACGGGAAGGGCAGCACCCAACTTACTCTCCAAGCTTGGATGGCTCTGCTGTGAATTCATCAGCCGATCTGCAGCCTCATTAGAGAGAGCAGATGCTGAACAGTTGGCACGCTCGGAACAAACACAAACACCTAACCGTCGTGAGTAAAAAGTTACTTCTTTTTGAATTTCTGTATCAGAGCAAGGCGGCTGTGGATCAGTAGGCATACAGTTAGCTGCATACCATACAAAATAAACATCTACCAGCATTTCTGCACGCAGTTAGACGTACTTCAGCTAAAAATTAAAACAAAAAATTAAATTTGTTCCAAGGAAAGTTGCACAGACAGCAGAGGAGCGTGCATTTGGAATAGCAAACAACAAAGCAAAACCGCGCTACACTGCAAGGCTGGGACAAGTCTGTCCCCAAATTAAAAGGCAGCTCCAGAGTTTAACTGAGGAACACAATAATGCAAAAGTCATCAGCCTGGCAAATGCCTTCGTGATGGAGTACTCTTAAAACAGCGTCTTGGAAGCAATCTGTAAATTGCCACGACGCTGAAGACTTTCAGAGACTTTGACAACTGTCTTCCATTCCCCCAACATAGCAGCGTGGCCCAGAAGATCATATAAAAATAAAGACTCTTTCTGTCCATAAGTCTGAAAGAATGCAAAGCCTTTAAAAACACAGAAGAATATTTTATTGCTTTAACAAATCTACTCCTTTTTTGCTACCATCAAAAAGAGGTCTAACCCTCTGTACAGATCTTCACAGAAATAAATCTTCAAGACAATCAGCTTAAATGAATTCCCAATTTAAGCTGGAACAGACTCACTTGGGTCTTTTGCCCTTTTTTTTTTTTTTTTAAATGGAAAGTGAGCCTAGCTGTATGCACCAGTAGCCAAGATAACTGGTGTTTTGCCAGAATCACTGACACGAACTACAAGGATATGCAAAACAAACAGGGGTTTATACTTCTCTGTATAATCAGAACTTATCTTGGATACACCCTTGTATGTAATATCATGGGACATGCATTTAAACCCGTTCTTCTAGTCAGAAAACAGAATCTAAAGAGGCCAGTATAAAAGTTGGCAGATAGGCTTTTGGTATTTGCTATGGAAATTCTATATAAAAAGCTGGCCAGCCTCCCAATTTCCATTATACAAACTCCCAAATATTCAGTTCATAAAGCAGCATTCAATTGCTATACTGTACCTTGTGTTTGCAATTCTCTCTCTCCATTCTTCTGAGAGGAAGTCACCTCTTTCCAGCTTAAAAAAAGACAAAGAACACAAAAACCACACACACACAAGAGTTAACATTGTTCCTTTCCATTCTGTATCCCTTTTCCTTTGGTAAGGCCAAACACACTGCACCAACTCAGTGATACTACTACAAACAAGTAAGGCCACATGAAGTCTTTAGGAAACACGGAGGAGATGAAGCACCCAGAGCTCAGCAGCTCTGCCCCTTCCTCGGGTCCCGGAGGGCCTCCCTCTCCGCTCCCACCCTCAGCCGCTCGCCCGCCACGGGATGACCGGGGAAGGGTCTCCGGGTATCACCGGTGACCTGGGAAGGCCGTGCTCCATGGAGGAGCCAGCAATGCCGTAGAGCACCCGTACCAGAAACGATCAGCAAATGCCTCCTCAAGTGCCCGCTGACCCCCGGGGTTCGGTCAGCCCCTCTCAGCAGAGGGGGAACCGGAGCACAGCGATTCGGCACAGCGTTTGCTGGAAACACTGGCTCGTAATTCAGGCTCTTCTTGCAACGGACAGACAAGCATCTGCTTTTTCTGTGGTACTAAATACAAATCTTAAATGCTTCTAACACTTTCAGGTTGGAAATCAAGTAACATAAAGGCCTTACTTGAAAATAATGATAGTTATGACTTCAGTGACGTATATAGTACCTTTCTGATGAAATCGCATCAAGTCCCAGGTTGATACCCACAACTACTTAGCTTTTCCACAGATTAACGTTTTCTCAGTCACGCTTTTGAAATGAGAGAGGAATCTACGGGCCATGGTGTTTTGCTGTGCCACAAGTAAGGCAGGAGGAGGGTTGGGGGAGGAAGATAAGAGGAGGAGAGGAAAAATAATATGCAACTATATAATTAATGATGATGACACACTTTGAAGGGGCAAGTAAAATGATGGCTTATATCAGAACCTCAGGAACATCAAAGCAACGACAGTGACTGCTTAGCATCCTTTCTCCGCATATATTCCTTTGTATGGAAAGCAGCGAGCATTTCACATGCTGGCGCTTATTCTCATTTAGTGACAACTCAAACAGAAGTGCCTGCGCTGCAATGCAGACACACACGAGCTACTTCCAAACCTCGCCAGCTAAGCCAGGATACCTGACTCGGTGAAGCACCAGAGCCTGGTGTCTTCCACCGTAGCTTTCTCTTCCCAGCGGAACAGCCTGACGCCACTCAGAGCCACAGAAGGGACGACAAACGGAGGTAAACCTGTCTGAGCCATCGTGAAGGACAAAGCCACAGTTGCCAACAGGAGTGAGTCTGCTTTTCGGGAGGAGAGGAGGGGGGAAAAAACCAAAAAGAAGTCCAAATGTCCTGCAGCTACACTCTGCGCAAGAGGATGAGAAAAGCGAACATCGAGGGTTCTCGAGCAAGAGATCAAGAACTTTGCAAAGAGCCTTGCGTGTCAGAAACTAAACATGCTGAAAACAGCAGGTCAGAATAACTAAAGTTAGTCCGAATCATCTGTTCCGCCAAACAGCCAGGCTGAAAAAAGATTTTAAAACAGAATGACTACCTGTATTCTCACACCTGCTGGGAGGGGATGCATGTTTTGATATCCCCGCTATAGTAAAAACAAAGCCTATGTTGGAGACTGAACTCAGAGATCCAACCTAACAACGTACTACTGGGTATTTTCAAAATCTAAAGCTGAAACTCAATGCAACATCAGAACAGCTCTAAAGAATACTGAGGTTTTCTCACCTCATATACAGAAATATTTTTTCTGGAGCTCTATGTGCCCCATTTGTGAATGGAGACCATCTCTAGATTATTTTTAAGAGGTAATTTTGTTCTTGTAGTAAGTAGTTTCATGGTTGAGTAACCAAGACACAGTAGAAGAAAACCCACATGCAAGGGACCTATATTTATTTTACAACAATTTTTGCAAGTCAGCTTCTATATATTGCAGTCCTCCACACCACACAGTTCCCAATGTCTGCATGAGGTTTTCATACTCTAACAGGAGAAAGAAAAACATTTGAAAAATAAGGAAGCATGATTATAAAGCCATAGTCTAGCAGGAGAACAAAGAACCAGCGTAACTTGAAACTATTTTGAAATACTAAGCTTCATAGAAAGGTCTTGAAATCTAACCTAAGTGGCTGTTACGCTTTCTTTGGATCCAGTTACGCTATATGTTTGTCCTGCCGATGTGGTTAGGGAGAGCGCAGTTACAACCAAAATCTCCATGCTTTAACCTGATAGAACACATATGGAGGCTGAACACTTTCCCCCCCTGTCTACTTTTGCAAGATATAGCCCTGTGACACTTCAAATGAATCACAGCCCTGCTCAAACCCGTCTATTTCGGTATTGTAATGCTACCCTAGCTCATACTTAGCCAATAGTTGAGGGAAAAATCTCACCAGGAAAAATACTGGAGTACAGAAATAACCAGATGGTCAACTGTGGTTGGGAGAAAATTGGTTATTTTTTCCCTCTGGAAGCAAGACAGTGATTCCTGGATCAGTGGTCTGCTACATTCAAAACAGAGTACCAGAGCTACCTGACTGACTACTCCCGACGACCAGTTTCTTCACCTACTGTACTTGGGGAGCGGTGATCAATAAATGATGGCTTAAAAGGAGGAAAGAAGGGCCTTTCCCATCAACTGACACAGGGAATCCAACAAAATCCCCCCAAAATCCCAACCAACTCTGTGGTTTACAATAATTTTAAGAGCGAAACAAGAACTGGTAAGGAAACGCCAGCTAACAGTAACTCCTGACCAAGTGCTGCAGTAGCTGAACCAGTAGAACATCACGGTCCGTCATGGTCACGCAGGGAGAGGGTGGCACGCCCGTGCAAAGCAGCGGTGACAGCTACGGGGATGCACTCAATCTCTTCCCACCAGTGTCCCCACCCCCATCGTGTTCCTCCTCTCTCTGCAAAACTTAATCTCCTTAGTGAATAATGAATGGAAGGGACCATCTGTAATGCAGATATTTTCATCTGATTAGACAATGCAGGAGACGTGCTTTATCTAAAAGGATAATTAGCTCAGTGAAATCCGCTTCACAGAGCTGCCAGCCTGCATTGTTTCTAAATTTAGAAGCCAAAACAGGTTTTTATTCAGGTTTTTCAAACAGATAAATTTGCTCTACAGAGACTGCAGAAATACGCTCAACGGCATCTGATCCCTGTAACTCGAAGAAAACCAGCAGGTCCCCGCCCGGGGGGAAGCAACAAGAGGTACGCTCCAGCGGGTGCGCATTCATCACGTAGCAGAGCAACAGTTTATGAAGGTCAAGCCCCTCTGCCGCGGAGGAGGGCTCCGTTCTCGCCCCAGCGCCGGGCTGGGAGTCTCTCTGGTAACGTTCTGTTTGACCGGCTACACAAAGCCATAAATTCACACGCAGAACGCCTCATTCCAGCAGCCTCCATGCAAACACTTGGCTCACAAAAACCAGTCATTTCTGCCTGGAAAAGTACACATGGTTATTTTTAGGTTCCTGTTCTTTTCAAAAATAACTGGAGGCATGAATCCAAACCTCCAAAATGTGGCATCATTTCAAAGCCACAGGGGACGTTTGGAGGGCTTTTCAAATACCAAAACATCGAGTTTCCCGCTGAAATAGAGCATTCAAAAATATCTGGGACAAACAGCTATCTTGCCCTTTCCTCAGCTGCAGCGTACTGTTAAGCAATGGAAGTTTTTAAGTACAGGTGATGTCAGTTATCCCACAAACCAGCAGCTGCTATCGGGCAACAAGAGACAATGCTACTCCTACACAAATCACTCTGCTTTTGCTCAGAACAGAGATTTCCAGGAAAACAAGCCAGACAGGGCACCCCAAACTCAACCAGAGACAAGCCTGCAAGCTTACAGATGCCAGCCTTCCACTGACTGATGCACAGCAAAAATCACCTCTAATCCACGGGGCTGAACCACAGAGCATCTTCAGCATTAGAAGCTACCGGGTTTTCCTCTGAGCAGACAGCACGTGTGTCAGAGATGTCCACCTAGCCCAAATCCCAGCCTTTAGCAACGCTGACCTGTGTGTTCCTGCACTTATTTTGAAGACTTGTAGATGATTTCCACATACTGCTAAAACAAGCTTTTATGGAAGAGGGGAAGGTATTCTGTTATAACAACCCTGAGCAAACAAAAACAAAACAAATCCTTGTCTTCAGCAAAGTCCAACATGCGACTGCAGCCACCAGCAGCTTTGCTTGCGGAGACCTACTCTAAGATGACTGTAAGAACACCTTCCCCTAGCAGAAGAGTACAACAGGTAGTAGCACCGAGGACACGCTGCAAACTTTCTTCAAGGGTACCCCAGGAAGAACTTTCTGCTACATGGCAATCTCAGCCTTGTGCCCTAGATACCTGGAGATGGCTCTGATTTTGAGGCCACATGAGGATATTTACAGTTAGAAACCATGAAAACCCATCTGCCTCTTAATTGCAATACCGCTTTTTAATTTGATGACTGCACATGTGCAGAAATTCCCCAAGAAAGACTCTCTAATTATCTAGGCCTAATGACCTTGGAAAAGTCTCCCGTTTCCTTCAGACAACAGTTTTCTTGAAAAGAGTGGGGTAAGGCTAATCTTGGAAACTTCTGAGTTCTATGGGAAGAGAAACGAGAAGATAAAAGGAGCTGAAACAAAGTGAGATGTGTTGGAAGTAGGATATTCTAGTCCAAAAAGCTGAAGTAGCTGATGGTGATAAGGAAAGCCCTAGAAGTATAATGCATTCCCTCCAAATGCAAAGAGAAGAGTAGCAAAGAATATGATTATCCCTAACTGATCAGGAATTAGACATCAGGGAAGTTGAGGAGCAACTGAAACTAAACCCCCATAGCACAGGGATGTAAATATTTATAGCAAGTGGAAACATATCAGTTGAATATAAAAACTAAGAAAGATTCTTGTCAGAAAATGTTACACTCATTTGTTTTTTTTCCAAATTAGAACCACGAGATTGAACGGCCTGTCATTTAAAATGAAACTCAGTTCGTTTAACAGGATTACGAGACACAATTACCTACAATAGCTAGAGATCAAGAGACTTACAAGCCAAGGTACAATGAGCAACCTTTCTCCCACTCCTCTCATGCCCCAAATGGATGTCCCCACTCCACAGCGATGACCCGATACCAGCAGCTGTAGCTCTGCAGGAGCCTTAGGCATCCAACAAGCCTCAGGACACTTTGCCACTAGCTACTGGAGAAGTTTAACTTGCAATTATCATCTGAAAGTGACTACGCAACGATATTCCGTTTTACTGAAAAGATCTGCATGTATGTGACTCTGCATATTTTGTATGGAACCATTTCTCAAGAGACTTTTTTCTACGATTGTGGACAAAAGAGAATGGAAACATAGCTGGACAACCCAAGTTTATTTTAAATATTGTCACTGGACCTTACTTCTTCAGAATTCATGTGTCCAAGCTCAGCACTTCCAGCAGAAACAAGAATATTCTGGTGGGGAAGGCGAGGAAGTGGATCTGCTGGTCACAGATCTGGTAAGGGCAATCAACTGTCGCCTCACCAAAACAGCGTTAGCGAAAGGACAAGACTTAAGACAAGTAGCAGATCACTTTTCAGAGAGAAATCAAAAATCCATTTGTATTGGAAACCTAAAATTGTACTAGGCTCTTGGCTGTTTTTTTTTTAAAAAAAAAAAAAAAAACACCACACACAACCACTCTGCAGGCCCAACTCCAGGATTTATTGCTGCCTTATGTACCACAGTTTTCACTTTTACAGCAAGGCAGCTGTTACGTGCATAAAGTCAAAACCACCATCCACATTATTCAGACAAAGCCGCAGGTGGGATCAGACTTCTTCCCACTGAACTTCTGCCAAGCTTCCCTCCTCCAACACTTTAACCTTAAAATATTTATTTTTTATATGATTGCCTAAAACATTCGGGTGGAATTCACAAGTTAAGCTCCGCTGATGGCGGACTATTTCGATTTGTGCTTATTCTGTCTCCAGCATTTGGAATTTTGGGACCCCACTAAGCATTTTCGCAGGGACAAAGTTGTTTTCCAGAAAGATAAAAGGCACCAGGCTTTTAATCCCGTGCCTTCCAGTGTCTTGTAGCTGCATTACGAGAGAAGGTTGCTCTCTGCTTAACGACAGTCACCTATAGAAGATGCTGTCTAAGGAGTTACTAAAGAAAACATACTGTTCAGCAAGAAAAAGTAAATGTAAGCCTAGGATGTTTAATGAAGCAACAAAAACTAAATAAAATCTCCCCTGTGTGTCTACATGTAAAAGACCAAAATCTATCTTCAAGCATCACTACAACAAGGGGATTGGAAACCAACTTTCCTTAAGACAAGAAGTGCTGCGAGTGTTCCAATCTCCCCAGAAAAGCAGACTGCATGCTCGAGAAAGAAATTTTACTCTAAACACTTTTCAGAAAACAGAGTTATAAAAGCCAAAGAACCTAGCAAAAAATAAGTAGTTTTGTTTCAATATAGTATCAGACTCTGTCACTTGGAATGCACAATATGGAAATGCTCGCTGCCTATGGCAATCAATATGCTTTCAATATTTTAGTCCAAGTTCCTACCCTATTCTTTAAATTACACAGCTCATAAGCAGAGTATCTTCAGTAACAATTCCTTTCATGTAATGCCAGCTGGGTGACACAATGGAAAAATGCCATATGGCCACTTCATGCAAAGTAAAGCACTCGCAGTGTTTCCACAGCAGGAAAGAGTTAGCAGCCTGATATCGATCCTGCTACAAACTAGTCCCGCAGCAGGCCCAGCACCCTCTGAAGAAAATCGCACTATATAGTAAAGACATTTCAGGAAGAAAGTGCACAGAGGCAGGTGGCACTATCACCTTCTCCAGCCTGCTTCCCGAAGGGCGAGTTGTAGCATCCTTCGTTACAAGATAAGCCCTCTAAAGAGCACCAGGGATCCCAGCAGTCACGGAAAACTGGGAAACAAAGGCTGGCCATCTACGACCTGCCATTTGATCCCACACTGCTGGAACGCTGAAAGCCACGTGTTCCAGTAACATAGCAATAATGGCTCTGTACAAAAGGAAAATGAAGAAGTAGTTCCCCAAACACTTGCCCACACCTCCAACTGCGGTACACATCGCTACCTGCAACTTCTGAGCAGGAAAGAGTGACCCAACTTCTCTGGGCAATTAGGGAACCACCCTGATCCATCCAGCCTCTTCCTTGACCATAGGGAAGTGGCAGGAGAAGCATAAATACATGTACTTTCAAAACTCCCACGGGTTCCTATTGTAGTACGATTACATACATTTCCTCACGGGAAAGTGATTAACCAGGGAGCAGATTTTCTTAATGACATTTAAGAAGGGGGAGAAAAGGAAAAGGGGAAGGAATGACACAAGACAGTGTATGACTCTGCACATGCCCCACGTTACCGTTACAGAGTAGAAAACACAACGGTTAAGTAACATTCGGAGGAAGGGGAAAGCTATTTCAACATGTGTCGCTAGCCCCAAGTAGAGAGATGCCCTGTGATGACCCATTTACTCCTGCTCTAGCTCCACCCTCAGAGCATCTAATTCCAACCCTTTCCAAGTCAGAACTAACCACCCACCATCCTCCCCCAGCCCACAACCCCCCTCACCTCCAACCATGAACCATCTATCCTGTTAATTGGCCTTGGAGTTTTCTGCTCTAATCTCACCGTGCTGGCATTCATCCAGAACTTCAGCCCCACGCTCCCCAGTGTTCAAACCCCCTCCATCCCACCCCCTCCAACACCTGTCCCAGGTGACCACACCTCCACCCGCCTGCAGAACCAAAGCTTCAGCTTTTGTTTCTAGCAGGAGATTTCAGAAACTCAAGGAGGAGCTGCCATTTTCAGTAGTCTACCCAGCAGAACCCCCACACCACGGAGAAAGAAAGAAAAAGAAAAAAGGCGGGGGGGGGGGGGGGGGGGGAAGGAAAAGGAGATTTAACACAACCAGAAGACACGTGGCAGCCCCAGTTAATGAACATTTTAGAAGAATAAATCTTCCAAGAACTTCTGAAAAGACCTGAAAGTGCTCCAAATAACACCATACCAAGTGTCAAGTGAGACAAAGAGAGGGGCCTGGGAGGATGTCTTGGAGAACACCATCCTCGGGATCTAGATAAAAGCCAGGAAGCAGATATGACTCATACTGCTGCTTGGCTGGTGAAAGGCTGGAGAGGACTTTGCAAATTCTGTACATCAGCACGGATCACAAAGTTTTTCAGCTGAATTTCACTCACTGTGTATTCTGCATGTTTTTTCCCATACCATTTCATCCACTTTCTGAACTCTCTGTCCATCGTCTAGAAGAGAGAGGAAAAACAAAACCACCTATTAGGACATCTCGGGTAACCAGTTACATCGCAGTAAAACGTACTCTGACAGTATTCATTGACCCCCAAGACTTTTTGGTTGGTTGGGTTGGGTTTTTTTGCCATTAACACTCAAAGGATAGGCAGACAGACAACTACTGTAGTTTAGTTTCCTCAAAAAAAACCCTTTGCTTCACCAGGACCAAGTCAAAGCTGGCATCTTCTTATCTCCCCCCTTTCATAGAATGATAGAATGGTTTGGGTTGGAAGGGACCTTAAAGATCTTCATCAAAGTTACACATTATAAGCAAGGCAATCAGAGTTGACACTGCTCAGCACTAAAAATGGCGCAGCCTTAAGTAGCTCCCGGGTTGGGGTACGTAATCCCACAGCGAGGAGGAGGCACTCAATGCAGCCCAGTCTGAGCCCAGATAGCAAAGGAACAAACAGGCTAAAGACAGATCTGCCAGGGTGAATGAGAAAGCAGAAAGCGGCACACAAAGCAACGGCAACAGCAAACAGAAGGAGCATCGCACTTGGCAGAGCAACCAGGAAGAATGCTTCAGTCTACATCTAAACAGAGTAGGGCTGCAGAGGGTGGAAGGCTACTACTACCCAACGAGGCAGCTGGCACCAGTTTTCCATTCCCCAAATAATAGGGGAAAGGAACCAAACACCCCATACATCAAGATAGCTTGGTCCCTTACAAATATGCATCTCCACATTTACGAAATCTTGGCCCCATCTATATAAACAGACAATAAGCAGCACAGATCATTACTTGAGAGTGGCAGTGAGGGTCCAGCTACCCCTATACAACACACCTGAAAATGAAACTCAAGTGCCTTGGAAAACTGAAAAACCTCCTGATCTTTAGGACTTGACTCCACAAGCGAAGGGCCGAAATTGGAGGCAGCAGGGAAAGGAGGTAAGGGAGAGAAGCACAGCAGGAATTCTGGCTTCACTGACGACTCAGAGACAGTGGAGCCCTGCATCAGCAGGTCAGTGAAACAGTGTGTGACAGATATGTTTCTTTACCTTTCAAAAGCACCCCAAAGGTTAGTAGGATAACTCAAAAATCTTCAGTATTTTCATATGCTGTATGAACTTCTATTTTCAATTTTTATTCTTTTTTTTTTAAAGACAACTTCACTAAAACAAACCCATAACATTCTCCCTCTTTAGCTGAAGCTTTTCAAAGTCATCTGCATTCATTATCATAGTAACCAGAGATGTGTTGCCACAGCCAATCTTAACTAGAAACTTAATCCAATCCCTTCCACAAATGTTTGTCAGAGATGGGGAGGAAAAACGGTCCGTTACACACAGCACAAGGCAGATTAGCTGTACACAGGCAGCTTCACACATTCTGACACTGCAGCAGCTGTTTAGTTGTTAAATCTGACAGGACATCATCTGTAACCAGAAGAATAACGCAGTATATTTTGTTCATCCAGTAATCTTATGAAATACGGGTGTACTTCTGAAACGGAAGGTACCCCGTGAGTTAATACTCCCAATACTCAAATTGTGAGTATTTTTTTTGTTTGCTAAACCATTTTCACTAAAGCTTCGTGTTTGCACCATGCCATGAAGGGGTATTAGTGAAAGTGAGAATTTAACTTTCCCTCTTTAACACTGATCTTTACTATTAACCACAGACGGGAGTCCAGGCCTTGCAAGGGACTCTCTAATGCAACCAGAACATGCACGCAGAGGGACTGCAAAGCGCGCTCCAGTTGGAAATTTCCACTGGGTCATGGCAGGGGAAACAAAATGGATTTTTAGATCCTTGTCTGATCCTCTTCGCCACTGTGTTTATGCATTTCTGCTCACACCACTGAAAAGGAAGATCAAGGACTTTTTTTTCCCCCCTCTCTTCATAAAGTATAATTTTCTAGCCTGTACAGACTGAGTCAGCTTGTTTTAACAATACGGAGGGAGAAGTTTCTGTTCAGTCTACTGAAGAAAGTAAACTTCTTATGGTAAGGCATGACTAACCTTTATTGTTTGCTTGTACCTCATTTGCCTTCCAGGTTTGCCTTGGAACTGATTATCTTTGTCTGTCCCCATTGGCACAGAATTAGAAGTAGGGTAAAGAAAACTGCCTGCCTGACTAAACATTATGGTTTTCTTATAAGATGACTTCATTTAGGTGCCTGCTAAGCAGATATTAACCAGATACCCAACAGAAGCCTCATCAATTAGCCTACAACAGTTTAGTAACTAAGCTGAACTTCAGCTTTAGGACACCAAAAAGGGGCATCACTACCGTAAGCAGAAACACAGCCTTTAAAACCTTTAAGAACTATTTGTCTGGTGAATTCATTCCCAGATTTGCTTAATGCTATGGTCTCTGGAAGCCCTGTCTTCGAGCCATTTCAGACACAGGATGATTGCAGGTGCTCAGGTAAAGCTTACACCGCACTTCCTTTTGCATAGGTCCTACGCCATTACTGTGAAAACAGCTTTACATCTCCTGGTCCTGAAATCACTTCAGAAACACGCTAATGCTCCTTCTGTGCACTCCGCAAGCACTGCTAGCACACGACTAGACACACTTCTTTCCCCAAGCATGCCGTGCTCCAGGTCATACCGACCAGCGAAGCAAAAGCAACTAGGACTGAAACTCTGCTTTTCTTCCCACACGGCACTTAACAGTAATCCCGAACCACTGAGTTAGCCTTCAAATAATGCACATACACAGAACTTGCTTCAGAAAACCTCACCTCAGCATATTTGGCTGGAATATCAGCTTTCTCCACACCATAGTGATGTTTGCAGTTTGTGGCTGCAGCCACTTGAAGCACCACCTGACCCACACCTGCAGGAAAGAAAAAACAAACCTGAGAACAAGTTTCAGAAGAAAACCACTGCAAGGGGAGGTAAGACCTTCTCGAGCAAAGGCCACCAGGAAAAATGCAGGGAATCTGTGGGACTGGGCTTCAGGGTACAATTTCAACTCCCAGTTGCATCTGACAGTTCCCATATGAACTCCATCGATCTCTCAACTGAAAAGCAGATTCAAAGCAATGTGCGTTACTAAAGTAAGTCCCGTTTCCCTACAAGACGTGAAATACTAAGAACCTGGTTTCAGTAAAAAGAGTTTACATCCTAACTAGAAAGTAAGCAGCGCAATTTCACTTTTCTTACAGAAAGGAATTTCTAGTATCGTAGTTTTGAGGTCCATATTTTTCAATACATTGAGCACTTTTTATGATAACAGCATAAGACTGCAGTATTTACAGCAACATTTGTATTGATAATTATTAATGGCTACTTCTATTAAATATTACAGGCTCATTTTTAAAAACTCACACAGGTTTCACAATAGCTGCATTTTAATTTTTTTGTCCACAAAGTTTATATACCTTCCATCAAATCTACAGGTTTTACATTGTAATTTACTATTTAATTAAGTAATGGAACAAACAGACAAACCCTACTACATCCCAAAACCAAATACTTGTTGGTCACATACCTATGCCATTAATTTAGAGATTGGCTAAACTGTTTGTCATTGTGCTGCATTTCATGGGGAAAACCAGTATAAATACTGCTAGACTAATCCTGAAAACATGTAAAGCTTACTTCTATGTGAGCTACTCTACTTTAGAAAATATTATAGAGTTCAACACTCAAAATTTCAGAAGCAACCACTACACTGGCAAGACTGAGTATTACTTAAAAATGCATGAACTTCCCATCACTCCAAATTCTGCTTGCATCAGATGCTACCAGCAGTAATTAGCTGCCATTTCTCCACCTTGCCTGAATGCATTGCCTCTCCCCCACCCCAGCTTATGTTAAAAAGAAAAAAATATTCCTTAGATTTCTCTCTGTACAAGCGACCCACATTTTGCACACACTAGAGCAATGTCATTCCACATTTGTTAAAGCAGCCACTTAAGATTTTCTTAAAATACCCAATATTCATCAATAGTACATGGAGGCATCACTTTTTGTCTGTCTAACGCAAAATGCATTCTTGTCTCACCAGCCCTTCATCATTCTGCCGATGACCGCACGGGAAACGAGAGTGAATCCAAGAGGAGAGCCCATTTGCACAGACAACATATTGCTGTTTTCCATGCCATTGCCTGCCGGCAGGAAGCGGCACTGGTAATTGAAGGGGTGGAACTCCTGCTTTTAAACCATTACCACGACAATGTTGTCTGGCACAATGAGAACTGGAGTGCTGACAGGGGGGGTGGTTGTTGGGGTTTTTTGGTTGGTTTGGGAAGTTTTTGCCAATTCCAGTTTTGCATACACATGCATATTTTATACCCATGCAAATATGGATGTACAAATTTCTGCAGGGGGAGAACATGGACAATCAAAGATCTGAGGCAGAACTGTTTGGCTGTTTCTTATTTATGAAGAGCAAGGAGGACAAAGACTAGAGGGATGATCAAGAACACGCTGCATTGTCAGTTATCACATGATACGGCACAAGAAGTTATTAATCTTGTCTTTCTTTGGCTTTTCTTTTTGCAAGAACTTAACTGCATTGTAATTTCAGTTTGCCTAATGATGATGCATACCTCCCTAAATTCCTCCTGGAATGAGCCACATATTCCTGGCATCACACACAAAACTAAGAACAGCAGCCACAGCGTCCGGGAGGGGGTTTAGCCCTGCTGTTCAGCCACTGCTGTACACACAGAGCTATTGGAACGGCGTTAAATTTACTGATAGAAATAACACGCCATGACAGTGTTTTCATTTACACTGCACTCAATACTGCGTCGATTACAATTTACAAAAAGTTCGCTCCTTCAATACAAACTCAACAACTATGTTCTGGTTTTAATTGTTTCAGTGCTCCAAACACTAAAAGTCAAAGGCTTCTGAATTTAAACCATTCCTTTCATACAGGCTTTTTAGACTGTGAATTTTTATACTGTTGGTCAATCTCCAAGATTAAAGCAGGGAGGGCAGCAATAAATACCTGATTTTATTTCCAATGATAGCAGGTAAAAGTAGCTAACATTGGGGCTTGTTACATAACCAGCAGCACTACAGGACATCAGATATGATCTTCTTTAACCTTCCTGAACAAACAATTGTGAGCATCTATGGCAATTTTTTTGTTCCAGATGGAAAACAGTTTGTCAGATCTGATGCCTTTCTAAATGTCTCATCTGAACATAAGTCACTGAAACGGGAAATTTCAGACAGAAGTCCCACCGAGGGAAGAACCGGGGGGTAAAAAAAAAAAAAAAAAATTTAAAAATCACTGAAGATCCCTGACTGGAGATGTATTAAGTTTGGGGGGGAATGGCAGTCCTGCTGTATTTAAATTTATAACAGCTGCATGTATTTTAAAATATTTTTCCCCAGAAGTCCTGTATCATACCAGCAACAAAACCAAAACATACTTCATTTAAAACTTTACAACCCATCCAGTAAAAGGGGAAATTCTTATTACTCCTTTCCTGCTCTGAACCAGATTTTAGCAACAAAAAGAAGAACATCATCTTACTCAGTATATCTCTTCCACATGTGTTTGAGTCATATCTGGTTTCTTTACCAACTAGAAACATCTCTTTCCTTTTAAAACTCTAACCTGTTCACGAGATGCAGTTGTAGGTTCTAAGCTGGATTTTGTGGGGTCTCACAAGGCAGCTGTTAAGGCTAACTGTAAAGTCTTTTTTGACACACTGAAAAGTATGTCAGAGGAAAACACTGCTTAATTTTCAGATTCCACACCAAGTGTTTCACGCTGGCATGGGAAGGGTCAAGAAATCACATTTTCAGATATGAAGGGCATAAACTGAATCCACTGAAAACAGATGAATCCTTAGAAATGGAACTGCTATTGTTATCTTTCAAACATCATTTTTAATATTGTTTCATCTTTACGAGTGTATCCGCCAATAGCAACAGAAACCAAGAGTTTTCTGTAAGAAGGTTTTATTGCATTTGTAGGCTGACATTTCACTAACACCACAGGGAAGAACATCTAGGATGTCTGGTCGATTTAATCTTGTCATAAAAAGCAGGAGCATCATTGAGGATTATCTAGAAAAGGTGCTTACCCTGTAACACAATCCTTAGCCCTGGTTTACTTTCCAAATAAGAATTTCACTTTTTTTAAAAAAAGAAAGAAAAAAACAGTGAGAAGAAAAAAAGAAAACCCACTTAAGTCATTGGTCACTTACCACTGCCCAAGTCAACAAACAAATCATCCTCTGTCATTTTAATTTCATCTATCATTTGGGCCACTAAGTCAAAGGAAGTTTCTCCGTAAACCTCTGGGGAAAAGGGCTCATAGTTGTTGAGTTTCTCTGGATCAGTCACCGAGTGGTTATACACTTGCTGCAGGATGTGCCGGAGGAGCCCGTTGGAGGGACGAGTGTTCAGTTTCATCGGTTGGGTGGTTCCCTTCCACTAAAGGCAAAGAGCAGGAAGAAGACATGAACCCAACGTGAGGACAAGTAAACGTCACCAGAACAAGGCTGCACTGGCATAACGTAGAAATGAGAGAAATTCCCTCCCATCCCCTCTCTCACAAGCTGCTCTGCTGGTGCTCTGTAAAGATAAAAACGGTGAACGATGCTAAAGAAATTATGCGACACTGATTGCTCTATACTTTGTCTCACCTCACTAATAGGCAATTTCAAATATGCCTGCTGGAAATAGGTGGTAAGGGGATATTAAAGAGATGTAAAAATCAATAGGCAATGTAAAGCTTAATACTGAATATAGTTGGAGTAGGCGTAAAAGTTTGTTCACTCATTTTTTATCTACTGATCACCACTGAACTGATGTTGACTGTACTGTCAATATAAGAGCAGTTTCATTTTCTTTCAGGAACCGTAGGATGGGAGGGATCATATGTACTCAAACAGGGAGTGGCAGGAAAGAGACGGAAGTCAAGCTTCCTTTCTTCAGAAAAAACCCTGTCTCAAACATTAAAGATGTTAATTTTTAAAAATGTTTACCTCTCCCTTTGATAAGGAAAAACAAACAAAAGGACAACTCCAGGATCCCTCCTAAGCATTCCTCTACTTGAGATTCAGATGGCAAGAAGAAAATGAAACCAATGAGGTTTGCCATTTCAGGCAGCAATTGCAAATGCTGAATAGATTCAAATTTTTAGGTATGAACCAACATACAAATGAAGAAGCCTGAATCCAAACAACCACAAGTTTTAGGGAGTTGCAGGCCCAAAAAGTGAAGGAAAGCCTGGCAAAAAAGTCTTGTTGCAATAATACTGAACATTTCAAATAATTCCCACAAGCACAGCAGAGAAAAAAATCCCTCTATACTCTCAAAATTAAACAGAATAGTAACATGAATTCATTGTTCATGTTTTGCTTCCTCCAATTCAACCTTTTAGAGGGGTAAGAAAACCAAAAAGCTTCTTAAATTGGTCTGAAAAGAGACTACATTCTAGTTTTGCCACAGAGCAGCTGAACTGAGTGGCAAGCAAGGAAATTCCGCAGCCATGGATCACTGCCACAATACACAGGAGAGTTCATATGGATTATTTAAGTACCCATAAGCCACAGATTTCCCCATGCAAAAGTAAATCTATATGATAAATCCCTGTGAAACATCTACACGCTAAATAGAGAAACCTTTTCTTCCCCCAAAGGTAACTCAGCTATTTCAAAGTGCCAAAACAATGGTGCCAGAAGCACGCACTAAAGAGTAATAGCTTACAAATTTGCGGTTTGGGGAACAAAAAATTTTCTTTTCTTCCTACAAGAATGTCCCTCCAATACTAACTCCTTGACTGCCCAGGTGTGATCAAGAAAATAAGGTTTTATATCAGACTTAAGTCCCCAAAAGAATGGAAGTGCCGATTACTGGTGATGCAACTAGACTAACACACATAATCCAGCACTAAGTCGGTCACCGCTTTCTGGATATGATTCACTATATGGGAATTCAAACCAGCTAGATAAACATGATGGCGCGTAACGAAGGTAAATACATACCAACTGATGAATGCTATCAATGGCTCGGTTGTACTTGTCACAAAGCCTCTGCATGCTTTCAAAGCTACGTGGGGAGAAAGAACGCAGGGTCAGTTAAAAACAGAGAGCTCTAAAAGGCAGGTTTGAAGGTACGAGCTTGTGCTTTTTTGTCATCATACGTACTGTAGGTAGGTGGCTATTTAGGGTTTGTTTCTTGGAGAACATGTAATTACACACACAGCTTTAGGACTTTGTATACAGTTTCCTTCAAAAAAATTCCCCACTGGACCAGGAGCACATGACAAATAATACTAGTTTCTTAATTAATGGAAAAAGGACTGAGCTCAAAGTACAACTTATTAGAAAATTTTGTATTCTCACAGTCCATTATTTCTTTTCCATATTCTCAGCTGCACAGAAATTTAAGACATCTGTAAATTATTCTCCTTTGTTCCATCATCTCTCCGTGATAAGCAGTTCTGAGACAAGTAGATACTTTTCTAGAAATTAACTGTGGGACTGCAAATGCAGACAGACCCAGGACACAACCTAAAACTTCACCCATCAGAAAAGCATATTGATTGCTTCATGGGTTGGCTGGGATTACAGTCAATTCAGGCAGATGCCTTAATGACAGAAGCTGAGAGGATTAAATAAATTCATCTCGGGCTAGCGAAGAAAAGATATTACTAGGAACATCATCCATTACGTAATCAGACCCACAAAGCAGCAGCAAAAAAAAAAACAATCCAAGGAGTTACAGGAGTAAGATAATTAAATCATGGCCATCCCCGAATGAGGAAGGGGCCCTGGGACGAGGGGACATCAGGAGGAAGTGGCTCTTCAGTCTCTTGTGATCCTCATTACCACTACACTGGCTAGGACACCTCTCCGAGGAGCACTGCTGACTGCCACTTCAAGCTTTCAACTGCCCATGTTTAATTCCACGTTAAGACAAAGCAAGAGGCTGAAAAGGGTTTTTGTCTGCACAGCACGTGTGTTTCTGTAATCCGCTGCTTTTCATTCACATCCATGTGTCAGCCTATCTGCTAGAAGTAATTTTTCTGATGAATTTTTTTTCAAAGTAAGTAAAAAGACTAAAACCATTACCAAAATTATGGGTTTATGGCTTCCTTGAAAAGCTGCAGAAAGGTAAGTGGGGTGTGACTTTGGGAACAGATGGGTTTCTCTTTTATTCGGCATTGCTGCTGACCACACTGGTGCTACCCGGTTAAACATGCCCAGTGAGGACGCCAGAACTACAAAAGTTACAGCATTGCAGTCGCTGTGAGTAATCCACAAATCCAAATTAATGGATTTGATGACAAGGCTCGCTCGACCCTGATTTCTCCTTTTGAATTTCTCAGAAGGAAGAGAGGGACTAACAAGTCTTTCGATGAAACAATGAAAACGAAATTAAGAGAGGAGGAAGCAATACCTTAAGCAGACCATGATCCAAGTATCCTGTGCTCAGGACAATAGCCAGTGACTAACTAGAGCGATGCGGTTCCATCTGTAAACCTCACTCTAACAGTTTAGTCATGCTGTGAACTTGAACAAATTCAGTCTTTCCCGTGAAAGCAACTAAGGAGGGTTTTGTAAACTGCAGCTTGAGGGTCATCTCCTTTTCCAGTCTCAGTACAGCCAAGCCAATACACAGAACCTCAGACCCCTCCACAGACAATCCGCAAGCCAGAATCTGCCTCTCCCAGCCTCAAGGTGAATGCCACATACTATACATTCATCTTAAGCCGTTTGTGGAATAAGTATTCACATGTAACTACAAGCATCGTAAAATTCCTTCTAACTGCCCGGAAGAGCGGTATAAATAGCTTGCCTTTTAATTTAGCCCCCCACCCAAACAGCATCCCACTTGCACTGAATCCTACCCAGGGAAGGGATGGGGAAGGTTAACCTCCCACGGTGACGGCAGGCGGAGGGCACGGCACTGACAGACAGCTCTGGCATGCCACTTTCTAAACAGGAATTCTTAGTTACTACAGAAGTAGAAACCTCAGTGCCATTCAGATTCCTAACACTGGACGCAGTCCAACAGCGCAGATACCGATCATTGTTTCGGAGTGAGTAATTCCAACGTACACCAGAGCTCAACTTTCTGCTGTGTGGAGTTTCCAATTATGTCCTTAATCCAACAGCCTTTGCCAATATTTCTGTTACACATTTCCTACCAAAATAACTCTGCAGAGTCTGAAGCCAGTTCTAAAAGAAAACTTCAGTTCATAGTGTCTAAGAATAACCAGTTACAAACTGAAACTGTGCTGGCCTGTCCTCCTGGTGGGAAAAAAAAATATTCCTCTCACCTTTTTGTATCATAGTCAATTAAAACATAGTTTTCCATAGCAAGCTTGAGATCTGGGATTTCTTCACAGACCCACCTGAAATGAGAGAAGAAATAACGAATAAAAACATCTCCAATTAAGTATAATAAGGCAGTCTGTCTCAATTCTAGACTGGCATCGCTATATGTTAAGACAGAATACTGCAGCGGACCTGAAAGATCACAGTATTGGTAGGAGCAAGGCAGACATCACAAAATGCTAACCGGAAAGCTGCAATCGTTCGCATTTGTATTGAATAAACAGTAAGGTGCCCATAGACATTGGCAGTGGTGTAAAGCTCTTGAAATGGCACAACTTCAAAAC
Source organism: Phoenicopterus ruber ruber (assembly GCA_009819775.1). Taxonomy (NCBI): domain Eukaryota; kingdom Metazoa; phylum Chordata; class Aves; order Phoenicopteriformes; family Phoenicopteridae; genus Phoenicopterus; species Phoenicopterus ruber. The sequence goes on along the minus strand of CM020240.1, from coordinate 1,719,094 downwards.
GATGTGATAAATGTATTCAATGCATCTAAAAATACTCAAAGCCATGGCTGATGCTAATCTAACACAAAATGTAATGCAGAAGTGCAATATTTCGAAAGAATTCTGATACTGTAACAAGCTTTGACAAAGCTGAATGTGGAGAAGACATTTCCTTCAGCACCCCAAAACAATGGCACCAACCACTCACTGCAAGGATATTCTCCTCTGTGTAGTGCTTGAAACTGCTCTTACACCATACCTGACGCAACCCAAAACAGACTTTCAAAAGTTATTTTGATAAAAGATCCCTTTTACATGCTGAGTTAACAAAGCCCCCTATGCTGTCGCCATTAGAAATGGAAAGCGCACACCCACTTTCAGTGCATCTGACAATGGCATCTCACAGAAGAGATCTTCACTCTTGAATGTGGGAAGATTAACTCCTTTCAAAGACATCTTAAAAGCCACGTGAGCTTTGCATGCGCTTTCCTCCAAAAGCATCAAAATGGGAAAGCACTATCATCATCAGAAAACCTCAGAGCATGTCATAGGATGAATTCCAATAGCAACGGCAGAGGTTTTTCTTCATGTACCTTGATGCATGCTTCACTTTTAAAACGGTAGGGAAAAAAAAATGGCTGGAGATCCAACATTTCTGGTTCCTTCTGGCTGATTCACCCTTATCAAATATATAGGCAAGTAAAAACCAGAACTTCTACATCTATGGCTGACTCTCTTCTGACTAACATCTCCCATCTCCCTAAAAACGCTAGGACTCTGATCTCTGCAAATTTTTTTTTCCTCTTAGATTAGGGAAATGGACAGTCAACAGCTGTTTACCACTGGCTTGACGAGATAAATACTTCTTTGCATTCTTTTACCCACCACTTTCGTAACCACATTAAGGTTACTTTGCACAAGGCAGGCAAAGGCAGCACGAAAGCCTTCTAACATGCTGTATTCACTGCAATCACGCTTAAAACCCAGTTGTGAAACATTACTCTGGCCCAACCACTTTCTAACACAGCGTTCCCCCTGCCTTCAGCTAGTGTGGCAGAGGAAGCACTAGCACCGATGACTGGCAATCACTGTCAGCACCACGTCTGTTTAAATCCCTTCAGAAAGGGTCTTCTCAGTAACCATACTGACAAACAACACCACAAGTTCCCAAGGCACAAAATCTTATCAACATCAGTACAAGGGAACTAGGAGTAGCAGTGGCAGCGCATCTTGTGTCAAGGTTTTGTAGTTAGAAAGAAATGTCTTTAGAAGAATTCTCAGCTCTAGCCCCTAGCCCCATTACACATTCTCTCCCACCACAGGCCATGGGAAGATGCTGTGATTTCACGTACGTAAGTGATATTACCTACACTGCCACGCAAGCACATGGCTCGCACACTCACGCTGGGAGCAAACAAGGCTCAGTACCTTTTCCTAGGCCACATGTGACTGACCAAATTTCAAGCTCAGGTGGCTATGCAGATAAAACACCATCCCTTGTTCCTCACCTGTATCTGTACCATCCAGCCATTCAAACCTGCTGCAGATACAGCCCTCGGACAAGGGAAGCCTGTATGGTAAGGATCTAAAACAGCTAACAAGAACAGCTTTTAAACAATCTAATGTGGATAACACACCAATATCCCTCAGGTGTTTGGGGAATTTGTGTTAGCATTTAATAGAAGTTGTTCTACAGCAAGTCACCTCCTAACCATGCTGAAATACCAGCAAGCCATGTCATAACCACTGCCTGTGTTGGGAAATGCTCAGACTTCCTACTCTTCGTATTTATCTTTCACCTTTATCCTCCCATTTTCCCCACGTTGGTCCAACTCTCTCAGCAGAATTAAGAGGAATGCTGATAGGGACATCATTCCCCAATAATGCAGCTGCTAACAATGCTGCGACATCACAGCTGCAAGGGGAAAGGGAGAGGGTGGGGAAGAGGATATGCCAATGATGTTTTCTTAACTTTGCTTTTCTAAAGATCAAACACAGACTGCCATAAGCACCAAAGCTGAATATCACTACTCATTTTTAATTCTGTTCAAAAGAGAATAGAATATGGCAAGTTAACACAAAGTCTGTTTGACAGGGAGATTTGTATTGCAACAATATCAATTCAGCCTAGAAAATAATTCAGAGCTGCTAAATTATAATTATAATTGCTGCCCTCCTTTGTACTTGTCTCAAGACACCCATTCACTGAGATGCGGTACAACACAGGAAAGGGTTCCAGCCACGTCTGCATTGAACACTTACCGAATTGTCTCAATAATTTCATGAGCAGCATCATGGTGTTTGTCCTGAAATAAAAAGAAAAGAAGAGATGTTTTCAAGAGCCATCAGGTGTGCTGTTTGTCAGAAAATTACAGGAATCTCAATCTTTTTAAGAACATAGGTGGCAAGCATACTAGGAAAGGAGTCTTCGATTGCCACCCAGGCCATTAAACCCATCAAAATGAGCCCTCTAAGAAAAGATAAGGCTTAAGGAAATACATTTTTCAAGTTTCTATGGACTAGCAGAAGATTTACACGAAGGAACTGTCATTCTACTTATTCCTTTGTCATTTGCCGAAATCAGGAATTGTGTGGCTGATACCCTTGAGGATTATTGGTATGCAGTAGGTACTTGACTGCAAGTTCCACAATGAACAGCTGATTTCATCGACCTAGCATCTGGTGCATGCTCACACCTCCATATGGGCAGTAAGATTCTAGCGCAGCAAATGGCTTTCTAAAATAAAGCATCAAATACACAGTAGGAGTGGATATCAGCATAGGAAAAAACAACCTCACAGCACACAAAAAAAAAGAAGGCCTGAATATGCAGAGCTTTTCACGAACTGAAAAGCAAAACACGCATGCACAGAACACATTAAAACCTGTGCATTACAAGTATACACTAGACTGTGAGGCACAGATGTTTGCCAACTTGATTTTGGGAGTCTACTCAGGAGCACAAGTGAGTTTAGCAAGTCATTCCAAATTCGTGCTAATAAAGCCCTTGGAGCTGCACGTATATGCACCATGCTACAAAAAAAATTCTATTTTAGGGAAGTTGCGGGAGTTCCTATATAAATTGTAGTATCCATCTTGTGAAGCCTTAGTTACCAGAGTCCATCTGCCCAAAGTTGAGGTTATATTTAGACGTTTGTTTCTTGACGTGGCTTTGACCTTTTAATTAGGAGTCCAGTATCTAAGGACCTTCCAGAGTCACAAGTGTAAAGGCTCACTCACTCTCAAATAATTTCCCTTGTCTTCTGCTGCAGAAATGTCATTTCTATAGAGTTACCAGGGGAAATTCTATAGCAAAGGGTAGGGACAGGCAACAGAAAGCAGAGGACTGGGGCAGGGAAAGGAAGGGAATGGAAGAAGAGAAACGCTAATGGACAGATAACAGCTGGGATTATTTCTATTTCTTCAAGACATGGAAGGACATGATATAAGTCAAATAGAACCTTTTTCCATCAGTATTACAGCTTTCATATTTGCACAAGGAAACAGATTTCCCTTATATAACCAGTTTATATACTTAGAATCAGCCAGTCTTGTAGAAGTTCTCATTCCAAGAAACTCTTATATAGCCCTTTAGATACCTGGATAAAAATCTCATGACTGAGAGAGACGGAAAGAAAGGCAAACATTTCTGAAGTCTGTTATATTAAAGGAACACTTCTTATTTTACTAGGAAAAGCTTTTATTTTCAGAATGCAAAAAGTTAACCCCACATCTAGGAATCAGACGAGAGACTAATCAAAGAAAAACAAAACATTCCAGTTACAATACCAAAAAGGAGAAAGAGCCAACATAAAAGCAGTCAGGACGTTTGGGATCGAATACGCAGCGGCCTAGCAGCCGAGCGTTACCTTGGTCATGCTGCATAACACCATGCCGATGCTACGCGAACGCCCCGAGCATCGCAAGCCACGCAGAACAGACCTGGGGTCGTGCTTCCTCCAGTCCCTGGCGTTCGCTCAGGGCCTGGACTGGGACGGCCCAAACCGGACAGAAACCAACAGCACCAATAAAGTCACCCAACTTCAGCTCAGAAATGTCAGGTAAGTAATTCTATTGGTAAACCTTGGCCTAGAAAACAGGGAAGCAACTGAACTAAAATCTGCTCCTGACTCTCAGTGCACATACAAAAGAAGAATAAGCATGCAGGAGGAGGACTTTTCTTTCTTTTCATTTGTTATCTGCAAAGTATAAAAATAACCCAAGACAGTCAGCTCATCCATAAACATCCCCTATAAATTTTCACCTTTCGCTACACACGGAATTATCACAGTAGAAACCCCTTGGGCTGATCTAGCTCTTCCAGTAAGCTGTGTTCCTGTATAGTAAGAATATGCTTTATCAACATAAGCACATTATACCGGAAAAGCGAATTCATGCTTATTCTGGCATAACCATTTTCTCTGAAGAAGTTATGTTCTTCGTTGATGGTTGTGGACAGTTTCAGTGCTAGCAGAACATGTGGAGAAACCCCTTGTCTTCATGAAAACACCCCTACAAATGAGCACAATTGCTTAATTAATGGATTCCTTGGTCTTGGGTTAAAAAAAGTGAAACGTAAATTAAAAAAAAAAAGGCACAAATCACATCTACAACTACAAATCATCCAATTTAAGCAAGTGGTTTTACTAACACAACCTCATGTGGAAACTCCAGCCAGAAGGGGCCTTTCTGAGTTTAGTCCGTGTCATTATCCAGGAATAATGAAGTTGAAAACAGTTCCACATTTACTGCCGCTAAACTTTTCATGTTGAAACACTTACCAAGTTTACTATAGTCTATCACTAACATACTTTGTCCGAGTAGACAAGCTCCCAAGATCTCATGCAAGTCTTGCAAACAAAACCAGAGATGATCTCCTAACATTTCTGCAAAGCAGAGAAGGCCATGGAAAATGGAGGAGGGAAGGGAGGGAAACAGATCTAAAAGAAATACAGAGCCGTTTCCCTTTCTTTAGAGAAACTTTCAGTCCCATTTCAACATACAGTTGTAAGCTTTAATAAGAATAGACATTAAACAGCACCAGTCATCACATCTGTATTCATGCAATTGTTTATGACACTGATAGAGAGTCTTCAGCAACTCAAAAGGCATGTTGAATAGAAACCTCACCACAACCTCGGACTCCACTCCGACCAGCATCAGCCTCTGCCCATCATCCTCTCAAGCAGATGCCCTGGTTTTGGCCAGACACACAACTGAGCTCGGGGCAGCAGCTTGAACCCGGTTCATTTTACAGACCCAGTGGCTGAATGCCGAAACCAGCGGGTTGGGAGGGACTGACGGCAACTCCGGACGGCTCTGCTGCAATCACAGCAGTCTGACAGACCTTACACCGGGCTCAGCCAACAGTCAACCCAGCACACTCGAAGATGGCCTGAAGCTTCTCAAGTTCAGACACGGTTTGGGGGCTTGGGGGGTTTTTTTGTTTCTTTTTTTTTTTTCTTTTTTTTTTTTTTAAACTTTTTTTCAGGCTGCAGTGGCCCATGACCAACACCAGCATGCCAGCTACACCTCTAGTGCGGGCAGGTGATACAAGCACCTCGTGTTATACTTTAGCAAGCAATCATCCGCGAGAGCACAGCTTTACACTGCATCTGCATCCATACTCGCAATGCTTCGTCAGTAAAATATCCTGGTAAAGAGCCTCCTACAAACAGACTGGCTATCAGTCCTGGAATACACTGTGCAGAAGCCTTTTGGACGAGTCTCAAGAAGCGTATCTGTTCTGTTCGCAGTCACGAGATGATGCCACGGTACGTTCTGTCACGAAGAGGAGTTCCATTCATCCTCCGACTCTGCTCCAAGCTGTTCTCCCTCCCTCCTCCCCTACACACTGATGTGAAGCATACTACGTGCTGCTTGTTGGCCTGGCTGTACTTCTGCAATGTTCTTATATTTATGTAGCTTGAGAGGCCCTCGGAATCTTCTGAGCCACATAAATGGAAGCTATTCCATGAGACAAGACCTTATCTCTCTAATGTGGTCTATGCACTAACTATTTAGAGTAAAAAGTTGCAGTCTATAGTCATTATTGAGAATGCCCAAAGCTATTCATAGCAAGTTTATAAAAAAAAACCTAAACACACATTAAAAGTCAGTTATTGCAGTCAATTCTCTCCAGCTGAACTTTATAATAAAGAGTTCTTATTTTCAACCTAAACGTTCAATTTAAAATTGAAACGTGAGCTCCCAGAGAAAATTCAGTAGTTTTTGCCAAGACATTTCATTGGAAAAATAACGGAAAGAAAGCAGACACTTTTTCAAAAGTCACTTACAGGAGAATCCAATTTTCTATGGAAAACAGTGGAGAACAGTTTCAGCCAGCACGACTGAACAGCTTCACAGTTCCGATTCTTACAACAGATTGCTCCATCCACATGTTACTCCAACTCTAATCACAGGAGTTAAGAGTTTGAAGGCAGAAACACACCCACTGCTATTCCTTTTAGCACACTGGTGCCCAGAAGCCCTACCAGCATGCACGACTCCTGCTCGCCCACCGTGCCAAGCAGAGTCCTCCTACAGAGAGCAACAAGCCACACTAGCAGGTTCGCCGTTTAGGACACGGACATGAGGCCATAGAGCAATTTTTAAGAGTTTGATCTTTCCCTTCACCTCTTCTCCAAAAGTTTCCCATCCTGATTGTTCTCAGTCAGGACCTTTTCCTGCAGTTTAGGCTCAGGCTCCTGGTCACAGGGCGGGAGGGGGGGAAGGAGAAAAAAAGGATAATGAATGTTTCTGCGTGCTTCAATGCTCGAGTCAGCCAGCCCTCTTCGTACAAAAGACATTTTGTATCTTGCAGATATGAGAAGCTCCATACATGGTTTTAAGGGCCAAGTAAGACAGTGCCCAAAAGCTCTTTCCAAATATGTATTTTCATGCAATCAGCTTCTATAATCACATACTCTTTGTTTGTTAACCCAAATTAAAAAAAAAACATCGTCAATATGACCAGAACTTACAAGTTCCCAGTCGTAATCACAGCTATGACTCTAACACCTATGTAAGAGAACTAAAGAAGCCCAAATCATACCATGCGTCATATGAACAGCACCAGACACATTTCAGTTATTTATACATAACTTTGTTCTACGAAGCACCAAATTTCTAATAAAAACAGCTGAATCAGAAGTATTTTGCAGAACACTACAAGAGCAAGAGAAAGTGAAAATTACACCTCGTTACATTTTTGCCACAAGCTAGCTGTTACGAAGCCTCGAAATTCACACCAAATACAAAGCACGCACACTCTTCCACCAGGTGAGGCTGGTTTGGTTACAACATTTTTTCAAGTTAACATCCCTCAGGAATCTTAATGGCATTATTTTGAGATAATTCTGTATTCCAGTACGGTATCCTAGACTCTTGGGTGTATTTGTACAGGACTAGTTATCTCACAGTGCAACAATTCGTGCTCTAAAGTGAATTTCTAACCTAAAGCAACAGATTTAAACATTATATGTTTCTTCCTCAAACACAAAGAACACGTTCAATTAAATTGGGCAGTCGTCATTGCCTGAAGCAAGGAACAACACCCTAGTGCCCTTCCAAATTCACATCTTTTTATATTTAGGTCCTTCTTATGAAAGTATGCTGATCCTCGGGGATAAGCATAAGTTGGGGCTAGGGGGTGAACGCTGGATTTTTCTAAACTTCATTTCCCCACATGCAAAGCGGGATCCTTGTGAGATCTCATCAGTCTACACAGCGCTACGCAGTAAAGGCAGGAAAAAAGCCCAAACCTGCAAAGCTGAGAGGAGAACAAATGGTTTGAAAATCTGGATGAGGTCACGAAAAAAAGAAATACAGCTCATGCGCCTTCAATCACTAGCTCTCAAAGCACCACACACAGAACTTCAAGACCCCTTATCTACTCTTCATAGACAGGAACATTTTTGCACTTAGCTTTGGCTGCCCAAGACTAAACTGTCCCACAGCAAAAGCAATTCTTACCTTTGCAGAGCCAGTTTAGCGTTTGACTCACTAGACCACACTTCCTTCCCCAAAAACAGGCTAGGTGACCAAAGGAGCTCTTCAGAAACGTGCAAAACAAGCTGTGGTCAAGAATTTGCAAAGCAGAAGGAAGAGATCTCACTGTCGACCAGATGAATCCAAACAATTCAAAGAAAACAAAACCCGAAACAAGCTAGTTACAAATAAATCAATGGCAACACTCATGTACCTTTTAATGATTCTTTAGATATCATTCTACTTCCAACACTTCAACCAACTGGCTCCCAAGTGCTAAACATTGACTCCGCTCATGTATTAACAGAAGCCATTTTGATTTGCCAAATTCTGATCTGCATAGGATCTATTTAACTCACAAGACAAAAGAGGTCAGTCTCAGTAGCCCCTGGTTTTAAAGAACAGCTTGGTTGCCTGTAGTGGCAGCTCTCTCCCCAGGCAGCGGTCCATAAATCCAAAGGAGAGGATGTTACAGCTGGAGACAAGATGGTTAGCAGAGATCAAAAAGATGGATTAGGAAAAGCCAATCAATCTTGCAGAAGGCTAGTGGGACAAGTGCCTCTTTCATGTCCCCTAGGTTTCCTCCATCTGTGGAGGATGATAAGCATTTCTCTAGCCACCACGAAAGGCAACGGGAGCTACTGCAGCTGCAGCTTCCCCACAGGAACCAGGAGAGCATCCAGCATTCTGCGTGGCACACGGATGCCCTCTCAAAACCACTGCCTTCCGCCTGTCAGAAGTTTGCGTTCCTCCTCCCCCAGGGTTTAACTTAATTTACACCTTGTCTAGAAAGATTCACCCGTACAGCTTCTATGTCCAGAGCATGTCCATATTCAACACACCTGCAAACAGTGGTTGGCGAGAGCCTGTGAAAAGCCAAAACCAAAGTACTTCCAGCTGCTACAGCAGCCAAGAGCTGCCTGCGGGCCAGCTGAACAAAAGGGAAGATCTCAAGCTCTGCAGTCCTGCCAGCTAGTGCCTTCAGCCACTTCACATTTTAAGGTCTTTGCCTCGTGCTCAAATGCTAGTTACATTTCGAGTAAGGAAATGGGAAAGCCTGCTCTGTGCAATATTTCATACTGTATAGCTAGACTTTGTTTAATATTACCAGATTTTATCCCAAATCAAGATTGTGTCACTTAGCTCCCACAGCAACAACCAAAGCACAAGTTTTCTTACCAAGACGAAGACCAAAAGTCTTTTTTGAAGCATCCAATTACTGTTGTCCCCTTAATCAAGAAAGTATAAGGACATTCACAACTATACATATATATTAGTATGTATAAAAAAAAAAATCTCCTGCAGAGAACAGCTTATGTCTGTTCTTCTCCTCCCAGCCTCAGAGAAGCAGCAAGGGAAGCAAGAGTTACCAAGCCCGCATTTTGAAACCCATCTCCCACACAGCAAGAGAGCAGACAAGTTTGATGTGGTTTCAGCAGTTAGTAAGTTTACTGTCACACAAAACTAAATGGAAAACATGGAGGGCATTATGGCCTCCTTAATGGCTCCATAAGGACTTCTAAAGGAAAAAAAAGTTTGGCCCAAGATCCAAAATATACTAAAACTAACAAGTTAATAAAGGAAATAGGCATTAGAAAAGAAGATCCAAACTGCTCCAGGTAACCCTCATATAGCATGAGTACAGGTGATGCAGAATTTGCAGGCAAGACAGTTGTGGATCTGGTTGCAAGAGGGACTTGCACTTTCACTGCAGCTACCTAAACAACAATAAAACCGCTCTGCCTTTCCACACAGCAGTTCCAACTGTTGCTACGGACGCTGCAACAATGCAAGAGGGAATGGTTCCCATGCCAGTGTGTAGAAGGGGCTGTATAAATATATTAACATGCAATGACTCTGCAGGAGTATCTAAGGCAACAACCACATGGGACGGTTACAGCAGGATGACCTACTGGCTTTAGTCTGCGTAAACCAGACATAGCCCAGACATAAGGAAGAAGTAGTTCTAATGCAAAAAGATAGACTAGTTAAAAAGAGTTCAAAATGTTTATGTTGGAATATATAGTGGAATGCAACTATTTTGGTCAAATATACCTTGCACTGGTATATCCTATTGCCCTTTCAGTTAAGTTTTTGGCAATTATAAACGGTTCCCACAATACGAGAGCCAGAGGGAGCACACGGATGCTGTAGCAATCCCAGCAGCTGAAGCAGCACTATGTGTATGTGCAAAGGAGCACGTGTTTGCTTATTCTGGGACAGAGCGGACTGCCGGGCTCTCACTCGAGTCAACAAGAAAGGCAGCCCTACCATCATTTCACAAACAGTTTAAACCAACCAGCCGCCTGCCTTGCCACCGCTTCCCCAAAGCCACCCCTTGCTCTGGGCCAGCAGTGCCTGTGCACGCACACAGCAAAGTCAGGGAAGGCCTAAGCTAAAACTAAACCTTTTTGGTGTTTTGGCTTAGTTACCTTTCAAGACCTTAGACCAGTTCACCACACCAGTGTACAAACACACTGTTATAAGGGGGAGGGCAGCTTAGACACAACAGCAAGTGGACAGAGATGGCAAGAGCTGTTTCTACTTGCAGACACACCAGTTTCAAACATTCACCTAACCATGAACCATGGTTTGTGTTGATAAAGAAATAACCCTCCCATGCAGCAATAACCGGAGAGGTGGGGGCAGCAGAAAACAGTTGTATACATCCACACTGCCAGAAACAAACCTTTATGTGAAACCTAAGCAAAGGGTTACTGCTGGTAGAAATAAATACCCAGTTCCAAAATCGCTGTTGCCAAAAGTGGCTACCATCTCCTTCTCAAGCCTACAGTCTTCCCACGTCCTTGGTGGGTGCTGGGAGGCAGCTCGTGGCACGGCCTAGCTCTTCCTTCGTCAGCACTTGCTGTCTGAACAGCTGAGCCCCACCTCCTGCAAGGCAAACTGGCAGGCCAAAGGGAAGCATCCACTGGTAAGACAACATCTTAAAAAAAACTTTACATTCTGTAAAGATAACTCAGGCTTGGACAGCTCAGAAATTCTGCTCCTACTTGACACACAAACATTCTACATAACAGCAGTTAGCAATAAAACCTTGTACTCTTTATGAAGCCCACTGAGCTCCTAACGATGTTTTGTGAGGTACAAAAGAGAAATACGAACGGTTACAGTTTTCCCCCCGTGAGCTTCAACTTGTGCTACACCTGGCGCAGACTCTGCACAGTATACATCAACTTCCAAGTGCCAACCATTTCTAAAAGCTTCCATTTTAAAGACTCGTAAATGACCCCACAGCATTACAATGTATTCTTCATATGTTGCAAATGACCATTAGTTCTAACAAGCAGGATGGAAGCCAAAGCGAGACCAACGCAGACCCCAGCCCCCCACTTCCAAGGGCCCGAGGCCGCCCCGCGCCAGCGCCCCGTCTCCCACCACCCAAGGGCTCTGTTGCCAGCAGAGACGCAAACAAGAGGGAACCACCTGCAACCCAATGGAAATCCAGCTGAGGAATGAAAAAGCAGCCTTAAAAGCTCCCACTTTTTAGAATTTCAGAAGCAGATACTGTCAAACACTAATAATACTGCTGAGTTCTAAGAAGTAAATGACAAATTAATGCCGAAACCTCAGGAAACTGCCCTTCACATTACACAGAAAAGATCAGAAAGTTTCTCAATTGCAGAAACAGCATTAAAACCCATTAATTTTTACTAAGAAACTTCCTCAGAACTGTCTGCAGTGTTTTGGTTTTTTAAAGTTTCCAAAGCTTCATTTAGCTGTCTTCAGTAGTTCCTTAGATTTTTCAACTAACACTAAAAAGTTCTTTCAGTGTAGATTTTTAGGAAACTCTCATTCACTCATGAAATGAAACAAAACAAAATACTCAGAACAGGAACTTTTTCGTTATTCATAGATCTGTTCATATCTATGAAGCCATCATTTCCTGCTGTAAAATATACTCACCCTCTTCCTATGCTCTAAAAATAGTACCTACTCAATTTGGTATCTATAGCAGCATGTGGCCATTATTATCGTATATTCAGTTTTATTTCTTGTTCCTGTTCAGAGTTAGTTTTGTCTTATCTTTAATAATTAATACAAAAGTAAATATATTATGTTCACAATTCCTAATACGAACTTCTCCCGCTTCTGTGGATCCTTCTGTTAGGAAGGAGAAAATAAATTAAGCAAAAATATTTTAAATATGTTGAGACACTTTATGATTATTAATCTGTGATAAATACACTATAAGGTGGGGGGGGGGGGGAGCACCCCACCTCTGGTCCTTGTCTTGATCATTAGGGTAAAAAGCTTTAATCAGCCAGTTAAAGGTTAACTCAAAGCAGGAAGAAGAAAAGCAAGGCAGTATGAAAGGGGAAAAAGAAAGAAGGAAGAGTACAAAAGTAGACGTATGGATGTCTGGGGAGAAGGGTGATTAAATTGCCCATAAATCTTGCATACCAAGAGGTAAGATATTTTGCCTAAATTCCCAGGAGAAACACAATTCAGTCACCTATCTGAGACTTGAAAGGATAATCATCTCCATATATATTAGGGCTGCCATGAAGGACAAGAGTTGGAGTTGCATGTGGTGGCATGGATTTCCCTTGGCACACTAAAAGCTTTCAATACTGCGTCCAACTGTAACTGATGGGTGAATTTTAGGTAGATAAATTTGAATTGCCTGAGCTGGAACTCTGGCCGGGACAGGAACATTAATCCTCACTCATCTGCTGACAGAAAAAAAAGAAGAAAAAAAAAAAAAGGCAGTCTCGAACAGCTACTCTGTCTTTCAACAGTTACCTTTCAGATAATTCCGTTATATGAAAAAAATAGAGTACTGTGGTCTTAAGATGCCATACAAGAGAACAACTTTTACTTTTGACACAGAAATGCCAGGAAAAAACTGTACGTTAACTGAACTCATGATTTATATTGCATCCAACGGGTCAGAGCTACGAACAAAAGCCAGTCTGAAAACTGAACAAGTACCAATTGTCACTCATGGCAAGTTATACTTCAAAGGGTAAAGCCCAGAAGAAAACTGCTATTCTGTAATACCCACGTGCTGCGCAATTAAACGCTGTACGGTTATGGTCCTCCTCGCCTTGTGAGGCCACCTCACCTCCCAACAGCACATTGCTGGGTTCCCTTTGGCATTCATGAGCAGAAAAAGTACAGAAAAATGATGCAACTGTGCCAACTCTGTCATTTGCTTCTGTTTATTTGCTGGGCAGCAAGAGAAACCCAAGTACTTTTGAAATGATCAAGTCAATTATTTCCCAGTTTTACACTATTCACTCTCCCCACTCCATGTTTTTTAAGAACTGGGGCAGGCAGAGAGGTGTTGAGAAATCGGAAGTCTGCTGAAGTTTTCAAACCTTTTCCTCACTAGAGAAGTTTCTATAAGTAATTAGTCATCCCCACAAACATTTCCCAACAAGCTGCATCGACAGCATCTATTAAATCAGAGAAAATCCCCTAACCTCTGCCACCGCTGCCGAATTTCTGGGCGATTACTCAGGGCGTGAGGAGGTTTTGCCTGGCAAAGCCAGCTCAACAGTTTCCTCCGCTCGCCACCCCCTCCTTTGTACCGGCACCGCTGCCCTGGGAAGGCAGCATGAGTCAGATTACAGATCAGGGCGGAGGGGGGGGCCGGCTGTGAAAACACTGGAACATTTTTTTCCAGCCCAGATATTTCCAGCGATCCAGTTCACAGAGCCGCCCCACACAGAGCTTCACAGCAGCACAACAGAGGGTCTGCCACCACGCGTAGGAACGGCAGACAGCGGCTGGAGGGGCAGCCTCACCATGCCCCCCCCCGGCACCCCACCTTCTCCCTCCAGCACAAGCTGATCCAAGGGAAAACCCACACGCACGTGCAAAACGTGCAACTGTTTTCCAGCAGCTCATCCTGCCGGAGTGTAATGGAGCATGTAGCAAGGAAGGGCTGGATCTGCGCGGGGGGAAACAGCAAGAGCAAGCGGCTGGGGGAAAGGGGGCACGGGGCCAGCCCTCAGCAGCAGCCTGCAGCTCCAGCAGGTGAGGTCCAACGCCAAAGTACCAATTTAGGTCCAATTTAGGACCTTCCTAAATTGATCTTACCATACTGTGCCTTGGCACTCAACTTCAGCAACCACTCCCGTACCTACCTCGCTGCCTGAGAAGTCAAAGCTAGTCATCAGAAAAACTATTCCCAGTAAAGCTGTGGGGGACACACAAGAAAAGCATTGAATTCTTAAACAAGGTTTGTTATTCATCTCTACCGTTGATCTTTAATTTCAAAGGTGACACTCCCTGCTGGGCTGTGATTTTCATTATCACTGCCTGCCCTTGAGCCTTCCGTGCACAGCACATTCCTTTGGTGACAGAATGGTATCAGCTGTATCACCCACCAGTGGAGAGAGGGAAAAAAAGAAAAACCCCCACACCACACACACTCTGCACCCTTCCACCTGTACAAAGTCCAGTATTACCAAGCTCGTATCCCGTTACTCCTGGTAGCACAGACACGTACACCTCTCCAACAGCTGCAGGGTGATGCTCTGACAACACTCAATTAGCCAACGAGAATTTTTTGCCATTACAGCTGAGTGGGAAGTCAGCAGCAAAGAGGAGGAACACAGACAAATCAATGAATTATTCAATCACAGTTGCTAATTTGGGGGCTTAAGCTTCAGCAGCTCCCAGCAGAGGTACCTCACCCTGGTAAGATGTGCACGATGGCACAACCAGGACTGTCCCCTCCTGGGACAGAGTCAAGGGCCTGAGATTTCCAGGCTGGAAGATAGGAACAAACTTGGTAAAAGATATGCAGAGCATAACCCTGCTGGGGCCACAGCAGCTTGCCCGTCAGTGGCCTGGGCGGCAGGAGAAGGTCCCAGGCACTCTCCCAACACGAATGCCTCGTCCTTACAAGTCAAACAGGGACAGGGGGGACACGACACACAAAAACCTGACGCACACAGAGGTTTGCAGTTATCTTTTGGGGGAATGCTATTCAGCAGGCGAACAACAGGAAGGCCTACCAGATGAAGAGAGCAAGGCAGGACAGGCAGATGTCTAATTCTGAAACTTGAAAGGACTTGCACACTATTTAACATGAGAGGCAGCGAGTCACTCGCAGCCGCCCGGGTGAAGGACGCAGTGCCACAACCGCGTGAGCCACTCGAAGCCAACGCCAGGCCCACGCTCCCCTCACCACCTGGCCGTGCCTCCCCGTCCCCCCACGCTTTGATCACTCTGCAAACCCGGTCAGGGCAAGCCTAAAGGAGAGGAGATAAATGAACCACAGTGTCCTCTCGCTCCCAGAGAACAGGCTTTTCCACATTCACAAACCCGTACGTTGCAACAGGGTGCAGTTTAGCAAACATCGATTTTGGTGACAATCATCAGCTTCAGCAGCTCCTGTTGCTCAGTGCTGTATGCAGGCAATCCCCCACGGGTGCCAGGGATGTATCAGCAGAACCGTGCCAGACCAGATTATGGAACTGACCCAGATTTAATTAAAAAAAAAATTAAAAATAGCACCCCACACACCTTGTTTTCCCCCCACACAGTAGGCTGGGACTCCTTAAGCAGGAACTGTTGTCAAGAGGAGTTCAAAGTACAACCTCAGACACCTCACAGATCAGGCAGAGCTTATCATGCTATGAAAAATCTCCATGTTTAAACCTAATAAATATTCAGATTTATCTACAGTAAAAGTCAGAGACAAGACAATGGACCAATTTAAGGACAATTCTCTGGAATGAAGCTAAACATCTGCAAGTCTTAGACCTACAAGGGGACTTCACTCCTCCTATCCATCAGATCTAAAGCACCAAGTTGTGCATATCAATACTTGAAGCATGACTACAAATGCCATCCCCTACAGGCATCAGCCTATTTAAGGCCATCTAGATCCATTAACTCTGCTCCTCACCCATTTGGGCACCTCCCTACTTCCTTTATCCAGGCCTGTATCTCATCCCATACCAAAATTAAAATTTTTAACGCAGTATCACTGGTCTCTGACAACCTAACGCAAGCACAAAACGGGGCAGGTATGTGGGAGTCAAGGAGTCAAACGGCGTACAAAAGAATAAACTCACTTCAGCTCTGATTAAGCAGGGCACTCATAAAAACAGAGGTCAACATCAGAAAATATTTTGTGAGTCATGAGGAGAGATTACTCACCATGCACTATTCAACTTACTCATCACAGTGTGCTACGGACAGAACTGCTCACCATGTATTCATTAGGAAACCGTGGCCTTTCCTTTGAGAAAAGCAGAAGGTGGGGGAAAGAGTCATACTTTCAGTTTTGTGTGTAAGCCAGTGGGAGGCTGTATCTGCAACACCAATGCTCTCTCCTCCCACGGCCCTAATTAGACTCGGAGGGAAATACATGTTTCACATCACCCTCCCAGGCTCTTTTAGCATCCCAACAAGCACCAGTTTGGCAGCTGAGCTATTACGCAAACTCAGCAGTCTGAAGAGACCCCACTTTTCCTATTATACGTGAAATAAGCAGCACTCCCGCAATAAATAGACACGTTATTAATCCAGGCATCCATTAATACGAGAGATTAGACCCTTAGCCTTTTACGCAGCAATACCGACGCCGCTAATTTAAGATGTAGTAAGGGCATAAAAATAGCCAAGTTACTCAATGCAGGGTTACATCACGCAGCGGTGCTCATCAAGCAGCAGGTCTACAATACCACTCAGCCTCTGATGTCGGGAAAGATGATTCCCTGCCATTCCTGGCGCTCTCACGAAAAATAATTAGCCAGGACTGTGAGCTTTCCCTCCCCTTTCTCTCCAGCTCCTTTAGAAAAATATATCTCACAGCATACAACAGGAAGCAGCAAGAACGCTGCTAAATAAAACTACTTGAAGTGTATGGTTTTCCCCCCCAGGTATCCCACCTTGCTTCCTAGGAACCAAGCAGCAGAAAGAGTGGTGAAACTAAGAAATGTTCTGCTTACGTCAAACAGAGCCGAGCTCTAAAACCACAACGGTACATATACCCTGCTGCCAACTCAAGGCTGAGCCAACGAGGGAAAGAAAGTCTACAGTTCAGCAGAGTACAATGTTAGCAGGCCAAACGCTGCCATGTACAGAGAGGAGGATTTATTTCTCAAGCTCCCGAGTTCATCTGCTGCTGCAAAGGCCGGAGCTGCAAGCGGCGCGCGCGTGTGTATGCATGCATGCCCACGCACGCAAGCGCACGCTTCTGTAATATGCGGCGCGATCTTTTCACCAAAACTGCAGGACGGAATATTGATTGGCTCCAGACGAACCATCCACTTCTGTATTACCGTGGAAAAATTTGCAACGCAAAGAGGACGGTTTAATGGCAGGATGTTTGGGTTTTGCGGTATTTCCTAACACACGCAGATAGCACATATGGATAAGCACCCCTGCCCATTGCATTTGTGATTAACTGGAAAAGAAAAATCTATGTACTCTGCCATCTTCAGAAGCGGCTGCTCAAGTTTTCCTAAATTAACTAAATCCTTATTTCCCATGCTGCAAGCAGCACTAAAACGCACAGTGGGGGGGGGGGGGGGGGGGGGGGGGGGGGGGGTGTATTTTTTTTTTTAAGCCTGTAGGAAGTTTTGTGAATACACATAAAACCCTTTCTTCCTTCCAGATTAATCCCTAACCTATGTAATCTTTAACCTATACTTCACGCAACCTGCTTGGAGACACAAGTTAATATTTGGCGACACGAAGAAAACTGAACTGGTCATCGTTGTACTTTCAGTTTCTGTCAATTTAAGCAGAGCGCGCGCCCGCGAACACACACACGAATGACAGAGCTGCCCGAACAGGAAAGGCTGCATTAACCAGCGTGTGCTGGAGGCTCCAGCTCCGGGAGCCGCCGATGAAAACAGCACGCCAGCATACATGGAGGATGTTTTGGAAACCACAGATACAGCAAGAGCACCAAAAGGCAGGCAGCAGATAGGAATACGCAGCCATCTCCCCTGCCACAAGCGATATATTTCTAATCATTCACACACAAGCACGTTACGATTGCCAAGCGAGCAGCAATATCAGCAATATCAGCTGCCCCAGCCTGCGTGTCCCAGTGCGTTCTCCCCGTGAAGCAGCACACGTACAAGAGCAAAGCCTGAAACACAAGGAATAATCAACAGTACTCAGGCCAAATGAAATATATATAGAGAGATTTTTTCTTTTACAAACTGTTCTCAAAGGTGCTACAAACAGTTAGGGTAAAAAATTGTTCAAGGATTGGTACGAACCCTACACACATAGATAAAAAACCCCTCTCAAGCCTTTCGCCTCTCGTGAGATTTTCACTAATTCGCACACGGACATTGTTATCAAGGTCACACATCCCTCACTCAGGGCTCAGGAGAGGCAGGGAAAAGTCAGGCAAGTTAGAAAAAAACCCGCCGCTCACGTAGCTAAACAGGGACAAGTGACATTTTATTTGAAAGCATGCGGATTACGGCTGCCATCAACTGACAAACCTGACTTGAATTCTGTTCAGACTAAATAAAAGAGAAGCTACAAGGGCACTCGTTCGAGGGAAAGGCAAGCGGCAGCACCAACCCGTACCGGAGGCAGAGCCCTGCTTCCCTCCCCACAATTAACGCTTCTCCTCGCTTTATTTCCACTCCTGCGACTGGTTTTGGGGGGGTCCCCCCGACCACCCGAAGTCGCGGATAACTGAGGCGGTATTTCTCAGCCAGAAAGCCCTCTGGATTTCACCCCGCTCCAAGCAGCGCTGGTTATTAACCAGTTACAGGAGCCGAGCTCAGGAAAACACGAAAACTTTTCATTAACCAGTCCTCCTCCTCCCCGCCCTTAAGTTTAGTCAACCAATTATAAAAAGAAATTAGGGATTTGACTTCCAGGGAGCAGCGGCACCCCGGGCTGGGCAGCCCGGCAGCCCCTCACCCTCCCGCCCGCGGCTTCGGGGGTGCTCCCGCATGGGAAGCGCCACCGGATAAATAACGCGAATTACTCCCGCTCCCAGGAAGGGCACCCATTAACGCACTGATTAACAAGTGACAGAAAGCGCTCGGGGGGGAGCCGCGGCGGGCTGGGGAAGGGAAGGAAGGGAAGGGGCCGGGGGAGGCGGGCTGGGGCCGGGGGCCCGCGGGGCTGAGCGGGGCCGCCGCGGGTGGCCGGGCCCGGGGAGCGGGCGGCGCTGACAGGGCGCGGGGCAGGTGCCGGGCCGGGGCCATACTCACGTAGACGGGCAGCGGCCAGGGGTAGACGGCGGGCTCGGCTCCCACGGGCGACTTCAGCCGGAGCTCCAGCCTCTCGCCCATGTCGGCAGCCGGAGAAGGAGGCGGCGGCGGCCCCGCACCATGCTAGAGGGGCCGGCCGGGGTGGGGTGTGGCGGCCGGGCCCGGCCGGGGGCGTGTGCGAGGTGCGGCGGCGGGGGGGGGGCCGGCGGGAGAGGCGGGGAGGGGAGGCCGGTGCCGGCGGGGGCGCCCGCTCCCCTCGCCTCCCTCTATTGTCGTTAGCGGCTCGCGGGGCTCTCCGGCGCCGCCGCCATCTTGGGCCGGCGTGAGGCGAAGCACAATGAGGCGCCGGGGCCGGGCCGGGCCGGGCCCGACCGACGCGCCAGACGCGGGGGGCGGAGGCGGGCGCGGCCTCGCGCTCCCTCCCCCTGTCCTCAGCTGCCCTCCCCGCGCGCGCCCCCTCCCCGCGCGCGCCGCCGCCCCCGCGCGCGCCCGCCCCGCGCGCCGGCGGGGGGCTTGGCGGGGGGGGGAGCGTGTGCCAGGCGGCGCGGGGCACCCACGCGCGAGCTCTGCTCCTCGCCCACGCGCGAGGGCCGGGCGCGAGGCGGGCGCGGGGGGGGGCGGGCAGCGGGGCAAGGCCGGCACGTTGCACCCGGGCGGCGGCACAAGGCTGCGGTGCCAGGCGCGGGCAGCGGCGCGGGGCTGCCCGGCAGCGCTCGGGGTGTGCGGGGCCGGGGCACCACGGGGGGCGGTGCGGGGCTCACACGGGGCTGGGGCGCTGCGGTCGGGTGGTCGTGCAAGGCGGGAACCCGCTGTGTGCCGGCACAAGGCTGGCATGTGGCACACAGGTAACAGGACAAGGCTGCAGTGCCACACGTGTGTGACAGCACAAGGCTGGAACACAGCGCTCGGGGCCGTGCAAGGCTGGGGCACCCCGTGTGACAGCGCAAGGCTGGGGTGCCCCGTGTGACGGCGCAAGGCTGGGGTGCCCTGTGTGACGGCGCAAGGCTGGCACGCAGCACTCAGGTGGCCGTGCAAGGCTGGGGTGCCCCGTGTGACGGCACAAGGCTGGGGTGCCCCGTGTGAAGGTGCAAGGCTGGGGCACCCTGTGTGACGGCACAAGGCTGGGGTGCCCCGTGTGACAGTGCACAGCTGACACACCGCATTCAGGTGATCGTGCAAGGCTGGAACATTCCATGTGACAGCGCGAGGCTGGCACGCGCATTCCCGTGGCCGTGCGAGGCTGGAGCAGCCCGTGTGACAGCGCAACGCGTGCGCGGTTCACTAAAACAATGGAACGAGCCCACGTGCCACGTGGCTGCTGGTGCAAAGTCTGCACCCAAGTGACAGTGTGAGCTTTGCACGGTGACGCAAGGTCACGGTGCAAGGCACGTGTGTCACATGCGGGTGACGCAGCCAGGGGCTTCCCGTTGCACGTGAGCAAGTGCTCCGGGCTGATGCAAGGGGCTCCGCACACCTCCGAGTAGGAGCTTTACCGGGATGGGGGATCGGGAGCCCCCAGCGAAGCCGAGTCGCGGCCTTGCGCCAAGGCAGCACCCTGCGTGGGCAACAGCGCGTCTTCCGACGGGGACGGGTGGACGGGGTCCATCGGCTGCAAACGCCAAGCGCGGAAGGTGCAAGTGCTGCCCTGGGCGCAGGGAGGAGCAACGGGGGGCAGGGAGCTGCTGTGCCAGCAACTACAGCCTTACGACACAGTGTAACCTGGTAGTAAGACTAAGTGCACCCCAGCACGGTCCTGGGGCTGGGGCTGTCTGACCGCTGGCGCGGCCGGCGCTGGGCACGGAGGGAGCCGGGAAGGGTCCTGGGTGGGTGAGGGCTGGCATCCCCCGGCCTCTCTTGTCCCCCGGCCCCTCTTGTCCCCCGGCCCCTGGGAAGCTGCCTGGGGCGGGGAGAGGGGTGACGGGAGCTGAGCGACACCATCCTGCATCTCTGTTGCATCTCTGTAGTACCCTGTGATGACCAGGAGCTCAATGACATCATTTTGCATCTCTATAGGTGCCCAGCAGTGGCCAGGAGCAGAGCGATACCATTTTGCATGTCTATAGGTACCCAGGCGGCTGGGAGCTGAGCGATAAAATCAGGTCTTTTGGGTGCTAATTTCCCTCATTTGGGGACATGCAGGTGCCCTGGGGTGTGGGGACATCTGGGTGACCTGCCACCCTGCCCTGCCCCCCTGCCTGGGGGTGTGGGGACATCCGGGTGACCTGTCCCCCTGCTCTGGGGTGTGGGGACATCTGGGTGCCCTGCCGCCCTGCCCTGGGGTGTGGGGACATCTGGGTGACCTGCCACCCTGCCCTGCCCCCCTGCCTGGGGGTGTGGGGACATCTGGGTGACCTGCCACCCTTCCCTGCGGTGCGGGCGCGGGGTCCCTCCTGCTGCTAGCAGGGCCCCCGAGCACTGTCCCCACGCACAGCGGGGACAGGGCCCCACGGCGGGCTGGGACCAGGGGGGCTCCTGCTCCCGGGGCTCCTCCGCTTGCGGGGACCGGATAATTCAGGCGGGAGGAAACGCTCCCCCAAATCAGCTATGGCTTGCAAGCCCTGCAGGGCTGGAAACGCGGGCAGGCACAGCCGTGGGTGGGCGTCACGGGGGTCACCTCGCCCCACACTTGCACCTTGGAAAGGGACGGTGCCCCCCGACACCCACCGATAGCTCAGCCGCTCTCCACGGAGATGCCGGTGCCTCGCAGGGCACGTGCCTGCCCGCAGAGCCCCGTGGGGTGCTCTGGGGTGCACATGCGTGATCCCTCCTGAGAAACCTGAGAAACCCCCGTCCGCGAAAGGCGGGGTCCACGCCGAAGGCTGGAGCAGGACGGGGGGAGCTGCCATCGCTGCGTCACGGCAGCTTGAGCGGTCTGAGCTGTCAGACACGGTCCTCGCTCCGTCGAAGGAGTGTTTCCAGCCGGGCGGCGTCGGAGCACCCGGAGCTCTCGCAGGTCGGTTCGGAGCCCTGCAGCTGCTTGCTCCTCTGTCGCCCTCAAAAGCAGCCGGTTTCTTCCCAGCAGGTGATTTTTAGTGGTTTTCAGCCCGTGGGACACCAGTGCATTGCCAGGCTGCAACACCCAGCTCACCGGGGCTCTCCGGCCCCCAGCTTGGCAGCAGGTGGCCCCAAGGGAAGAGCACCCGGTGCCACCGCAGCACCCACACCTTCACCGCCCTCCGCTGCCGGATGGGGCCCGGGAACGGCCACGCCACGCTGGGTGCTGGTTTCCATTTGAGAGCTGGAAGAGCAGCAGTGAACCCGCATCTGCCAGGGCCGAGCATCCCTGCGGGGCAGGAGCATCCCGAGGAGGTGCCCACGGCCCGGTCAGGCATCGGCGAGCCCGGGCATCGCGGCGCAGCCCGACCTGCAGCCGGGTGCAGCGGAGCCAGACGGCTTCTGGAGAGAAAACCAGCCTTTCCCCATCGAACTGGCGCTGGAAGTCGTGCTGGAGCTGCTGCCCTGCGACGCCGGCGTGGGGTCGGTAACACCCCGCTTGGTTTCTCCCTTTCTCAGCCGAAGACAGGTAAACACGGCTCGTGGCAGGATGCTTTTGCCATCTGTCTCCTCTGGCTGTTGTCCCCCAGCTCATTAATCGCATCTTCTGTTTATCCTGACGGAGGGGATGCGGGTCAGCCGCAATCGTGCTGCGGAGGTTGGGGGGCCGCCTGCCATGGAGCCGGGCTTCGGCACCAGCCGCAGTGACCCCGCTTCGATGCAACCGCATTCGCTCTCCTCCTGCGCCGGGCTGCAGCTCCGGGGCCGGGCAAGGCCACCCGCATTCGGCGGGTGTCTGCGAAGTCCTTCGGGATCCTGCTCCCTCCGCCACGGAGGCGTCCGATATTTGGGCTGAAAACCAGCGTCTCGGTTGGGGTCACAGCCCGCGGCCGTCCTGCTCCTGCTCCCATCGCCCCGGCAGCGTGCCTGAAACGCATCCTGGAGCCGCCGCTTGCCAGAGCGGGATATTTCCTGGCGAGGTATTTTGTACGTTGTTTAACACCTGTATCTCTTGACTGGTCGCTGCCTTTGGCTGAGACGAGCCAAGTTTGCCGGAGGCGAGTGCACAGCGCGGGGACGGAGACCTCGGGCTGGGACGTGCCCCCGCTCCTGTCCCCACGGCCGGTTGCTCCCTTGTCCAGAAATGCCTCCGAGTCCGGGTCCAAACTTGGCCGCTCTCCTCTTTGTATCCTTTTTTTCCCCCTTAAATGTCCGTACGTGCAGAAAGCTACATAACTAGGAACGCTTTTCTAAAGAAAACACTGAAATCATCAAGTCAGCAGTGCTTAAACTGCTCTGACTGCCTCTTAAATAATCAATTCATATTTAATTAGCTTACCACAAAAATTCCATTAAATTTAAATAAATAGACATGGCAGGAGTTCTCCGAGGCACAGCAGGCTCCGTTTAAAGAATTCTCTTTGAGTTCGTTAGGTTGGTCTTTAATCAGTTCATCGTCCAAGTCCTTGTGTGGCCCAAGCAGGCTCCTGGGCTGCTCATAAAGAGTAATGGAAGCTACGAGGGTTTCCCGGACGGACGCAGCCGTGCCCGGCCATCGGGCTGCCGTGCGGTGCTTCGGCACCAGCGCCCACGTCTTCTGGCAGGTAGCGGAGAGCAGGCTGGTTTTGAAATGCCTGCCCTAACCAGAAAATCCTTTTTTTCCCTGATTTCTCTGAGTTTTCCATCCGAGCAAGGAGAGGAAAGCAAGCAAGGGCAGCAGCTTGGTTTCGGCCGGTTCCGTGAGCTGAACTGGCCCCCGAGGGATGGGAGCAGCCCCAGGGCTTGCTCGGGCGGTGGGAGCCGCTCTGCCCCTTCCAGCAGCTCTGAAATTTTCCTTTTTTGGGTCTTCTTCGCCTGCTCGCCCCCGTGCTTGCCCGCAGCTCGGCTCTGCGCTGCAGCAGGACCCGCTGGGTGCTGCCGGGGCCCCACGGGCTGATGATCTTTCAGGGCATGAGGCACCGACCTGCAGCGTCACCTGCTCCAGAGCCACGAGATCGGCTTCAAGATCAGCAGCTGCTGGATGTTGCTGGTGCGGAGGTTTGCGGGGGCAGCGGTGCCGCTCTGCTCCCTGCGTTCGCTGGCCCCGCTGGCTGCAGCTCCCGGCTCTGTCCTGGCGCCGTTCAGAGCTGAATTGTTTTTTGCCACCGCCAAGTAAACCAGGTTTGACGGAGGGAGGAAGGGGGAAGCGCTGCGCAGCTCCCCGCATGCGGCCGCCCTTCTGGGGTGCCGGAGAAGGGAGGTTTCCCTGGGAGGCACCAGGACAGCGTGCGGCCAGCGCCCGGCGCTGCGGGGGCCCGCGGGCAGCCTCTCCCGCCCCACCGCTCCCGTGTCCCACCAGGAGG
This sequence comes from Phoenicopterus ruber ruber, assembly GCA_009819775.1. Classification (NCBI taxonomy): domain Eukaryota; kingdom Metazoa; phylum Chordata; class Aves; order Phoenicopteriformes; family Phoenicopteridae; genus Phoenicopterus; species Phoenicopterus ruber. The sequence goes on along the minus strand of CM020240.1, from coordinate 1,694,616 downwards.
CTGGGCCCTGGCCGGGGACCCCCCGGGGGCAGGCAGTGAGCAGAAGGGGGGTCCCGGCTCCTGCGGGCGTGGGGGGACGCGGGGAGGGCAGTCATGCACCAAGGACGTCTTGCACAAGCGATGCTCCGAGCACGCCCCGCACGAGCCGCGTGGCAAAGGCACCTCTCCCGAGCTCGTTGCCAGGCTGGCGCTATTCCCCTGGGGAATAACGCAGGATCGGCTCCCCGCAGCGGGACGCCGCCGCGCTCGCGGGTGCATCGACCCTCGCGGCCGGCGCAGCGCTGGCGGGGCAAGTGCTTGGCCACGGGGTGGGAGCCGGGGTGGGCGCGGGGGCTCGAGGTGCACGTCAGCTCCTCCGGAGACGCCTTTTCAGCGATGTCTCATCTCGAGTATTGACCCAATTTAGTTGACAATAACAAGTTAGATCATGAGGCGGGTTAATGCGGGCGAGTGTTCCCATCGGATTAAATATCCCAACGGGACCCCTGTGCATTTGCCCCCGGAATGGCGGGGCAGGCCGCTGGTGGTCCGCGGCCCCGGGGGACGGGGGCAGCTCCCTGCCCTGACACCGGCTCCCCGCGCTGCCGGCCCAGCCCTGCACAAGCCTCCCCTCATGCTGGGTGCCCACGTCTCTCTGTTTATTTCTAGTTCGGGCTCCCCTGGGATGGGGTTACTGGTGCCCTTCGTGGTACGTGGTTTTTCCTTCTCTCCCCCTGAAGCCTGGAGTGTGGCCAAGCTCTGTTCACTGTTTCGTGGTAGGACCAATAAAACTCGGGCTCTGCAAATGGCTCCCGTTGCACAGCTCGTTTCACGGAGCAGTTGAGCTGTTTAACCCCAGCTGGAATTGCGTGTCTCAGTCCCCCGTTAGCCTTTCAACGGCCCCGTGAAACAAGGCAGGACGTCTGACAACACGGACGCGAGCCGGGCCGGGCAGAGCTTCCCTTCCCCTCCTTGCAAAATGGCCCATGTGCAATTTTCCAATCCCCGTTTTAATTTCCCGAGGTCAATCCTGCGTCGCGCCAGGGAGTTCCCTTCCACATGACGGAGCAGCATCTGTCCTTTCCATCTGTCCCAGCAGCTCCTTGGGCCAAACCTCTCCAGGGATGCTCCAGCTGCAGTTGCCACGACGACAAAATGATGCAACAGTTTCCTCTCGGGATGAGGAAGCGGCATTAACGCCGGGGACCAGGGCGGGCGAGCGGCACCGCGGCCACGCTGGGGCCGGCAGAGGTCCAGGCGGGATAAAGCCCTTTGTGGTTGTGAATGTCCCCGGTCCGGTCCTCGAAACTGGTCTGTTTGAGCCCAGTTTGGGGGCTTTTCTCCCCAGTGAGACGTGGCTGCCGCTGCCGGAGCTGCCCTCGCCCAGGGATGGGAGTGGACATCATCAGGAGCCAGAGCCCCAGATTCACCAGGGAGCAAGAGGTCAACGGGGGGGATTCTGCCCCTCTGCTCCGCTCTGGGGAGACCCCCCTGCAGTGCTGCGTCCAGCGCTGGGACCCCAGCACAAGAAGGACACGGACCTGCTGGAGCAGGGCCAGAGGAGGCCACGGAGATGATCCGAGGGCTGGAGCCCCTCTGCTATGGGGACAGGCTGAGAGAGTTGAGGTTGTTCAGCCTGGAGAAGAGAAGGCTCCAGGGAGACCTTATTGCGGCCTTTCAGTTCTTAAACAGGGCTACAAGAAAGCTGGGGACAGAGTTTTTAGCAGGGTCTGCAGCAATAGGACAAGGGGGGATGGTTTTAAACTAAAGGAGGGGAGATTCAGACTAGACATACGGAAGAAGTTTTTCACACTGAGGGTGGTGAGGCCCTGGCACAGGTTGCCCAGAGAGGTGGGAGATGCCCCATCCCTGGAAACATTCCAAGTCAGGCTGGACGGGGCTCTGGGCAACCTGATCTAGTTGGGGATGTCCCTGCTCACGGCAGGGGGTTGGACTAGATGGCCTTGAAAGGTCCCTTCCCACCCAAACCAGTTGATGAGTCTATGGTTCCAAGATGGAAACAGCCAGGGGGACTGTCAGCCTGCTGCCGCACCGGGCGCAGCTGATGTCGGCCGAATCGCCGGCTCTGCTCAGCCCCCCCGGGCCAGACCCAAACCCCACCGGAGTTAATGGGGACGTTCCCACTGGAACAAGCCCAAACTGATCACATCTCCCACGTGGCCGGGTGCGCGGCGCCCTGCAGAGCCGCCTTCCCCGCGCTGCGATGGCCATGCGCCCCATGTGGGCTCCAGTGCCTGTCCCCGGCGTCCCCGCTGCCGGGGCCGTAGGGCACCCGCTGTCTGTCCCCACGGGTGCTGCGGCTGCCTTGGCACCTTTCAGCCCAGGGGGTGCTCGGGGAGTGCGGAGGGTTCCACGGCCGGCCAGGAGGTCCCCCATTGGGAACCAGTATGGGCTGGGGGAAGCACTGGGGCTGACTGGACACGACCCCCTCCCGGCTCTCCCCTCCACGCAGCAAACGCCGGTCCCGTGCGTGCACCGGGGCATGGCTGAGCCCGTCCCCTCCTGCTGCCCTTCCCCGCGCTCTGCCCTGGCTGCAGGTGAACCCTGTGTCCCAGCCGTCCCCCCAGTCCCCGTCCCCTCGGGCTGCAGCGGCCCCACCAAGCTTCCCCGTTTCCACTGCCTTAGGGCAGATCGGCGTTCCCGGGATTAAGGGCTCTGCCCCGCGGCCCCGGGATCCTGCTCCTGCAGGGGGTCACTGCCAGGCTGGGCGGGGAGGAGGGAAACTTCCGCCGCTCCCACCAACCTCCTGCGGGCTCGGTGCCTCCGCACTGGGCAGCCCGAAGGAAGGCGCCTCTGAACCGAAGCCGTGTCCCGGCTCCGCGCTCGTGGGCTGCCGCCGGCCGTGTGGGCTTGCCCGTGCGCCGGTGAGTCACCGTGCGGTGGCATCCGGGCCCGGCCGGGAGCCAGGCTGCGGCAGGATGCGGGGGCAAGAGCGGCCTGAGCGGAGGCACGGCCGGGCGTCCTGGGAAAGCCCAAACTCGGCTGGGCTGGAGCTAAAACCCCAAAGGGATTTCCCTCGCCGCAGAGGGCGATGTGCAGGCACAAAACGGTGGCTCCCGCCTCCACACTGAGCCCAGGACACTCTGGCACGCACAGCCCCCGAAATCTGGGGACCAGGCACCTCCCGGGCGCGTGCGGGCGCCCGCTCACACCCGCTTGCTTGGCTGTTGCTGGAAACCCAGCTCTGGAAGAGTGCTGGCACAGCTGTCGTGGGCCGAGGCCGACCCGGCATCCCGGAGCTGGACTGGGGTTTGCTCGGGTGCTGCCGAACCCCCCGGCACAGCCCGGAGCCAGGGAAACCCATCCCAGCTCCCTCCTGCCCTGCGCTGGGAGGTTTCTGTCAGAGCTCTGCTTTGCCACAGAAAAACCACCCCAATTTTGTCCTTTTAGGCTCTGCTAGAGCTTGAATCGCCCAGCGCTGTGGCCCTGACGTGCGTTAGCGAACGCCACACCACCGGAGAGCTCCCGGGGCTGCGGGATCCGTGCGGGGACCCTCAGCCCTGCCCCAGCCCCTGGCACAGCCATGACCCCGCACGGGGACAGAGAGGCCAACCCAGGTCCCGCGGGAGGGCTGGGGGGGTCCCGCAGCTGCCTCCCACCTCGGTCGCCCTTGTTTGCCCCCAGCGCTTGGGGTTTGGAAGCTCGGAGCTGGCTCAAGCCGCTGGGCAGCTTTTGTCCCCAACACTCCTCTTGCCCGGGCCCGGCAACCCCTGCCCTCCCTGCCTGCACCGCGGGAGGCAGCCGGGGCTGGGGACACCCTGGCTCCATTTTACAGGCGGAGAAAGCGCGGGGTCCGGTGGGCTCTCCCCAGCCTCCGGCTTGCCGGGCCGCGCCCACTCCAGCCTGGCATCACTTGCAACCAATTTCAAGCAAGGAATTAGACGTGGCATTTTTGAGCACAAGGCTGCGGTATTTAACCCTCGGGCTCCATCCCCGCTTCGGATCGGCACCGTCCCCGCTGCGTCCAGCTCTGCGCCCCCATTTCAGAGGGGACCATGGGGGGACAGAGGCGCTGGGAGGGTGGGGGGCGAAGGGGCCGTGCCGGCTGCATGTGCAGCGCGGTGCCAGACGCGAGTCGCCCGCCGCGGGGCCCGGAGCAGCCGCAAGCAGTCGCAGCGCACGCAGCCGCCTGAATGGGTCCCTTGTCCCCGCAGCGCCGGCTGGCCGGGCGCCCCGCTCCGTGCCTGGCCCACGGGGACACCGGCTGTGCCCCCTCCCCCACAGCTCACAGTCACCCGACACAGGGCACCCACCGCCCCCACCCTGACATGGCTGACCCCAACATGGGACACCCGTTTCCCAAACGTGGGGCACCCATCACCCCCACCCAGACACAGCTCACCCATCACCCAGATATGAGCACCCATCATCCCCACCCAAGCATGGGGCACCCATCGCCCAAACATGGGTCACCCATCACCCCCACCCAAGCATGGGGCACCCATCGCCCAAACACGGGTCACCCATCACCCCCACCCAAGCATGGGGCACCCATCGCCCAAACACAGGGCACCCATCACCCAAACATGAGCACCCATCACCCCCACCCAAACACGGGGCACCCATCGCCCAAACACAGGGCACCCATCACCTAAACAGGGGGCACCCAGCTTCCCCACCCAAACGCGGGGCACCCATCGCCCAAACGCGGGGCAGTCCCTGCCCCCAACACGGGACACCCCACGCGGGTTCCCCACGCCGGCGGGTCCCGCCGCCCCCCCCCGCCCCCGGCTCTCCCGGGCCGCCGGCGCCATCTCGCGGGGGCCGAGCGGGAGGCGGCGGAGCGCAGCGCCGGGCAGGGCCGGGCAGGACGGGCAGCGACGGGCAGGGCCGGGCAGGGCCGGGCAGGACGGGCAGGGCCGGGCAGGGAGGGCAGGGCCGGGCAGGACGGGCAGGGCGGGCAGGACGGGCAGAGTTGGGCAGGGCGGGCAGGAGGGGCAGGGCGGGCAGCGCCGGGCAGGACGGGCAGGGCCGGGCAGGGCGGGCAGCGACGGGCAGGGCCGGGCAGGGACGGGTAGGGCGGGCAGCGCCGGGCAGGGCGGGCAGCGCCGGGCAGGGACGGGCAGAGCCGGGCAGGGCCGGGCAGGGCGGGCACCGACGGGCAGGGACAGGCAGGACGGGCAGGGAGGGCAGCGACAGGCAGGGACGGGCAGGGAGGGCAGGGACAGGCAGGACGGGCAGGGCGGGTAGCGACGGGCAGGGACAGGCAGGGCGGGCAGGGACGGGCAGGGACAGGCAGGACGGGCAGGACGGGCAGGGAGGGCAGCGACGGGCAAGGACGGGCAGGGACAGGCAGGACGGGCAGGGCGGGGCGGGGGCCGCTGACCGGGGGAGGTGGCGGAGCGGGGCCGCGGGCGGGGGCTGTGCCGGGGCGACACGGGCACCCCGACAGGGGCATCCCAAGACATGGCACCCGGGCATGGGGCACCCCAATATGGGCACCCGGGCATGGAGCACCCCAGCATGGGCACCCCAAATGGGGCACCCCGGCACTGGGCACCCAGGCATGGGGCCCCCAATATGGGCACCCCAGCACAGGCATCCTGATGAGGCCACCTCAACACAGGCACCCCAATACAGGGCACCCCAATATGGGCACCTGGGCATGGGGTACTCCAGCATTCGCACCCCAAAATGGGCACCCCACCACGGGCATCCTGTCATGGGCACCTCAGTGTGGGAGCCACAACATGGGGCACCCCAATATGGGCACCCCGGCACAGGCACTCCAACATGGGCACCCCAGTATGGTCACCAGGGGACAGGGCACCCTGACGCAGGCACCCCAGTACAGTCACCCCAAAACGGGCACCCCATCACGGGCATCCTGTCAAGGATGCCCCAACATGGAGCACCCCAGTATGGGCACCCTGGCATGGGGCACCCCAGCAAAGTCACCTGAGCACAGACACACCGTCACAGGCATCCTGTCACAAGCACCTCGTCATGGGCACCCCAACATGGGACACCCCAACATGGGTACCCCAGCACGGTCACCCTAACACAGGCACACTAGCACGGGCACTCCAACATGGGCACCCATCACCCCACCTCAGGCACCCATCGCCCCGCTTGTGCCTGGGCCAGCAGCGAGGGGCAGGGACGTGCCGCGGGGCAGCGGCACCACGAGACCCGCACCCCAAAGTGCCGGCTGCGCTCGGGCTGCCGCAGCCCCTGGCCCGGCCGGGCGCCGGGCGAGCCCTGCCCGCGCCTGCCCCCCGTTCGGGGACGGGGCGGCGGAGGTGCGCGGCCCTGGGACCGGCGACACGGCCCAGCGGCACGGTCCTGAGGTCACCCCCGTGCGGCAGCAGTTGCTGGAGCCCAGCCTGAGTCCGGCTTTTGTAGAAAAGCCTATTTTTGCCCTTGGAGGCCCAATAGCACCAATTTCATGGTTCTTTGCCCCAAATCAGTTTACACAAAAATAGCGATTAATGTAACGCAAGCCAAACCTCGTTAAACCTCGTTGGGATGGAGTGTGGGCAGCGAAACACACGGAGCGCTCCGAGTGCCGGGACAGGGGAGCCCCGCAAGACGGTGAGAAAACTCCCAGAAGTGCTGCCTCGGGGGAAAAGCAGGATCAGGCCCTGAACGAGCAGCTCAGGTCCAGCTCCATGGGGATGCAACGGCCGGGCTTGCGTTTTCCCCCGACACCGGGACCCGGTGGCCGATTGCCGGAGCTCTCCCGTGGCACGGCATCCCTTGGGGAGTCTCACTGCCAGCGGCCGGAGGAGACGCAGCTGTGAGTGGGAAAGTTCCCTCCCTGAGAAAGCTGCCCGTGAAATTGCAACAGCAAAAACAGGAGGTGGCGTTATTTATTTAAAAAAAAAAAAAAATCCGAGCTGCACAAGCCATGAGACAAGGAGCTGGGAATTTTAAGGGCTTTAGGTATTACCTGTGGCAACGATCAGGGTTAGATCCACGCTCTTAATTGAGGGTGATCGTAAGGGAATTTCAAACCGTCCAGTGTTTGGAGGAAGAAGAGTGAAAAAGTCACTACTGCCCCAAATTTTTAAGGCTGAACCATGTTAGGCCACACCAGGAGGAGAAATCCTTGGAAACTCTGTCTGGGGGGGTCAAGTCCCGGGTCTAAATTCACCTGTAGGAGACTTTCCCCGGGCGCTCGGTCCCCAGCACCCTGCTCTGGGGTGCTGCTGCAGCTCTCCCGCCCAGGTCCTGCTCCGCGGCGCCGGGCGCGTTAGTGCCGGGGGGGGAGGTCGTTGCGGTGTTGCATCTCCCAGCCTGCGCTTCCACGGCTGGCCCTGTCCTGCAGGCGTGACGGTGTGACGGTGACAGTGTGACAGCGTGACGGTGTGACAGCATGTGGGCCTGGGCTCCCACTGAGCCGCTGGAACGGTTTGGGTTAAAACCAGGGCTTTTCGCAAGGTTTTTGGCAGGGCCCCCGGGAGAGCGGCGCTGGGACACCGGCAGAGGCAGGGGGGTGGCTGCGGGGGACGGTGGCAGCGCGGGTGGGCACGGCTGCCCCTTCTCAGCCCACCGCCTCATCCTGGATGGTGCCGTACGGCGAGGACTCCTGCGAACATAACTCGCACCCTTTGACTTTTTCCTTTAAAAAGGGAAACCTAACGCGTAGGGGCTGACGTGCGCAGCTATTTCTGAATTAAAAAATAAACCAACCCTGGGCTCCGTTCTTCTGCCGGGGTCCAACAAAAACAAGCTGTAAGTCAGAATCTGAAGGCAGAGCACAAAGGGGAAAAGCACTTGGAGCGAACGGAGACCCGTTTCCTTCCCCCTGTCGTAAAGCAGCTCAAACGCCCAAGCAGATCCCGGCAGGTCACGTCTCCGCTTTGTCTGCAAGCTCCTTTCCCTTTACTCCTCGTCTTTCCCAGATGCTGGAATCCCGCTCTGGAGATGAAGGTGGGGTGGGAAAGCGGCTCCTCTACATTCTCTTTTCTCTCTCCTGTTCCGCGGCACCACCCACCCGCAGCGGGACGCGTCACCGCCCGGGCAGACACGCGCACGGGGGTGATGTGGGTGTTCGGCCCGTGGGCAGAGGACGCGCTGCGGCCGTAGGAAAGTGGAACTGCTGCCCGCTCCGTGTCCACATGCGTGGTGCTACCCACGAGGCTCCGTGGCCGCCTGGCTGCCACCCATCACCTGTCACCGTCACCCATCACCTGTCACCCATCACCTGTCACCCATCACCCATCACCCGCAGCAGCTCTCCCACGCTGGCACTTGTCACCTGGGGAAGTGGGTGCCTGTATTTATGAGGCCACCCAAATCCCCACGAGTGTTAGGGACTGTGAGTGGCCACGGAGGTTGGTGCTCGCTCCCTGTGGGGTGGCGGCAGCCGGCGCCCAGGCTGTGGCAGCCTGGGGAGCTGAGTCCCCACGAGTGACACGGCCAACAACACCCACGGGCAGGAGGGACAGGCTGGAGCTCCGCCAACCGCCCCCCGGGCCCGGCCCGCAGGGGTCCCGCGGCAGTCAGCCCCACGGAGGGACCTCAGCCCCACGCGTGTCCCCGCCGCCCGCGCCCGCTCTCCCCCCGCCACGTGGGACATGCGGGAGCGCCCCGCGGGGGCGGGGCCAGGCGGTGGGCGGGGCGTCGGGGGCGGGGCTAGCTGTGGCAGTGACGCGGCTGTCTCTGGCGGGCGCGGGGCGGGCGGGAATGGGCGTGGCCTGGCGCGGAATGGGCGGGGCTGGAGAGCGGAGAAGCGGGCGGGCGCGGCTGGGGCGGGCGCGGGGGCGTGGTTAGGCGGGCGGGGGCGGGGCCGAGCCCTCAGCTGACCGGCCGCCATTTTGTCAGGCGCTGGGAGGCCGAGCGGAGCCCGGAGTTGGGGCTTGCGGCCGCCGGGGCCGCCCCTGCCTGCCGCCCGCCCTGTGCCGCGCCGCGCCGGGGGCGAGCACCCTCCGCGCCCCCCGCCTCCCCGCCCGGGATGTGAGCGGCCCGGGCCCGCTGGTCTCACCCGGCTCTAGCGGTAGCAGGAGCCGCGGCGGCCCCCCCGGCTGGGCCCGGCCCCTCAGCCCCGAGCGCAGGCCCCGCGGCCCGGCCCGGCCCCGCCGCCGCCATGGCGCTGAAGATGGTGAAGGGCAGCATCGACCGCATGTTTGACAAGAACCTGCAGGACCTGGTGCGCGGAATCCGCAACCACAAGGAGGACGAGGTGAGCGGACCCGGCCCCCGCCGCGGAGGGGCTGCCGGCTCCCCTCGGCGGGTCCCGGCGCGCCCGGCTCCCCTTCGCGTCGGCCTGGGCTGGCTCGCCTCATCCCTCCGTGCTGGCTGTCACCCGGTTCCCAGTCAGGTCCTGCTCCTCCGGGGGGCCAGGGAGGGGGGAGCCTGTCTCCACGCCGCTCCGGGCAGGGGAGGCTGCGCTAGGCCCGGCAGCAGCCGGGTGTCTTGGCCGCCCTGGAAAGGGGATGTTGTTTGGGGAAGGTGCGAGCAGGGCGCAGAACGAGGAAGATGACGCGGGGGTGTAGGCCGAAAGGGAAAGACTGAGGGAGAACAAGAAAGCGTTAGGGGAGCAATGACTTGAAAAGGAGGATAAGGGAGGGTCACGCTTGGTACTCGCTTTCCCATTTAGCCTGTTACTGTGGTGTTGAGATCCCTGGTACGTATAACAGAGGAATTCTTGCCTATTGCACTACAGTCAACTACTGTAGTCAGCTATGCATTCTTCATCGTGAAGCTGATACACAGGAGAGCTGAGTTCAGTCATAATTCATCTTTCAAATTATTCATATTGTATACCTTTGGCTAAAATGTATTTTCCTTGTTTCAAAGCTTTTGTAGGCAGAAAGCAATGGGATGTGTTGGCCTGTTATTCTCTCTTGTATTAGAGGCACGTGATCACGAAATTAGTATAGGTGAAATAACGAGTCATCAGGAACATGTTATGTGAGACTTTCCACATTGAGGTGTCACATGTTAATTGGGAAGTAACGGGCACTAAGGATATCATTTATGTTCATCTTCAAGTAAGTAGTCATGGCCTTAGAAGCTTTCTTAGGAATGGTCTAACAGTTATGCTTTGCTGGAATATCAGCAAATTGCTGTGGAGTTGGTGACAGGGTAAAAATATTTGTAGATGACAATATCTCTTCATACAAGTACAATATCCAAATGGTATCAGATGTGAAAAGTATCTGGAAAAGTTGTAAACATGTAACTGAAAGAAATACTTAATTTGGAAAACTGTGATCTTCATTACTGGTGCTGTTGGATGCAAATACAAAATACAACTTCCAAAACCACTTGAATGTTTAAATGGCTTTTAATCCTGTTGTGCGCAGGACAAGGTATTATTTGTTAGTGACGATACCTGGGAAGCTTTCATTTTTATATTGGTATACGTTAAATGTCTGGGTATTGATTTGTGACGGAGGGAAGATAGTGCTACTATGAGGTGTGCAGTGCCCTGCCAAACGTGGGAAGCTACATGGAGAAGTGGAAACGGCATGTTTATGTGGACACTTAATGTGTTATACTCAAAGCTGGAACAGGTGAAGAGCGTTTCTATGGAGCACTTCCCCATAGCATGCTTAGGCCCAGCTTTATGTTATGCTGCTTTTAGTCAATATGCTTTATTCTTTTGTGAATAGGACAGAAAATGTTTCATCAACTGTCGAACCTCTGACGATCCCCCTGATGAAGGTCCAGGCTGGTCCAGGCCTTTGTGGCACCAGTCCTCTTTGAGGAGGATTGAACATACTGTTCCTATTTCTAAAATATTTTTGTGACAAATAGCTCCTTTTCCAGGACTTCATAAAGAGCACAAGTGCTGTTACACAGTCAGGATTAACAAGTTCCTGTGCATCATAAGCCATACTGAGTTTGTTCTTAGTCTGTGACAAGAAATAGTTGAAATGCTTTGATCTCCTTTGGAGTTAAGAAAAAATACTCCTCAGACAATTTTGTAGGGCTCTGTGTGTTTGAAGGAAGTTGTTATACACACTCTCTAGGATTCAGTGAGGTCAAAGCAAATGTGTTCTCTCTTACTGTAAGAAAGAGGCTGATGTCCATTACAACAGTTGGACTGTAGCATGATAGTATTTTAAACAATGGTAGCTCTTTAGTTTGAAATACAAGTTGTGAGATTTTAAAATAGATAACTGTAGGGATAGTTCCCTTTTATATCCTCATGTGCACAGTAAAAATTAAAAAACGAACTTCAGGATGTGTTCAGCTGATCAGTAGACACTGCACTGGTGAAACGTGTGTCTTCTGGGTTTGGAATCCTTCAAAGATTTTGCTTAATTACATAGAGTGGGTGCAAATGGGACAGGACTGTTCCTTTTTCTAGATCACCTAGCTGAAGAGGGCTGTAAACCTTCTGTTACTAAGATGCTGGGTGTTGATTCAGCGCTTCCCAGGCAATGGTCATGGATGTTTTCTAGTGTTCAGATGATGTTACAAAATCACAAAATCAGAATAGTATTTTAGAGGAAGTAGCTGCAAAAATTCTTCCTCCTTTTCCTATAGTGCTTCCATTGTTCATTGTATCTACTAAGTGTTGCTCCAATACTGGATGTAGTTGTTAAACCGACATTTGTGTGTCTCAAGACAAGTGTCTAAGCTTAAGACGCACACTCTGTCCTATTCAGAAGAGCAAATTTGTTTAAAACAAACAGCAGCATGCTTTGGTGCAAGGATATTAGCTGTTGATCTCAGCTCAACAAGAGTTACTCGATGAAAGAGATGTCTCCGGAAAGGAAGTACTGTAGTTGTTAAACAAAAATGACATGGAAAGAATCGAAGGCATGGTTATTGCTTTGACTTCTGATTTCGTTATGCTTTTTGCAGAAGGTTAATTTGTTGCATGCGTTGGTTCTTGTCTTTGGGAATGTAATCGTATGGAAATTCTGCCATCACTTTTTTTCCTCATCTTTCTGGGCAGTCTCTCCTGGTAGATAGGAGATAGTAAGATTTATTCCTTTCCAGTTCCTCCGCAGGTACTATCACAAGCAAGTGTATCTGGTATTTCACTGACGCATTGAGGACGTGTTTGTAGCGCAGGATGTGCCAAAGGGTTGTCACCTCGGTTCAGACGTGGGTTTCTCAATACAGCTTTTCAGCAGACCTGCTGCATTCTCGCTTGATGGTTGTATGTTCATCCTGTGTTGCTGGGACTCTTAAGCGTGTACCCCAAGGCTTGTTGTGAAGTAAATGGAGCACCACGAGCTCTTTACCAGTAAATTTTAAGTGTCCTCCTCGGCTCACTAGAGGAACTGAGAGGGTACTGGAGGCTGCCTGGCACGTTAGCTCTCATCCTTGCTGCAGTGCTTAATTACCTGTCAGAGGCCACTTTCATTTTAGTTTCTGGTCTGCATCCAAAGCTGACCTGTTTGTTTTGAGTTTAAAGCACTGAAACTGGCGTGATGGTCTTCTGTAAGGATTGGGAGGTAAGGGATAGGCGTTAGTTAACACAGTCACTTTTCTGTGCAGACATACTCTGTCCATTTTCCAGTCTTCCGGGGAAAATTGGAGCTGCATCATCCTTCTGCGAAGTAAATGCTAGGGTGGAAGGAATGAGGTAGCGTAACAGCATTAGATCTTTTCCTAGTTTGACGTGTTGTGTTTACTTTTCAACAGTCTGTACAGATGCTTTCATCCCTGGGGTGTCTTCTGGTGCCAGTTTAAAGTTTGAGGGAAAGTCAAACCTGCAAGAAAGATTTGATCCTGTTCCATTCTCCCTGACCTCCACTTCTAGTGTCTCATTCTCTCTGTTTCATTTGGAAAATGAATCCTTTTGATAATGAAAGTGGTGAGTCTTTCACCTCTTATTAGGTGGTTTTGTACCCTATGGAATAACTTCTCCCACTTTGTGCCTGCTTTTTATGGATCTGCTATGCAGCACATTCAAGAGGGGAATGGCTTGTACCATAGGCTGTTCAAAGTGTAATGGATTTTTTTCCAAGATATTGCAAACAGAGAAATTATTTCCATTTAGGGATGTTCTCCTGAATGTGAAATAAAGGAAGGGATAATCCTTTCATGCTATTTGACTCTTGCGCAGTGTTTTACATTTGCAGTTAAGAAGTTTGTTGTTCCCAACAAGGAAGCTACTGTGAGATGCTATGGTAAGATGTTCTTTTATAAAACTGAGATGATAAAATAACAGAAACAGAGATGTTAAATGAGTGCTGCTTTGTCCTGTTCAGACCATAGCCCTCTGTTTCAAGTGCCTTTGATTTACTGGAGGACACTTAAGGAGGGAGAAGGGGTTAAAAAAAAGTCCTGCATGAAATGTCTGTGCACTTCTCTATTAACTTGAGAAAATTGCCTCCCTCTTGTTTTAGAGAATCTGCTGCTTGTGTGCCACGATTAGCACTTCACGTTTTTGGTAATTGATACTTTCAGGAAAAAGTGTATTAAAAACTTCACGTTTTCTTGTGTGTAGTGTTTGGTGATAAGTATGATAAGTATTGCTGGAGTGTGTCCAGAGACGGGCAACGAGGCTGGTGAAGGGTCTGGAACACAAGTCCTATGAGGAGCAGCTGAGGGAACTGGGGATGTTTAGTCTGGAGAAAAGGAGGCTGAGGGGAGACCTTATTGCTCTCTACAACTCCCTGAAAGGAGGTTGTAGAGAGATGGGGGTCGGCCTCTTCTCCCTAGTAACAGACGACAGAACAAGAGGAAGTGGCCTCAAGTTGCGCCAGGGGAGGTTTAGATTGGACATTCATAAAAATTTTTTCACCGAAAGGGTTGTCGGGCATTGGAACAGGCTGCCCAGGGAGGTGGTGGAGTCCCCATCCCTGGAGGGATTCAAAAGACGTTTAGACGAGGCCTTAAGGGATACGATTTAGTGGGGGACTTGGTAGTGATAGGTTAATGGTTGGACCCGATGATCTTGGAGGTCTCTTCCAACCAGAACAATTCTGTGATTCTATGATTCTGTAAGTATCTCATTGCTGGTTTACATTTAAGAAGTTGTTTTGTACAGAAGCAAGTTGGAGGAGCAAAAGGAGCAATCAGTGTTTCTGGTTGGAAAAAATAAAAATTAATTTCAGTTGATAATGTAATGCTAAACAAGAGGCGTGTTGAGTGTGTCCGTGCTGTGAAATACGTATTTCACTGCTCAGAAAGACTGGCCTTACCAAACGGACAGCATGTTCTCGCTCCGTAGGGACTGTTACTGAAGGACAGTGGACTTGTATTGTTAAAAAAACCTTCTCCTCTGAATAAAGGGCTGCTGCGCTCACCTGCACGCTTCCAGCTACTTCTCTGACACGTTTTCAGATGAAATGATAGCGTAAGGAGTTTTGAGGAATCTTTTAACATCACAGAAGTCTTTTGGGCACGGCCTGTCATCAGCGAGGCTGAAGACCATCTAATGCTGTGGTCTTCTGGCGGCTTGGCCTCTAGCCACTATTGCACTATTAGTGTCTAATGGTAAAGGATACGGGATGGAACATAATAGGGGAATTTTGAGGAATGCTAAAAAGCTTGTTGGTGCCCAAGAGTGAAAAAACAGCCCAACTGATAGGCAGCGTGCAGTTCATTGATGACAGACAGCTCTTTCAGTCACTGATGCTCGATCAGTTACTGCTTGTCATATGTGTGTTAATATCTTTGAAGGGAGCTCATTATTCCACCCACTTTCAAGTGGATCTAGAGTTGCTATTGTTAATTCTTCGAGCATGTGAATCACTGGAAAAGACAAAGTCGGAAATAGAAACAATACACAAAAGAGGGTTGGATAAGGACCTCGCACCAACTGGTAAGAAAGCAGACTAATAGTGGCCTCCAAGGTAGCGAGGCCCCGTGTAACCGTGTTCCTGCCTTACCTGCTGCGTCACGGGAAATAAAGGGCCTGGAGCCGTGGAACGCGAGCCAAGACGTGGGCTTTTTGCTGGTGTGATTACAAGCAGAGAGCAGCTGAGGCTTTGCATTAGTGCTGCCTTTCATTAGCTTCTTGCTTTCTCCTGTGTTAAATATTACTTAATTGACTGTGGCATAAGTGGGGCTAATAGCTTTGCTCCCAGTCCAGATCCTTTTGTAACTGTCTCTTCTGGGTTTGAAACACTCCAGACAGATCGCTCTCTCACATGTGTAAGTAAAAATTCTGCCTGGGCAGGTCCAGGGGAGAGGAAGAGCTTTCTGGTACCTCGTCCTAAGAAATGGAGTGGCCCATACGCTGCACCTTTAGCGAGGCCAGTGGAAGAACAGCCAGAAAAATCGAAGTAGAATGAAGATACGAACTACATTTCTGTGCTGGGGTCATCTTCAGAGAGTTGTTTATTCGATGCTTTTTGATGCAGATCTCCGCCCAGTGCTGAGTGCAGAAAATGGGGCATTTTGTGATTTCCTCTCATGTCGTCAGTGTCCACAAAAGTGACTGAAAAACCTCTTCCTCTACAATGTGGGTTAGTGAATATATTTGGTGTACAAGGAGTACCATTAGGTTTTTCACTTAGAAATGTTCTCTGGTAGCGTGTCCCGTTTCTGGTGCGATGTGAAGAGCAGCAAGGGAAGCATTAACCGACATGCATCAGAAAGACCCAGTCATGGGACCAGTTACACAGAAGCATTTGTATTCCTTAGGTTATTAAAAAAACCTGATCGTTCATGCTGAAAAATAGAAATGCTTCATAATCTAAAGGGGAGTCTGCTTAAATCCAGGTGGTAGGAAGTATAAAGATACTTGAGTAAGGTAAAAGGTGCAGAAAATAACATGGTTAGTGGTAGCATTAGCAGCTCTGAAGGAGTTGAGTGCTTTTTTAAATAAGAAGAATATATTCAAAATAACTTGCAATACTTACGAGTGCTGTTGAATACTGAAGTGTAACTGGGCATGAAAAAAATGTTTGGTTCTTAGCGGCTTACCTCCTCAGCCCCTGGCCAGTAGGCCGGTCAAACAGTTTGTAGACTGCGTAGTTGAGTGCTGCTTTTTGAATTAGCTGTTTCTTTTTTATTGTTATTACTTTTCTGACATAGCTGTTCAAACCTGATAGCTTTCGCTGAGAGATTCCTGTGTTAAAAGGTGTATAAAGGGACGTAGGTGTCAATGTGGGTACGTTGAAACTTTCTTCCAGTGGGCTCAATGTTCATGGCAAATTCAGGCTGCAGGATATGTGTTGCTTGTAGCTATCGCGGTGTGACTAAGCTTCAGCCTGGAGAAATGTGAGTTTTGGAGAGAGTGGTATGATTGTACGGCAGGGAGTAGGTGAACAAATTTACTTTAATTACACAAATATTTGTACTGAATTTAAGAAGTCAGCAATAGCCACAAACCATCTTTTTCTTCATTGTCCCTCTTACCTTGCCATAACTGAGAAGCACTCATAGCTACTATCCATGTTACATCCTTGTAATATTTTCAGTGTTACATTTTTATATAGTATTAATACATCATTAAGCATCTTTTTTTTGTGATGTTTCCATTTGAATTGACTCCAGTCAGCCGAGTCTTGGAAACAATAGATACTTTAGTTCCTTAGAAGTAAGTGACTGTTTCCTATACGTACAACAAAATGCGTGCTTGTAAGGAAGCCTGAAATTATACACAGAAATATATCTGGAACTAGCAAATCGAAAAATCTCTTGTAAAATTACTTGCGTAGCTTTTTGCATAGTAATGTAAAAATAAAAGTGTGAGTACATCTTGTGTTTGCAGGGATAAGCGCTTTTATCTGATGCATCTCTCTGGTCTTAAAAGTTGTCTGCTCAGGTATGATTTAGACAGCACGGGCCCCTGAGGATTGTTTAATTGCTGTGCAATTAAATTAACAAATACTGTGATCAGACCGGAGACGTATTTATGTTAAGGGAGTGATCAGACTGGAGATACTTTAAGGCACATCTCTAGAGCCTTGCTGATGATGCATCTATTTCTTTTGTGAAATCCCATCCTTCTGTGTTACGTACCTGTTCGGAAGATCGTATGTGGCTTTTTCTGCGGATCCTTATGGCGCTGTGGTGGTTTGGTTGGGGTTGTTTAGTGTCTGCTCTGAAACGGGTAGGTGTACGCTACTTAGCATCTCTCTGAATTTTTAAAATAAGGTTCAAAGGTTTTTATTGGTTTATGAAGCAGTTTAGGATAGATGGATGCATCATGCCAGATTTCAGTTGGTATGTATAGTTTCAGTAAACGTTAAGAAAAAAGTGTAAATTGACTTTTCGCACTCCTCCATCAGTGTAGTTTGGTCTAGGAGCCTTGCTGTCTCGCTTTGGTTGTAATAGGCAAGGGGTAGCGGATAATGCATCGTCTTTCTAGTAAATAACATAGGAGAAGACTGCTGCAAATGCAACGGCAAAGGTTCACCTTCGTCCCTCCTGTGTTTGTCACTGAAGAGAACAGTACATTGGTCTGGGATCTTAAGGCTACCTACAAGATGAGTGAATAAATCCCTGGAAAGCTAGGTAGCAAAGGCAAACTAGGACATGTTAAAACATGAATAGCAATACTGCTTATCAACAGCTGAGTGAAAGATAAGCTTGGCTTTTTCAAAATGCCTTTCAAGTTGTAACATGTTTTCTGAGCTCTTTATTGCATCTGACTACCCTCTGCACCATTTTATTTTGGCTGCTGCAGACCCGCTTAAATAAATGTTGTGCAATTTCTCAGTTACTGCTTATATTCTGTTAGAGGCTTATCTAATTTGCTTGGTTTATGGTTTTAGTGAAGTTAGTTGTGCGATAGCGTGTGCCTTGGAATTCTCTTTCTATCCAGCCATGGAGTGGTCTTAATGAAGGATCTTGTTACTTATCTCAAATAGCTTTTTTCTGCAGTATTTAAATAATAATATTTTTAGTTCTGTAGGACAAAAGTAAACATCTAATATGCTTATCTCTAGCGCCGTGTCCAAGTGAGTGGAAAGCTGCACGTTTTGCTTTATGCTCTTCTGTAACTTCAGTTGATTTATTCTGTGCTGTCATGGTACGATGCTTGTGTTTCGGGTACTGTAGTCAATGATAGGTGTATAAATTCTATTTGACTAGTTCAGTGGTGTTTGTTGATGTGAAATACTGCTCTTGGGAGGTTTGATAGAAGCCCGGCAAGTGATACATATTTCTTTCCAGCCTCCTTCCGAAGTTAGGACGTGGCAGCTGATCTGTGCTGTGCTTGTAACAGGATCTTCTGCTTGAAGCACAAACACATTCAAAAGTTGCTTCGCCTCTACAAGGTGTCTGTGGTGTAACTGCCTTTTGTGTTAAGCATCACAGTCATGTCGCGTGGCTTGCATCTCACAGGTAGTATTTCTTAAGATTTTCAAAATAAAAAAAAAAAGGGCAGTTGTTTTCTGGAAGTTGGAGCAGTGAGCATCTTCCTCTCATGTGAGATCGTCACGTGCTCGCGCTCAACGTGATTTCACGGAGTTAATGGCAAGCATATGTCTCAGTGCTACAAAAAAAGAGAAATCCTGCAGTGCTTAAAAGAAATGTCATTTTGTGCTTATTTCAGTTATTTATTTTTATGTTCTACTTATTCCAAACTTTTTCTGTTTTAGAAAGGTGTAGTTACACATTTACATCAGATCATATCTTGCTCCTTGTGGCATTCACTGTTAATCATCCTTTCCTTGAAACACTGTATTTGACTCTGAAGGTGCAAGAGAAATAGGGACTAATGTTCCCTGGCATTTTGCCGTTTCATCTGGGTGGAAAGCGCTTTGCTGTTGCACTAAATGACAGCTTTGAATCTCAAATCAGCTGCAGCGGATCCAGTGGATTGAGGCTGGATCCTGACGAGGACTTTGGAGGATTCTGCTGCCTTTGGTTTGCTGGATGGTAACCCAAAGTGGTAAGAATATGAGTTTGCCATCTCTTGGTTTCGGAAGATGGTGTGTGGTTGAGATCAGAGTACAGCTTCTTTAAGACTATTGGAAATGAATAGCTTTCATGATTGAATTTAATTTAAAGGTTCTGCGGTGATATCCATTCTAAGCATTAGTGTCTTCTCATCAGCCAACGAAAGCACAGCATAGAGTCACATTTCCTAGGAATGTAATTGTTGTTCAGTTAGATTAGTGATTTTTCAACTTCATTCACGTACTGCTTGAAAAAAAAACCTTAGTCTTTTGTGAACCTCCCTGAAATTGTCAGCAAACCCCAAGTTATATCTTGGCCGGAGCTTGGAACAAAGTTTTAGTGTTTTTCAAAGTTAATTCAAAAAACATGGCTTGGGAAATGAAAAATCCTATAAACTGACATTTTGGCTTCTTATCATGACCCATTTTTCCCTTCCTCCCTCCCTGTCTTTCAAAGGGATTGTGTCTTTGATTCTTGATACCTTCATTCTTATTTTAGCCGCTCACACTCGTTTAAATGCACAGATTTTCTGGGTGCGGTATTGGAATTCTTGAGGAATTTGGGCTTATTTTAAAAATTAGCTTGTGTGTTTTGTTAATGAATATAAAATGCTTACTGCATCTGTTTGGTGGAATACATTACGAAATGGCAGTTACGACTTTGTGCTGTATTCACAGCTTTGTGGAGTAATTACTGCTAACATCTGCATGCTTCGCTTGGCTTTTAGCTGCGCTGCTCTGTGTTTCTGTAATCTTCCTCCTTCTGAGGGATATAGGAGAGAAAACAATCGCCCAAGTGGTTGCTACGGCATTTCGTTAGGAGCCTTTTCCACGGAGTTGGGGAAGGCTCCCTTCCCGCTTGGCAGCCTAGCAGGAATAAAAGCTCCTCTCAGCTCTTTTCCCTGTGTTATCGTATGCCCTTCAGCTTTTGACTGCAGACTTGCAGCTTTGCCTGGATTGCCGTCATTCTGAGGGTGTTCTTTCGCTTAATGGCTCTGCTTGTTCTCGGCTACCCCAGGAGTGAAAGGCTGCCTTATAATTGCCTCGCTTGCTCAAAGCAGCCTGGCTGGGAATGCCCAAAGGTCTGTAAATATTGTGACTTAGAAGTGCTCCTCAGTTGACTGGCCAAAATGTGCGAGCAATTGAGTAGCATCCCGGGAAGACTTCAAGTAAAACTGTCACAGAATTAGTAAGGAATTAATTGTTAAGAAAATATATTGATATTATCATAGAATAGTTTGGGTTGGAAGGGACCATTAAAGGTCATCTAGCCCAACCCCCCCACAATGAGCAGGGATATTATAATGAATACTGTGAGCATAAATGAACTCTGAAGTATTTTCCTCTTGCATTCCTTTCTTCACAGGATCTCAAAAGCATTTAAGTAAAAACTGAGCCAGTTATATCCTGGGAAGTATGGGTATTTTTAATTACCACACTAGGAAATTGCTATATTAGAAGGATATATGCAAAAACTATCGGTGAATCAATGGGAAATGTATCAAGATTTTGTCCTGTTTCAGTATGTAAATGTGGGTGTTTTCCTGCGAACAGTTGGGCCTTGCTGAGTGACTACCATTTGCTCTTCATTGCATCAAGTGGTTATTCTCCCTTTCCCTGCCTGGTTGGGCTGTCCGAATTGAACACCTTGCAGGCTGCAGCGCGGGGCCCGAGGGCGTCGCTCAGCGTGAAAAAGCTTTGGTGCAGCCTCCTGTCCGGTGCTTTGCCAAGGTCAGCGATTCCACGAGCCAGAGACCGAGGAAGAGCTTCGCTGAAGATCCGCACACGCCTACTTGTTTCCTTCGTATTTATGTGGATGCTAAATGTGGTAGCGAATCTGGCTAGGGTGTGGTGGTTGGGTTTCAGATTGAAGTGGGAGACTAAATAGATCAGTTTTCTTCATATTGCTCTTTCATGACAGTGCTACTCCACAGAGATTAACAAAAAGTTAATGCCTGCTGATCCTTTAAAGCTTTCTATATATAGGGTCTTTCGTTCTTGTAGTCTTTTAGGATTTGAAGCACAGCTATTTTGGAAGGACTTCTTTCTGCTCTTCAAAATCCCTTATTTTAGTTTCAGATCTGATTCCGAGTTCTGGAATGTACTTTTCCACCCTCTTTGAAGGAGGTTGCTTGTTGTGTTAGGCTAACTGGTAGACGGGGGTTGCCTGCAGGCTACTGGGGCCATCGAGTGTGGCAAGTGAGTTGGGAGTCGGTGTTCGCCTGGGCCAGGCTATACATTATTGAACTTTTCTGTACTCTATTTTTTTTTTCCTCTCCTGGTCATACAGTGGTTTGCATTCAACTCCCAAGAGGTTTGCAGGAAACTGAAGCTAATGTTTAAATAGTGTGGGGATAGATGCTGTAGGAAATGACAGTAACGCTTTCTGGTTGTGGATGTGAAGACTGAGAACCTGCGTGTTGGTATTCTGCGCTGAGAACCAGTGCTGACCTTGCTGACCAAGATGTGGCAATGAGATACAGGCGTGAAGGATTCTGTGACGCTGTTCCAGCGTGCTCTTATGTGTGCATAAAATATTCAAGGCGAGGTACAATGTATTTGTAGATCAGTTGCATGTTGTATAAGTCGTTCTTTCAGCATTTCTGATTGACTGTGTTTTCTACTACCAGTTTTTTAGTTTATACTCAAGAGTTTAAACTTCCCGTGGGAGTCATCTGGTCCTGAGTCACTCTCAGGCGAAGGGTTTAGAATCCCGTATCTTCTGCGTCCTGGGAGCAGTCACCTGGACTCTGCGTTGTTCAGCATTTGGGGGCAATGCCATCTCCATTTCTAGCAGACGTGGTCCGTCCAGGAGGACAGATGGGTATCTCTGTAGGGGAAAGGCTTGTTTGGTGTTTAGCACGCCCTCCCGTAACATGCAGGTCCCCGTTGCAAAGATAGTATTTCTACCCCAAATACAGGCATTTAAGAATATCTTAAATTTCATCAAGTAAGTTGATTTGCCAGCTTTCTTCCGTCAGACCTTCCGAGTTACGTTATGCTGGAGAGCAGGGCGCCTGTTGGAGGGACCTCAGCAGGCTGCAGGGAGGGGGCAGACAGAGCTCTGCGAAGGTCAACAAAGACTTTTTTAGTAAATGTCTCAAAATAACAAATGTGGTTCCACCTGAGCTTGCCAGTGCCATGGAGGAGCTGGCTTTTATCCCTCTGTAAGTGCCAGGTTTGAGAGAAAAGCCAGATAAATTATTCTGCTTCTATAGAAGCTGTTAAACCAGTGAAGCGGCTCCTCCTCTGAATTACGCGTATTCACCTTGTGTCCTGATGGTGGATTCTAATTCTGATATCGCTAGACTCTAAATCATGGCAGCATAAATTGTTGCTACATGACTGCTGCTGGGAGTATGAAGTCCCTGCATTAGAATTCAGTTGCTACCTTTCTTCCTCTGGATCATTGCAGTGTCTCTTTGCCCTACAGACCTTGTATAATTTCTTTTTATTGTCACCTGTTATTTATTAAAAATAACATTCTCTGCTTCTAGCAGCAAACTTTTATGACTTGAAGCATGAATATTACTCTAGGACATTTGTAAAAGACCAAAGAATGGCTGGGATAATACACAAAATTTAGTGTAAAGAGGAGAAATGTTAATTAAAGGCAGGCCAGTAGACTTCTGTGTTGAAAATATCTTTTTGGTGGAAGGTAATGGTATTCAGGCAGGATTTTACTTTGAAACTAGGTAATCTGTTTCTGACCTGGTTCCTCTGGCAGTTGATTTATTTATATGGAATGTGAAATGCCCTGGTGCATGTGTGGCTTTCTAAAGAGATTATTTCTCTGCTTTTAAATTTTCATTATTTCTGTAGCAGATACCTTCAGTGCTTAGATCATAATTAATTGTGAACTGAAAGAATCTCTGAGCTAACCCTACTTATAAAGCAAAATCTGTACAGATATTTTTAAATCGTGCATTTGCCACATCCCTCCCATAAGCACAGACGTGATTGTTTGGAAAGAAATGAAGGACCAATATTTAAATGTAAACATTTGGCTCTCTGAATTACTGACCAATTCCTACAAATAACTGTTGCTTATCGAAATGTGTAAATGGCAAATTCGCTCATCTAAGTCGTGGACCAGGGAGAGGGGTGTCCTGGCCGTGTTGGGGGTGGATGGCAAGGGTTGCAGCCACAAGTACCCATATCCCATACGAGACCTGTGCCGTGTCCCTTCAGGCGTGAGGACTCTTGTGGGTACACATCTGCAGTGCCATCCGTACACGGTGTGCCCAAAAGAAGAGTAACTCGTAGTATTTTCATCAGTCGCCTTAAATTTGTGGGCTATTAATAGCGTTTGACATAGTTTTTTCTAGACACATAATGAATGGGTGATCTCTGACTTCCCATTGAGGTAAGTGACTCGTGTACGTTCTAGGAATGGTGGAACTCGGGTTTTGTTCAGAGCCCTAGGTACACAATCTCCATTGAACAACTTTTTTTCACAAATCTTTGAAACTAGAACTCTGGACTGAACAGTGTCACTGCGAGGGAGAGGGGGGAGAAGGGAAACCACTGAAGAAACATCTTGGTGTACTTTCGGTTTTGTAACATTGGTTGTGATGTTCCTTGTTAATGAGTAGTTTCATCAGAATTAAGTGCTTACCTAAAGAGAGTGTGTGTGTGTGAGAGAGATTTGGTGCTTGCAAATGATGAGTTGTGCTGCTTCTCCCCGCTAACGTGCTGGAAATCTATAAAACTGGTAAATGAGCACAAATTTTTGTTTGTTTTTCCTCAGGCAAAATACATCTCCCAGTGCATCGATGAGATCAAGCAGGAGCTAAAGCAGGATAACATTGCAGTGAAAGCAAATGCAGTCTGCAAACTTACATATGTAAGTGCCTTGCTGGGATATGATATAATGGCATCTTCATTTTTTTCTTTCTTGCTGACTACGAGCTAGTCTTTGATCCCGATGCCTGCTTTTCTTAGACTGCAGTTTCTTAGACTGTTGTAAGTGCAGGCTGCAGGTGACAAGGGTCCCCATGCCTCTGACGTCAGAGGCTGCGTATTCCCGTTCTGTTCATTGTGCTGGCACTGGTATGGGTACGATTTTATTTTATTGACATAGGTCAGGAAGCTAATCTGATTTAAAACTAATCCAATTTAAAAAGTTGTTTTCAGCTGGATTATTTCTTATCACACAGTTGCATGAGCACTTGAAACTGGTGTTTGTTTCTCTTTGCGCAGTCCTTTGTTGAGAAGGAGAGGAGGGAAATATTGTTTAAGAATTATTTTTGTGGTTCTGTTCTGTTTTTTATTAAAAAATAAAAAATCCGTGAAAAAAGCCCTTCACAATGATGCTTATATAACTGCATGTGTAGTACCTGGAATTAATGCAAACTATTTAAAACTTCTGGTTGAACTTCGAGACTTCTTTCACTTACTGCAAGTGGCGTAGAATGAAACATCATTCATAAACCTGATGTCTTATAGTATTATTTTTGGATTCTTGTTAATCTTCAATTTTGGGTCCCGGTATTGGGGCCGACGCTGTTTAACATCTCTGTTGGCGACACGGGCAGTGGGATGGAGTGTCCCCTCAGCAAGTTTGCCGACGACACCAAGCTGCGTGGTGCAGTCGACACGCTGGAGGGAAGGGATGCCATCCAGAGGGACTTGGACAGGCTTGAGAGGTGGGCCTGTGTGAACCTCATGAAGTTCAACAGGGTCAAGTGCAAGGTCCTGCACATGGGTTGGGGCAATCCCAAGCACAAATATGGGAGAAGGGATTGAGAGCAGCCCTGAGGAGAAGGACTTGGGGGTACTGGTGGATGAGAAGCTCAACATGACTTGGCAATGTGCGCTTGCAGCCCAGAAAGCTAACCCTATCCTGGGCTGCATCCCCAGCAGCGTGGCCAGCAGGTTGAGGGAGGGGATTCTCCCCCTCTACTCTGCTCTCGTGAGACCCCCCTGCAGTGCTGCGTCCAGCTCCAGGGCCCCCAACACAAGAAGGACACAGACCTGCTGGAGCGGGTCCAGAGGAGGCCACGGAGATGATCCGAGGGCTGGAGCAGCTCTGCTGTGAAGACAGGCTGAGAGAGTTGGGCTTGTTCAGCCTGAAGAAGAGAAGGCTCTGGGGAGACCTTCCAGCAGCCTTCCAGTCCCTAAAGGAGGCTACAAGAGAGCTGGAGAGGGACTTGTGACAAGGGCATGGAGTGACAGGACAAGGGGTAATGGCTTTAAACTGAGAGGGGGAGATTTAGGTGAGATAGGAGGAAGAAATTCTTCACTCTGAGGGTGGTGAGGCCCTGGCACAGGTTGCCCAGAGAAGCTGTGGCTGCCCCATCCTGGGAATTGTTCAAGGCCAGGCTGGACGGGGCTTGGAGCAACCTGGTCTCATGGAAGGTGTCCCTGCCCATGGCAGGGGGTTGGAACTGGATGATCTCTAAGGTTCCTTCCAAACTAAACCATTTGATTCTATGAATTTTGTGAGGTATCTTGACCTATTTTCTTGAGTCTCTTATTTCAGAAGTTTGTTATCTTGGCTTCTCTGCTCACAGTTACAGATGCTGGGCTACGACATCAGTTGGGCTGCTTTCAATATTATTGAAGTCATGAGTGCATCGAAGTTTACATTCAAAGTGAGTTCTCTGTAACTACAGCTGTACTAGCCGTTTCATTACTGTATTTAATGAATGCATTGGTACGTCGTGTTTTGGTTTGCTTCAATACAGAAAGGAAGTAGATTGTATTTGTTTATAGTGTATGGATAATACCTGGCCTACTAACATAGGCTTTTTCTGCCAGATACCCTGTTTTTTCACAAAAGATGATGGTTATTTTTTATGTGAAGACCACCTAAGGTTCCTAGTAGCAGGCATATTTTATTTTGTAATAGCTTTATAATTTTTCTTGAAAGGTCTTGTTCATGCTCTGTGTTGCAGACCTTTTTCACCAAACGGGGTGGAATGTTACTTCATAAGGATTAGTTTCCAAATTGGGCTTTAGTACCTGAAAGTCAGGAGTCGACACAGACAAAATAAATGTGATATTCTCCATTTCTCCTACTGACTATCCTACCTTATTTCTGCATCTGCATGGTCATTGAACCTGTGTGTTCTAACAAAGTAGAGAAGGTGAAGCTAGTTTTATTATCCTTAAGGTAGATGTGTCATCACTAGAGATGTTACTTGTCTGAGGTTATTCTTTCCTGATATAAGCCCCCTTTTCCAGAGAACCCTGTCATACCTCTTCTGTTATGCAAACCTCCTGCCTAACTGTTCATCTTTGTAATATTGTTTATGAAACTACCAGTTGTTGTTCATCTAAACATTGTCTAAACTTACTTAATTTTTTTTTCTCCTTGCGCTTTTACAGAGAATCGGTTACCTAGCTGCCTCTCAGTGCTTTCATGAAGGGACTGATGTAATTATGTTGACTACTAATCAGATCCGAAAGGTAAACTTTTTACTTCCATTCTTAATTTTTTCTTGCACTGTCTCCTTGCTTGTATTTTCAAATCTGTACAAAGTATTTCTCTTTAAGGAATGTAAAGGTGTTTAAGTAGAATTCTATTTACTTGGTTTGCAGTCTACTCTCCTTCCACAAGCTGAAGGATTAATTAAATACTTGGGAGCTGTCCGTAGGCCTCTCTCGTGCTCTCTCATACCAGCTCTCTGTTTATTCATCGCAGTGAATGGTGACAACAATAACCTTTGTCAATATTACTAGTCTCCTAGGCAGCCCTTATAAGAATGTAATGGGTAAGAAAAATGTCCCCACTCCTGAAGTAAAATGAGCAGTCACCTGCCTCCGCAGAATTTCTATTTGTGAGGGCCTGTTTTCTTCTGGTAACAACACATCAGGCTTTTGACTGGTTTGGTAGAATTGTGTGTAAAATGGTGATGAGTGTATGTAAGGTTGTGCTCTGTATTAATGTACTGAGGTGCGTTGTATTCATTTTTGTAGAGCTTTATCACTTGAATTTTTTCAGAGTTATTGGGTTGCAGGATTATTTTCCTATTCTTCAGATTACAGATATATTTTTAAAGCTCTTAAATTTAAGTTTTTAAAGTATCACTGCTTTAAAACTTGACTGATGCAGTACAAAATGTGCCTACATTTTTACCATTTAAGTAGCTAAAATGTCTTTTACCTGCTTAAAAAAGATCAGTGGGATGTTATCCAGTATCTTTCCTAAAGAACTAGTGCTTTTCCCTTTATCTGTTAGTGTTCTGCTCAGAAAAATGCATATTTTTAATAATGTCCATCCATTTTCTTTATTATGAAGATGATTTTATACTGAATTTGTCACTTACTAGGATATTCCTTCCTTTTTGTCTGAGCTTTTACTTAAAGGCATAAATAAAGATGCTTTTTCATGTTTCATTGATCTAGCAACTTTGTATTTTAAGGGACTATCAATTCTCAAAATACATTAAAACTGGAATGAATTGCAAAGTTTTGTTGCTCCTTAAGAAGCAGATTTCATTATTCTTAAAGTAGAATCTAATTTCCTACCACCTGCGAAAGGCTTTAAAATGAGATGCAAATGGCACAGACCCCTGAGGGCCTGGCTATGTTTAGCTCTCCTGAAGCAGCCTCCGTGTACGCGTGAATCTGGACGGTTGACTCCGGTGGTTCACGTGGGAACGCTCTGTGCAGCTCGCTTCGTGTTTTTGTTTCCTGATAACTGCACTCACGGATTGATCCTGTGATACTCTGTATTCAGTGAGGTCTGGTTTTATAATCTGTACTGGAACATACTCAGAGATGAATATTCGTGGTGTTAGGAGTCTGAAGCTTAGAAATACCTGACGGACTGTGTGGGATACTGACTACAAATAAATCCAAAGAAACTTGACCAATAAAATGTGTTCTGCCCCCTAGCTTGTGTTACGTCTTTATGGTGCTGCCAGCAGCTTGGAAGGAAAATAATCTCATTTCTGTAATAGAAAGATTAAGCTGGGACACTGTTAAGCGCTTGCCAAGAGTGCCTGTTCCCAGTGAAGTTGATGATAGTTGGGCTTTGACTTAGCAGGGTTAGTATTTAATACCAGTTTTTTAGGATTTGAAACGTTCGTGATCATGTCATGAGTCTTTAAAAGTTATTTGCCATTCCTAAATTACCACCAAGGTACGATCTCTCTAATTGCTTTTATGTTGCAGTCATCCAGCTATTGTTTAATTATGATTCCTCATGCCCATTATTACACCTCAGGCTACCCGTTATTTACCGGGTGTTGGAGGACATTCCTGTTAATAGTCGATACAAATATTCCCATGGAGTAGAAGCTCTGCTTCATATCTGTTGAGTGAATAAAATTGATTCAAAAAAAAGAAATTGTTTCTCAACATACTTTGTGATCTTAAGTTTTTGAGCCTGTTTTTCCTTTTTCAGGATCTGAGTAGCCCTAACCAATATGATACTGGAGTTGCACTGACTGGCTTGTCCTGTTTTGTTACTCCAGATCTTGCCAGGGACTTGGCAAATGACATCATGACACTGGTGAGTCGATAAAATTGAAATAACTTTTTCTTGTAACTAAAGAATGTTAAATTGTTCAAATCTGGTAAATATCTGTTAAATTTAGAACCGTTACATGTGAAAGCTGACGCTTTGTTCTTGTGGGTTTTGGGGGAGCCTTTACAGACCTTAGCTCAAGAGGATTAGTTTTGGTGATAAATGACAGTATTTTGCTCTCCCCTCAAAGCTGAGTTTTCTAAAAGTAGTTGAGTCTCCCCGGAAGAAATTTTGACAGTGGTGTGGACCTTGAGTTAGAACCCTTGGAACACAAATTTGCTAAGAGCCTGATTGCGATTGTTTCATTTACAGATGTCTCATACAAAGCCTTATATCAGGAAGAAGGCAGTGTTAATCATGTACAAAGTTTTTTTGAAATACCCAGAGTCCCTCCGTCCCGCATTTCCTCGCCTTAAAGAGAAACTTGAAGATCCAGATCCTGGTGAGTGGATTTCAGTAAACTACTTCTGCTCCAAAACATGTAGGCATAAATGCTATATTGTACATCTAGGTATAGAGCTTGTGGAGAGAAGAGTACCTGAAAAATGTTGTAGTCACCTTTTGGGTACTGATTCACCTGTTTAACAGGTAGATGAACATATGAGAGTTTTGACAGATGTTGCCATATTAAAAATACATTCTTTAAATGTATTTTCAAATACATTTCAAACCCAAAGCTATTGAAACTATATCAGTGGATTACACCTTAATGGGACAAAGCTGCTTAATGATTCCTGGTTTGTTGCTTACCTAACTTGACTATTGAAAATATTTCAGTTGATTTCAGGGTTTGGGTTTTTGTTGTTGTTTCCTGTGCTCTTTTACAAAGCTGCAGCTATTGGCTTGCAAGGGATGTACTTAAAATAATTTCACATCACGTAGTATATTTTTTTCTGTTTTTTAAATTTAAACTTTGAGTCCAGACTGCTGTTTGGGCCCTTCAGTGCAATTCAGCTGCAGCACAGGAAATTTGCAATTGCTCTGTATCATATTCACGCTTGTAGTCAGTCTGCCCGGAAGGTGCTGGTCTTCTCTCACTGCGCCAAAATGCCGCACACTTGTTTCAAGAATTGTGGGCAATGCAGTTCTGTGATGTCCAGTTGATGTGTGTGTGTGTTTAGAGAGAGAAATTTAATTGCATGTACCAGACTAATTTGGTGTGGGCATGTAAGATGCGTCTTCCAGGGACAATGTTTTTTAAAAAACCAAAACACACTCCCCCTTACAAACAGAGGAAGAATATGCTTACTTATGGTTTACGGAAAAAAGGACTTCCCTGTACTAGAAAACCCAGACTTTCTAGACTAAAATATTCCAAACTGAGAACAATCAATTTAGAGGCTGAGCGATTAGAAAGGAATGAGCTTGTCCAGTCAGATTGTTTAAGGATTCATTATTGTTGTGTTGTAGTTAAGCATGTCTAAAAAACATATTTTAAAGAAACAAGAGTGTGTGGAAACTTTATGGTTGGCAGGAGTATGGATTATTATGTTGTCCGTGTCCCACAAACAAGCTATCCACAGTCAAGGGGGAAGGAGGCCGTGTCCTCTTCTTTCTAATACTGGGCCCAAAGCACATACCCAGCTTGCTGATCTATTAGAAAATAGCCAAAATTAAATAAGATCCTTTCTCAGTTTGTTTTTGCATTCTTGTGTTTAGTTCACTACCTCGTGGTTGGTGATGAGGCTGAGCTGTTCCTCTTGGACACACAAGTCTGAATCTTTAGCTGCTTTTGTTCTGGGGGTTCTGCACCAGAAACTTCAATTAAATTAAGGCATTGATGAGATTTCTGCTTTCCCCACTTCTTTTTCCCAGGTGTGCAGTCTGCTGCAGTAAATGTTATTTGTGAGCTGGCTCGACGCAATCCCAAAAACTACCTTTCCCTTGCTCCACTCTTTTTCAAGTTGATGACGTCGTCAACCAATAATTGGGTTCTCATTAAAATTATAAAACTGGCAAGTATTCTGCATCTATATCTACAGGATTGGGGTTCTCATTAAATTACCTTGGGTGCAAAATAGATTTCTTGCTTGGAGGTATAGTTACTGTTAAATCGGAATAAAAAGAAACCAGGAATATCTTCTAATGTTTGTGAACATAACCAAAGAGAGAAAAATACTTGAATATAGCTTGGTTTAAATATAATGAGCTGCAATTTAAGTCGTGTTTTTATACTGTTTAAAAGCAGCTATTAAATCACTTTCTTGTCTGCACTTCTTTTTTCACAGTTTGGTGCTCTTACTCCATTAGAACCTAGGCTGGGAAAGAAACTGATTGAGCCTCTGACCAACCTCATCCATAGGTACGTATGAGAAATGTTACTTTGTTCATGCAGGATTGGTGCCTGTTAGGTCAGGACTAGGTCTGCGGATGCATTTCTGAACTTCTTGAGTCTCGGTCTATTGGCTTCAAGTAAGGTAATCACATCAGGACTATTCCTGAAAAACCTGAGTGAGATGAAATACCTTAAAGGAGAGTCTTTGGGTGTCTGACTGTCAGCATGAATTTCTCCAAAGCTTGCATGAAAATCAGAGCAATTTGCTTTCCTTTCACTTCATTTTAAGCCGGAGATGACTATGGAGAATAGATAAACTCTGGCTTAAAAAAGGCTCAGCTGTATAGTTGCTGCTTCTGTTCACCTACACGCATTTGGTTCTTGACTTTTTTGGAAATGCCTTACCCACCAAAGCAGCATGACAAAGAGTATATTAAAGTTCTTTCTCATGCCTTTGTCAGCCCAGACATGTTTTGGAAGAGGTTCCTTTAATATATGTCCTGAACATAGATTAGATAAATTTGAAGAGGTTTCCCTGTTCCTTGTTAAAGCTAGTTTGTAGTGGTGTTTTGGATCTAATTCTGAACCGAAATCAGAAAGTAGGTGCCTTGGAGGGAATACGTGTATTTTCCCAGTTATGAAAAGGAAGCATGATCTTATGTGTGAGTTGTTAAATGAAAAGGTTTGGTTTTCTTCATGTGGCAGAGCAAGAAGATAGATGGGAACGAGGGAATTTTAAACGGATATCCGTGTAGCCATGAGAGCAGCTCTAGCCAAACAATTTCTGTCCATCCTCCTAGTATACCTGTAAGGCTGGTTCATAGCAGACCAGCATCCTCATACCTAAAGAGGGTTTTCGCAGCAGTGACAAATACATACAAATTCAGCAGAAACAGTGTTTTGCCAGAAAAAGCAGGAAGATGGACAGTATGTCTTTAATCCTGCCTCTGCCTCCTCTCCCCCACTCCCACATTAGTCATTCATTTTATTATCTGTGAGGACTTAATCCTGTTCGGTTTGGTCTCCATTCAGTCGTTTTGGATCTCGTATCACTTACACGTAAGGCAAACGGCCCTGCCACGCACCACGAAATGCATAGGGAGCGAAAAGGGTTGTCTTGGTTCTGAGCGTACTAGTGACGCATGTGGTGTGCTGAGTGACCTTCACGGTATCGCTTCCGACTGCTGCCTCCAGAGCTGTTTGCTCGTTACCTTTGTAGACTTTGCTTCTGGAGTCTGCTCCTTTGTTACTTGTGAGGTTCGCTGTGTTTCCCTCTTGTGTAGATCAGGATTTGGAAGTACCTTTGAAATCCTCAGAATTTCACTGTATGCGTGTCCAACTGGCAAAAGTTGTCTTGAATTTAAGTTTTGGGAGAAATCGGACGTTGAAAGTGTGTTGCTCACTTAGAGGGACACGCAAGCGTGTACCTGCATGCCAGAAGAGTCTCCTGTTTGTGCGTGACTCGTTCGCTTTGGAGAGAGACTTGAGGTTCTCCATCTGCCTTATTGTGAATGTTTGACCTTGGGCAGATGATGTGATTTGATCCTTGGACAAGATTGCTTTAGTGCTCTGTGACTGGTACTGAGGTTTTGAGTAACCACTTCCTTCCCCATCCCTTGTGTTCCAGTGCTGTTACTTGCTGCTTCTCAGAAGATTTTTTTTTTTTAACATTCAGTAGCCCTCCCTCCCTCCAACAGTTTTTGAGTGAAAATCTAGTTTGAAGGTATATGGAACAGAATAGTGGCAATTTCTTATGTAATTGAAGGTGTTAACTAGCTCCAAGATATTGCTGACAGCTCTTCAAATTGTGCTGGTTTTATTCCTTATTTAAAATACTTGATTTCTTTTTCAGCACCTCAGCCATGTCTCTCTTGTATGAATGTGTGAACACAGTAATAGCAGGTGAGAACTGAAATTTGTAACCTAGAAAAGAACATGAACTTTGTCATCCATTAACGCTATCTGTAAACTTTTTTTAACTTAATGTATTTGTAACTGAAATAAGTCGCCTGGCAAACTTTGATTTGTGTCACTGTGTAACTGAAATCCTTTGTTGTCAGTCGATGCGGCTAAGTTACTACAGCTCTGTCGTATTTGCTAAAGGCTGAAACAAAGTACAAACAATGAGTGATTATTTATATGTTACTGGAACTATGAAGTATGCCAGCAGCAGCAGAATGAAAATATTACTGATGCCTCATAAAAACTTTGACAAAGTTTTCTTATGTGACGAAGGAGCAGACTTATGTTTTAATTCCACAATTTCACAGCTTAAAAACTTGGTGTAATTCCTTAAAGGAGGTCATTGGAGTCATTGATTTACAGTTTCAATTTCTGTGTAAGGGATGGGAACTCCATAACGGGGATGGAGAGAGAAACAAAGGCAAAAAGGGATAACACAGTATTCCAGCGCAGACTTGGCACTTTTCCTGTCACAGCGTGGAAATAGAGCGTTACTGACATCCACAGTTTGGCCATAAGCCTGTCTCTTGTGGGTAGTTTTGGATAATGATGCAGGAACTTGCTGTACTGGGTCGGTTCGGAGAGGAAAGGGTGATCTGTCACTCTGTGTTCATTCGTTCCTTCAGGGAAATGTGAGATGACAGTATGATGGGGGAAAAAATAACACAGAGGTTAATTCCGTTGTGGATGAGAGTGTGCTTCCCTGAGATACAACAGGCTAATCCCGTGGTTCAAAGGGAAATTCACACACCCGGGACACCTCAGGGACTGTAATGTGAAACTCAAATTCAGCAAATGGGCTGTGGAGCTGTGTGCCTGCGTTAGAGCAGCACCTTGCACGTGCCAGCTCTTTGCATGACCTGAAATGACAGCATCCAACGCGCCTTCTCTGAAATGTAGCTCTGCGGGACTATGGAGAGCAAAATGCCACTATACTTACTGGTCACTACGGTCAGCGTGTGTGACTTGCTCAGTAAGAGTTGGTGTTGGCATGGACGTGCTATATGACAGCAGCAGTTGACAAGCTAATGCCACCTTTTCTGTTGTGGGGTTGCGTGCTGCCAGAGCTTTACAAATGTGCAATATAATCAACAGTGGGACCTGATTTTTGCCTCGAGTCTCTTGCTGGCTTGATTAAAGCTTCAATCTAATTACATTAAACTCTAGGATCTATTGCTGCATCTTGTTACGATACATTAGGGACATGCACATTTAAAATTTCAACTGTGCAGTAGCTGATGACATATTTACAGTCTTGACTGCTACGCAATATCAGTAAAGTAAACCTTAATGAGAGCGAAGTGTAATGAAAAGCAGCTTTGACCTGGCTGTTCCAACAGTTCCTACCTTTACACTTTTATTTTCCTGCCCCGCTATTATTACTCTTAAGGTATATGAACCTTCTCTCCTCTCCCCAGACTCCCCCAAAGTCCAAGCAAACAGAAACTGGCTGTTGACCTTTAGGTGTTGTGTGGTTGCATTCGCTCAGAACACACAAATACTAACCAAAATTTGTGCTGGTGTATTTCAGTTTTGATCTCCCTGTCCTCCGGGATGCCTAATCACAGCGCCAGCATCCAGGTACAGCGCTGGGTTTTGGTGGGGATTCTTCGTTCTGCTCTACTGTGTAATACCAAGTGCCGTGGAGAAATTGGATTGTGTTCCTCTGCCAGAAGTTAAAGCAATAGCTCCCTGGAGCGCTCTCGCTTAGGTGGAATCCAACAGACTGACTCATTTCCTATATAAATTCTCTTACTTCCTTTGCTCTAAAATGCAAATTCTTCTCATTTAGAGTTTTCCTAAGTCTCATTCAGCAGCTACTATCAATACAATCATACAGAGGGTCCTTTTGGTTTGAAATCTGTTAATGCAACAAGACCTTCTTACCTAGAGGCCTCGGGTCTTGGTCAGAATTGCTTCCTTGTGTATTGAGTAGACTTTATGAAGAGTTATTTTACTTCCAACTTTTAAGGCTTGTAATAAGCATGACGTGGTCTTTTTTCCAGCTTTGTGTTCAGAAGTTAAGGATATTGATAGAAGATTCTGACCAGAACTGTAAGTATGTTGCTTGTCTTCATGGAAGCTTTGAGCAGGCACCCACAGGGTGGTTTTTGCAGCAGTCTTAGAGCAATGCGCTGTTTCTCCAAACAGCTTGTTCAGTGTTGTAGTGCCCGGTACGTTGTAAACTATTGCTGTTTTTTTTAATGTGGAAATAATTTTTGATAGTGAGCACTGCTTTATAATGAGCTTTTTTAAAACAAATGAGATTACTTGTTACTGCTGTTTGTGGTCTTGTAAATCTAAGAGTTCTCTTTCCATGCTCTGGGTTTTCCCTTTTTATAAACTTACTGCTTGGAAAGTAGTGAGGGATATTCTGTAGCGTAACTTACTTCAGTGCCTACAAAGAACAGTGGCAGATCCTTTTCTGTGCAAACCTTTTTCCTGCCTTGTGAATTTTTCCCATTGAGAACAAGGCTCCTACTTAATACACCGGTCTGGTGCTTTTAAAGCTGTGTTCATCCTGGGATGCCCGTTCTCAAACCCCACAGTTTCTATATAAATCAATGATAAAACTTGAGGTGCGAAAAGACTGTAATGAAGAATATATATGTAATTATGTGCCTGTATATGAGATTATGAAATTAAAGACTGTAATCTGTGAAACACTGTTTCTCAAAAATTCTCTTCCTCGTCGTAGGTTTTTGAGTGTATTAAAGTTGGTTTTGGTAAAAGCACTCGGTATTAAGATTTCATGCTCAATACAAAACAGTGTTTCTATATTTGGAAAGAAGTTTTATTTTGTCTTTCACAGTGAAATACCTGGGACTGTTAGCTATGTCCAAAATCCTGAAAACGCATCCTAAATCAGTTCAGTCTCACAAGGATCTCATTCTCCAGTGTTTGGATGACAAAGATGAGTCTATCCGACTCAGAGCTTTAGATCTCCTGTATGGCATGGTATGTTTCTACATGTGTTTCCTTTCCTCTCCAGCCCCCATGACCCTTTAGTTAGGAGGCTGATGTGTAAGAACAACATGCAGCTTTCTCCTACCCGCTCCCCAGTAGTCTTGTGATAATAACTGCTATGTCTTTTCTGGCACTTAGACAAGTAAAAGATCGGGCCCAGCATGAGAGGGCTTTAAAAACTTTGACTCAGACTGGGAGGAGTTTCTGAGTTCAGGCGCTGTGGAAGTCACCCAGAAGGCTGCTTTTCTAATGCCTGAGCCTCAGCTGCTCCTTCCGTCCTTCGTCCGGGTACAAACTGGACCGTAGGCGTGTTGAGATAGGTCTGTGCTGTTCTAGGGCACAGTCCACGTTCCAGCACACCATAGCTCAGCTCAGGTTGACCTAAGTCATGCAGTCTGGGAAACAGTCTGGAGCACTCTGAAACAACAGGAGAAGGCAGCTTTAAGCTGCTTTATCTTCAGATTTGCCCTTCATTGTAAATTTTGTTATGCCTTTTAATGACACGTACAGAATCTCATTCTGTTTGTTCTCCTGTGTGCCACCAGTTTTGGGCATGCATTCTGCAGCCGTGCAGGGCAGCTTATAAAATGTGCGTAGGCTACAGGGGCAATCTTGTAGTGACAGCGTTTGATCTCTGAAAGGGCTGTGGTTGTGATTTAGATGGTAAACTGCCTTTCACTCAAGAATCTGTGCCCCCCCACATATGCACAAAGGGGTTGTGATAGATCTGTCTCATAGCTTCCTATTTGAGAGGAGAAAGATTAAAATGAGGAGGACACTTTTTGCCTGGTGGTACTCATGATATGAGAATAACTTCATGGAGTTCATTCTTAGTTCCTGGAGGTTAAATTCTGCTTGTTATGTTTTTAGTCAAAAGATAACCTGGGAGAAAGTCTACTGTTTTGCTCAGCTCTGCCTCTGAGGAAGAGTGCTGTGTAATGAATGATTGTAGAAATACTATTACATACGGTTTTTGTTAGTGATGTCTTTAGCATGTACCTATTGAGAGACCATGGCTGGAAGCAGCGAGTCACAACAACTGGTGATATTTACTGAATATTTTGGTTGCTTTATTTAGACAAATAAGTTTCCAGAGCAAGTTAATACAGCTATGTTTTGAAATGCTAGAATTCTGTTGGATGTTAATGACTCTTAAATTTATTTTGTTTAGAAGCAAAAATGTTTTAAACTATTAAATTTTCTACTCTGGCAGAAGTAGAAGATTCTTTTCTCCTAGATTTCTGTATTGCTGCTAGTAATTCTGATTCTCAGCTCTCCCACAGCATAGTCTTGTGTACTTGTGCTGGCTCTGCTTTAATAATGACATTGAAAAGAAAGAAACAGGTTCCTTTTTCAATTGTGACTGAGGCTGGGGCCTAGAGAGGTGGTTCTGATTTCTTGTTAACACATGACACGGGTCCATCAAAGAGCTAGCAGCTGCTTTAATGGAATCAGAAGGATTTGACAGTATGGGGAATGGCTTCGTTTTGGTTCAACTCTTCAATAACTCTTTAACAGGTATCAAAGAAGAACTTGATGGAGATAGTGAAGAAACTGATGATTCACGTGGATAAAGCAGAAGGGACGACATACCGCGATGAGCTGCTGACTAAAATCATAGATATTTGTAGTCAGTCCAATTATCAATATATCACAAACTTTGAATGGTCAGTGGTTTTATGTGTCAACTTTGAGATTATCAGCAATGGTGATGCAGACTGGCTGCTGATAAAATTGCATCCCTTTCACTTTTGTAGGTACATAAGCATCTTGGTGGAGCTGACCCGGTTGGAAGGCACACGACATGGGCATCTAATAGCAGCTCAGATGTTAGATGTAGCTATCAGAGTTAAAGCTATTCGTAAATTTGCAGTTTCTCAAATGGCCATGCTTCTGGACAATGCTCATCTCATAGCCAGCAACACCCAGCGAAATGGGATCTGTGAGGTGCTTTATGCTGCTGCTTGGATATGTGGGGAGTTCTCTGAGTAAGTGCCAACAGAAAGCCTGACGCGCTTTGAGCGGCTTCTTCCGGGCAAAGGTTCAGGTCACTGAAAAGTATTTTTGAGAGAAGAATAGTTCAGAATATGTACCCTAAAGCTAACAAAATGACTGCTTCTCTCCTGCTCCCTCACCCCATAAGACTCCTCAGCTGTTTCTAGCCAGGACGGATACTTCATTTTGAATATCTGGTCTTTTTTCTCATCTCCGTAGTCCTGCCCACTCATGCGGGAAGGCATAATTGTGGGTGTAAGTAGTAAGATCTTAAGACATTGAAGGAACTCCTTAACCGTTAAGGCCTAACCCCACTTATATCTTACGGAAAATGTTCAATCACCGTGTTTGACTGAATTAGTTTTTGCTTTCCTCCCTGTTTTGCCGTTGTTAAAAGGTTTTTGCAGGATCTAATCTTTCTGAGGATTAGAAGTCATCTTTTTTGCTCAAAACTTACCTGTACCCACAGTAGCACAATTTTCAATGTTCTTGTGCCAACACTGTCTTTTAGCTTAAATAGATGGTTTTGTGTCTTGGTTGTGTGTGCACATACACATGCTTACCTGGCTTTCGTTTTGGTAAGTTGGACAGACCATGATGCTGTAGTCTCTTATCTGGTTTAGTGTCTCTTCTTGTAATTGCCACTCTGAACACTGGTTCCAGTTTAAATTCACATAGTGGGTGTGATATTTTTAGGGAACACTGATACGGCTCAGATCCTCATTTAATTTAAAAAGTTCTGCAGAGAAAACTGTAGATGAAGAAGCAAGAGAACATACTCTCCTTGTTCAGTTTGATCACATTTTTACTTCGAAAGAACTTTAGCTTTCCATTGGTAATGGACCAGTAACTTTTTTGTGCACCTTCCATTTAGTTGTGAGCAGAGAGTTTTGAGTAAGAGCATGAGATTTATTAAAACAAGTGTTACGATCTATGTTCTTTTCTGTGTATTAAGCATTGCCTACTAGACTTTGTTTTTGTTCAGTAAATGATTGGAAATAGAACCTCATTGGTGCGAGCGGTGAAGTACAGAATGGCAGGAAGGTAGCTGGGCTGCTAGATCCAGACTGTCAATGGAGTTGGCACTTAAAAGTGCAGTGCTTAGTTAGTGGGGAGGATACTGAACCTGTAAAGGTGGAAACTGAGGTGTCCTTCCCCTTCTGTAGAAGGATGAAACTGTAAATTCTTCTGTGCCATGTTACTACTGTAATTTGGAAGGGGGAAATACGCGGAGAGCAAATGATTATGTATTTATAGTCTGTCCTGTCTTTCTGCAGCACTTTGTACTGCAACCGAGGCTTTTGAAAAATTCTTCTCTGTGAAGACTGATGAAATGTTGAAATTTCTCATTGCTGTCTTTCATCTGTCCACTCTGTCTTTATAGACACCTCGAGGAAGCAAACCAAACTTTAGAAGCAATGTTGAGGCCTAAAGTTACAACTCTACCAGGCCACATCCAGGCAGTTTATGTCCAGAACATGGT
The DNA here is from genome assembly GCA_009819775.1 of Phoenicopterus ruber ruber. NCBI lineage: Eukaryota > Metazoa > Chordata > Aves > Phoenicopteriformes > Phoenicopteridae > Phoenicopterus > Phoenicopterus ruber. The sequence continues at coordinate 1,655,746 of CM020240.1, read as the reverse complement.
GAAGCTCTATGCATCCATCCTGCAGCAGAAAGAGCAATCTGGGGAAAAGGAAGCAGCTCAGGAAATTACACAGCTGATGATTGAGCGCTTGCCTCAGTTTGTACAGAGTGCAGATCTAGAAGTTCAGGAGAGGGTAAGACAAATTCCAAAGTAATTTTGTTCTCATACAAAGTCTCTCATTTGTCTTGGAGCATATATGTAATTTTCTGTGACATGCACGTTTTATATAAGCCATTGTTATCTACGGAGTGGTGCGTTTATTCTGTACTTTGTGTAACTCAGTCAAAGGGAAGCTCTAGAACTAGAGGACTGGGAAGAGTGGTTGCATTTCATGTCAGAGCCCAGATCTTATTCCAGTTCAATACCACCTCTGAAGACTGCTTGCAAGAATTTCACTCAAAACAATTTAATTTTAAAATTACTCAAGCACATAAGGACACAGCTAGAAGAGAGGGTTAACGTGGGTTTTTTACATTTGCTCCAAACCTGCAGTTGTGCTGCTTCCCTTAGTTCCCTTAATGGAGTAGAACACTTATCTTCTGCTGGCATCCATTGCAGTTGATTTTTTTGGTTCAGTTTGTTAATATTAATCCTGAAATTACTTCTGCATTTGTTTTTAGGCTTCTTGCATCTTGCAACTAATAAAATATATTCAGAAGCTACAAATAAAAGAAGTACCCGTAGCTGAGGAAGTAATAGCCCTGTTTGCTGGTGAGCTGAACCCTGTGGCTCCTAAAGCACAGAAGAAAGTACCGGTTCCAGAGGGGTAAGGTTCCTTCTCTCTCCCAAAGCCTTATTTAAACTTTTAAACTCTTAAATATTTAAGCTATGATGAGAAGCACTGAAATACTCAGGGATACTGAGTCAGGCTATTTGTTTACTGCAATTCTTACCAGCTTGGACCTTGATGCCTGGATCAATGAACCTCCATCAGACAGCGAGTCTGAAGATGAAAAGCCCAAAACAATTTTCCATGATGAGGAACAAAGGCATTCCAGACATAGACAGCCAGAAATAGATGAAGAGGAACTGGCCAGAGTGAGTAAATGTTAACATGCTTTTTCCTACATAATTCAGTAGTAATGTTGTAAGTGCTAGTAAAGCAGTTGGAGCTGTTGTGGATTCTCCATGTAGGCAGGGAGCCATTTTGCTCTCTACAGCTCAGGAAATCTGATGATTTGTTGTGGATAAAATAGATGTATTTGAATACAGGTATTTTTTTAGGCATTGTGGAACACATCTGATACAAAGTTCTCTTGGAAGTCTAGCTTGCCTGTCTTGTCCAAACGGAAGCAAGGTATTATAAAAAGTTGGCCCTCGTTAGGAGTTTTGAGCTCTTGTAAAAATCTGACCCGTAAACTGTGGTGTCTAGTGCAGTTTGCTTCGAAGTACAGGATCTTGAGGATGGACACTTGTGCTGAGCTCTGCAACTATTTGGGTTTTTACACACCACCTCCATTGGTGTGCTTCTGGTATTCTGTGGGCGCTGTATCAGCAGAAAAAGAAGCAGCATTTTTGCTCATGGACTTCAGCAGCTTCTCTGAATTACTGCAGTGTGACTGTTCTCAGTAGTGATACCACCTTTCTTGCTTCTGATCTTTTTGTTTTCATAGACAAAACTTTTTATTGATAAGAATCTTCACTTCTTCCTCTCTTTGCAAAAATGAAAATAGAAACATTTGAATTGCCATCAAAACTGGTCTTCAGAAGTTACTCTCTCTAGTCTAGAATTAAAAAGCAAAGAAAGGATGTTCTAAGGAATATTAGTTAGAGTAGTAACAGTACTTGTAGTTATAGTCTGGTATGTCTTGTAACTCAAAACTGGTTTATCATGCTCAAGCTACTATGCTGTAGTCTTTTTGCAAGTAGTTACGCATTGTTCCAAAAATCCAGGGAGATTGCGTTTTGCACTTTGATGCCTTTTATCTCTCTTTGCTTATAAACAAACATCATAACTACAAATACTCTTTTGCTTTCAGCGTCGAGAAGCCCGGAAACAAGAACAGGCAAACAACCCATTTTATATTAAAAGCTCTCCTTCCCCGCAGAAGGTGAGTGAGCCTGGATTAAAATCTCTTGCTGGCCTCTCATGTAATCGTGTGGAGGCTTGCTGAGTGTCAGAGCTGCAGCTTCCCTCTGGGACACTCTGATTATTTCCACTGCAGTTCTGATCACTTAATAGTGTGCCCATTGGAGCGGCTACCTACAACTATTTTTGTAAGTCTTGTTTGTGTAGAGAACCTCACAAATGACACGATACCACAAAAGCAGCCAGCTTTCTGTGAATCTCTGGTGGACCTCCAGTTTAGAAGTAAGAAAGTGGTAATTGTTACAGCTTCCATTACAGAGAAGTTTGGAACAGTCTGGATTAACTTCTCATGGAAAGCGCAGGGTTTATATTTCAGCAAGGACTCTCCAAAAGCTGTAGAGAAACGCCTCTTCTCTGTGCTCCTGTGTCACAAATTCCTGTGCAGGTAGTGAGTCCCAGCTCTGGGTGATGGAAGGGTTCAGATTGTCAGGCACTTCATTAAGAGCCATGCGGAGAGAGTGAACCTGGAACATGCTGCTCTTGAAGATGCAATGTGTTTTATGGCTCAAAAGGTGGTTGTGGTCTCTTCTTAACACTGTTCTCAGGGAAGGAACCTGCTTTATTCCCTGTATATCCTAAGGACTGCCCCATTTTCCTCAACTCAAATCTCAAAATTTATCTTTTGAAGTAGCAAGTTATTAGCAATAAAACACAAACCAAAAAATTCTTCAGAGTTGCAACAAGCCTTCTTCAGGGCAGTAGCAGGGTTTAAAAACTGTAGCTAGAAGTGGGGTCTTTTATAATAGTTATCAGCTGGTTTTAAAATACACCCTGCTACCACATAGGATTTAGTACTGAGCTATTCCATTCCCGTCCTTTAAAATGTTCACTTAAAGGATTAAACTGCTTGATGTTTTGAAATGTGTCTGTTCATATAGATTTGTATCTGGCAACGCTCAGAATGTAACAACTTCTCGTTTTCCCAGCGATACCAAGACACTCCAGGTGTGGAACATATACCTGTGGTCCAGATCGACCTTTCTGTCCCCTTAAAAGTTCCAGGTAAGTGCAGCTAATCTTTAATTACAGAAATTCAGTGAAGCAAAAGTAATAATTTCTTCTTAAGAATTCCCCCTTAGGTTTTTAAGGGCAAGGAGCACACTTTCATTAGACTCTTAAACATATCTCCTTAACTTATATATGTTTGAAAACAGGACTTTGCAGTCCAAGTGCAGTTCCTCTCAAGACAGTATTAGAAGTAATTCTGTGATTAAGTCTGTTGTGCAGCGAAGTCTGTAACATGTAAACTAACCCCTGTTCTGTGTAGGAAACAGTCACCTTTGGAATGTCTTAAAGGGCTGATGAGGGTGATCAGGAGACATTAAGTGGAGTCTAATGGTAGAGATACTATTTTAATATCTTGTTTCAAATATCAAAAGATGTGGCTTGATATTGCACTGAAAAGCTGTTGATAAAGTGCAGTACATTGCAAGTGATGACTTCTAAATGCAAATATTTAAGGCTTACATAACAAAGGTTTTTCCAAAAGTGTGGAAAGCTGTCAGTGTTACTACAGCAACGGCACCAATCCTACTTCAAATAGCAATGTTTAGATGCTCTTTGTAATCCAGTTAATGTGGACAAGAATCAGGGAGCAGGATAGAGGTCTGTCCTATTTCTGGAGAGTTGGAATGTGGTAAAGCCGCTGCTAGAGGGGCTGTGTGAGATGATAGGGAAGCATAGCAAGGGGTGGATCCTTCTGAGAAGCTAGAAGCAAGGTTCACTCCTAACGTGTTGTTTCAGTGATCAATGTCCATGTGGACTGTAGCCTGAAAGCAGTTTGGCTTCCTCTGCAGGAATGCCTATGTCTGACCAGTATGTGAAATTGGAAGAAGAGCGAAGACATAAACAGAAACTGGAGAAAGACAAGAAAAAGAAAAAACAGAAAAAGGAGAAGAGGGGTAAACATCATCGCCATAACTCTCTGCACACGGAGAGTGAGGAGGATATTGCTCCAGCTCACCATGTCGATATCATAACAGAAGAGATGCCAGAGGTCAGTTGCTTTGGTTGGTGGTCTGAGTTGTGGGGTTTATCTGTGTGCTCTTCTGGAGAGATTTTTCCCCAAGAATTGTCAGCCGGTCTGTATAGTTGCAGTTCAAGAGCTCTGATTTCTTGCAAAGCTGTTTAAGTAGTGACTGATTGAGATGGTCTTAGGCTGTTCTTTGCAGGGGGAGAAATGATTGTCTTTTTGTGCACAAAAAGACAAAAATTGCCACTGAAACTATTTTAAAAACCCAACAAAACAAACAATATGCATCTCTGCTATAAAAGTAACACTGTCCAAATAGTCACTTCATTTATTATGCTCTGCTGCTTCACTTTGACATTAACTTGCTGTCTAGTCAGCAGGTTTGCAGCTGATGATAATTAATTGCGCATGCTAATGATGTAGTCTGTATTTGTTCCTAAAATTTCCTTTAATCAAAACCGAACAGCAGCAATTCAGATCCTGTGGTTTATGAAGAATGGGTTTCTGTTCTAAATTAATCTTGTAACTAGATGCTGCATTAAAGAGCATTGTTCCTATAACTTACTGTGCCTGACTGCAAGCGGGCCTGTTCCAGGGTTAACAATCCTAAAAAAAATGGTTTGGGGGATGTAGAGCTTTAGTTTCAGAATTTCCTGTGGTCAGTTCTTCAGTGGATGGTCTCTCTTTCCTGCAGAACGCTTTGCCCAGCGATGAAGATGACAAAGATCCCAATGATCCTTATAAGGCACTCGATATAGATCTGGATAAGTAAGTGACAGTTTTGTGTGTGAATTGACTTAATCGCTAACCAGAATGCATGAGGGCGAGTCTGGGGCTAAACAGGCAAAGGCACTACCTACAGTCCACTAGGTGAAAAGACCAAGTCTCTCGCCATGCCTCGGATGTAACCTTAGATGATCGTCCAGGCTCGGGTTCCCCCTGCAGCACAGATGATAAAAGCTAGGCCGCTGAAGTAGCGGGGCTTTGGGGAGGGGCGGGGGAATCATTTTGTGCGACTGAATGGAGTCTGAAAGCACAGGCAGTGTAGCTGGGATCAGTGTGAGAGTGAGTCTGAGCTTTTGGGTGTACCAGCGTCTCTGATCTAACCTGCACTGGCGCTGAGTGTGACCTGCACTCATCTGTGTTCGTCTCAGGCACTGTACACCTGGCAAGCTGTATGCTCTGTGTTACGATAACTTGACCAGTAACAGCCAGTCTGTAGCACCCCCATTGCCCCGTGGACGTTCAGTGTGGTGCCACCGCTGAAAAAATTTGTTCTAGTATGAATGAACTGCATATCGTAATTTTGAGCAGAGTCTGGTCCCCATTCAGCTACTGGAGTTGTTTCCAGTGCGAGCACCCCAGGCTGCGGTGCAGCAGACCCCGGCTCCCTGCATGTCACGGGATGATTAGAAGTGGGCTGTTTAGTATTGCACATGGAGATTTTTTTTTTAGTTACCTTTTACAAAATCGTCATGCTGAATATAATTGCTGATTTATGGTCCATGGATGCCTCCTGTAAAGCTGGGAAGACTCTGCAGGCACGAGTGTGCAAGTGTAGTATCTCTCTTTCTATGATACTTAACTTTAAAGTCTGTGCCATTCTCTGCAATTCTCAAACCTGTAGAGGTTTGGCCCCTTGGTACCTTGCAAAAAAGTGATGTAGCATTTTTTAAAAGTGAAAGAACAGTTTCTGAAAGGCTTCATTTTTTCATGAGCTGGTGACATTCTTCTGAGCCTGCAGGGAACAAATGTATAAAAGGAAATTAATTTCTGACTATAGACCTCATATTTGCATGACAAGCCTCAACAGCGTAGAAAACACTGAGCAGCAGAGCAGCTTCTGAATGCTGTGCTCCAGGAGGCGTCTTTGGACTTTTGTATTGTTTCCATCCATTCTCTTTCCATTTCGTATGAGTCCGTGTGCTCTCCTGTCACGTTTTCTCATGTCTCTGTCCTCTCTCTTTCTTTCTGTGCTTGCACTGCTCTGTCTGTGTCACGCTCACATGCAGTCTGGTTTCAGGGAAGCCTTCCAGGTAAGAATATATTGCTAAGTGATTGACCTTCTTTGTCAGGTTGATTGATTTCAGTGGACAGCGTAAATACTTGAAGGGTGGTGAAACTGTTGAAATCATTGACCCTCAAATTTGTGTGAGTCTCTTTCACCATTGACTTTCAGCACCGATCCCTGTTCCTGTACAGGTATATGTGAAATAGCTTAAAGATGAGATCTGTTTACTCTTCAAACAGATGGGATCCATCTTGCCCTTAGTGTCTGTTTTGAAGTAAAAAATTAATTGGGTCTGGTTCTTTATGCAATATAAGAAAAAAATTAAGGCAGGTGAGACCATTAGAAATCTTCCTGAACTGGTGTTTGCTGCTCAAACATGAAAATTAATGTTAAGTAGAAGCTGTAGAAATAGAAGAAGAGGCAATCGGTGAACTTCTCACTGATTTCTGGACAGTGTTTGGCAAGAATGGAGAAATTTCTGTGGTATTTTTTCCCAACTAATGGATTTGGGATACAAGTAAATCTGAACTACTGCTCATGCTTTTTGGAAACAGGTATCTGAAATTAAACACATTTTTTTCAATGTAATGGTAGAGTACAGATTCATAGTGTAAACTTCCAAAATGAAACAATTTATTGCTTAAAATAATTTCCAATTGGAGTGATGTCTTCATCAATAACAACAAAGCCCATGCCCTTCAAGGGCTGTTTGAGCCATGCTATCATTCCACTGCTTGAATTTCCAGACTGTTGCAAATGCTTCCTACTGTTTCACATCTTTGCTTTTCCTTTGAGAGTGGTTTCACAGAAATGCAGCATAACGCTATGTGTACGTGTTGTTCTGTAGGTGTTACTCAGCCTACAAGTCTGTAGTTAGCACTTCTAAGAGTGATCAGGTGTCAGCAAGAGATTGGCTCTCAGTCACCTTCAAATTGTTTCCATTAACTTCTAATCCACAAGGGCAGTGTCTGCAGTTACATAAATAAACTTCAGGTACAGAAGTATGTGCCGATTTAAGATTTTGGGGCCCAATTCTTTAAAAACAAAGCATACCTTATCCAGCAGATAATCTGAGCTAAGGGAGACTGTTTGCAGAAGGGTAACGGTCTCTTTATTTTTAAGACCCTTAGCAGACAGTGAGAAGCTGCCAGTGCAGAGACACAGGAATGTTGAGACCCTGAAGTCACCAGACTCAGAAGCTCCCCTAGTAGAGAAGAAGAGCAAGAAACCCAAAAAGAAGGAAAAGAAACACAAAGAAAAAGAGAGAGACAAAGGAAAGAAGAAAGAGAAAGAGAAAAAGGTAGTAGAGGAGGAAGAAGGAAAAAAGGTAATTCTCCAAGACTTGCATTATTTTAGAAAGTGCTGTTATGGGCCATATTTATTGCTGTGGTTTGTTGCTTAGGAACAGTCACATTTGACAATTCAAACAGCTGAACGTTTTCAACCTTTATTTCCTTAAATTTTTACAACCATAAAAGCAGGTATTTAAAGATTTCTATTAATAAAAAGAACATTTACTTAGCCTCCTAAGTTAGCAGAATTCAGCTTACTGCAACCTACCCAGCACATCTTCCAGATCTAATTTGGAAGCTGAGTTTACTGATATTTTGTCTCTTCTTACAATGGGGAACTCTTCAGCAAAATACCTGGAACTCACTTTTGTTCTGCATCCTGTCCTCCATATACTTCGGAATCTTTCAGTTATAAAACCTGGCGTTAGTTGTCAGTTACTCTGAAGACTTGAAGTATCCTCCTTGTTAACTACTCTGCAGAGATGCAGGTTTCCTCTAAGATGCAGCCAATGTGCTTTGAATGCCTGTGGATATTGTGATACGTAGGGTAATTCGCAGTTCCTGTCAGCTATGTCCGGGCTTGGAAGTGTGCTCAAAGGCTGAAGTTAAGCTTCTTGAACTATTTGCTCCTAAATGTATTGCAGCATCTCTGTATGAGCATTCTGGAGCGATGCATTTCCATGAAAACTTAAGCTTTTCATTTGATGATTGATTTTTTTTTTTTTTGAATGGTATCAAAACAAACCATAATGGTTTTGTTTTCTCTTGAAATTCAGGGGGAAGACTTGGATTTCTGGCTCTCTACTACTCCACCACCTGCTTCCACTACCCAGCCACAGGTAGACATCTTACTACATCACAGGAAACTTTGCCTTCTGATTGCGTCTTAGCTGTGATACGAGCGCTTTGTCATGCTGCAGGAGAGAAGGGAAAGATAGGCTTCATCTCCTCAGCTTATTGCTACGAAGCAACAACATTTTATCTCCCCAGTTTACAGACACTGTAATGGGAGGTTTCAAGCTCATTCTGCTGTGCAGATCAATGGATAGAAATACAGATGCAGCTACAGGCTTGGTGGATTTTAATATTATTGGTGGGGTTTAATATTGTATTATTAGTGTGTGGCTTTATTTCCTAGTGTGAGCTAGACACTAGCAATATTTATAGACATGAGAGACAGTCTGAAAGGAAAAGTCTCTTGAATGTTGGTGGGAGATTTTGGAGGAAGAGACAGGGAATATAAGGGGATGGAGGCCTTGGAGGAATTCTTTTGTATCTGGTCCTCAGGTGATCACATTTGCTGGGTTTCAGAGGCCTAAAATGAAAGGCTTGATACCATGTTAGTCTAATGTAATTTTTGAAATAACAGTTAACGTGGGGGGGAGTGTCGCTGTTAAGACTTCTTTTGGTGTGGGATTCAGTTGTTTCAACTGTGTTCTGTTAGTGTCATAATCCTTCTGCTAATCTACTCAGAGTGAGCCTGAAGTAGGTGCTGCTGTTGTGGCTGAACCTCAAGAGGTAAAAAAGGAAGAAAGGGAAGAGCGAGACGAGGAGGAGGATGATGAAGGAAAGGTAAGTGGTTTAAGTTGCTGACACCCTTAGCCATATTCTCTTATTGTCTCATACTCCTTAAAAAGAAGCACACAGGAGGGTGCACAGTTCTGGGCTTCCCAGTTCAAGAAAGACGAGGAGCTACTGGAGAGAGTCCAGCGGAGGGTACAGAGATGCTGAGGGGCCTGGAGCATCTCTCCTGTGGGGAAAGGCTGAGGGAGCTGGGGCTGTTCAGCCCGAGGAAGAGGAGACTGAGAGGGGACCTCACCAACGCTTATCAATATCTCCAGGGCGGGTGTCAAGAGGACGGGGCCGGACTCTTCTCAGTGGTGCCCAGTGACAGGCCAAGGGGCAACGGGCACAAACTGGAACACGGGAAGTTCCGCCTGAACAGGAGGAAAAACTTCTTCGCTGTGAGGTGCCAGAGCCCTGGCACAGGCTGCCCAGGGAGGGTGTGGAGTCTCCTTCTCTGGAGAGATTCCAACCCGCCTGGATGCGGCCCTGTGCAGCCTGCGCTGGGTGACCCTGCTCTGGCAGGGGCTGGGCTGGGTGGGCTCCAGAGGTCCCTTCCCACCCCTGTCACTCTGGGATTCTGTGAATTACCAACAGCAGCCTGTTCAGTGTAGTGACCACCTGCAAATAGGCAGCAGTGGCATGTTACATCCTTGAGGAGCTCTAAACACTGCATAGTAAGAGGTCTGGTTGTTCCCTGAGCCAAGGGTCAGGTAGCAGTTTTAAAGCTGAGCTTCCAAACAGTTGACGAGATTTGGCCTTCTGCTGATCCCAGGCTGCTTTGGGTTAAGGCATTGTCATCTGAGAGGGGAGCAAGGGTTTATTGGGACTCAACACAGAATGGCGATTGATTTTTAAGGAATGGGAGCTCTGTTTCGGGTTTCTGCAGTAGTAGGAAACTTTGTTCCATCATCCAGAAGGCTGCGTAGAGTCCAGAGTTGAAAGACTAGTAGAGGGGTCATGATGTAATGGCTGGAAATACAGGGTTTCTTTAAGGGTTTGATGTAGTTTCTTCTTCTTCTTGGTAGAAATCCTCCAAGCATAAGAAGAAAAAGCACAAGAAAGAGAAAGAAGAGAAATCAAAGGATAAAAAGAAATCCAAAAAGAAGAGTCATCACAGCGAGGAGGAGACAACAGAGTCGGTGCAGAATGGAACACTAGATGATGAACCACTACCAGTGAGTAGCTGTGCACTGGCAGCGCTTGCCTTGGGGAAGAGGCAGGAGCGAAACTGCTTTGGGAGGAAGGAGAGTGATAGCTCTTTTCAGAGAAATTAGTTAAATTGCGACTGTGATTTCTTTCTTGTTTTTCAGCCTATGTCCAGTTACCGCCTTCTTGCTGAAAATCCATACATTAAAATGGTGAGTGTTTTGGTGTTCAAATCCAGATGTCTCCTCTTTTTGTGCTCTCTAAGAAAAGAGGGGATACCCTGGGCATAGCATAGCGACTTCATGTAGGCAACACTTAACTGAAGAACTGTTTAAATCCCAGGAGGCAGAAACATAACAAAGCTCCGTTTCCATTCCTTTGGATGTCCCACTTAGCAAGTTTTTAAGTTGATATTTTCCCACTACTTAGTACTGGGGAGCTGATCACCAGTGTGCTTTTCATTGTCTTATAGCTGTACCAAATTACCTTCTTTTTGAAGCTTGCTTTATTCTGATGCTGTGTTCTGTTCTGGTGCTCTGCTGTTCAAAGTTTCTGAATCTTTCCTGTGATTTTTTTTTCTCTCTTCATTTGCAGACCTACGATATTCAAGGAAACCTCCAGAATGATAGTCAAGTTACCGTCTCTGTTATCTTTGAAAACAAAAGCACTAGCTTCCTTAAGAGCATGGAACTAAATGTCCTGGACTCTCTCAACACTAAAATGCTCCGACCAGAAGGATCATCAGTACATGATGGGATACCTGTGCCCTTCCAGCTACCCCCTGGTACGCGCAGCTTTGCACAGGGTTCTTGGAGTATGTCTAGTCCTGCACTGCCCTCCTATGGAAAGAATTGCTTGAACGCCTTGCTCTTTTCCAGAAAGACATGTCCCTCTGCCTGGGCGTTCACTGGGCTTTCCCACAGTTCATTGGAGAGGATAAGCCTTCTTACAGTATGGCTATAATGCAGGTGGTTCTGTACAGCAAGAGCAAAGCCTGTAATGTAGGATTGGGAGTCTGAATGTCTGAGCTCCTTTTTCAGGTGACTGCAGGCTGGCACACCTTGGAATGTGCCGGCATTGCCAACTACAGGAATCCCAGATTCATGAGGGGTTTGCTATGAGATTTAAAATGAAACAAAGCTGTAGGTTTGTGAACTCTTAGAATCTGCTCTGGATTTCTTCTCGAGCTATTGTCCCACCGTTTTAATGGCAGAGGCCATATGCAGTGAAAGCTTGTGATAAGTATGTGCTTATTTGGATGGGGAGCTGAGCCCTTAAGGAATATTAGATACGGAGATGAAGGATAATGGCTTCCTACACAGTACAATAGTACAGTTGAATTACTGAACTCCTTTGAATTTCGCTTCCTTTGCCAAAGAGTTAATTTGAATACTGAAACAGCTCACAGGAGTCTTCTGGGATTTAGTGGCTTTAGAGTGCGTTTTGATCCCCCATGGAAAGCAGTGGGGTATTTTTTTTTTATTCTATATAAGGCAGTTCTTGACACAGACTTGTTTCTATGTTTTTCTTTTAATATACATTAGAATGTGAATTAGTTCTGAAAACTACTTGAAAAGCTGTGTATTTTGCAGTTACACAAACAGTTTAAATATGTTGCCACTGTGACTTACTTTGCCCAGGCGCTCACTCAGTAGCCTCTGCCAACTGCCAGCTATCGCTGCTGCTTCTCAGAGACCCAAGAGCTAAGTGCTGTAACACTGTTAGTTCACAGCAAGAATTGTGCATATAACTCTCTTCCAGCTACATGGAAAACTTCAAACTTGGTTCAAAAATACTCAGTACATAAAGCTTAGCTGCTACTGATGAGTTTATTCTAACCATTACTTAGACATGGAAACCATTTTCTGACCTGACTTCTCCCTCTCCTCTCTTCATGCTAGGAATCTCTAATGAAGCCCAGTTTGTGTTTACACTTCAGAGTATTGTTATGGCTCAGAAGTTAAAAGGAACATTGTCCTTTATAGTCAAAGTAAGTGCAGCTTTAAACTCTGTGCTTCTGCTTCCTTTGGAGCCGCATAAGGGAGCTTGACTCGGGTGGAAAGCACTGCTTTAGAGCTTTTTTTAGGCATCATTTCATCTCTGCTGCACCAGCCCATTCTGTGATGTGAGAAATATTTTTACATGACATCTTGTGCAACGAGTGTCCCGAATACTGCGTAAGCATGTCCTAAATTGTCATTCCTGGCAGTGTGTGAGCAATGCAGCCTGAAACATATGCCACATTGTCAGCTAGAAAATCGCTGCAGTGGTGCATCTGCTGGGGAGAGGAGGTCAACCAGCTAGCGAGAGATGCAACCCAGAGTCTGTTTCTTCTGATTTCAGTTACCCAAAGATCAGTTGGATGCTGCTACCTGGTACAAGGCTGGAAAAATAGTAATAAGAATTAGATACAGTTAATAAGGATGGAAACCCAGAACAAGAGTGAGGTTAGCTGAAGGCATGGTTTAATCAGTAGTGACCTGTGTAAGACTATGTGGGTTTCTAATCTAATTTCAGTAAAATTATTAATGAAGGAGCTGCGTGAACAGCTCGAAGGAAGTGAATGGGGACAATTGTGGCTACTTCTGAGCCAGCCATTATCTCTATTTTAAACATTTCTTAAAAATAGTATACTAGTCCTATTTTCAGTACCTCAGAATCTGGGAGCTATTAATTCATTATTTTGCTTGGGAAATACTGAACTGTAAAACCACATCTCCAAGCGTTAGTTTAAATTCAGTCTGCTCAATATATTTCAGCAGAGCGCAATCAGAAATGCAGCCAGATCCCCCCAGTTGTCCCTTATCTGCTCTAGGTGTATGTATCAACCCAGCTACCCAAATCTTGTCTCTCACTGGCCTGACATAGTAGCATGATGATCGTTCTTGGACTGATCCTTCAGGCCCAGCCAGGGTATATGAAGGGGAATTGAGCCCTAAAGTCTTCATCGGTGCCTGTTGGTAGGTGGGGGTGGTGCCTCCTCTTGCTGCCTCGGGGCTCCCATTCATCTCCTTTCCTTTGACCTGTTGCAGAATGATGAAGGTTCAACCCATGAAAAACTAGATTTCAAATTGCACTTCAGTTGCGCTTCATACTTGATCACGACGCCTTGCTATAGGTAAGTGCCATGTAGGGGGCACGACATTGGTGCTTTTGCCGCCCATGTGAAGCTGCGCTTTGGCTGCAGGCCATCTCTGCAAGATACGCAGCATGCTTTTGACTTCGGCTGCTTGTGATCGCTTTGGTTACAGTCCAGTTGTCTCGTGTAATGTTTGACTGTTAAAATATGTCCAGCAACATATTTCAAGTGATCCTGAAGAAGGAGCTGTATGCCCTGTAGGCTGGCAGAGGTCGTGTGGAAGTAGCTCTGGTTGAGGTCTCAGGGTGCTCCAGTGGAGCCTGGAGTACGGTTCCCATATGTGCTGTAAACCCATTTTCCTACAGCTTGGTAGTACTTAGACTTCTGCATCCTGAGATGTCTCAAGGTCTGCATGGGGCTAATGTGGCAGATGACACTTGCATTTCTAGTACGAGTGTTTACTTTCCTTCCTGTTTTGCAGTGATGCTTTTGCCAAGCTCCTAGAGTCTGGAGATCTGCACATGAGTTCTATTAAAGTAGATGGAATTAGCATTTCTTTCCAGCATCTACTGGCAAAGATCTGTTTTCATCATCATTTTTCAGGTGAGTCTTCCTCGATGCAGAACCTTCTGCAAAAATTCCATATTCTAAAATTTCTGCTGTGCTTGGCAAGTGCAACAAGCCGCAGCCTCAACAATGACAGAAGCAGGTGATGGCCCGATTAAAAAATTTGGGAGAGGAGTTTTTTCCAGTTATATAATAAATTGGTATCATCAAAGCACGCAGTGTTCTTCAAAATGAACTGTCCTTCTGTCCCTGTGGCTTTCCTCCAGTCCAGCAAGGCACGTGGCTGGTATCACGGGAGCAGCTTGCTTATCGTTAGGGCTGTAACTGGTCTCTGGAGGGTGTGTTTGATCTTCAGCGCTTCAGCTTACCTCTTTCCCCAGTGCTTCGTTTCAGTAACGGAGAGCGCGAGCTATTCCCGTTTGGACTTAATTAAAACACAAGTACTGGATGAAGCCAAACAAATGGCTGTTCCATCATGCTCTGGTGTATGCGTTAGACGTTGCCTCACTGAGTGTATTTCCGGGGAAGAGATCTACATTCTGATCAGCATTCTTGCCACAAAATATTTGCAGCTTAAAAGACAAATGACTAACCTCATTATTGCAAAATATCCCAGATAGGAGCCAGGCACGTACTTGATCTTAACGCTCCTCCCCTCGCTCAGTTGAAGCTTCTGTTCCCTGAGGCCACACAAAGTAGTTCCTCTTCACGGGAAGCAAATCTTATATGAAAAAGTTGTCCCACTAAATGAAAACTCTTGCTTTTTTTTATAGTTGTGGAACGCGTTGATTCGTGTGCATCAATGTACAGTCGTTCTATCCAAGGCCATCACGTCTGCCTACTGGTAAAAAAGGTGAGAGCGTTGTACCCCTCTGAAACAAGACCCGAGAGAACCTAAATCTGCAGCCTTTCCTGTCTTAGCAGAAAGAGGGAAATATTCCTGTCTAAATCAGCCAGGGACCCCATGGGCAATTTAATTCACTGGCCCATCTAGCCGTTTTCGTTGTGCTGTCATCAAACTGGCAGCTCCCCGGGGGCTTGCCGTTGCCCTGGTGGGTAGGAGCAGCACTGACGGCTTCCCCGAACCGACCTCTCGGCTGAGCCTGCTTCGCTCCGGTGCAGGTGCCACTGGCTGTTCCCCAGCTCAGCTGGGAATAAAGTTGTCCCTGCTTAGAAGAGGAGCTAATGGATTTCTTTTCTCTTTTTCTTTCCAAGGGAGAGAACTCTGTATCCATAGATGGAAAATGTAGTGATTCCACCCTGCTTAGCAACTTGTTGGATGAGATGAAAGAGACATTGTCCAAGTGCTGAATATTCCTTATAAAATACTCCAACTACAAGAAACACACCTAATGTGTAAAGACGAGCAGACCCAAGTGTTAAGTTTCTCCCTCGTACGCATGTACTATCCTGGGGCACGTGCTTTTCAGTTAACTCCACCATTGTTTGCAGTTTAAACATTTTAAGGCTGTATGTTACCTTTTTATTTCAAAACTTTTTACAAACTGTGGTGTTAACCCTTTCTAGCCCAAAGAGATCCTGGTGACGTGACTGGAGGAGGGAGGGAGGGAGGGAGGGGCGCTACCTACTCAGCAGCTCACGATGATCCCGTAAGCCTTGCCATCGGTGTGGGACGGTGGACCAAGCAGAATTTTATCAACAGTAGCAGAGAGTCTGTTGCTTGTGCTTATTGCCAGGGAAGGTTGACTTGATCCGTAGCCATGGAACGTGTCTTCAGGGCTGCTGTAGTTGATGTATATTTCTAGCAGAGGCTGGTGCTGGACCTGAAGGCCTCTTTTTTTTGTTGTGTTGTTTTTTAAAATATGATTTATTATTATTATTATCTCAAGATCTATTGTGATCAGTATATAAACATCCTCCATCTCCTTGAGCTAATCCAGATGAGCCCTGTGAGAACTGGGATGTTTGAGTTTCTGTTTATAGTAGTTGCCTTGAGCCTTAACCTTCTTTTAGTGACAGCTGAAAGAGTAGAGAGCGAATGCATGGAACAGGCTGGAAGTGTTACCGTTTGGTTCTCTGCTCCTGTTGACCACCCCCGCAAACGGAGTCTATCACGCCTCTCCCCTCTGAGCAGTCTCTGCTGATGTGTTTCCTGAGTCCACTTCAATTTCACATTCCTGAGAAGTTAGGGTGTAGCAAGAAACTGGAAATCCAAAGGGGTCTGTTCCTGCTTTTTTATCGTTTTGCTCACCAGCTGAGGTTGACCACTACCAGGTTAGCGAAACGCCCCCACGCGTGATCCCTTGTACTCCTGACAGTTTGCAGATACAGCCCTGTCCCCTCCCTCTGTGCTGTGAAATCGGAGCGGTGGTGCTGTCGCGGTTGTGCCCGCAGCTCCCGCGGCCCTGCCCTCGCGGCAGCGGATGCAGATTTAGCAGCGCGAGCGTGACAGTCCCTGCAGCGCAACTCTCCCTGCGCGGGGGGCGAGGAGCTGCAGGCTCGTGTCTGTAGCAGGTGACTTTAGAGGGAAGAAAGGGAGAGTCTACAAAGTGAAGCCCATTCTGCACTGCTGGAATCTTGTGGAATCGCTGACTGGAAGGGGATGTCGCTGTGTCCTTTACAGAGATGTTTAATTGATGTCCTTCTCCAAAATCTCTTGCTTTTGACTTTTTTTTTCCCTCCCCCATTCTTTCACTTGCTGTTCCGTACCCAGCAAACTGAGAACGTGCCTGAACGGTTTTGCTCTGAGGCGCGCACGGGTCAGGAGCTGCTGTTGCTGTTACCGAGAGGGTCCCCGGGGAGGGGCTGGGCTGGGCTGCGCTTCTCCAGCGCCGCTGTCGCTCCGATGCCCTCAGCGCTGCCCGGCAGGGCCGAGCCACCACCCCCCGCAGGGAACGGGATGAAGGCTTGACCCTGGCCGTGGGGTGAACGTCCTGCGCTTCAAGCCTGTCTGTGCTCTTTACGCTCTTCCCGTGTTTGGGTGTTTTTGCAAAGGCTCTGCTCTGGTTTTATCGCTAGGACCAGCTTCGTATTCTGACGGCACTTGTGCGCTGCAGGAATTCGTTTGCAGCAGGCTTCACTGCTGGTGACGTGGTAGTTTTTGGTATTGGTCAACCTCCCTTGGTTAGCCAGTTTGTGTATTAGAAACTGAACATATTAAAATTGTCTTAAAGGATAATGTTCCTCAATTAGTGGGTTTTTTTTAATTCATGGATGAAAACTGTCACTTTAGCATGTAGAGTCTTCTCTTACAGAATCCTGTGCAGTGATTCTAGAATTTTGAAACTGTATGATGTGTTACATTCACAAATTTATTTGCTATCAACATTCCCTTAAAAAAAAAAAACAAAAAAAAGAAAAAGAAAACGACATACCACAAGCTGCTGTAATGATTTTGTGTCAAGATGATCCAATAAACTTTCAAAACAAAGTTAAATTTTTGGCTTTGCAAACAGTCCTTTTATAAGACCCTCGCAGTTTGTGTGGGCCCACGAAGAGGACGTGGATTTGCCCCAGCTCTGAACGCTTGTGTCTTTGGGGGAGGTAAGAGGAAGCTCTGGAGAAGAAATAGTTTCTGCCACGGCTGCGTAGGGTGGGGGGTTTGTGAGCTGGGGCCGGGTGTGCGCAGCAAGAGCAGTCCCGCCAGTCCCCTGTCCCTGCGCGCGTCGGGGACCGGCCCCGGACCCGCTCTGGTGGTGGCAACAGCTCGGGGCATGAAGTACGTGAGCGGAAAAGGAGTCTGTGGCGAGGGGGGCTGGAACGATGCTGCTCTTCATCTCCTGTCTCTTAAACTGACCTGATTTTTACAGGCGCCAAACCCTTGGTTCCTACACACTTTGAAGGCCTGACTGGTCAGGCTGTCCCGTTCTCGCACGCCTTTGGAAGGCAGCGTTGCGAGCAGCAGTGGTCACTAAAACTGCAGGAAAAAAATAGCTCCAACAATCTCTGTTAAAGCTGCATCACTTTTTTTTTGGATCGCAATTGCAGCTAAAATCTAAGCACTTGTGAAAATCAGAGCTCTCAAACTGAAGGACAGAAATCGGCCCCTTCTGTCTCTTCCTCTCGCCATCCAGTAAAATTTGTGACGGAAATGCGGTAGCGTCAACACGAGGAGTCAGGTCCGGGACGGTGGGACAGGAACTGAGGGCTTGGTTTTGAACCTCTCAGTGGTCAACCTGTGAAAATCATCTCTTACAACCAAAAATATCTGGGGCTGCGTAGTCAGGAGCTTCCAGCTTGGCACCGAGGAAGAACCCCCGGCTTGCGCGGACCTGTCGGCCCCGTTGTCGGTAGATGAGCTGCTGCTGCGAAGGAAGGAGCCGGTCGTTTGCTTTCTGCGCGCAGCCTGACGCTGCGATCCCGTCCTGGCCTGCAGGGAGGCCGCCGGCGGGCTCTGCCGCCCCGTGGGGCTGCGCAACTCTGAGGAAACAGGATGACGACGACGACAAACACCGATCTCTCTGCAAATGCGTGAGAAAAAACCCAAACCCAGGGAGCACTTCGAGTGAACACAGAGTATTTAATGAGCTGGCACCGCGCGCTTCTGGCTGCAAACAGTAGGACAGGCTCTGGCCCTGCTCTCTGCGTTTATGTCATGTCAAAATTCACTGAGCAAAGAAAAATCTAAGTGCATTTTTACAAGCCGTATGTTATGAACAAGCGCGTAAGAGAAACGGTGCTCTGCACCACCCGTCCTCGCGGGGAAGGAGAGAGACGCCCCAGGGGTCTGCGGTTGCGGCAGAGCAGGGTCCCTTCCTTGGAGGTGCCCAGCCCGTAGCGACCGCGCTCCTGGGGAGCACCGAGCTGCGGGAGCGGCTGCCCCGACTCTCCTGGGGGAGGCAGCCGGCCCCGGGGCTGCTGGCGGGGGCAGAGAGTGGGATGAGCGGCCGGGAAGAGGCTGTGCCGCTCCGGGCCAGCTGGGAGAGACGCCCAAGAGCCGGAGCCTTCGCCTCAGGCGCTGCCACACATCTCCCAGGCTGGGAGCACCAGGGCGGAGATGAGCTGGGGTCTGGGGCTGCTGGTTTGGGGGGGTCGTGGGGGCACCTGGAAGGGAGAGCTCTGAGCTCTGCTGTGGCGCTAGCAAAGGGGCAGGAAAAACGCTCCACATGCAGGACCTGAGCTTGGAGCAACCTGGTCTAGCAGAAGGTGTCCCTGCCCGGGGCAGGGGGTTGGAGGTGGATGATCTTTAAGGTCCCTCCGGACCCAAACCCGTCTATGCGGCGGGAGGGAGCTCAGCGGGGCGGGGGCAGCGGCTGTGCTTTCTGCCCCCTTTGGTTTTGGGCTTCCCAAGGATTTACACCTGCCTTCGACTTCCCTCGGTCTGATGTTCGTGAGACTTTCCCTTTGAACCAGCAGCTGCGTTTCCTGCTGCTTCTCCCTTTTATGACTTTAGACTTCAAGCTCGTGCAGGTCCCCTCAGCCGCCCCTGTTCGACCAACCGCCCCGGAGCCGAACTGAGCCGCCTCGAACCCCCCGGCCGGAGCTGGACCCCTGGCCGGACTCTGCCCGGCTTCACCCTCTCCCGGGGCAGGACGCGGCTGCCTGCGGCTCTGCTGGTGCCAACCCCCCCAGCTCCCCTCCACGGACGCAACGCGAGCGCTGCTGGGCTGGAAATCCGAAAAATAAGAGATGTTGTTGGAGCGCCGGAGCACCGGGGGTGCCAGCAGCCAGCGGGGCCTCGCGGAGGATGGGCTGACGGCAGCCGGGGCGGACGGACGCCCCAAGGAGGGCCGAGGACACCCCTGGGCCCGTTGTCATCGGCCGGGGCAGGAAAGAGGCGTTTGTGGTGACGGGTTCCTCAAAACGCTTCTCCAGGGACTGACGGGGCCCCGGGGTCTGGAGGGCCCTTCCCTGACCTTACGCTGGAGCCGCTGCTCCATGAAACCCGGCCGGGCCCAGGGGCTTCCCCGCCTTAACGTAGTTTTTGCTCCTGATTTCTGAGCATTTCTGCCCTTTTCAGGGCACCTCGGCTCGCTCGTGTGGCCCGTGGCCGTGCCACGCTCTGCGGCTGTGCCACGCTCTCCGTGGCCGTGCCACGCTCTCCCCTTGTGCCACGCTCCGTGGCCGGGCTCCTCCGGCTCCGGCGGATGATTTATTCCGCCGAGGCGCTGAGCAGGGCGCCGGGCAGGGGCTGCGGCCCCCCGAGCATCCCTGGGCTGGGGTACGGCCACGGCGCCGCGGGCTGCCCCTTCTCCCCAGGTCCAGGAAAATCAAAATACTAAGTAAAATAAAGAAAGTAGAATAAACGAAAAGAAAATAAAAAAGAATAAAAGAAAATAAATAAAAAATAATAAAACAGAATAAAAGAAAAGAATAAAAGAAAAGAAAAGAAGAAAAGAAAAGAAAAGAAAAGAAAAGAAGAAAAGAAAAGAAGAAAAGAAAAGAAGAAAAGAATAAAAAAGAAAAGAAGAAAAGAAATAAAAAGAAAAAAATAAAAATTTAAAATAAAAAGTAAATAAAAGAAAATAAAGTAAAATAATAAAACAGAGTAAAATAAAAGATACAGTACAAGAAAATAGAGTACAATGAAATAACAAAATAGAGTAAAATGAAGTAGAATTCCAATAAAACAATATAAAATGAAATAAAAGACACAACTGTCTCCACAGCAACGGCGGCGGTGTCCGCCCGGCCCCCGCTCCCCGCCCCGCCCCGCCCGGTCCCGCCCGCGGGAGGAGCCGGCAGCGCCGGGCGCGGGCGCGGGCGGCCCCTTTAAGAGGAAGTAGGGCCGGCTGCCGGCGGCCGCGCGCGGAGAGGGGCCGCGCGGGAGACCGCCAAGTTGGGCGGGGGGCGGAGTGCTGCGGCTCACGAGGGGCGCCGCCTCCGCGCCGCCACGGATTAGCTGCGACCGGCCAGGTGCGGGGCGCGGGGGGGCCGGAGGGGGAGCGGGGCCCGGGGGGGGGGGTGGGGGGGTGCAGGGACCTCTGGGGGAAGGGGGGTCCGGAGGGAGGCCGGGGTGTCCCTGAGCCGGGGCGGCCTCGGGAGGCGGCCGGGGCAGGGCCCGGGGGGTCCCAGCGCTGCCCGGGGGTCCCCGGCCCGCCCGGGGTGGGGGTGCCCGGCGCTGTCCGTGCCCCGCGGGGGGGGCAGGGTCGCGCCGGGCCGGGCCGGCCGCAGCGGGCGACCTGTTGAACCGGGGCTTCCGCACCGGCTCTTCCCTCGCTGCCCCTTCCCGGTTCCCCTGGGCGCCAGGCAGCAGCGGCCGCCCCGCCGTGCGCCCCGGAGCCCCCGGCCCGGCCCGGAGCACGGCTCCGCCTGTCCGCCCGGCTTCGAGGGGATGCTGCGGGGCGCGGCAGCGGCTCTGAGCGGGGCCCGGCCGGGGGCCGCCTCCCCTTGGCGGGGCGGGGGGGGGGGTCGCCTCCCCTTGGCGGGGGCTCGCCCACGGGTGTCGGGGCGCTTGTACCTTTTTGCCTTTACTGGCAAACCAAAAATCTCATAATGAGGAAAAAAAAAAAACCAGCGCGGAGAGTCGGGGATTGCCGGCGTCACCGTGGAGTTACAGCCTTGGGGCCTCTTGTGTTTTATCCCGGCCCTCTCCCCCGTCCTTCTCTTGCTGTGCTTCTGCTGTAGGTAAAGGCGTAGCCCTGAAGTTCAGACTCCTCAGTCTCTTCAGTGCTTGGGGAGAACGGGGAATTCTCCGCTTTTTTCTGGTCGTGGTGAGCTGCGACGCGGCTGTCGGGGGGGAGAACTTGTGAGGCTCGAAAGCGGCTTCTCGCTCTGCTCCTGCCCCGTGCTGCGAGCGCGGGTCTTGCCGCAGCTCCTCTGCTGTGACCTGCAGTGCAATAACCTCAGCTCCTTCAGAGGGAACTGTTCCTGCGGGAGAGGAGGACGGACAAAAAGGAAAGGGCAGGAAGTCCTCGGGAGAGAGAGGAAAGAGGGATTGGAAGCTGTCCAGCGTGCGGCACAGATATTTGGAAAAAGCATCTCTCTCGTGGGCTGTGGTGCTAGCGAGAGGCCAGATCGCCTTCTCACAGAGCCTGGAGCTGAAGAGTGGCCACGCTTTCTCGATTTCCATCCCTTCTTTGTTTAAAACCCCTTTCCGGTCTCGAAGTCTTCTGCCAAGTTGCAGGGCAGGGGGGGATTTTTGCTAGGAGATGTGAAATTTCCCCAGCCACCTGTTTATCACAGTCCCCGGGGCCTCGGCCTTGCACTCTGCTTCCTTTCCGAGCTTCAGGCTCGCGTCCAACTCTGTGTTGATCTTTTGTCGTTTCTTGAACTGCGTATTCCATATCTTACATTCACTTTCTCTCTTAGTCACGTACTTGTGAAGTTAACTTGGGCCAGAGGGCGAGCTTGGAACCTTTAAAAATCCCCAGAAAGGGAGGAGAGGAGCGCCGGGAGTTCATGCCAGCTCGGTGGTGTGGTAGCAAAAACCGGTGCTCTCGGTTTCCGCTGAGGAGGTGAGTCGAGGTGCTGAGCAGGGAGCTGGCTCCCTGTGCCTGGCTCGCCTTTCGGGATCTGGGATGCTCTTTGGGACGCGTTACTTGGGGTCGCGCCGTCAACTGTGCCGTCGTCAGAAATGGAAACGGGCTCTCCTGTCCGCTTGGCTGAGGCTTAGGGAGCTTGAAGCGTACTCAGCGTCGTGGGCAAAGTCCTGCTTCGTGGCTTCAGCTGTCTGCTCGTGCGGGAGCTGTTTGCCAGATGCTTCGTGGCCGCGTTTGGCTCTTATGTGGCTCCTTCCTTGATGGGATGTGAAGTACCACCCAAAGTGAAACGGTGCGATTTAGTGCTGTTTGTGGAGGTTGGACTGTACTGACGCAACTCGTGCTTCTCTGTAAACGGGCCAGGGATCTCTATGGCCACAGTACACAAAGGAAAAATGTTTCCCTTGTCAGCGGTGAAAGCGTGTGGGGTCAGAGAACAGAGATTGCAAAACCTAACCAGCCCTGCGCACGGCGTTCGGATCTGGAGGAAGAATTGCTCTCAACTTCTGAGTTTTAATTTCTTAGGAAAGTATTTTGCGATACTTGAGCCATAACGCTGTAAGTGGATCCACAACCAGCTTTGCTGGAGGTTTAGGAGCTTATCTTCAGAAATACGTAATATCCAGCTAATGCTTTCGATAAAGAGCGCACCTTAGGCTGCAGCTTTACCCTCCCTTGTCCGGGTGCCCCTGGGAGGCGGAGGAGTCTGGGACTCCTGCTTTGGTCAGCTGCTTGTCTCCCTCTGGAGCCGGCGCTGTGCGAAAAGTGCTGCTCCGCTCCCGATGAAATGGCAGAGGGCTCTTGGGCGAACCATCGCTCCGAGTACGTGAAGGGGCCGGGGAGCAGAGGGGAGGGACAGAGGCAGCGAAGGCCAGAAAAGAAACACTTTGCAAGCGTGCAAAGCCAGTGCAAAAACATCCATCAGGCTGCGGCAGCTTTGACGTCTTCCAGAAGAGCCTGGACGGGGTCCCCAGGTGCTCGGCTTTGGTGGTGTGGAGTCGATCGGAGAAGAGGCGAAGGTGGTGGCGCTGCCGGCCGTTCCCGTGCGCTGCCGGGCAGGGCTGTGCCGCGGCGGAATCGTCCTGCTCCGCCGCGCTCGGTGCTGGCCCTGGCCCGCTCCGGGACCGCCGTGCTGTTTCCTGGCTGGGTCTGGGTGAATCGCGGCTCTGGCTGCGTTGCCCCGAGGGAGCCCGGGGACAGAAAATGAGCCAGAGCCATCCAAAGCCTGTGTCGGTTTGGGGCAGGAGCTGAGTCGGGCCCATGGCTGTACTGAAAGGCACTGTAATTTTTTTCTTCCTCTTAACTGTAGCCTGCTCTTGGGGCTGCTGTCTGGGCCTCTTTGGTTTTGGGGGTTTTTTTCCCCTTTTTTCTTCTTTTTCCTCTGGCTGCGTGGCAGGAGGTCCTCTGATGTGGTTAGTCTTGAGGTGATCTCTAGCTCCACATCAGTGGGCTTATTCCTTGCCTGGAGACATGCTAACGTGTTGGGTTACTGCCGTGTCTCCTCGTGGAGGGGAAGAGCAAGCCTCGTGGGCACGCGCTTTCAGCGAGAAACAATGCTGCTTTTCTTCCGAAAGCATAATATTAACGCGGAGAGAAGAGGCATTTGTATTTGTCGGTGGGATTAGCCCTGCCATGGGAAGGGCTGGCCTTGGGTGAAGGAGCTCGTAGCCCTGGCACCTCCTGTCGTCTCGAACCCGTAGCCACGCTGTTGCCTACGTGCTGCCTCTTGCTGTAGTCGTTTTATCAGCCTAAGGCAAAATTCGCGCTCCAAACCGGTGTTACCTTTTACTCGGGTGGGGGCAGATCCCAAAGTTAGAGTGGATGAAACTGCTGTTGGTTCAGAAACATCCCTGCCCAGCGAGGACAGCGATGCGGAGCCCGCAAAAGCGGGAAGAACCGTGTAGCTCGCGACTTGGACTCGATAACTATCGCGCTGCCCCTCGCGAGCCCTCCGGCGGGGACAAAGCCAGGCCGGAGGACAGCGAGAGGCCCTCCCGAAGGAGCAGCCTGCAAAATACAGCCCCTCAGACCTCAAAAAGAGAGAGCTGCTCTTGGCGTGCCGTCAGCCGCCCACTGCCTGTGGCTTCTCCTGGAAATATTTGTCTGTGCAGTTAACCTGTCTCCTGGAGTCGTGACCCAGCTTGTCAGCTTAACGCAGCGCCTGCGAAGCCTGCAGCGGATTAGCTCTGCCTCCACACGCAGCCGTCGTCCCGGCGTGGACGTGTGAGCGCGATCCGTGGAAACCTTCCAAAATAGCTGCGGCTCTGACATTGCAATAGATGCGGATGTCACGTAAAGAGGCAAGAAAATGGGCCCTAAATCAGTAGCGCTGAGGGCTCTGGAAGCTGTTTCTGCTGCACTGCCGTCGTCTCTAGGCTTTCAAACGAGGATTTTTAAATTGCAGCATCTGCTGTCTGACCGTCGCCTTTTGGGGAAGGGAAAGTAGGAGGGGTGACCTTTTGTAAAAGTTACTTTCTCGTGTGGCTTTTCCACCCTCTGTGGCCGTGGGGAGGATGCCTGCGAGGCCGGGGGGGACAACCCACGCTGGAAATTCAGTCTTCTTGCGTGCAAAGTTCGAAGGCCTTCCCTCTCCCCTGCCTGAAGGGGTTCTCCAGCCCCGCCGGTGCTCATTCCCTTGCCTCCCTCCCCTCAGCCTCGGCCCGAGCTCCGTCGCACAGACCCCGTAACCTCCCTCCTGTCATCGGGCTGGATCTAAATCCTGAGCTCGGAGCTGAGCAATAAGCTGCCTGCTCGTCCGTCCTGCTCGTGATGCTTGAAAAACGCCCCTCGCTGCTCCGTGACCTGGGCTTTCCGCTCGGTGCCGCCGTGTTTCCCTCTGGCGCGGGCAGCAGCAGGCAGCTGCCTGCTGAGCTCCGCCAGAGCTGCTGCGCTTGCGTGGGTTGGGTCTTCCCAGCTATGGCTTAATTTAACAGGGCTCTTCCCTTTATTATATCAACTAACTGGACTTCAAAATCGATCTGAATGCGTAGCCTTTCAGGGGAAAAAGACGACTCCGGTTAAAGCCCAGTATAACTATTTTGGGGTCTGTTATTCTGCTGTTTCCTTTTCTTCTGTATGTGGCGATGCAGACGGGCTCTGCGCTTGCATGGCTTGGAGGCACGTGAAGAGACTGTCCTGCTCCTCAGGAAGCCTCTTTCCGGGAAGTGCCGGGGGATGCCGTGTCGGTAGAGTTTCTGACTTGGGAATTTCCAAACTGTGCAGCAGATTTAAATTGCGGGGCGGCTGGGGACGCCAGGGCTTTCTTAAAACTGACTTTGTGGTGAAATATAAAGGGCTCTTTGTTCGCCTAAACCTTGGGAATTCATCGTTTCAACTGTGCCTTTCTGAAGGGCGCCGTTAAGTTTATTGCAAAGGCTGCTGCGAAAGCAGTTTCCGAAAGAAAAACATGGATGTTGTCCCGCAGAGCGGCAGAACCGACGCGCTGCTCGTGTCTCGCCCGGCCTGGGGCTGCAGGGCCGGCTCCGCTCTCTGCTCCCTCTCCCTTGACTTCCGAGCAGCTCCCGCTGCCAGGAGCGAGCGCGGAGGAAGAACGAGAAGAGGCGATGCCGAGGGCAGCGCTCGGCTCTCCTCGTGCCGCAGCGTGGAGCGATCTTGCAGGAGAAAAAAGACGGAAACGCCGCGGCAGAGCTCGTAGAGGGGAGCGATTAGCTTTTGGGAGAGCGCCGGCAGCTCCCCGGGCCGGGAGGCCGGACTCGGTGCCAGACAGGAAGGCGGCTGACGTGGAAGTGCCGTCTCGCCAGGATTATGAATGGCCAGGCGCGCCTGCCGCCGCCGCGCTCGGCCCTCCTCTTCTGCCCCCCGCGCTCCCCGCCGTGCCCTGCCCGGGCTGAGGTAAGCACGGGGACAGACCTTCCTTTCTCATACCGCGAAACAATTCAAAAGAGCAGCCCAAAACCTCGTCCCGTGAAGGCGAGCCGTCGTCTTTGTTGCCAGACTGGCTCCGGAGGCGCAGAAACTGGCTGGCATTAGTGCCAGTCCGGCCCTGCTTCCCCCAATGGGTCTGATCTTCGCTCTCCGTGTTAAAATCTCTCCTTTGATCGTAGAAAACCAGGATCGTCTTGTGCCGAGGAGCTGAGCTAGTGCAGCGTGGCCGTGGGAAGGCGTTTGTGAAAGGAGCGGGGGGAGTTATGGAAAAAATGTGCGTGTGCGTGTCCATCTTTGCTTTTCTGTTTAAGTGGTCTGTTTTGAAGCCGCTTTGCTTCTCGGACGTGCTCTGTAAATTCGGTTTTTACTTGAAGCGCTCGATGCAGCTGATATATTGCGGCTGCTTTATCAAACCGGCACGAGTGGGTTTGTGTCCTGTATTGGAAACTCTGGCCTGAGCGAGGGCGTTAGCGGTGAGTGAGGACACGGAAAACGGCTCGGGGGGAAGGCGGGGGCTTGCTGCTCCCCTCTCCTTTCCGGGGAGCCGAGGGGACGGGGTGACCGGCACGGGCTCGTCACCGAAGGGCTGCAATTACGAGCAGCCGCAGAAGGAGCGTTCGGCCGGGCTCGGTGTGACCGCTGAGCAGCGATACCACATTGGTGTCATCTCGCAGGACGGCAGCGGGGCTTCCCTAAAAGGAAACTAGAGAAATCAATTCTTTTGAGCAATGCATTGCTCGCCGGCGTTGGCTTACGGGCTTTCGTTGCAGCGAGGCAGCAGGCTGTGAGCCGCCCCGGCGCGGGGGTCACCGGCAGGGAAGTGGCTGCGTGTCTGACCCTCCCCACCCGCGGGAGCCTTCGGGTTGCAGCCGCGCATGAAACGGGACTTTTTTTTTTCTTTCTCCTTTTTGTTCCCCTCTTTTGAAAAAGGAAGCGCTTTGCCTCAGCGCCTACGAGCGCTCGTAGAAGTTGCAGAGACGAGCTGAGCAATTGCTGAGTAATCTGCCGAGGCTGGAAACGCAGGTAGGAGCTTGCCGACGTGCTGGCTTGCTTTAGTTTTTCTTCCCCGGCTGTTGTTAAACCCCTGCACGGTGTTAGCGGCGGAGGGGAGCGCTGGGTGTTGCTCGGGCAGGCGCTGACGGAGAAGTCATGGGACTCCTGGAAGAGGGTTTTGGCCGTCCTGCCTCTGCGGGGAGGGCAGGATCCGGCGGGAATGCTGCTCGCACCTGGAGAGCCTCGGGACGGCTGCGGCAGGCTTGCGAGGGGAGATGGTTTCCAGGAGGTGAAGGTCTTTTCTTTCTTCACACGCTCTGAGCTTCATGGAAAAGTAACCCAGAGTCGGGGAAGGGACCTCCTGGGCTTCCTCTGCCCGGAGCCTGGTTTTAAAGTAAGGCAGCACGGTGTGATCCGCCGTTCCCGGGGCGGGAAGGGGAACGGCAGAGCCCTGCCCTGGACTGCCATCAGCAGGAGTCAGCGTCGGGGCCGGAGCTGCGAGAGCAGGAGAAAGGGGAGAAAAGGAGCTGCTGGGAAGGGAAGGGAGGGCCAGGCCTCGCCACCCCTCGCCGGGCCGGCGCGTCGCCTCCTTAACCAGCGGAACGCCGCTCCTCTCGTGTCCTTGGGCAGAGCAGAGAAGCCGGAGGCTTGTTTGTGCTCCGGACAGCCCGCCGCGGCACGGGGCTTTCCGGGGCGGCTGTGTGATCTCGGAGGGGTGGCCAAGGTCCTCCCGGAGCACCGGTGACGTGTGCTGTAATCTTGGCTGGCTGGAGGGGAGGCGTAAACAAAATGTACTGCAGGGTGGTTTCTGGGCGATATTTTTTTTTTTTCCCTCATCTTTGAAGCTTGCAAATACAGTTCAGGTGCTTTGCCTGTCCCGTGTCCTAATTGTTCCTAACCCTCCCTTTCTCTGCCGTGCGAAGGCAGTGTCTTAGTGCTGCCCGAGCTGTGAGTCCTGCCTGTGGAAGGAGGTGTTGTACGGGTGATATCATCTCCGAGCAATGTCAGGGATGCTTTTGGTCTCCGTGCCTTTTTTTTTTTTTTTTGTTTCCCCCTAGAGCTAAATGTTTCTTTTAGCTCACTTGCAGTCAAAGACCGTAATTAAATAGGCTGCATCTGCTTGAAGTCTTAGCTACTCATTTTGCTAATGCCTTCAGACAGATGCTGAATCGTCTGCGAGACGATTGCGGCTGTGTCGAGCTGCCCAGTTCTCATGAATGATGTCTCCGTAGGAAGAGGAAGTTGTTTGTAGGACGGATACTGCCTTGATACCAAATAAGCCATATTAAAAGCCTCTTCGCCCTGCTCAAATGACAATTTCTTCTGGAAAACGGGCAGTGTTTGCTTCTTGATGTGCGTGGCCAAGCCCAGGGGATGTTTGTTCTTTCCCCTGCGGTTTTGCCGCTCGGTTTTACCCCGTCCTCTTCCCTGGGCCGGGCCCTGCGGCCGCAGCCCGGCCCCTGCTCGAGAAACCCCTGCGTGGCCAGCGGAAGGGACGGTGCCCGGCTGCAGTCTCGGGCCAGCACGGTGCGAGTGTGGCCACCGGAATCGGATCTTACGGAAGATAAGGAGGAACAGAGTCGTACTGGGGTGAGGACGCTGCCCGTCCCCCGGGGAGCTGTACGGAGGGCGACGCTCCTGCTGCTTTATGGCTCGTTTGTTTTAAAGGACTTTTCTTTCTCCATCTCCAGCGTAAGGAAATCATTGCGTGCAAAAGTACTTCTCTGGGACTGATTTCCTGCTGGAAAGAGCTGCGGACTCGGCACCTGCTGCCCACATTGCTGGCTGCGTGGAGGCTGGTCCTGCCGTCGCTCCGGACGTGGCACCGCGGCGGGGTGGGCGCAGTGCCCCGGTGCTTCCGCCGCGCCGGGCCGCCTCGGCGTTCTGCTGCCGGATGTGGCGAGGCTGTGACACAGCTCGCGGTAACCAAAGCTGCTGCCTCGCGCTCAGACGTCCTTCCGCACCGTTCGCTACTTCCTCTAACCGTGTGTCTGTGGTGTGATCAAACACCTCCCGAGGACGCGTTTTCTGGGGGTTTTCTTCTTTTTCCTCTCTTTTTGACGCTCACACGGTAGCTTACGGAGTCGCAGCAGCTGTTTTAGCAGCGCTGCGTGCAGTGAACTCACCTTGCAGACCGGGGTGAATCTCACCAAACCACATTAAAATACGTTTTTGGTTCCTCCCGACGTGTGTCGTGGCCCATGTCGCAACAGGAGTTTGGATCTCTCTGCTCCTGCACGGAAGAGGTTACCGAGCCTGTTCCCGCAGGAAAAGCAGCGCTAGGAAATGTTGAGCCTGTTCTTAGTGGGACGAACTGAAGTGGTTTGGGTTTTCTTCCTTGCTGTAATTACATAAGAAAACAAGAGGGCTTGGTTTAAATCTTTTTAATCTTTCTCCAGAGACGAAACGCTGATTAGCACTATGCAGCATCTGTTAGAGATGGGCTGAGTTGTGGCAAAGGTAGCCTTGACCTTGAGTTTGGGATTTTCTTGCCAACCTTTGAGGATACTATTTACCTATTTGAACGGCTCTATGGCTTCATGTAACTCTAAGTTGGTTTCTGCTTGGTGAAAGGGATTTGTTTGCTTGCTTTCTTATAAAATTATGGAAACTCCTCTGTGCCAGATTTGGTGAGGCATCAGCGTCAGTTAATTTCTGCTACTTTATTTATTTTTCTGTCCAGCACAAGTAATACAATATTTTTGGTACGCATAGCTTTCTGCCTTAAGCTTCCATCAAAGAGCAGCTTGACACAAATTATACGAGGGGATGGATGTGGGAACAAAGGAGGTATAATTAGCTACAGATAAACAGAGCTGTGTTTCTCGCTGGCATCCTTTCAGATCTTAACTTGCGTCTCACCCTCTTGGAGCTGATTCTTTTCCACGGACTGGAAGGCGAGCTTTCCCTGGTCTTCCAGCTTTCAACCAGCCTTCAGCTTGAAGTGAGCTAAACTGAAAGGAAAAATATGTTTATGGTCTGTCTGCACCTGCAGAAGGGGCTGTGGCTGCTCTTAGAGCTGGTGTTATTTCAGGATATTCTCTTTCCGGGTGCCTGAGCTGCGACTTCTTCTTATTATTATTCCCCTCCGCCCTTTCGTGTCCCGTCGTTAGCGCTACGGCAGCGCACGCAGCTCCTGCTCGAGTGGCTGTTTCGTTGGAGTACGGCTGGCGACGGATCTGAACTTTGTTGTAGGTTGCCATAACCTTGCCTTTTAGGTAGGCTTGTTCCCAAAGACGGGGGGAGCGTAGGGGAAAAAGCTGATCCAGGTAAACCCCAACTTGTTTTACCCTTCTTAATGATTCGGTGTATTGGAGGTGAATAGGTGGCGGCAGCATTTCTCCTTGTTTCTGTGGGGTTCGGGTCTCTTGGGGAGGAGATGGCGGGGTGAACGGCAGCGATCTCCTGCGGAGGCCGTGCTGGGGGGCACGGGGGGGCTACGCTGTGACGTCTCGTTGTGCCTCTTCCCTGTGGGGCTGGATCCCTCATCCGAGCGTGGCGGGAGACCTTGCAGGGGGGACTCTGCGCTCGGCCGAGCCGCCGCTCTGCTGCAGGCTGGGCTGTAAAGAGAAGGGGGGGAGAGAAAGCTGGCTCAGATCTGGGGCGAGGGCCCAGATGGTATCCCAGATCTCTTCCTACGGGATTTAGGCAAGGTTTCCTGTTGAGAGAGCTGCTCCTAATCGCTGCCCTTCTGTGCTGCGTTGCAGATCAGGACCAGATGAGCAGCGGGAGGTTTCTGTGAAGATCAGAGTCGCCCCAGCCCTGCCCCGGGAAGTGGCCCAGCAGCGCTGCGTCTCCGGCTGTCATCGCTACGGACCTGGAAAAGAAAGAAGAAGAGAAGAAAAATGTCTCATGCTCTAAAGCAAGTGTTCAATAAAGACAAAACCTTCCGGCCCAAGCGCAAGTTTGAGCCAGGGACTCAGCGGTTTGAGCTGCACAAGAAGGCTCAAGCCTCGCTCAACGCTGGCCTGGACTTGAAAGTTGCCGTCCAGCTGCCGCCGGGAGAGGAGCAGAACGACTGGGTGGCCGTGCACGTGGTGGACTTCTTCAACCGCATCAACCTGATCTACGGCACCATCAGTGACTATTGCACGGAGCAGTCCTGCCCCGTCATGTCGGGGGGACCCAAGTACGAGTACCGATGGCAGGATGAGCACAAGTACCGGAAGCCCACGGCCCTGTCTGCTCCCCAGTACATGAATCTCCTGATGGACTGGATTGAGGTACAGATCAACAACGAGGACATCTTTCCCACAAATGTCGGTGAGTTCGGTTCCAGTTGCGGCTGGGGGGAGGGAGGCTGGTGCAGAGCCCTCGGGTCCCGTTTCTGTTCCAGGAGATGCTGTGGCTCAGGTCACCCTTGTAGCAGAGCTATTTCTTTTTGTGCTCCGAGGCTGGCAGCGTGGTGAGCTCTGCCGAGCACCTGAGAAACTTCAGAGCTCTTCTGGAGCGCTAAAACACGCAGAGCTGTACCAGATCCCGTTTGGAGTCATGGATACCTCGAGGAAAGCCAAGCTGAGCATAGGCAGCGAAAACAAGAGGCTGCTCTTAGAAAAGTCAGTCTCTGACATGACTCTTGAGTAGTTCGCGCTGGACGTGGTCTCCTGAAGGGCAGCTCTTCTAGAGCTGATTGCTAGCTTGGGTTCCACGCACGTGCTCTGCGTCGGCCTGGTGATGGTGGCCGTTTCCATAATTAGCCTCTTTGTTATTACGGGCCGGCGTTAGCTGACTCTGCCCTTTCTGGCCGGGTGCTTCCTGGCATGCACCCGGCTGTTTGCTGCAGCTGGGTGGGATGCTGACGTGCGCGTGGAGGGAGGGGCGGTGTTTCATCTATTGCCAGGGTGATGGAAATGGGAATTTGGCCCGAGACACCTAAATCTGCATATCCAAACGCAGCTTCGTGCGCTGGCTTTGGGACAAAGATTGTTGGGCTTTTTGTTTATTTTGTGTTGAGTAAGATCTGAGAATTCGGTATCTAAAGCATTAGGTAAATATGGTTGGTCCCATTCAGAGCTCCCATCTTCTGGGATGCAAAAGACAAGATGCAGCAGAGCTCCCTCCCTCCTGCCCTGGCGTTCATCCCGTCGAAGCTCTGATGGGACGCAGTTGGCCCCTGTTTGGGACACGGCTGCCACACGAGCATCCCCGGGGCTCCTCCACCCCTGCCAAAATGCTGCTTAAACCTGGCGCTGAGCGGGCGGGGGGGGAGCAGGGCCGTGAACAACCAGCTCTTCAGAAACGCCGAAATCCTCCCCGCCCGTTCCTCCTGTCGCCCAAACGACTGCTGCGTTGCCCTTAGTTAGGGCTCTTCTGCAAGGCTCTCTGGGGACTATAAGCAGGGTGTTTGTTCTGTTCAGGGAGGCAAGACGAGTTTCCGGCAGCAGGAGGGTTGTGGTTTGGGTTTTTTTTTTTATTGTTATCATCGTTTTCAGCTCAGCTTTTACCCGATTCCTCGCCCTTAACAGCGACTGAAACGCTGCAGTTCTTCCAGAGCACTGAAAGGGTTTAACTAATCCTCGTTCCTCCAGAAACGACCTGCGTGAACTTTAAACTGTAATATTCTCCTGAGATGGCTGCTTGGCCAGACCACGCCGCTGCAGGGCCCCGGCTAAACAAACCCCAGAGAACTGATGCCTTAAAGAGGACCTTAACGTCTTTAATTTTTAACCAAAGAGCTAAAGACGTATCAAAATAAGAGATAACTGTGGGGAGTTAACAGCACCGACTCCTTTTGGGAAGTTGCTTGGTGGTATCTAGTATTCTGCACTGTTTATATAAACATGCCAACTAGGAGTAGAAGGAAACTCTATCGGACTGAAACAGCTGCTGGGAATCTCCGAGGCTGGTCTCTTGCTTTCGGTCGCTGGCAGCGATCGATGGCGTGCAGCACTCTGTCGCTTAAGAAATCTGTGCTTTGAAAAATCTGATCCAAAGGGAAAGGAAAAAGGAAGAGAGAACTGGAAATTGCCTGGGACAGAAGTCCTTTTGTCTCAATCTGTCCGTTTTATCAATTTATTTTAGCCCCAAGGAACCAGTTTTAACTTTGCTGAACGTTTCTCATAGTCGTGTCTTCCCTCCCAGGTACTCCCTTCCCCAAGAACTTCCTCCCGGTGGTGAAGAAGATTCTGTCCAGGCTCTTCCGGGTCTTTGTCCACGTCTACATCCACCATTTCGACAGGATCACCCAGATGGGCTCGGAAGCCCACGTGAACACCTGCTACAAGCACTTTTACTACTTTGTGAAAGAGTTCAATCTCATAGACACCAAGGAGCTGGAACCGCTGGTGAGTGTCTGGGTGGGCTCGGGGCACGCGTTGGTCGGTCGGGGCCTGCAGCCAGCGCAGAAGGGATGGGCTGGGGCTGGAGGTGTCACAGAGGTCTCTGGTACCTTCTCAAACCTGGTTGCCCAAATTTGGGACGTTGGTTGGCCTCGCAGCGTGACTGGCAGGAAACTGGGAGTCGGGACGTGCAGGCGCAGCTGAGCAGCGTCATTTGGGCATCGGTCGGGGGAAGTTGACTTCTTCTCCAGCAACCTCCTTGGGTTTCTAGCAGCTGGCTTGCCTTGTTCGCGTGCGCTGCGCGAGCCCGGTGCTGTTAGCCGTCCGGGATGCGGATGGCTAAAACTCCCCTCCCCGCGCTTACTTCCCGTGCTGAACAGCAAGGGCAACCCCACCGCCTTCGCAAGGAGTCCGGAGGGTGGAGAACGTGCCCTAGACCTAGGAGGTGGTGGTGGTGGTCCTAAAGCCGTAAGCAGCAGAGCAGACCTGCGGAGCCGCTGGGCAGTGGAAGGGTGTCCTGGCGGTGCCTGGGAATGGGAGCAGTGGGGGGAACATGGACCTGCCCAAACTGGAGCTCTGAGTGTCACCGCGTGCCTGAGAGGGGTATTTACGGCTAGCGAAAGGTGAGGTTTTTCCATCCACACGGCAATCTGGATTTTCATTCGTGGTCCCTTGTCTCGTCTGTCCCTTTGACAGAAGGAAATGACCTCCCGGATGTGCCACTGAAATCAGACCTTCCTGCTCCCACCTCGGCGTCTCTTCCGAGGACTCCGAGTCCCACTCCTGCATTGGAGACGTGATTCAAGGGGAGAACAGAGACGTTTTGTTAAAGAAATCTATATATTTTTAATGAGTTTCAATGTAAAACTGTGATATTGCAGGAATATTTTTTTAAAGATGCTCTAGATAAACTAGTTTTTTATAGTAATTTCTATAAAAAAAGAAAATATTTTGGGCCTCTTGGTGGAAGTGCTCGCTCTTTGAGGAGGGAAGAGCCACCCTGTACTGCCTCTTTCCCGTCCCCTCCCTGCAGCGGTACCAAGCGAGCCGAGCCAGACGCTCCATGTCGTGTAACTGGTGCTGTGATGGAAGCGGTACTTCCCTCCGGACCCCCATTTCCCACCCGTGAAGGGAGGTTACGTGGGGACTGGGGAAGAAATGCTGGGGTACGTGGATCCCCTGGGGTGCTGTTTGGTTCCAGCACCTCTTCCACTGGCTGTGAGTCCAGTTTTTGGACAGAGCTGCTTTTGTGCTCGCCCTCCGCTTGGCAGCCTGTCCCCAAGGCTTGGCCCTCCTTGCTTTCCCTCTGAAAGAACCTGGCCGTGGGTCTCTTCCGTGGCTAAACCAGCGCTGCCGCTGCTGATGGAGCCTGTGCTGGAGCGCTGCTGTCGTGAACCTGCTCTTGCCTCTCACGCCAGCTCTGAGCCGAGCTTCTCCCCGCGCCCAGCCCAGCGGCGGCTCCGGGTGCGCGTCCCCACGGGGGACAGGGATCCGCGCTGGCAGCGTTAGGCCGGGCAGACCTGTGCCTCGTGGGAACGAGCAGAGGGAAGGCGCTGGGACAGGCGTGGGGAAGCCTTCTCCTCGAACACCTGCGCTTCCCTGTCTCCTTGTGGTACGCTGACCCCGCCGAGAAGGAACTGGGCTGCTTGCCCGCCGGCCTCGCTTACTGGCTCTGCGTGGGCCATTTTCTGCTTCCCGTTAGGGTACGGAGCCGTCTCCCTCTTCCCGAGCAGCACGTCCCCGCTCAGCTGCCCACATCTCGTAACCAAAGCCTGGCGCGCAGCCGGAGACCGCCGGCCTCGCCTGCTGCTTGCGCGAGCATCCGCTGCGTGACGAGAGCTTTGCGGCGCCCCGAGGTAGGTAGCTAGGTCTACCTAGGGTTTGGGGGAGTGGGGGAGCAGCGCTTACAGTAAGAGAAAAGGTTTCTATGACCAGTGACCAAACTGTACCACTAACCAGTTCTTCCTTACAAAGTTTTTCTGTGTCCTGGAATCTCTGTACATATGTGACTCTCGTTTCTTGTACTATCGGTAGGACACTCGTACAAATACCACTATAGTTCTCTGAAATGGAACCAATAAATTATGTTGTATTTACATAGCACACTCCGACTGCTAAACGTCTCGTGATTACGCGTTTGTCAGAGGCTTTCTATCAGCAAAGCAAACACGGTGTGTTTGGGCTCCTCGGGAAGCGCGCTGGAGAGCTGTTTCCTACAGTTGCTAAAAGCTCTTGGGTGTGTGCTCGGGGCTCTGCTGCCGTAAGGTTTGAGTCCTGCTGCTCTCCAGGCGCCGGCTCTGGGCTGCTCCGAGCCCCACGCTTGTTCCCGGGGCCGTGGGGCAGAGCGGGCGGGTGCTGGAGCCCAGGCAGCAGGCTGGGCTTGTCCTGGCTCTACAACTTGGGGGGATGTGGGCAGGGGAGGTGAATTCGAGCTTTTACCAGCCTGCTGAGGGGCTCTTGCTGCCACCGAAAGGAGCCGTGGGCGTAGGCGTCGAGGCCGACGGGCTACGGCCAAGGCTCTGCGTTCAGGGTCTGCAAGTTATTTTCCTGGAAGGAAATAGGAGGGGAGTAACGGGCTCCACAGCCGTAGCTCCTGCCTGTACCTGGCCGTGCCCTGCCTGCACCAGGCCCTGCCCGCTCCCCGTGCCTGGCTGCCACGGGCTCCCTGCCCAGCAGAGGTGCTGGGCCCTCCCAGGCCCCTCTCCTGGTGTCCCGTGGGCACAGCTCAGCTGGAGCCGCGTCCCCCGGCCAGGGGCTGCCGGAGGGTGCG
This sequence comes from Phoenicopterus ruber ruber, assembly GCA_009819775.1. NCBI lineage: Eukaryota > Metazoa > Chordata > Aves > Phoenicopteriformes > Phoenicopteridae > Phoenicopterus > Phoenicopterus ruber. The sequence continues at coordinate 1,619,717 of CM020240.1, read as the reverse complement.
GCGTGGCCTCCCGGCGCTGTGGCTGGAGGCCCCCGCGGAGCTGAGACCCACCGCTGCTTGGGAGAGGGTGCAGCACCCCCAGCCCCCGGCGTGCGCCCGGAGCCAGCCCGGATCCTGTGCACGAGCAGGGAAGGGCACAGACCCGCAGGGACCGGGCTGTGGTGGGGCTGGAAGCAGGCGGTGAGCGGTGCCAGGTCAGCTCGCGTCGCTTTTCATCTGCTTTCCCTTTCACGCTGACCTCGGAAGCCGTGCGCGCCGTGTCGGGGCGTGCGGCACCCGTCCGGCTGTCACGCGCGGGGCTGCAGGGCGCTGCCTTCCCCTGCCCTCCCTTCGTTTGGGGGGGAAGGATCTGGCCGCTTCCATGCGGGACTGGCTCAGCCAAGGGAGGAGGAGGAGGAGGAAGAGCACCTTTAGGGGAGAAGGGCCGACGGGGCCCGGAGGTGCTGCTCAGCTGGGCCTAGTCCTCCGCAGCGTGCGGCAGCGCAGGATGTTGCCCAGACAGGTTTGCAGAGCGACCGCAGCCGATGCTCGGCCTTTCTCTACTTCTGCCTCCGCCTCTTCCCCTCCGCCGCCCGGGCAGCACCCTGCTTTCATCTCCCCGTGCGGGGGCCTTGTGTTTACTCGCCCGTGAGCCGCAGCTGCCTCCTTGCAAGTCAAAGTCTGCAGGCGAGCGGGCTGCAGCGAACGCCCAGAGCTGAGCCCGGTCTGGCCCAGCGGGTTTAGCTGTGACCTGGACCTGTCGGTGATTTTATCGCTCGTCTCCTCGGGCACTGGTGGGGTGCAGACTAAGGTGTCACAAAGGCTTTGGTGAGACCTCAAAGGAGAACAGATCTGCAGATCTCCTGCGTTGCAGGGCCTGGGTTGAGCAGGTAACATGCCCGGGGCTCTGGCAGCCTCCCCTCTGCGGGGCTGACCCCTTCCCAAAAAGCACAGATGGCATCTGCCCCGGAGCTGGAGCGGGCACGGGCTCGCGGGCGGCCGGGCTCTCTGCCGCGGCACAGAGGGGGCTGCGGCGGCCGTATGTTCGAAGGAAAATACTTCTTTTCTTTGGCTCAGCACGGTGTCACCCGCTGCTCCCGAGGAAACGATGGCTCGCCCCGCGCCCGCTCCCTGCTGGGCTCCTCCGGCCCCGAACGTTGAGGGGCTCGGGAGCTTCAGGACCTCAGTTCCCATTAGGGTTTGCTTAAAATTGGCGCTGGTTTCTGAAGGTGGGGAGTAGGGGCAGCGATTGCACAGGCCCTCGGAAACCAGCCGTGGGGGAGCAGGGTCTGGGGGGCTCCCGCAGCATCTGCAGCCGCGGGGCTTCAGCCAGGAAACGTCCGTGGGGTCCGTGCGGGAGCCACGTCCCCGCTGGGTGAGGACGGGGATGTCCCCAGCTGCCGCTGCCTCCCCGAGCGGCAGATCCTGCTCAGAGCATTGCTGGGGCTTTGCTGTAACATAAGCGTGTCCTTCCCCCGCCCCGACCCTCCGCCGGAGCCCCTCAGCAGAGATGCTCCTCACCAGTGCTCCGGGCACCATCCCATGGCTGCACCAGTGCTGGAGAGCCGCGGCGTGGACCACCCCTCCGGAGGGGCCACGGGCTGCGTTTCCCATCCCCAGGAGGTGCTGCCTCGTCCCGTGCTTATCCCCCTCCCACCTTTGGGGTTGGGGAAACGGGCATGGGGTGGCACAGGACGTGTCCCCGAGCAGCTCTGCCATCACGCTCAGCCCCCCCAGACCCTGGCAGCCCCGTGGCCGCCTCTGCCTCCGTCCCTCATCCCTGCGCAGGCAGCCGGCAGCTTTCCAAGCACCCTGAAATGTGCTTTCCTTTTTTTCCCCAGGACAGCTGATGCCCCTGGGGCCAGATCCTTCCCCAGGGGCCCTGCAGGGCCCTGGCAGCCCCCCAGCCCTGACCCGCCTCCTCCCAGGCAGGGGGAGCGGGGCCGTGGGTTTGTCCCCCTCTGGTTTTGGGCTCTGGGACTCTGCAGAGGAGGTGACAGCTGTTCCTGGGACAAGGGGACCATCATCGTCGCAGCACGTTCCCTTGTACGGCGTGGCTGGGCCGGTGGCCAGCAGCTCCCCAGCCCCACGCCGGGAACACAGGCAGGACCCGGGACCCTTCTGGGGCAGCACCGGAGCGGGGAGCGCGTGTCCCTTCCCCGCAGCTCGCAGGCGATGCCGCCGGCCTCTGCCGCTCTGCGCCCCGTGCTGTCCCCGCAGGAGGGGACGGTCCCTCGCTGCCACGGCTGACCCAGCGCTTTGCCAGTGGCAGCTTAAAAAAAGGGGCCTCGGGGTCATTTTTGCTCCTGGCGAAGAACATCCCCTGCGAAGCCAAGAGGCTGCCGGGACGCAGCCGCCAGCACCCAGCGTCTTCCAGCACGGGGGTGCGCAGGCCCCCGCTGCGGCTTCAATGCCCTTTTCAAACAGCGAGGGAGCAGGGGTAATTTTTTTGGTGGTTCGGGACTTTTTCTGCTCCTTCTAGGAAACCCTGCAACGTGCCAGCCTGCACCTCCGCTCCCACCGCGTCCCCCGGGGCCGCACGCAGTGACCCGGCGGCAGCGGGTCGGGGCTGCTCCTGCGGGCTTCACCCGGGGAATTTGGAGGATGGAGAGGGACAAAACCAGCCCAGGGCATTTAAAAGCCGCCTGGAAATGCTGCTCCCATCTGCCACCGGCAACCAAGGCGGGACCCCCACTGCGGCACAGCGCAAGCCCCCTCCCTGCCCGTCTCCCCAAACACCCCAAAACCGCAGCTCCCGGAGCTCCTGCCCCTGGTTTCGGGGGCTGCAGGGACTTCCCTCCCCACAGTGACTCCATCCATCTTCCCCGCGGATGCCCGTGCCAAGTCCCGGCCCAGCCCCACCGTCTCCATCTCCCTGTCCCCCAGGTTTTGGCCGGTGCAGAGCAGCGGAGCCGGGGCTGGTTGTGTCCCCACAAGGCTGCTGGGGGGTGGCGGATGCTCCCCACCCAACTGGCCTCTCCCCTCAAAGGCTTTTATGGGGTGAAACCACCCTAATGCGTGTTTGTACCCTCCCCTGGGACCGCGCTGCCTGGCTGCTTCAGCTGTGGGTTACAGCTGCTCCTTAACCCCACGGCACCTCCTCCGGCTGGGGAAACTGAGGCACGGTACCACCTTCCCCGCTCCGTGTGCAGCCACCCCTCCTCGGTCTGTGGCCGTGACCCACCACTGTCCCCGAGACAAGCTGGGCCGGGCAGCTCTGCCGTGGGGGTCCCTGGGGGTGGGGGGGGCAGCCCCGCAACGCAGGTGCAAAGCAGGAGCTGGGAAACCCAAGCGGGGTTCGCCCCGGCCCCTTCCCCGCAGCAGATGGGGAGCGAGGGGCTGGGGCCACGTCCCTGGGGAAAACCCCACGGTGGCGGTCGGGGGCGAGCGCTGGAATTTAGGGGTGCACTGGAGCCCCGGCATCCTGCCCCTGCAGCGGGGCTGGAGGGTCAGGCCTGCCCAGGCGCCGCGGGAGCTGCCCAAATTCCCCCGGCTGCATCGGGGCGAGGAGGGAGGCTGGGAGCCCCCCCCCGTACACGAGCCAGCACGGCCGTACGCCCGCGTGTGCCTTGGACGTGCACGCGTGTGTGTGTCCTGTGTCCCCTGTCCCTCCCGTCCCTCCTATCCCTCCCCAGCAGCTGAACCAGCACCCGGAGAGTCAAACCTCCGGGTTTCTGCCTGGCAGGAAATTCCAGGTTTTTTGCAAGATTTTTTATTTGAAATGGAGCCAGGGCTCCAAACCCTCCCGCTTCCAGGGCGGGCAAGCTGGGCCCTCCTTGTGCCGGGGAAATAACGCAAGGAAAAAGGATTTTTTTTCTTTTTCCTTCCAAACCAGAGCAGCGGGGCAGGGGAGGAGGAAGCCCTGCGCACCCCACGAGCAGCCGCCTTCCCGCTGCTCCTGCCCGCACCGAGGCCGGCCCATGTCCCGCGGGGAAGCGGGCAGCCGTGCGGGGCTCGGGGCGGGCTGTGCCACCCGCCGGAGGGGCAGCAGGCGGGCAGGGCGGCCGCGGCGGCCTCCGGCCCGACTCGCGCTCCCTCCGCTCCCCGCGCCAACAATAGCCGCCTTCCGGCACGGCCCCGCTCGCTTTCCTGTTTTCCCTCGGCCGGTCTCGGCGCGTGGGGCTCCGCCGACTCGGGGAGACCCCCCGTCCCGGCAGCACTGAGGGCGCGGGGACAGGCGATGCCATGGGGGCACGGCCGCCCCAGGGGTGTTTTGCCCCTCACGGATGCCAGCGACAAATGCCGGCCCCGGCTTTGCAGCCCCCCGGGATGCTGGAGGTGATCATCAGGAGGAGGGAGGAGGGCTGGGGGGCTCAGCGCCCGCCGAGCAGGCAGGTGGCATCAAATGCATCAAAATCCGCGGTTCCCTGTGCTGCGAGCTCAGGCCGGGAGCTGCCAAAGCCTCCGCTGGGCACCGCCGCGGCCCCTTCCGCCCCCGTGGCTTTGCTGGGGGCACGAGTGCCCCCGCAGCCGGAGCCACCTGGAGCGGGGACCTGCTGCAGCCCCAGGTTTGCAAGGGCTGCTGTAAGGGGGGGTGCAGCGCAGGACCCCCCGCTTTGGCCCCCAAAACACACGCACAGGGGAGGCCTGGAGGAAAGCAGCCGGGGTTCAGCTCGGGGGGGGATTTGGGCCGGATCCTGCATCCCCCGAGCTGTGCGGGAGAGTGGGAGAAAGCCCCCAGCCCCGGCGGGGAAACACGGGCGATGCACCGGGATAAACGTGTGCAGGCAAAAAACCACCACATGGGACGGCGCCGGCATGATCGTGTGTGCACATGGATGTACGTGTGTGCATGCGTGTGTGCACGTATGTGTGTGTGCACATACGTGTGCGTGTGCGTGCGTGAGCCGGCCCTCGGGCGGCCGCACGGCTCCAGAGCGACGCACCTGGAGGGGCTGCACCCGTGTGTGTGTGTGTGTGCGCACACGCGTGTGCCGGCTGCACATGCGTGTGTGTGTGCAAACACCCCGTGGGGCGACGCTCTGCCGCCTCCCACTTCGCCCTCGCGCACACGTGCACGCGCTTTTGCGCACGCCCGGCTGCCGCGCAGCGTCCGGCCCCACGCGGTTGCGCGTCCCCTGGGCGCCAGCGGCCGATGCCGTGGGGGGAGCACGGGGAAGGGGAGCGTGTCCCAGCGCCCTGCGCCAGCGGGAGCCCCCCAGCCAAACGGCCCCGGGCGCTCGCTCCCTGCCCTGGCAGCCTGAGACCCGGCGCTCTCGACACGCCTGGCTGCAAACCTCGCCCGCGGCCTCGCAGCTGGAGGAAGCTGCCCCTCGCCTGCTGCTGCCTCTTGCCGCCCCCGGCCCCCGTTTGAACGACGCCGGCATCACCCCGACACCTCCCGGGTCGGGGCCTTTCGCGGGGGGGATACGGTGCCGAAGGCAGCGTGCGGAGAGCGTGCAGCGAGCGTGGGGCGAGTGTGCAGAGAGGCCAGGAGTGTGCAGGGAGCAGATAGTGAGTGTGCATGGAGGGAGTGTGCAGCGAGCATGCACTGAGCGTGCAGTGAGTGTGCAGGCATGCAGTAAGCGTGCAGAGAGCATGCAGAGAGCATGCAGTGAGTGTGCAGAGAGCGTGCAGTGAGCGTGCAGAGAGCGTGCAGCATGCCAGGCGTGCAGCAAACATGCAGAGGTCATGCAAGGGCCACACGGCAAGCACCCAGCGCGCAGCGAGCATGCAATGAGCATGCAGTGAGCGTGCACCAGACGCGGAGAGGATGCAGTGACCATGTGGAGAGCATGCAGACGACATGCAGATGACATGCAGACGACGTGCAGATGACATGACGTGCAGATGACATGACGTGCAGATGACATGACATGCAGCCAACACACGGAGACCATGCGTTGCACACGCAGCGAGCACGCAGCCAGCCAGCACGGCTGCAAGCGCTGCAGCACCCCGTGTGACGACGGGGACCCTGCGGGCTGGGCGAGCTCCCGGCCGGCCCTGGGTGTCCCCGCCACGCTGGGCACCCCTGGGTGGCTCCCCTGGGGATGTGGGTGCCGGCGCTGCCGCCCTGTCATTACCGGCTCGGTGACCTACATGGTGGCGTGCGCAATTTTGGAGGCATGTGGCTCCTCTGCCTGCACCGGAGCCGCCCGACGGGTGCCAGCAGCCAGCACGCCCGCGGCGCCGTCCCCGTGCCCTGTCCCTGCTCTAGCCCTGGGAGCCAAACCCCTGCAAATCCCCCCGGCCCGCAGCACCGCGTCTGCCCCCCTGGGCTAATTGGGGGGCCCTCGTTAGCAGCGCTAATAAAGAAAGGGCCGGGGTGCCTGGTTTTCCCCGGCTGCCCTGCTTTCGTGCGGGACGCAGGAGCCATCAGGGCCTGGCAAAAGCAGGAATTTGGGTGGATTTGGAGGGGTCTGGGCCCGCGGTGGGGGCAGTGGGGGCAGCCAGGACCCCAGTGCGGTGGCCCCACGCCCAGATGGCACCGGTGGCTTTGGGGGGGCTGCAAATCCTGCAGCAGAACGTCCCCAAACAGCGAGGGGAGAAGGAGAAGCTGGGGGGGGGGGGGGGAAGAGCGTGACAGGGGGCCGGGGGGCTGCATCACGGGGGGGGCTGACGCGGGGCACCCCGGGGGAGGCAGCTGCGGCGAAACGGGGGGCCCGCTGGGTGCGCAATGGCGGCAGCGGGGCGAGCAGCCAATGCGCGGCGCGGCCGGTGAAGTCATGCACCGCGGTGCGGCAGCCATTGGCCCCGGCGCTGCCGCTCGGCGCAACGACCGCATCTGTTCTCAGCCCGGGCTGGCGTCACGCGAGGCGGGGGGGGGGGACACCCACACGGTGACGGCCTCCCACGGTGCCACCGAGCCTGGAGTGGGGGTCCCACTCCTGCATCCGTCCCCCCCTGTCGCTGGCCACATCTAGCAGGGCCCCGGTGGCCTGCAGGGACAGAGGGACGTGACCCCGTGCCCTGCTCCCCCCCCCCGGCGCAGGCCGAGCTGTGGGGCTGAGCACTGCCCCACTCGTGGCGTGTGTGGGCTGGGGGGGGTCAGGGCCAACCCCCACTCCCCAGCCCTGAGCCTCAGGGCTGCAGAAAATGAACACGGAGCCTGAGCGTCCGTGTCCCCCAGTGCAGGGGGGGACCCCAAGGGGTGTCCGTGGGTGCAGGTGGGGGGCCCCCAAGGGGGTGTCCCTGTCCCCGGGTGCAGTATGGGGTGCCCAGGGGACACCCCTGTGCCCAGGTGTGAGGGGGGGTTGGGGTGCCTGGGGGGTGTCATCGTCCCCTGGTGCAGTGCAGGGGGGTCTGAGGGGTGTCCCTGTCTCTGAGCGCAGTGCAGGGGGGGCTGGGGGGTGCCCCTGCTTGTGGGTGCAACGTGGGGGGGAGACTGAGGGTGTCCCCATCCCTGGGTGCAGTGTAGGGGGGGGGCCAGGGGGGTGTCCCTGTCCCTGGCTGCAGCACGGGAGGGTGCCCGGGAGCGGGGGTGCAGGGAGCCCCCCGGGGGGTGTCCCCATCCCCCGCTGCAGCACAGGAGAGTGCCGGGGGGGCGGGTCCCTGGAGCAGCACAGAGGGGTGCCCGGTGCAGCGCGGGGGGGGCCGGGGGGGCGGGGGGGTGTCCCCGGTGGGTGCTGGGGGGGGTGTGTCCCCGGGGGGGTGTGTTTGTGTCGCCGGTGCAGGACGGGGGGTGCCCGGGGGGGGTGTTTGTGTCCCCGGTGGGTACCCGGGGGGGGGTGTTTGTGTCGCCGGTGCAGCGCGGGGGGTACCCGGGGGGGCGTTTGCGTCCCCGGTGGGGCCCGGGGGGGTGTCCCCGTCGCGGGGCGCAGCGCGGGGGGTGCGCGGGGCGGCGGCGGCGGGCGGGGGCGGTGCGGGGCGGTGCGGGGCGGTGCGGGGCGGGCCGGGGCCGCCGCTATAAAGCTGTCGGGGGCGGCGGCGGCGCGTCCCCTCCCGGCGGCGGCGCGGCGCGGAGCGGAGCGGGCGGCGGTGCGGGCTGCGGTACCACCAGCAGCGGCGGCTCTGCGGGGCCGCGCCGGTGAGCGCCGCCGGGGCGGGGGGCCGGGGGCCGGGGGCTCCGTGCGGGGCCGCAGCCGTCTGACCCCCCCCCTCCCCTCCCCTCCTCTCCCCGCAGGTCTCGGCCACCCCCCGGACTCCCCTCCGGCTCTGCCCGTCCCTCCGCCTCCCTCCCCCCCCCCCCCGTTTATTTTTTTTTTTTCGCACCCCCATTTCTCCCAGCAACGCCGCCCCCCGCCTCCCCCCCCCGCAGCAAGATGGTGCAGAAGAAATCAGAGATCCCGGGTTTCCATCGCTCCTTCAAGGTAAGGGGCTGCTCCCCTCCCCGGGGATGCTCCGGGGGGGCCCTGGGGCCGCGCCGGGGGGGGTCCGGGGGGGCTCCGGGGGTGGGCTGCGGGCAGGGCCGGTGCGGGCCCGCGGCGGCCGGATCCTGCGCTCTGCAGCGCCCTGCGCCGCATCCCCTGCCTGGGGGGGGGGGGTGGGGGTGTGTGTGTGTGTGCGCTGCCTCCTGCCCGCCGCCCCCCCGAACCCCCCGAAGGAGGGAAGCGCTGGGGGCGCTGCCACCCAAACCGGGCAGCAGGACCCCCCTGTCCCCCCACCCCGGGGGTCGGGTTGCTCCCGGAGAGAGGGTCTGCACCCCCCCACCTCCCGGGGGGACGCTGGGATGCTGCAGCAAGGCTTTGCTGACCCTGCTGCAGCTCCCACGGGAGTCCCCCGTGGGGTGGGTGGGTGGGCTGCATTGTCCCCCCCACCCAGCTGCACCCATCTGCTCTTAATCTGGAAGCGGGGTGCCAGGCCGCGGCGGGGGGCGGGTGAGCCGCCTGCGGGGCGGGGGGCTGCGGGGGCTCGCCAGGCCCAGCCCGGGACCTGTTGTGCGAGGGCCAGATCCTGGCAGCTCGGCGCACGCGTCCTCGGGGCTGGGGCTGCACCCAGGGGTGGCCAGGGCACCGTCACCCCCCTGCCCCGTCACACCGCATCCATCCCGGCTGCTGTCACGGTCGGGGGGTGCGGGAGGGGGCCGGGTCCTGCCGCGTCCCGCTCCCCTGAATGCTCGCTCTTGTCCTGGCACGGCCGAGCGGCTTCGTGGGATCTTTGTTTAGTTTGGCTCCCGGCGCTCCGAGGGATGCTGGGAGATCACCCGAAACCTGCCCGGCTTATTTTAGCTGACACCTAATCCCGCTTTTAAGGCTTTTGGCTGGGGTTTGGCTCCCTCCCCGCCACCCCCCCCCGGGTGGCTGGGGACAGGGATGGGGGGGACACCTCGGATGTGCTGATGGAGCCGGTGCGCAGCGTCCGCCCCGCGCCTCCCATCCCCCAAACCTTTTGTGTGTCGGTGCTGCAGCAGCTGGCAGGGCCCCGGGTGCCCCCCGTGTTCCCCCCCCCCGGGAGGCCTCATCCTGCCGGCGGTGCAGGGACTCGGGCCGGAGGCGCTCATCCAAGGGGGGCGGCTGCCCTGACGCAGGGGCCTTGGCCTGTGGCTGGGGGGGGGGCTGGCAGCTGAAGGGCAACGCTGTGCTCTGCAAATGCGGGGGGGGGGGGGGGGGGTTGAAGTGGGGGGAAGCTGGCGAAACGCTGGGCAGGAGCATTTTGGCCCCAGAGGTCCGGAGTGGTGCTTGGTGGGAGGGTGCTCGCGGTGTGCCCCCCCCTTGCACCGCGGTGGGGACCTCCCCGCCCCCCCCCCGAGCGCCGCCCCGGCAGTAAACAGGCGCTTTCTGGCTGTTTCTGGCGGCGGTGGCCGGGGTTCACTGTTCCTGCGACGCGCTGGGGCTGGCAGCCGGCCCGGGCACCGGGGCACTGGGGCGGGTTTGGGAACGCTGCCGGGAGCTGCCACCTCCACCCAAACAGATTTCGTAACCCTGGAGAGGACGGGGCCCTTTCGCCTCCCCGGCTGGGCGGCCCCGGCACTGCCCCGTCCCGCGGTGGGGCGGCTCCGGGGAGCGGGGGCAGAGGGTCCCGGCGTCCCCTCTGGGGTGCTGGGACTGGAGCCCCCAGGGTTGGGGTGGGGGAGGCAGCGGTTCCTACACCCTTCACCGACCCGGGGCGCAGGGAGGGTTTGGGGTGGGGGATCCATCCTGGCCTGACCCTGCCAGGTTGCGGGTGGTTTGCAGCCTGGTGGGCACAACATTCGCCGGAGCGGGGCTGAGTGGGCTCCGGCCCACCGTGACCTTGCGGGGAGCCGGGAGGAGACGGTGCGGTGGCTCCAGCGCCCGTCCTGCCCTGTGGCTTTTCTTCCTCCTCCCTCACTGTAGTTCAGGCCTGGGTGGAGATGTGGGGTTGGGTTGGTGGGGTGGCCCCGGCCCCTCTCGCGTGCTGGCCTGGGGCTGCTGGCGTGGAGGCATGACCCCGCAGCACCGTCCCCGTGGGGAGATGTGGTCAAACCCTTCCTCCTCCTCCTCCTCCCATGGCTCTGCCTGGGGCTCTGCCGTGTCCCTCTGGCAGCAGCACCGTGAGCTGGTGTCCCGCACCAGTGGAGCGGGTGAGCAGAGCGTGTGCCAAGACCAACAGTGTGCTGGGCTCCGTGTCCGTACCGGGCTCGGCGCGGGTGGCCGGTGGCGGCTGATCCGGCGGCTGCCGTCTCACTCCAGTTCTTGGCCCCCGCAGGGACAAAACCCCTTCGACCTGGAGTTCGACCAGTCCAACCACCTGGAGCCCGTCTTCAACTTCGAGTGCCCGCCCCGTCCCGGTGAGCTGCGGGTGCTGCGGGTGCCCTCCCGTGGGGCTGCGTCCCGGGGGGCTCCTCCCGTCCCGGACCCCGGGATGTTGGCCCTTTGCGCTGCCCCGAAGGTTTTGGGGGGCTGCCCCGGGGGTGGCGATGCTGGGGGAGCGTGGGGCGGATGGGGGTGACTCGCGCTGGTGGCTTTGCTCTGGCGCAGACATGCCTTCAAGTCAACCCATCGATATCCCCGACGCCAAGAAAAGGAACAAGAAGAAGAAGCGCTGCAGAGCCACCGACAGCTTCTCCGGCAGGTTCGAAGGTGAGCGGGGATGCCCGGGGACCCCGGGGGTCCCCCCCGGCCTGGGGCAGGGCTAGGGCCCTCCTGGCATCCCCAGGCTCGGGGACAGCCCAGGGAGAAGGGACAGCCGTGGTGTCCCATGCTGCGGTGGGGCCGGTGGCTCAGGCAGCCTCTCCCCTGGCAGATGTTTACCAGCTGCAGGAGGAGGTTCTGGGAGAAGGGGCCCACGCCAGAGTCCAGTCCTGCGTTAACCTCATCACCAACAAGGAGTACGCGGTGAAGGTAAAGCTCCGCTGCTTAGGGCTGCAGACCCGGCTCCCTCCCGCCCCCTGCCTCAGTTTCCCTTGGTCCTCTGCGTCTTGGCCTCTCCTGGCTCCCATCTGGTGCCGGCACAGTTTTCGTGGGCTGGCGGGGAAGGAAAGGGGCAGGAGCGTGGCAGGGCCAGGCTGTGCCGGTGGCACACTGTCCTCTGCCACCGCCCAGCTCCGGGACCTTGGTCACCCCCCTTAGCCACGCTCCCCTCCCTGTAAATTAGGGCAGTCGGGAGATTAAATCAACGCCTGTGACGCATCTGGGGACTCGGGGCAAGCAGGGGTGTGTGGTGCCCGCAGGGCGGCCAGCTCCCGCTCGCCCCGGGGAGGTCTCCGTGCCCCTGCAAGCACGTGGGTGCTGGAGGGGGTCAGGGTGAGCTGGCTGCTTTTGGGGTTCGGGATGGTGGTCCTGTGGCCCCGCACCCCACAGGCTCCAGCCACGGCACGAGGGGGCTGGGACGGGCCCTGTGTCAAAATGCAGCCAAATGCAGGGGGAACTTGGCTTCCCCCGTCGCCCCGGGGGGACCTCTGGGTGCCCCAGTGGGGAAACTGAGGCAGCAGGGAGGGCTGCACAGCAGCAGGGCGCTCTGTGGGCCCCAAAGGACTGGGGCTGGCGGGAGCACCCTGCTCCCCCCGTGGGTGGGGACCCCCTGCCCACGCCGTGGCACATCCGCCAGGCGCCCGCCGTGCCAGCGCCCGGCGAAGGGCCCTTCTCCGCTGCCAGGGCCCGGCGGTGTCACATGGGCCTCGCCTTGGCTGCGGCCGCGGGGAGCGGCTTGGCTCGGCTGCGGGAACAGCCTGTTCTGCTGCCTTAACCCCTTCGGGCACCCCCTGCCTGCCTCCGCCCGGCCCGGGGGTCCCCAGTGCCGCCTGGGGGGGGGGGAGGGGGTGCAGCAGTTACCAGCCCTGCCCCCCGCCCCCGCGAGCCCTGCCCCTCCCTGAGCCTCCCCCCTTTGCGTTTCAGATCATCGAGAAGCGCCTGGGACACATCCGCAGCAGGGTCTTCCGGGAGGTGGAGATGCTGTATCAGTGCCAGGGACACAGGTACCGCGGGGCAGCCGCCGTCCCGTCCCCCCCCCGCGGGCACGGGGAGTAGGCTGAGACCGGACCAACGCTCGGGACACCCGTGTCCCGCAGCCAGGCCGCCCTTCCACGGCTCTCCCTCGCCTTGGCCTCGCCGGGAGCATCCCGAGGCACCGTTAAGTGGTTTGCCATGACAACGGGGGCCGGGGGCAGCCAAGTTGGAGCGGTGCCGAGGGGCGAGCCCGGCCGCCGCCGCCGCGTTTGCCGTCCCGCCGCGGAAAGCTGCTGAGCAGGGCCGTTTCTGGAGAGGGGCGAGCGAGCCAGGAGGAGGGTCTGCGAGCAATTAGGGAGCGGAGCTTGGCACTGAAAGTCCCTCTCCCCCCTGGAATGCGGCTGGGGGGCCCCAGCCATGTGGTTTCAATCACTGGAAACCCAGTTTTCCCGGCGTGTGTCCCCCCTCGGGGACCCGCGCTGGCTGAGGGTGCGGGGAGGGGGGACCCCGGGAGGTTTTTGGGGGGATGCTGGGCTGATGCCGCTGTCGCTGCAGGAACGTCCTGGAGCTGATCGAGTTCTTTGAGGAGGAGGACAGGTTTTACCTGGTGTTCGAGAAGATGAGAGGAGGTGAGTGCGGTGCCGGGGCGGGGGCAGTCGGGGCGGGGGGAGCCCCCACGAGCCCCAGCTCCGCTCTCGCCCGGCCGCAGGCTCCATCCTGACCCACATCCACCGGAGACGCCACTTCAACGAGCTGGAGGCCAGCGTGGTGGTGCGGGATATCGCCAGCGCCCTGCACTTTTTGCACAACAAAGGTGAGCTGGGGTGCCCTCCCGGGGGGCCGGTGCCCTCCCGGGGGGGGGGGGGGGGGATGCTGCCGCCCATCCGGGGACAGAGCCGGCCCCGGGCACGCGGGGTCAGGCCCAGCTGCGTCACGAGGCTTTTCGTGGTGCAGAGCCTGTTCCCCTGGTTTGGCCGGGACTTGGGGCCAGCAGCAATTTTTTCGCCATGACGCAGGCGGTGATTTGGGCCAGGGAGGGGGAGGGGTCCCTGTGCCACCCCCAGATCTTTTGCTATGGGGGTCTTGTGGGGGGGGATTTTTACCCTCATTGTCTCTTCCCTCCCCCCCCAGGAATCGCACACAGGGATCTAAAACCAGAAAATATTCTGTGTGAGAGCCCAGACCAGGTGAGTGGGGAGCGGGCGGGCGCAGGGGGGTGCTGCCTGGGGGGGCACGGGTCCCCATGGGGGGGTGGGGGGGTGCTGCTGCTGCAGCAGCTGGGGCGAGGTGAAGCATGACACGACCAGGCGGTAACGAGAAGCTGGGTGTGAAAGCAAGGCCGTGGGTCCCCAGGGGGCTGCCGGGGGGGTCACTGGCTGTTCCTTCCCCCCTCCCAGGTCTCCCCGGTGAAGATCTGTGACTTCGACCTGGGAAGCGGCATCAAACTCAACGGCGATTGCTCCCCCATCTCCACCCCGGAGCTGCTCACCCCGGTAAGCGTGCGAACCCCGGGCCTGGGGGTGTGGGGGGGCTGTCCCTGGGCCCCCCCAGCTGCCCCGCGTGCTTTGGGGATGGGGCTGCATGCAGACACCCCCCGCTCGTCGCTCCCGTTGCTGATGCCGTGTCCCCTCCCACAGCGGCGGGCGAGGTGCGGTTACATAATGCGGGGGGGCCGGGCGGTGTGGGGGGGCCGGGCGGCGCGGGGGGGCTGGCGCACAGCCCAGGCTGCCTCCAGCCTTAGCAACAGCCGGCCCCGGTGGAGGCGGCCGCGCGGAGGCTGGTGCTCGCGGGGAGAAGTGGGTCAGGCGAGAGGCTTTTGGGGGGGCCACCGTGATCCCCCCAGTCGTGGGTGAGAGGGGGCTGCGCCCCCCCCCCCCCCGCTGTGGGATGTTGCTTGCATGTGATGCAGACCCTGCAGCCTGGACACCCCAAAAGCTTCTGGGGTGACCTCCGTGTTGCAGGGAGCCATCCCACCTTCCAGGGGGGACGCTGAGGCTGTCCCCCCGCCACAGAAAGCCCCTCTCCCATTATCGCCAGCAGCAGGGACCCCCCCGTGCAGGGGGTTGCCCTGCACCCTGGTCGTTTTGGAGCGCTCGCGTGCCAGGAAGGGCAGAGCCCGGCCGATGCGGGGTGCACACCAGCAGAGGTGGGGGCCAAAACACCCCGGCCCCCTCGTTCCTCTGCATTTACCCCCCTCCCGGGGCAGGGGCTGAATTCCTGAGGTGTCCAGGCCCTGCAGGGTTAAAGCTCTGCACCAGGGTGCTGCTGGCTGGGGTGGTTGGTTTATTTTTTTTTCCCCCTGCAATAGCATCAGCTGCTGGGGCTGGTGAGGCCTCTCGTTAGGAGGCCTCTCGTTATGGGGTGATTATCTGCTGGCTGCAGCTTTCTTCTCCCCTGGTCACGAGGCCCGTGTGGGCTGCGGGTCATGTGCGCTGGAAAGCCCCAGAGTCCCGGGAGCGATAGGGGAACGGCCGCTGGCTCTTGCCTCTCCTCGCAGCAGTGTTAACTCCTCCGGCACCGGATCCCGTGCCCGCTCCGGCGGCCCTGCCTGCTCCGGCGGCCCTGCCCGCGTCAGGCAGGGGAACAGGCAGAGCAGGCTCGTCCCCGCCGCCAGCCCGCAGCGTTTCGCAGCCGCTCCCAGCGACGGGACGGACGCTGCCCTGCTGAGCCGGTTGGGTGGCGGCGGCGGCGCTGGGGGGGGGCGGGTGTGGGTCTGGCCTCCCCGGTGCTGCCCCATGGGGGTGCCCGGGAGGGGGTTGCACCCCTTTAGGCTTTTTTTTTTTTGGGGTGGCAGCCCCCCGTTGGGTGACCCCCAGAGAGGCGGGTGTGTGGCACCCACTGCGTGGCAGGGTGTGGTGGGAAAACCCCACAGGGGTGCTCTGCCCTGCCAGAAGCAAACCTGGGAAGCAGCCACGTCTGCACCCTCATTTCAGGGGGTGCAGCCCCGTAGCTCCGGCAGGACCCCCTCCCCAGTCCCCCCAGCCAGCACGGCCCCCCCCCCATCAGCCCCCCATCCTTTGGGCCCCCGTGCTGGGGCTCACCCCTGCCTCTCCCCGCAGTGCGGCTCCGCCGAGTACATGGCCCCGGAGGTGGTGGAAGCCTTCAACGAGGAGGCGTCCATCTACGACAAGCGCTGCGACCTGTGGAGCCTGGGCGTCATCCTGTACATCATGCTGAGCGGGTACCCCCCCTTCGTGGGCCACTGCGGCTCCGACTGCGGCTGGGACCGGGGCGAGGCGTGCCACACCTGCCAGGTGCGCGGGGGACCCCGGCATCGCCGAAACCCGCCGCCGGTTCGGCAGCACCGCTCCCGGCTCAGCCCCTTTTGTTTCTCCCCCCCCCTCCAGAACATGCTCTTCGAAAGCATCCAGGAGGGGAAGTACGAGTTTCCCGACAAGGACTGGGCGCACATCTCCTTCGGAGCCAAAGACCTCATTTCCAAGCTGCTGGTGAGAGATGCCAAGAAGCGGCTCAGTGCGGCCCAGGTCCTGGAGCACCCCTGGGTGCAGGGGGTGAGTGCTGCTGCCCCCCCTCCCCACCCTCCGCTCCCAAAAGCCGGGGTGGGGGACACCCCCCTGCGGGGTGTCTGGCTCTGACCAGCTGCGTTTCGTTGCAGTGCGCCCCGGATAACACCCTGCCGACCCCCATCATCCTGCAGAGGTGAGCACGGGTGGTCCTGGGATGGGGGGGGACACATCCCAGCCCCCCAAATCCTGGCTCCTCTCCCCGGTGGGCTGCTGTCCACTCTTGCTGCTTTTTGGGGGCTCTGCCGCAGCGCTCGCTGTCTGGGCAGCGGTGGCAGCACATGATGTGGGTTTGGGCCGTGTTTTTGGTGCCTGATCTGTCTGTCGTGGCATGCACGCGAGGGGGGGCACCCTGATACCTGCCCCCAACCTCCCTCCAGCCCCCCCAGCCCCCCCTGAGCCCCTGCCTCCCCTGCAGGAACAGCAGTGCCAAAGAGCTCACCTCCTTCGCCGCCGAGGCCATCGCCGTCAACCGCCAGCTGACGCAGCGCGACGAGGATGAGGAGGAGGAGGCGGAGGAGGAAGCACGACCCATCATCATCAAAGCTACCTCACGGGCCATGCAGCTCTCCCCCCCCTCCGAGTCCAAGCTGGCCAAGCGGCGGCAGAAGAGCAGCCTGGCCAAGGCAGTGGCCGCTGGGCAGCACCTGGTGGCCCCGCTGGTCCTGGTGGCCGACCAAGCCTAAGCTGTGCCCCTTGGACCTGCTGTACCCCGTGTCCCCCCCTTCTCCTTCTTTCTTTCTTCCACCCCCACCCCAAAACCCCACCGTTTCTGGCTAGTGACAAGATCAGGACTCGTCCCTGTGGCTGGTTTCCAAGGTTTTGCTGATCTTGTAGGTCTGGGGATGGGAGGGTTTGTTTAAGATCTTTTTTTTTAAGGTATTAAAACAAAGCGTGAGGTTGCTTCACCCAGGGCACACTCAAGGACATCTGACAGACACACGGACTTTTGTTTCCTGACTCTTGGTTTCTCCTCTGACATTTTTTTCCCCTCCCCGACACCAAAGGACTCTTTGTATCCGCGGCTGCTTTGACAATTTCAGCTCATTTCATACTGTGAACAAAAGACCCTCGGTCGCGTTTTCAACAACGGGAGTCGCGTTTTAACCTCCTCCCTCCCCTCGGAGCTGCAGGTCTTTCTCCGATGTTGGGGTAGATCCCACAAAACCCCCCTCCCGGGGGTCCGGGAGGCACCTCCCGGGTGCGGGGAGCCCCTCTGTCCCGTGCTCGGGGGCGTCCCCGGCTGTGCTTCGGGGGGACGTGATGGGCGTCGTGCAGGGAATTGCTCGGGCTGGGGAGAGACGGTGCCAGTGAGGGAGCAGCGCCCTGTCCCACCGAGCTGCCCTCTTGGCAGCCTGCTTCCAGAATAAGCTATTCACCCCCTTTTTCTTTTTTCTTTTTTTTTTTTTTTAATTATTATTGTTGGTTTTAAACTGCTAGCTGTGCTTCTCTACAGGGCACGGAGAAATGTCTTCCTTTCCTTCCGCGCTCCAGCCGGCAGCTCCCGGGGGTAAGGTCAGAGCCAGGGGGATGCACGGGCGTCTGGGGTCGTGCTCTTGTGCCGGGTCGGGTGTTGCACCCCTGTTTTTGGAGAGGGGGGGCTCGCTGGTGGCAGCCGGACTGTGCCCTCGTGGAAGTGCAAGGGGGGATGAGGTCTCCAGGGCGGCCGGAGCAGCGAAAAATAATCTCTCTGGGAATAGCGGGGTGCTCTATGGAAAGCAAAGGACCCCCCCCCTTAAAGAGCCGTGGGACCTGGCGTGGCTTCGGGCTGGCCCTGAGGCTGCCGTGGCAGGAGGGTCTGGGGGCACAGAGGGTGCCCAGTGCCCCGGGGATGCCCGTGGGCAAGCAGCCGGGCTGGCGGCAGCACCCATGGGACACGGCGCGGGGGAGCAGCCTGGGGAGGGCTCAGGATGTGAGGCCGAAGGTTTGGGGTGAGGGCAGCGGCGCATGGGCAGTGCGTGGTCCGACGGGCGGCTGGGGAGAGCTGGGTGCGCGTGGTCACGCGTGTGCATGTGCGTCCGTGTTCGCGTGCATTCACCCGTGTGCCTGCACGGCGTTGCCCTTTCCTCGGAGCTTGCTTCGGGGAAGGGAGGGAACGCACGCGGGGGGAGGACTTGGGATGCTGGATCGGGACGAGGCCTTTGGTTGGTTTGTGCCGCGCGGGGCTGGATCCGTCCGGGCGAGCGGTGCCCGCGCTCGGAGCCGGGCTGGCCTCCAGCTCCTCCCAAGCCCCAGGCCGGAGCCGCAGACCTGCTCCCCGGCACGGGTCGTGCCACCGACCTGCGCCCGCTGCCCTCCCCGCGTCCCACCGGGAGGGAGCGTGCCCCGTCCGTTAGCAATCTCCTCTCCCTTCCAACTCAATGCTTTGAGCTTTATATTTTGAAAAAGCAGCCTCGGCCCATCGTGTGCACAGGTGAAGGCTTTGGGAGCTTGCTTTGAGCTGGGGAAGAGACTTCCCTGGGTCTGCAGCTGAAGACAGTCACTGTCTCTGAAAAACAGAAAAAAGTTCTCCTTTTTATTTTAAGACTGCTGACAGCAATACTATGCAATATATGTTGTTTTTTGTTTCAGGGAGGTGTGTGTGAGTTATCTTGGGAGATGATGATCTCGGGTGTTGATGGAGTTTGGGGCAGGGACCATCTTTTCTCGCCCTTCCCGGCCCTTCTGCCGAGCGGCATCGGTGGGTCGGGGAGGGCGGCTCCCCCCCAAAACCGCCTCGCGCTTGCGATCTGCCCTCTCCCCCGGGTGCCCTCGGTCCCACCGCGCAGGATGGGGAGGAGCGGGGCGGCGGCGGGGCGAGACCCCCCCCGTGCAGGCACCGCAACACCCCGGAGAGGCCTCCTTTAAAGGAAAAGAAAATCCATCTTGATTGTACATTGTTACTTTTTATAGCTTATTTTGTTTTATCAGTTGTAGATAATTCCTTGTTGTCTTATATTAAGAAATACTTGAATGATGTACAGTACGCGATGCCTTGAGCTGGTATTGTGAAAGCTATTGTTAATGCTGCACGCCGCAGCCTTTTTTAAAAAAAAAAAAAATCGTGGGAAGGGGATGGCGAGGGGATGTCTCTGAAATTTTTTTGTCCCCCGTGCTTTTGTTGGCAACTGAGCTTCCCCCTCTTCCCACGCATAAGACCGAGCTTTTATATATAAATGCACACGCACGCTCTTCGGAAGGCCGGCGCGCGGCCGGGGTGACCCGTGCTGCGCTCATCCCCGCGAGCGCTTCGACGCGTGGGCGTCCTCGGCCGGGGATGCCCGTGGGTGCTGCGGGTGTTTGCATCGAGGGGACGGACGTGCCGGGGAGCCTCCGAGCTCTCGGCTGGTTGCTTGGCTTCGCGTTTGGGCTCAGAGGTTCGGTTTGACCGTGGGCCCGGACTCGTGGGGGGAACCTGTGCCGCCGGGATGGCGAGCTCCGGCGTGCAGCCTGCGGGGCAGGGTCTGGGCCTTTATGGAGGATCTTGAAACGCCTCTGGAGCTGAGGGATGGGCTCCGAAACACTCGTAGCCCTGACGTGCAGCGGTGTTGGGCACCCACGGGCGCCTCGGTGGGGCAGGGCTCGGCGCCGGGCCGGCTGGGGAGATGCTCGTGGCAGGGCCAGACACCCCCTCTCCCGGGGTGGTTTCCAGACAGATGCTCCCCGACCCGCGGTCCAGCGCCGCCCGGGTCTGCGCCCAGCCAACCCCCCTCGCCAACGCCCTTCCTCTTCCTCTTTCAAAGCCTTTCCCCCCCCATAGAGCATCTGTCTTGGAAACCAACTTCAAAAAGATTTCTTTTTTTTTTTTTTTAAGCTGGAAATTTTAAGCGTTTTGGCTTCTTCTCCTTCCCCCCCCTTCCTTCAGCCGACTAACTCGACTTAGAACTGGTTAGAAACGTTTACTGTGAAGCTAACTTTTTTTTAATCAAAACAGGAGAAACTTTCTCCACTTTACAATTGATGAAGACTGCCAAAGCTGGTTCGACAAGAGTCATGTTAACGCACTGTTGGTTTGTACAATGGCAGCCTCCGCTCGGGGGCTGGCTGGATAATAAAAATGAAAACGGAAAAAAAAAAAATAAAAAACAAAAAAGGAAAAAAAAAAAAGAAAAAACACAAAAACAAGCACTTTACTGTATGTACCAGGTGATCTGATACAGCTGAATTGAAGTTTTCCTTTATAACAATTGTTGATGCCAGAATTTTGTATTCTGTTTTGTAAGAATTTAATAAAAATGCGTTGAGACCTACGTGGTTGGCACGTGGCTCTGTGGGGCTGGGCGGCTGCTGGGGGGGTTTGGGCAGGCGTGGGGGGGGGGGGAGCAAGCCCCCCGGCGCCCCATCCCAGGGCACTTCCCACGGTCGTCCTTCCCAGTCTCCGTCGGCTCCTTCCCAGCCTGCTGTGGGTCCCGAGGGCCAGGCAGGGCTGGTGCTGCGGGGTGGCGGGTGGGGGGGCCAGGAATCGGGGTGGTGTGAGCCCTCTGGGTGCCATTGCTGTGGCTGGTGGGGACAACCCCCCGCGCTGCTGTCCCAGCAGGCCCCAGTTTGGAGGACGGGGCGGCCAGCTCTGCTGCAGACCGGTAGCTGCTGCTCCTGGCTCTGCACGCTGGCGAGGGCAGCTCCGAGCGGAGAAAGCCCTGCAGCAACTCGCTGCCAAGAAATCCGTGCTCGCTGCTCCTGCTTCCTGCAGCATCCGGATCCGGCCAGGGCAGCTGGGCAGAGCCTCCCCTCCCAGGCTGCTCCGGGATGGCCGTGGGGGACCAGAGCTGAGGTCCCCTGGATGCAGAGGACAAGAAGGACCGTGTCCCCGCCGCGCTGTTCCTGCCTTTCTTGAACAAAGCTATTGCTCCCTCCTGTGCCTGGGGTCACCGTATTGTCACCCTGGACATTTTAGGAGCATCCAGCCCTCGGCTCTCCTTTTCTTCCCCGCTTCTGTACCCTGCTCTCCTTCCCCTCTTGCGCGTTGTCTCACCCGTCCTTCGGCCCTCAGCTATCCGCTCCAGAAACCCTTCCTCTCCTGCCCTTTGCTCATGGGCTATCCCGCAGATGACCTGCCTTCCAAGACGCCGAGTGGATCCCAGGCAGGTGGTGTCAAAGGGAGCTTTGCTGCAGAGGCTGGTTTACGTTTTAATCTCCGTAAAATTTCTTCACGTGCTCCCTCTTTCCCCCTGCCTCTGGCTTCACCACCCCCAGAAAGCGCCCGGTAGCTGGAAACCATCTCAGAGCACGTGCAGAGAAGGGCAGCTCCAAAAATAAACTGATGCTGGGTTAAAATAACCTGCGCTGCTGCTCTGGTGCTTGAGCGTTGGCCCAAAATAGGCTCTCCCGCTGGGCTAAGGGCACTATAAATAAGTCTGCGCTGATTTGCATTGGAGAAAAGCCCCACAGCAGGAGCAGCGGCGATGCCACCCACGCTGGCCCGGTGGCACCACGAGAGCGAAGGGGCCACTGCAGAGCCGCCAGGGTGGCCTGGGTGACGCAGCAGGTCAGCGGGCTTTGGGTGACACGGTGGCTTGTGTCAGTTCTCAGGATTTAATCGAGCCAGCAGGTCACAGTCGGATGCGAGTGGCTGCAGCGCTTGGGTGGCCGGCAGTGTCGTGCCTGGCTTTGGCACAGAAGGTGGGTGAGTGGGTGGATGAAGTGTCTTCAGTATTTTGGGCCTAAGCCTGGCTGTAGCGGTGACAGGAGACAATCTGGATGATTAACCAACGTTTTGATTCACTGCTTGGAAAAAATCCTGAAGTGAGGAACATGCGTTCCCTCAGCCCCAGCCTGGCTGAACAGTCAGCGAGCCCCAAACCCACACTGGTCATGTGGAGAGGAAGGGGTGAAGGGCTGTTCTGGATCAAAAAAAGGTTTCATTTTTCCTTTTTGTGCTTTTAAAATGCTTTATGGGACAGGCCAGAGAAGAACCACTGTGCATTTTGCAGTGAATCACCACTCCAGTCCACGCAACTAGAACAAACCAATTTGGGGTGGGTTTTTTTTGGTAGAATGTGCCATTTTGGTGTCATTTTGTGGCTGGTGTGCAGGTTGTCCCTCTGTGGCCACCTCGGGGAGTGACGTGCACCCTGGCAGAGCCCGGGGCTGGCCCTGCCCGCACTGCCTGCAGTCAGTCGCTGCACCCCAACACCCTGTGGTGGGCTGGTCCCTCTGCACCAGGACGAACCTCGGTGGCACGAGCACCACGCGGCCATCTCCTCACCGGCTGGAAAAGGCCTTGGTCAGTCTTGTGTTTGTGGGCTCAGACGGTGAAGTGTGGCTTTTGGAGAGCCACGGGGCGCAGGTTCGGCTTTCCCACAGGATTGCAGCTCCGTGTGGAATTGCACAGGCCTTGGGAGCTGCGGTCAGTCAGCGGGAGCGGAGCAGTGGTGGGTTTTCCCAAAGCCTGGGAGAGCATCTCCAGCTGCGCCCCTTGGAGACTCCACTGCTGCCCATGGCCAGAGTGGGTCATGGGCCGCGTGATTCCTCTTCTCACCTGGCTGAAGGTTTAAATCAAGGCTTGTTGGCAAAGCCTGGGGTTTGGCAAGTCCCACGTTAGCCCTCCTCTGGCTCACACCCAAGATGTCTCTGTCTTTGCCACACAGTCCTCCTCGGAGCTTCGTTTTGTCTTAACGTAACTCCTTTGACACGAGCTGCTCATCCAGGTAAGAGCTCCCTCAGCATCCCTGTCTTTTGCTTGGAATACATATTCCAAATGTAGGGGGTTTGCCTCTAAAAGGTAAAGAAAGGCCAGGCGTTCTCTGCCATCGAACTCTGAGCACTCTGGTCCCACCGGTTTCATTCCAGCTGCTCGTAGCTTGCTCTTGTGCAACCGAGACCCTTTATTTCCAGACCTGTATTTGGTCAGCCTTCATGTGACGCCAACTGAATCACACCGATTCCTCCACCCAGAGTCATTACCGTGGTTAGGCTTTTTATCATCTCGTGATTACCCCACCTAAAATAGTGCTGCCTTTTGCTGAGTGCCTTATTTGTGAAGAAATCTGTTGGCTATCAGATCCAGAAATAACGGCGCCGTGCCATTTTTAGGAGCGTTTGTTCTCAGATTTATTTCTGGGATGTTAAAGTCTCCCAT
This sequence comes from Phoenicopterus ruber ruber, assembly GCA_009819775.1. NCBI lineage: Eukaryota > Metazoa > Chordata > Aves > Phoenicopteriformes > Phoenicopteridae > Phoenicopterus > Phoenicopterus ruber. Next base: position 1,596,930 of record CM020240.1, on the reverse strand, counting down.
ATGGCACTAGTCTTTGACTGTATTTCTTTTGTCTAATACACTGCTGATCGCTGCTGCTTTGGTCCGGGGATGCTGCAGCAAACACCTTCTCCCATCCCACAGAACCAAGGCGACAGTGTCCCACGTAGATTTCTGTGCTATCCGTATTATCCCTTCTTATTTCTGTAGCTGTTTTCTTTACACTGGCCCCGAGTTGAGCCTCTGGCTACTGCCACAATACGAATCATCCTTGTTTATGTCATCACGTGCCGAATAAATAGGCTCTAATGAGCTGCGGCAGGGCCGGCACGGTCAGTAAGGCACGGAGAAGGGTGGCGGTGCTGGGGAGATCGGCATCGAGCGGGGAGGGATTGCCGGCGCTGTACCACGCTGGTGGGCGTCGAATCCCCTCCCCGGGTGACGGAGAAGCACGCGTCCTCCCGGGCAGGCACACCAAGCCCGCGGAGACACCACTGTTTCTCGAGGCCAGCCCAGCTGCGGGTCTGCTGGGGCTTGGGAGCAGGGAACTCTATGGCGGAGAGGCTTCAGCCTCCACCACCTCCACCCCCGCCAGCACGGGCTGGGCTGGATGTCCGCGCACCTCCCGGGCAGCGCAGGTGCCTCTTGGTGACCGTCCCGGAGCTGAAGGGCTGCGGGACCAACCAGCCGGTGCCCACCTGCCTTGGGACGGGGCTCCAGGCCAGCCCTGCCAGAAGTCAGAAGCGTCCATCTGTCCAGCCGCTCGGTTGGGCGCACGCAGCAGTCTTTAGCTCCCTCTAATGTTTATAGCCCGAATGAAGCATCCAAAAGCCGAACAGGACTGAGCAGGGAGCGGGCAGGCATCCAGATATCACGTTTGTGAGTAAAATGTGACGCTGAAACGCATGGAGGCAGCTCGGCCAGCAAGGGGTGCGAGCGTGTGACGTGCTAAGCAAATGGCATGAAAGACAAAAGGATGCAGTGCTTTTAAAAGAGAATACGTCTGTATTTAATGCTTGGTTATTATAAGAAAGATTTCACAGGAAAAAGAACTGTCCCTCTAAAGGCTCTTACTCATTCCTGCATGCACAGATCAGATGCCAGAAGGGACTATTAGGACGGCCAGCTCTGAACTCCGCATAGCTGTGGCTACAGGAGTTTCCCAAACTCGTCCACATGAAGGGTAACACAGCTTTAAAAAATGCAGCACAAACCTGCCAGCACGTAAGGCAGCAGAAATAGGTATTTGATAACATGATATAAACCCAGGTTGGAAGCTCTCAATCAAAATTAGTGGTGTAACAACACCGTGGCAATGTGCTGCTGCAGCGTCTGGCCATAGTGGTTAATTGGGGAGATCCCTGAGCTATACAAGGGTCTGGAGGCTTTGACTCAACACAAATAGCACGTCTTCGCGTATTGCAGAAACTGTAACGCAAAGGCACAGGAAACAGAAGGGGCAGACAGGACATCTCCTCGCTGGACATGCCACTTCAAGGACCACACGTTTGCTCCCGAATGCATGTGCGTGCACCTCCAAGAGCTGAACACAGATCAGGGGATGGATAACAGAGAAAGGGGGAATGTAATTACCCCATGAAGAATAAATCACTTTAACGGTTCAGTTACTGAGATCACAGCAAGGCAGTGGCACAGCCTCTTAATTAATCTTCTGCTTTTCAGACTGCTCCTGCCCCCCCGCGCCATTTTCCGCCTCACGCTGGCTGGCAAGGAGATGGCCATCGGCAGGGACCCGCTGGCCAGCGCGCCCTTCTGCCGAGCAGATCTCGCAGGATCTCAGTGGCAGCAGGGCACGACCAGGTGAGGGATCAGGCCGCTGCGGATCAGCCTGTCCCCAAGGAGAGCTGCGGCTCTCTGGTATGTGCAGGGCAATACCCGCTGTGCTCCTGGTAACGTGCTGCTCCAGGCCCAGCGTCAGCAGCAACGGCCAGTAACTCTGAGCTAATTATTCTGAGGAACTGCTGGGCACAAAGCAGGGTGTCCTTGGGTCTCTGCTTTAGAGAAAAGGCTGGTTTGTGAGAGCGGGAAGGGAGCGACCCTTGCTCCCCCCCCCCCCAGGGCTGCCCCCCCTTCGCCTCCACCCCCCTGACTGCCCCTCTCCATGGCCCAAACCTCCCTCACTCCTCACCCCCGACCGACCCCCTTCAGCCCCATAACTCCCAGCCTCCCCTCCATGAATTGCCTCCCCATTCCTCATCCCTCCACAACCTGCTCTCTGCCCTCCCCCCATCCTCCCCAGAATGATCCCTCTCAGGGATCTCCCCCTCATCCCCCAAACTGCCCCTCAGGGATCGCCCCCTCATCCCCCAAAATGCCCCTCAGGGATCGCCCCCTCATCCCCCAAAATGCCCCTCAGGGATCGCCCTCTCGCCCCTCAGGGATCGCCCCCTCATCCCCCAAAATGCCCCTCAGGGATCACCCCCTCATCCCTCAAACTGTCCCTTAGGGATCGCCCCCCTCATCCCCGAAAATGCCCCTCAGGGATCGCCCCCTCATCCCCCAAAATACCCCTCAGGGATATCCCCCTCATCCCTCAAACTGCCCCTCAGGGATCGCCCTCTCGCCCCTCAGGGATCGCCCCCTCATCCCCCAAAATGCCCCTCAGGGATCACCCCCTCATCCCTCAAACTGTCCCTTAGGGATCGCCCCCCTCATCCCCGAAAATGCCCCTCAGGGATCGCCCCCTCATCCCCCAAAATACCCCTCAGGGATATCCCCCTCATCCCTCAAACTGCCCCTCAGGGATCGCCCCCTCGCCCCTCAGGGATCGCCCCCCTCATCCCCCAAAATGCCCCTCAGGGATCGCCCCCTCATGCTCCTCAGAGATGGCCCCTCTTTCCCGTCAGGGATCGTCCCCTCATCCCCCTCAGGGATCGCCCCGCACCCCGGGCCTGCCCGGCCCGGCCCGGCCCGGCGCGGCCCCGCCCGCCCGCTCCCGCCCGCCGCCCCACGCCCTCTCCCCGCCCCGCCGCCGCCGCCGCCGCTCCCCCCTGGCCCGGCCGGCGGCGGCGCCGCGCCGTGCCCCATGCGCCGCTGCTGCCCGGCTCTCTGCATCAGCACCACCGGCCGCCGCGGCGCCGCCCGCCCTGCCGCTGCCGCCGCCGCCATCGCCATCGCCGCCCCCCTCCCGCCCGCCGCCGTGTCCCGCCCGCCGCTCCTGGTGCTGGTGCTGCTGCAGCGCCGCCCCGCGCCGCCCGCTCCTCCGCCTCCGCCGCACAAGATGGCGGCCGGTGGGAGCGGCGGGGGCCCCGGGGGCCTCTCCTCTTCCTGCCCGCAGCCGCCGCCGCCGCCGCCGGGCAACGGTGCCGCCGCCGCCGCCTGCACCAACGGCGCCCCCCCGTCGCCTCCCGGCCTCACCTACAACCAGTGCGGCGCTGCCAACCCGGCGGCGAGCGGCGGCGGCGCGGGGGGCCCGGCGGCGGCTGCGGGGGCGGCGGGGGCCGCAGGGGGGGCGGGCGGCCCCGGCGGGGCGCTGCAGCGGGAGCCGGTCTATAACTGGCAGGCGACGAAGCCGACGGTGCAGGAGCGCTTCGCCTTCCTCTTCAACAACGAGGTGCTCAGCGACGTGCACTTCCTGGTGGGGAAGGGCCGCGGCTCGCAGCGCATCCCGGCGCACAGGTGGGCCGCGCGGGGGGTGCCCCACGCGCGGGGACCCGGGCGTCCGAGGTGGGCTGCGGCGGCCGTGGGGGTGCCCTGGGCCCCGCGGCGGCCTGGCCAGGCCGTGGGGGGTGGCCCGTAGGCCCCGCTGGGGGCCCTGCGAGGTGGCCGGGGGGTCCTGGGCCTTGGGACAGGCCGTGGGCTGGGTGCGGGGTCTGCCGTAGGGTGTTTGGGGGTCCCCTGCACCCTCTGGGGGGTGATGCGCCGGGGGGGGGGGGGGGGGCCGTTACAGGGTTGGGGGTTCTGTGCCTCCCTCATGAAAGGAGAAAGGGGGGTCGGGTAGTTTCACCCCGCGTTTTATCCGCTGTCGGGAGCTGCCGAGCTTGGGGTGATGCGCGGCCTCCGCGAGGCCCAGCTCCGCTCCGGCCTCGGACACCCCGGCAGGACAGCGGGAGCCGGGCAGCACCGGGGTCTGGAGCGTGGGTCCCCCCGGTTTGGTCTTTGATACATCGGGAGGCGACTGTGCCCCTCGGCGTGGCCAGTCGCTGTCGCCTCAGATCTCTCCCAGCCCTCGGATCAATGCCGTGTTTCTATTTACGGGTACCAGCCCAGGTGACGGGTCCAGCTTTTGGCTGAGAGTGTTTTCCCTGGAGGGTCGGTGCAACTGGGGCAAGCGCAGTGGGGAAAAACCCCAAATCCCTGGATCTCGCTCAGAAGCAATCCTTGGTTTTGTGGGTAGCGGAGGAGAGGAGGAATAGTCTCCCAGACTGCCTGATCTCTGCCGACAGATACAGGGATCGGCGAGGACATTGGGGATGGAAAGGAAAGAGCGATGATTTGAGAAACCAAATGCCTGCCACAATGTTTTCTTTTTGAAATAACCTGTACTGAATCTTTTCTGAAGCCCTGTATTTTGGGGGGTAATCCCCCACTATGAAACAAACCCCACAGTTCTGGAAGAGCTGTGTTGAGAATGACATCTAGGCCTGAGATAACCAGTCGAGGTTAACGTTTAAGGCTGAGCTGCCATTTAAGAGTTTGCAGCTCTGAGCTGCTCGCTCGCTGAGAAGCTGGGAATTGTCTCCACCTGGATAATGCAAAACCGATGTGGCTGGTTGACGTTCGGCTGCTTCTTGGGGCAGCTCTGGTGAATCGGTGTGAGCCGCTCGCAGCCCACCACTCTGGGAAGCGCCTCCTGGGCTGCTCGGCTGTACCAACAGCAAACGCGAGAGCCTTTCGCTCGAAGACGGGACGTGCTTTAATTGGGGTGGGGGAAGGCTTATTGGTACACTTAGAAGTGGTGCTTGGCAAAGGGAGCCTCGCTCCAAACTGTTTTGAACCATCACTTTTCTCATACCTGCTCACGCTCCTGGAAGTTTCCCCTTCAGATTTACCTTTTTCTCTTGCTTTCTGAACCAAACACACTTGTTCTAGGCTGGTTTGAGCGTTCAGGGTGTCAGTTCTGTTATTTTATAATTTGAAGCTTATATTAGTATTTGAGTAAGCTTCCTCCTGTCCTGCGAACTAGGCTTGGTAGGTGGGGAGGGGCAACGTTCAGCCCAGAAATGAAAATAAATGAAGCTTTTTTAAAAAAAAAAATTAGCCCCAAAGTGAAATGCTGCTTAATTGCTCTGAAATCCATCTGGTGCTCTGGGTGGTAAAGACAGAATAGAGTGTGTCATGCCATGACATCCCACTTATGGATTATATAGATTTTAGTAAAACTTGCCTGTATGATATTGCAGTTGGGATATCCTCATGATTCATGAAGTACCATGGTTATTTCAAAAACAGAGAGCTTAAAATAAAACCACCCAGATCCCTTCTGTGCTCAGTTCTCCCACAGCAGCCTGACAGCAGAAGATACTTTGCGCTGGAATTGAGTCGCAAAGCAACCATGAATTTAATTCGAGAGGCACTGTATTGCTTCAGTGGCCAAGGGCAGATGTTCGTACTTCGAGGTTAGGTGTCTGCAATAGTGCACAGTTAACAGGTAAGTATTTCTACAGTTGGGTTTTATCGTGTTAATTTTCAGACTGGGCCAGGTATAAAGCGTGGCTGCAGTAGGAGCATATTGTAAATAGGATTCTTGGCCAGCGGTTAGTGGTGCCCTGAAGAGTGGTCTGCAAGATCTTACTGGTCGCCTGTGAAGTGGCTGCGTGGTGCGTTAGAAATTGCCGGCTTTGGCAGCAAACTGGTTAGCACAAATCGTCAGAGAGTTGCAGTCCTGCAGGAGCTGGAGGTGACAGTGCAGCTGCTCCCTGGTCGGGCTCCTCCAGGAAGAAGCAGAGCAGAGGTGGTGTATTCGTAGGCTGAGGTACTTAGACAGCATGTATGCCGAGCGATCGCGGGTGATGTCCACACGTGGTGGTGCAGGGAGGAGGTTTCTGAGTGTGACGTAGCTGTAGGTTCAGGTGTGTTTCTAAGAGTCTGGCAAGTTCAGCAGTTCGTATAAAGCTGTAGAAGCAGAAAACAGTTATCTCGCGTAGCAACTAAGAGCAAACGTTCATTTTGTGTGTGAAAGCCCTGTTTGTAGGTAAATGGCATAAGTGGCTGTGCTGGGTTTGACTGAAGGTTCATCTATCCAAGCATCTGTCCTGTGAAGCATCTGCAGCCCTGAGAAGATCGGACGTTTTCCACCTTCAGGAGGCTCCAGACCCTGCGGAAGTTCCTTGCGTACCCTGGAACAAGCTCGATCGGTGCGCCATGAGCTCCTTCCCCCTTGCTGCTGAATCAGCCGTGAAGAAGATGGAACAGCCTTAAGTTTTTTTCATGTCAAGGCTAACAAACGCCGGACCGAGCTGGCTGTCTCGAAGCTTCACGATGCTAACGTGGCCAAGGTTAACGCGTTGATTAGGCCCAGCAATAAGAGGGAAGGATTTTTTTTTTTGTCTTTTTCCAGATCTGCTTCATCGAGCGCAACTTCAATGAGATTAGAAACATTTAAATCTTAACAGCCAGAAGTTGCATGGGTGTGATAATTAAGCTTGTTAATTGGCCAGAAAACATGGACCAAAACGGAACAGGGCAAGCATGGGGCGATGCACCCCTGTGTATGCTCCAGCCTGGGAGATCTGCAGCTTGGGGACAGTCTGAGTAGGATTTTGGCTGCTGTTTCCAGGCATCTGTCTTCTGAGCTCGTCCTCTCTTTTCTTGGGTGCGTATTAACGTGTCGTACCTGCAATGTTGTGTGCCAAGGAGTCCCAGCACTCGACTCCTGGGGTTGCGTGTGAAGGGCTTCTCCTGGGAGTTTTGAACCTGCCTCCTGCTTGTTTCACCTGATGTCTCTAGTCCTTGCACTGGAAGGATGCAGCAAGCAAACAATCATCGTTCACAAGCTTCTTGTTCACCTACGGTTTCACCGAGCTCCAGCACATCACGTGTTGCTCTGTTCCTGTGCCAGCTCTTCTGGAGTAGATATTTTAAGATTTCTCCACAGTGGAGAGGATGGAGGAGGGAGGTGGTATGCAGTGGTGGCATAGTCGTGGTTCTCAAGTGGTTTATTTTATTATTGGTATTACCATAGTGCCAGAAAGGGAGCAGGACTGTTGGGAATACAAATTAAACAAGGTGACAGGTGGAGATGCCAAGGCGAACAAGGAAGCTGAAAATCGGTGGGTAGGAAGCTATAAGTAGCGTAACGAAAGACGTTTTTTTGCAGGCCTTCAAAGGCCTTTGGAGTCAACTTTGGATCCTCGTGAAGACAAATCAAATTATTAACCTCATGGAAGTTCCTGTGACTCTTATTGTTCTGATTCTTACACATGCAGAGGGAATGACGAGAAATCAAGTGTTGCTTTCTTAGTTCTTTTGCTCCACTTCTGCCTGTTTCTCTTCATCTTTTCAGTACTCTGCCTTATTTTGGCCACCATACCATTGTTTAAAAATAACCCTCTGAGTTCTTCCTCTGACAAAGGTGGCTCAGCTGAGCTTGGGGTAAATGCATTTCCCTTTTCAGAGTTGCATGTTTGCATCAGGTGGCACTCCTTGGGGTTAGGAGAGAGGCTTGCTGTGCGCTGGTCTCTACAGTGCTTCGGAAAACAGGAGGGGAAAACGAGAGCAAGCCCTATTACTCTGCCAGTTTGGCTTAATAGTTGTGTTTCTCCCATGTGAAGCAAAACCCATCTCTTCCTTTTGCAGACCTGAGCAGCTGGGGAAAACAGTTGGGCTGTGTAGGAGAAACCGTGCACGTCCCTGCTTTTCCTGGAGTGTCTTTAGAATAGCTTTAAGTCTTCATTTTACCAAGAGTAAGAAGACACCATGAAGAGAGAGGAATTTTCTTACGTTAATTGTGTTCCCTTAATGTTTTAAGGGAACTTAAAATTCGGAGTCGTGTGTATCTCTCTGGCACCTACTGGGATGCCTTTAGGGCTCAGCCGTTTAAAAAAATCAGGCTGACTTGTTCCTGAGTGAAATGGAAGCAAAAATTTTAGATTTTTTTTTTTAATTAATGCTGTTTTCAAATTGCTTCTGAAGGCTGTCTGCTCATTGAGGATGTATACTGTGCTGGCTGTGAGAATCAACATTTTAGAGTGCAATTAATTTATGTTAATTTTTAGTAGCAAATAATGCCTGCGATTGTCTTGCCACCATCACTGCTTTTGTAGGAACAAGGATTTTTATTTCATCTGGCAATTCTAGTATTGTGAACAAGGCTTTTTATTTGTTCTTGACATTTTTCTTCAGAATTGTTTGATAAAAATATGCGTGTACTTTTTTTTTTTTAACCGCTGTGGTTTGTCCCTAGCTCTCTTAACCGAGCAGAAACAATACAACCTGGCTTGTCAGCCAAACAGTCCGTCACGGCAAACAAGCCTGGCACGTCCATGGCGCTTCGCTCTATTGTGTCCCTGGAAGGCCTCCTCGGGATGGGAGGGGAGTGAAAAGCAAGAAAATGAAAAATTGTTGTAAAGGAAAAGCAAAAGGCTTCTGCGTTATTTCCTACTGCAGCACAATCTAACTGAAATTCCCCTTTAGTGATGGGCTTTCCTCGGTGTCCAAGTACTGGACATTTCTGTCTTGTGCCTTCTGTCCTGTACGGTTTTCCGTGTGCAGTTCTTGACGCTTCTCTCTGTTGAAGAGTGCGTCAAACTCTGCTGCAGCGAGAGCCCCTGAATTTTCCAGCTTCTTCCTTTTTACAGTCAGTTGGAGAAGTGGTTGCAGTAATCGCTTCTGCAGCCTGGTCTTCTCTGCTTCCCCACGCTGCTGAGCTGTGACCTTCGTGGCCTGTGCTGTATTTAACTTCGGGGAGCTGCTTGATTGCAGACACCAGGAACAAGATTGCTTTACTGGGAAAAACTCACCTCTGCATTTTCAAAGAACAGAAGTTCTCAAAATGGCTTTTCTAAGGCGTAAGGCAGGTACAGCAGCTTAAATATACACAGACCTCTCAGCAGCCGAGGTCTGTGCCTCCTCCTAAAATAGGAGTTGGTGTTTATCAGTGAGGGAAATCATCTTGTTTACATGGCAGTGCTGGAATATTATTTTTGGTCTCAAACCTGGTTTGTGGGAATTCTTGCTTCCTATTTCTTTAGGGCCGATAACATGCCTCTCGCCGTTAATTGCCACGTAAACTCCCAGCAGTGCGAAAAGGGTTTGTGTGCACCTACCTACCGGTGCTGGTTTGCTTCGAGTGAGGTTTTCTCTGCCTTCTAGGCTAAGCCCGAAGCAGGTTTTGCGTGGAAGGAGACAGCAGCGTGCCCGGGGAAGGCAGCTCCCGTGCCAGGTGCTGTAGGAGGTGCTGGTGTCCGCAGCTCCAGTGATGCTGCTGGTGCAATTTCACGTTTTGCGAGCTTGCTCTGCTGTCACCAAGGATGTCTTCCTGGCGTCTGGGGAGAAGGGAGGAGGATGGGTAGTGTGTAGTGACAAGTTTTCCGTGTTTTCAGTACGTGACTGTGGGGAATTGCACCAAGACGTGGGCTCTGTTCACTGGAAGAACTTGAATTCCTTAACTTCGTTGTTTCTTAGCTTCTCAACCTCGTGAATGGTCCGTAGGCTCCTACGAGGACTTTGCAAAGCAGCCACGTGTATTCTGTTCCACGATGCGCAAAAATCTTGTCTTTGGGGAACCATTACTATGTTGTGTGCTGGGACAGGGCTCAAAACGAAGTTGCTTGCAATGTCGGTGGTTTTGCAGTAAACGAACAGAAAGCCTGACACTCCCTTCTGTTGCAAAACACTTCAGCGCTAGGAACGATTTGCTTTCCCTGGGGGTGGCCTTGGGGAATAACAACTAGCCTGGGATTTTTTTGGAAAGTGAACGTGGTTTAACATAAGGTTTTTGTGCTTGTTTGTTTTTTAATGTTAGGTTTGTGCTGGCTGTGGGCAGCGCAGTCTTCGATGCAATGTTTAATGGTGGAATGGCCACAACTTCTACAGAGATTGAGCTGCCTGATGTGGAGCCTGCTGCCTTCCTAGCTCTGCTGAAGTAAGCTGCTTCTAACGTACAGTATAACTGGAACGAACAGATTTATTGTTGAGAAGGATATTTTTAATGAAAGCAGTGAACCATTTTGTAGAGTGGAGATCGTTAAGTTTCTAAATAAAATGGCTCTTTGTTGATCTGTTCAAGGGCGTTTAAATGCTGGTGTTAAATCCCTCTTTTCCTGGGTAAAAGTAGCTGCTGCACAAAAATATCTGACTCACTCCATGTTTTGGTTTAGCAGTAGTTAAATGAATATGCCCTCCTGCTGCTGATCGGCAGTATGGGCAAAACTAACCTGGATAGTTTGTAATTTTGTAAAGATGTAGTTATATATAGTTACACCACGCAAATGCAGCAATAGGGAGGTGTTCTGGTTAGCAATTGGAATAAGCGCACGTGCTGGCCCTTGTAGTTAAGTTGATACCTGTTCAGACATTGTCTCATAAATTCTCGTTCATGAATTGGTTTGACTTGATCCAAACGCTATTTGAGAGAGGTGGGGAAAAGTAATCCTCTTAAAGCTCTGTAAGTTACAAATACTTGGAGCTCATTTAGGTCTTGGGCAAATGAGCAAGTTATAACAGGTAAGCAAGGGTATGAAATCAGTGTCAGCCATTCTGTGTGGTATCTCCCCTTGTGCGTGTTTTATTCCTCTTTTGGAGAGCTGGTTTTGAATTTACAGCATGCGTTGTAAGTCTGCACGCTGCGGGAAGGAGGCGGAAGGGGCTGTACCATCCTATTCACCGATTTCTTTAAGCTCGGCTGGTGCTGTATAACATCCAGCAGCAATCCTGAATGTATGCTGAAAAGTCATTGTCCCGTTTCTATAGGATTTCTGTAACCTACTTCCAGGGGTTTCCAGTCCTGTGCTCTTGACACGTTCCCCGCTTGCTTCCTATTGGGAACAGTGACTATATATAGCTTTGGCACACTTTTTGCTTTATCTTCAAAAAGTGCTTCGGTCATGACTGTGCTATCTTAGAAGATTTAAAAATTGATCTTCACGAGAATGAAAGACCAGAAATAATAGAGAACCTCTAGCCCCCTCCCCTTTGGCTCATTTTAAACCAGACACCAGCACATGGGGAATCCCTCTAATTGCCGTATGACTCTATCAGCCAGGTAGATCTCTCTGGAGTGCAGATTTAGTATCTATCTTTAAAATTTAGTGAGGCTAAAATATCGAGCGAATTAGAGGAGAAGTCATGTTGTGTCTCTGCCAGTGCTGAGATTTCAGCACTTGTATAAACAATATGATCTTGGAAGAGAACCATCATCTGAAAAGACTGAAATGATGAGTTTAGATGGATTTCAACAGAAATGTTTATATTTTGTTTAGGAGAAATTGTGTGTGGATTATTGCAGTGCCTCTAAAGTTTGCAGTTATGCTACAGTAGCTGTGCACATGGTCCAGTGATATCTTAGATAAATCTACAACCAAACTGTCGCTTTTAAAATGCTCCGAGCTTAAATGTGCCAAAGGAAGTTTGGGGTGCTGCATTCCAGTAGGAGCCTTACCCAGTACATGGTATGAACCTTCCTAGAGTAAAACCAGTCCCTCCAAACACTGATCTGAAATGGCAGCTGACCCTTACATATGTCTCTGGACTTGGTCCAAGCCAAGACCTAACGCTGTAGGATCAGGAGCTTATCAAGGGACAAAATGCCCACCCTGAATGTTCAGCAGAAGGTCCCTTATGGACACTAGATTGTGATTGTGTTTGTGGGCTAGTGGCCTTTAATAGGTCTGCTGTAATTGCGTAAGAGATCCTATTATCATCATCATCATTATTATTTTCATGGTAACCCAAAAAGCATTTTTAATTGCCTGGGGTTATAATCTAAATCTCTTGAATTGATACTACACTTTTTCACAGTTTGAGCCTCTCGTTATCCCTCTTAGCGCACTGTTTGGACTATCGTAAAAATAAATACTAAGATAGTCATTGCAGTAAACAGAACTAGTTGTTTTTAGAGCAACTGTGTTCTTTTAATCTTGTAATAAAAAGGATTACTTAGTGAAAATAGGACTGGTGAAGGGATGTGTGCAAAACACATTCATGAGCCTGTGGCTTGATGCTGTTACTAACAGATGCTCTGGGGCAGCACAAAAGCCTGCTTTCAGCAGCAATGAGAGCGCTTCCCTTCCACTGAATCCCCCTGTTTATGCTTCCCTGAATTGCATCCGGGCCCTCTCTAGCGAGAGGACCAGGAGCTCCGCGGCTGCTGTGCAGCCAGTGCCTCGGACAGGGATGCTGCCTGGCATCCCCCTCGGAGAGCCCTGCTGCTGCCTGAAGCCTCCAGGAGCAGCGGCCACGCGACGTGTTGCTGTGCCCCCTTCAGAGAAAAGCGGGAGAAGAAATGGCTGGAGTTTCCAAAATATCCCGTGGAATAGGAGTGCCAAGCACAGTTAGCACGCTTAATATTGCACCTCTGTGCTTCGTGCCTTTCAGATCCTGATTGGCAAATGCTCGACTGGTTAAAGGAAAAACAGTAAACAAAAACTCTGCATGGGATTGGGACTAGCATCGAGTGTGTAACTGGTTTGACTGAACGCAGCCTGTCAGCTCCTGTTGTCGCTAATCAGCATGCTTGGGTACGGGGAGGCTCGGGCAGCCTTCCTATGAAGACCTTTGTTTTCCCATGCGGTATGAATGTACATCCTTGTTTTGGCCTAACAGTGAAGGCTGCTGCTTCGCTAGCAGCGTGGCAGTCCCTGTTTTTCATTGCAATTAACTCTTGCTGAAGTTACATTGCGTGCTGTGCTTTAACATCTGTATAATGAGATGAAACAGTTCAATATGTAAAATGAAGAGATGAGGGGAAAGAGGGGTATGGATAAAACACCTCACCTGCGGTGGATGTATATGTTTGAGTGCTTCTGATCCCTTTTGAATTAGTATGTAAAATGGAGCTTCTCTTCTGAAGTAGGCAGGCAGGATTGAATTGTTGTCCTTGTTTAGTCTAATTGAACAGCCAAAAATGTTAATTTTAAGGAGTACACTTGGCCAGAGACTGTTCTAGCCTAGCGTAAGTGGCAGGCTAAACAGCTCGCTGGTGGTGGGATGCTAGGCAGTTCGAGGTGCTTCAGCAGATAGCCCAGCTATTTCATTCATTAAAAGCTCTACTGTAAAGAGTGTGGGTGGTTTTTTGTTTTGTTTTAAAAAAAAAGAGAGCTTCTCCTTGGTAAACCAGAGTCAGTGGAAAGGATGTGAAAACCCTTCCATCTCTCAAGTATAGGACATGGGGCCAGGATGATGGGCAGAAGCACAAACACGGTTTTTATGAATTGCAAGGATTTTTACCCTTTTTTTGTTATCTTACTGGCTTCACCAGAGCAATGTTTGTTTGCATGCTTTCAGATTTCTTTATTCAGACGAAGTTCAGATTGGACCAGAGACTGTTATGACAACACTTTACACAGCTAAAAAATACGCAGTTCCAGCCCTTGAAGCTCATTGTGTGGAGTTTCTTAAAAAAAACCTCCGAGCAGACAACGCGTTCATGCTGTTAACGCAGGTGAGTTTGCAATCGTTTGCTTTAAGTTCCTTGAGCGAGGTTCATTGCAATAGGAAAACAGAAGTTTTCTGAGTGTTACAGAGTTGATCTTCCAAAATGGAGCGGTTGTGTCATTTTGAATTCTTCCTTACAGGAGTCTAGTGCTGATGAGCAGGTTCTTACAAAGAACAATAAAATACAGCAAATGTTGCTGCCATTTCAGATCTGCTTTCTGTTTTGGTGTGGCAGGCGATTCCTTCCAGAGTGTGAGCTGGGGATGAAATTAACAGGGTGGAAAAATTTCATCTGCCAAGAAGAAAAGCGAAATGAGAAGATTTTCGCTTGTTCAGATTCAAGACTGGTGCAATAAGCTTTCTCTGTGCGAAGCTTGCTGCATCTAGCTGGTCACATGTTCTTTGAAGAACTTTTTTTGCAATAGTTTCCCTAAAATGGGGGTGAAAGTCAGAAGATGCAACTTTTTCATGAGTGCTTAGGTTTATTTTCCTAGGAGAGGAACAAAGTGATCTTTTCCTCAGCCTGTTCCAGCGCACCCTCCCGCTGTACTGAAGGCACGCAAGCCTGGGGTTTCGGTGCTGCTGTGTTTCTTGACCCTTTGTGAGGCCGGTTGTGTGTCCTTGTGCCCCTCTGTCTGATCCGATCTGTGAGGGTTGGACTCCTCCGTCTTCCGTTTGACTCTTCCAAGCAGCAAACTAGAAGGCGGCGTTTACAACTTCTGCTTATTTTGGAGAAGATCAGACTTTGCGTACGGGTTGATTAAATTAGCATCACTATCCTTCCCGTTTCCTAGCCCCATCTTTTCTTTCTGGTCCCTGCCACCCTCTCTGCTAACAGCTGGTGACATGTCGGTGACTTCCACAGTGCTGTCACCTGTGTGTGGCAGTGTCTGTGGCATTGCCAGGGACACCCTGTTCTGGGTGGTGTAGGAACAAGAAACAAATAGGCATTGTGTGTGCGAGTTTCTTTCCTTGAGGGAACGGGCATGCTTTTGACTAGCTCTGGAGGAATTTTCTGATCAGCCAGCTCAGGAAAGCTGCCGTGATTTCCGATGTTAAACAAACCTTGCTGAGGAATTTTCACAGCTGCCCTGACTTGGGAACCAGCGCGCTAAGGTGGTCTGGCTCTGAGGGGTTGTCCTGTCTTGCCCAGCGTTATTCAAGTTTAAATATTTGGATCCAGTTCTCAAAGTAGTTCCACGTTACATTGCTGTTGTAGACACTCTTCACTGCTAGGATTCAGCTATTGCTGCAAAATGTCCCTCTTTACCCAGTCTCTTTTGAACTTGGCCATAAATGCGTGAGGCGGCCTCTGAGGTGTGGGGGGAACCGCACTGCACTTCCCTGGGGAAGATTCAGGACTTAAAAGGTTCTTGCTTGGGCGATGGTAGCCAAATCTGCGCTCCCATCTGATCCGTGGTAGGACAATTGTAGCTCTTCAGCTGCAGCTCTCCTGTTCTTTGGGTTCAGCAGCCTGCAATCTGAAAGATCAGGAGCTGTTATCCAAGAGCTGAGAAGAGACCTTTCCCGTAGGCTGCGGTTTTGAAGAGGCACCTTACGCTAGCCATCACCTCGTGAGGATTAGAGGAGTCAGCTTTTTGGTGGTATTCTTTATGCAGGGATTTTCGCGGCACTCTAAGTCTCTGCAACCTGACTTCGCAGCTTTGGCAAGGTAACATTTAGGTTAGTGGGGACTTCCTTACAAGTCGCAAAGGTCCTTCTCTGGCAAAAGAGGAAGGTGTCCTAGTTTTTCAGATATCAAAACCAAGATACTGCCTGGCACTCTGTCAGCTGCACTGGGGCAGCCGACATGCCAGATGGAGACAGGCTTTCCTGGTTCCTTTTGTTTGTGGCTTATCCATTATGGTTAATTATCAGTGGTGATTCGTATCTAGTTTATGTTCAGTATCACAGTATATCAAGTCTCTAAAATGTTTGAGGCCGGTGTTCTTTGAGAAGTGTATCTGCATCTGAATGGCTGGCTGCACGAGGCACCTCGCTTAATGGATCTGTTCTCAAAATGCTCTCGGTTCTGGTCCTTCAGTGTGAAAGTTGGCCTCTGTTTTCTGCCTTTATTGCAACAAATTGACAATTTGTACAGTCAATTACAGACCTGAGATGCATCTTGTACGAAACATTGCCCAACAGGCTTAAGATTGTGGACTTAAGACCGTAGAGACCCAAACCTCCTTTTATCATTACTGAATCTTGCTGGTCCAGCAACGATGTCATTGACGGCATTTCAAGCAACTGCTAATCTCTGGCAGAAATATCGGTGGCAAATAGCTCTCCTAATTGATTGTGCCTCATAGTGAACCATGATCCTCTTTCATGCCAGACGTACATGCAGATGTCGCAAGGAAATAATAGCTTGCCTAAAGGCGCTGTGGGGGAGAACTCTGCGAGTGTAACGTAAGTCCTTCACGTGTCAGAAGAGAGCCACTACAGTAGTAAAGTCTGAGTCAGTCACAGCTCGTGGATGCCAAGAGTGCTAGGTGCTGGCAGTCCTCCAGCCCCAGGAGCAGGTGACGACTGCTGGAGCTTCCCTGGTCCCTGAGAAAATGGGGAGTTGTTTCAGCTCTCTGCACTTGACGTCTCGGCGTCAAAGGTTGGCCTTGCTGAGCTCTACAGCCCACGAGCAAGGCTGAAGCGGAAGGTGGTTGGTAGTCTTAGCCTCCGTGAGTGACTGAACTCCCAGCCCAAACCACAATTTTTAAACCTTACCTGTGGCAGTGAGTTCAAGTCTGTGTACTCTTGCTCTCATGTTAGGTGTGATGTTAAGGCAGTTATTTCCTAAATAGCAAAACCAAAGCACTGGAAATAAGAGGTCATCTTAGTGGCTTTTGTGGGTTCCCACCTCATTTCTGCTTATGCTAGACACAGGGTTGGTGACGTGTCTTGGCAGTCCAGGGGGACCTGAAGCGGTAGTGAAATTGTTACAAGACTGCACTTAGGTTGGGCAGAGAGCTTCTGAGCAACTCTCCAAGCTGTGTGCAGACGTTGTTTGGGATAGTAACCCATTTTGGGGGGAATTCTGTAGGGTAACTAGATTAGAGTAGCTGTTTCTGTGCAAAACATGCAAACGCACTAAGCAAGCTGCGTACCCCGCAGGGTTTTGCACGTCACCCTGGGACGCAAGCAGTGCGCCTGCTAAGGCGTTTTTGCTAATACATGAGATCAGTGCGACTATGTTCTTACAGAATAAGCTGTCTCTGCGTATTCCTAGAGCGAGCAGGGCTGGAGTCACTGGACAAAGCTTTCTTCTAAATATAAAAATGATGTAGTAAAAACTACCCACGCTCAGCTGACATGGTCAGTATGGCGCTAGAAAGGACTGTAGCCGTGTTAACTGATGTGATCTTAAAACAAAGACGTGCCTGAAGACATGCACAGCTCAACCAGAACTGATGCCAAATGCAGATTTTTCTAGTGTTTGCCTTGTCATGCTTAACTGCTTGTGAAAGACTGCTGCAGCCCAGTGAATTCATGACGCAGTCAGGCATAGTATTGCTAATGAAGATGGGCTTTGGGAGAGAAGGGGGGGTCCAGAGTGTAAACTTTAAAATACCTTTTGTGTTAACGACTGTTTCTTCATTACTAGGCAAGACTTTTTGATGAGCCTCAGCTGGCCAGCCTTTGCCTAGAGAACATAGACAAGAACACATCAGACGCCATCAATGCGGAGGGGTTTACAGACATCGATCTGGGTAAGCGTTTTTCCCTCCTCCCTCTGCGTGCTTTCCTAACGAGCTAGCCTCTGAAGTTATTACAGGTTAATACTCGGCACTTTTCTTTTGTGGCTTTGCTGTTCTGGAGCAATGTGTTGAACGAACAGTCTCTGGCACTAAGTGGCTAGAGACAAGGCGTTTGCGAAAGAGCATGCTTGCTTGCAGAAATACCCTGGAATCTGCTTACTTTGGTGCAACTTGATTTTTCTGGGCATGATACAAAGCCCGTTTCCTCTGTTGATGTTGGCAGGTTTTGGGTGGGTGTAACTTGCCTTCTTTTGTGGAGTTGGCATTGTTCCCTGAGTCTTTGTCAGGTTTTGGAGTTAAAAAGGTGTTGTGTTTTTGGAAGCAAGAACTCGCTATTTTAATTATCGTATGCAGTTTCCAAACTTGCTGGGCACAGTTAATAAACATTAAAATTCAGACTTTAACCTTCTTCTAATGAGATGGACTCTGGAGGTAAGGCACGGGTAACCTTCTGGCTTTCACGCTGCTTGCTTCATCCAAATTTGACGTCAAGTAAGTTGCAATTCACTCTGCTGCACTTCCATTAACGTGCCAATTAATTGGGCGCTCTGTGCTGCTCCAGTGAGTTACTTGCTTATGGAATATGCAGATGTATCTTCCTCGGAGGCTGCAGGCAGCACTTTTGGGAGATGCTGTTTTTTCAGTTGCTTCTCTTTTACTTACCTTGGCTGTACGTAGGGTACTTCTGGCTAGGTAAAATGGGGTGATTTGGGTTAGTGCCTAAAGTTGTCACTATCTGTCCTGCCTTGCAGACACCCTGGTTGCGGTGCTGGAGAGGGACACCCTGGGGATCCGGGAGGTTCGTTTGTTTAATGCAGTGGTTCGCTGGTCGGAGGCTGAGTGTCAACGGCAGCAACTTCAGGTGATTCCAGAGAACAAGCGGAAAGTACTGGGCAAAGCGCTTTCTCTTATCCGCTTCCCATTGATGACTATTGAGGAGTTTGCAGCAGGTAACTGAACAAAGGCGTTTCTGGCAACCCTGGTCTTTGCTTTCTCTGAACTACAGAGGATCAAGTACATGAAAGTGGATTTTTCTCTGTGTATCCTGTAGTAATTTAAATTTAAGATTATCCCCACGTTCCCACTGATCTACAAAATCTACTGTGTAAATGCTGTTTTCATCCATGATCATTCACTCTTGTTTTAATGACTACGGTGCTCCATCGGGTAGGAGCAAGTCGGACCATAGCTGATTGTTTGTACTCATAGTATGTTTAGATGGTTACTCTCTCCTTCACCTGAGAGCAGAGATCCACACGGAGGTTCCCATGCTTTCCTTTCTAACCATTCCAAGTGTTTAAACTGCACAAAGCAAATAATTGGTGTTGATTGTAGCCTGCGCCCAAAGAGAAATGAGGATGTTTGTCCCCATCCTCTTAGTTGCTGCCACCTGTAATCCAGGGTGGTGTTGGCCGTGTCTTGCTGATGCTGTTCAGAGCAGAGCCCCCTAACAGAAAAAACTTTGCAAATATTCTTTGAGCTGAAGGGTTGGTGGTGGTTAGTCTGTGTCTCAAAGCATTTTTCAAGTTTACGTTAAGATCTTGATCTACAAAGATGTCTGAATCATTTAACAGTTTTGACTAAAAGATTTTTTTGTTTTGTGTTCATTGCCTGTTGTCTTTGACTTCATACTCTGGTGATTCTCCAGGGATTGAAAACTGGCAATCGGCTTAAATAGTTTTCATGCTAAAAGACACTGTGGAGCCATTTTCAAAACTGAAACTTGTTTTAGGCTGCAGTTATGTGTACAAAGAAGCAAAAAGGGTCACTGACACCATTTCCTTTGCAAATAGCTTCTCAAGGCAGAGATGCCATCAGCTTATAAACACTTAATGTACATCTTTCAAGACGAAGAGGGATATTAAGAAGTAAATCTGTGCTTAAAACTTGGTACCCACTTTCTATTTTGCCTGTCAGAGCTGGGATGTGGTCTCAGGGAGGCGAATCTCTTCAGGAGTGGCTTGGTGAGGGAGGCAGAGATCCGTTCATCTGAACTGGGTAACTCCTTTGTGTTGGCGCCGGGTGGAACCACGGCACCTCTGTTCCTTGGTGTGCATCGTGCCAAACAGCGGCTTTGCGGCAGATCACAGGCTTACGATCCGGCTTGGTGGGAGGGAGCATCCTCCTTCTGGAGAGCGTTACAGCCGACAGAGTAGTTCGTGTATCATTCTGTTTCACTAGGAGGAATGAGTTAATTTTGGCATATTTGGGGTGAAGCCTTTGAGCTGGGAATGTCACTGCCCCTCCCCACGCTGTCTGTCACAACTGCCTGTTCGACTTTGGTTAGTCGTCTTGCTTTGAGAGAAGCTCTTAAGTTTTCTCCATCCGCTTTAACCTAAAGGATGAACAGAAGAAACCCCAAACCTGAGAGACTGCGCTGGTCAGCTGTTCCTTAAACAAGGGGCTACCCTGGAACTGCTTCAGCTTTGTCCTTTTTCTGAGTTTGTGGGTGACTGATTTCGTTGGTGATCACAGCAGAGGTGGGAGAGGGAAATCGCTCCCCTCCGCCCCCCTCTCCCAAAAGATTTTTCCAGGCAGTGGTTTCACCAGTTTATTGTATAATCTGGTATCGAACATGGAGTTTTGCATGAAGATGTTTTAACTGGCAAATGTGTCACTCCCTTCCCTTAGAGCAAGTAATTTGAAACATTTGAGAATTGAATTGCAGCAACGCAGGATAAGTTTAGACATGATCAATGACAGCTAATTTTTGCTGAGCAAAGTAGCCATAAGCTCATTTATCTGTTAACAACTGACTTCCTTAAGTTCTTTCATCTCTACCTATTGCGGCCTTGGCCCATGTTATGGCTGCGTGACATCGTGCTGATTTAACCACCTACAAGTCGTTTTGGAGCAACAAGTAGTCAGGCATTTGCTTCCCACATTGGAGAGCACTTAATGCTGTTGTTTCCCCAGTATGCAGTAGTGGTGTTTCTGTTAAAAGCCTCTTGCAAACGGAGGTGCAGAGCAGCTTTTGCCTCTTTTGCTAAAAGACTAATTTTTACCCACTTCCACTTTTCAAAGTATTCAAAGTAGTTTCCAAAGCTTGAGTTTAGCATCACGTTGGAAAAACCATCTAGTTACTGGAGGAAAAGATGAGAATGTGTTTCAACTCTTGATAAAATCGCTAGCATTTTTCCCTAGATTCTACAATAAAGGTATTAAAAAACCCAAACAAACCCAAAGCAGGGATTAAATGCCCGAGGGAAGGGGGGAATCAAAGCAGGGCACAAGCTGAGCCACCTTTGTCTTGACTGAAAAATACTCCTGTACTTTCCAAGGTGATGGTAACCAGGTGACACTACCCCTCATGGGCTTTCACGATGTCTTAACAGTAATGTTATAAAATACTGGTGTAGACGTATGAAAATCCCTGTCTCTTACCAGTATTCTCATCTCCTGAGGGAGTGGCGGAAGGATTAGATGAGTGGTTTAGGTTTTTAAACCAGTCCTGTTAGCCAAATGCACGTCGGCTCTGCAGAGCTGTGCCCTTAATCGCTGTTCCATGGACATGCTCCGCGCGGAGGCTCCGCCGTCCACGGCTGGCGTGCGGATAGAAGGCAGGCAGCACGTTTCTGCCTGGGGTTTAACTTCCTGACACACCGGCGAGATCCCATCTGTGATGTGGGTTTGGCCGCCTCTCAGCTGCGAGTCAAGTTTGCCTCCCCGTGTAAACCCCAGAAGGATCCTTCTGGTTTCTGAAGGCTGATGGCGTCGCTGCTTTTGTGCTCCTCTGCAGGGCCTGCCCAGTCGGGAATCCTCACGGACCGGGAAGTGGTGAGCCTGTTCCTCCACTTCACAGTGAACCCGAAGCCGCGGGTGGAGTTCATCGACAGACCGCGCTGCTGCCTGCGGGGGAAGGAGTGCAGCATCAGCCGTTTCCAGCAGGTGGAGAGCCGCTGGGGGTACAGTGGGACTAGTGACAGGATAAGGTCAGCTTCTCTGCTAATTCTGCTGCCGATAGATTCGTGTTTACTGAGCTTTGAGCCCGCTCTAGACCTAAACCCGCAAGGTTACCTGCTAGACCCTGACTTCCACCGTATAGAATCATAGAACCATAGAATAGTTTGGGTTGGGAGGGACCCAGAGGAAGGTACAAACCCTAGTGCGAACCCTGAGGGGAAAGCGTTTTGCTCGGCAAAAGCGTTGCCTGATGCATTAACCGCCTGTGCCGCTGCAAGCTGCCACTTTGCTTCTGTATTGGCAAAGGTTTCCGGCAAACGTGGCCCCCCAGCACAGGCCTCTTGGGGGATTATTCCGCTCCGTTTCAAGTGGCTTCCTGCA
Organism: Phoenicopterus ruber ruber; assembly: GCA_009819775.1. Taxonomy (NCBI): domain Eukaryota; kingdom Metazoa; phylum Chordata; class Aves; order Phoenicopteriformes; family Phoenicopteridae; genus Phoenicopterus; species Phoenicopterus ruber. Next base: position 1,575,379 of record CM020240.1, on the reverse strand, counting down.
GCTGTACGGGCACGTAGCGGTTGGAGACGCCAGGCAGCTCGTGGCTTCCTCCTGTGCCTGGGTATGTTGACTAACCAGTGCCCCATCAGGTCAGTTCCCCGCTCTATTGTAAGTGTAAATGCGGCTTGTTGAAGCCCCTTAGTCGTGCCTATTTGAGGGAGGGATTAGGATAAAATGCTTGCTGCACCTGCTTTTCTGCTAATACCTAGTTTGGTTAGACCTAAGCTTGTAGAGAAACAGCAAAGCCCGGTCGTGGTGACAGAGACGTGGAGGTGTGGCGTGGGAAATGGTGGTTTGCGAGCCCTGTGTGGCCAAGCGATTAGAGCAAGGCAGGAGGTAATCGGAAAGCCTTGGCTGTTTCCCGATCTCATCTTTGTCTTGGGTGGAAGGGGGACTCGCGTTAATATAGGTCTTTAAAATTCTTCAGCCTTTTTGTCGATGATTCTCTTGCACATCGATAGAGCTGTTGGTTGGATCTTCTGGGCCATTCATCGCCTCACAGGAGATCGTAACTGGAAGAGCTGCTAGCTCCAGACACTTACTGCTCTCAGATCTAACGTTCAGGGACCTTTTGGAGCTTGCATTTGACTTAAGTTCAACTGCTGGCAGCGTCAGGGTCAGTCTTCAGCAAGGCGTGTGTGCAGTTCCAACACTGAATATCTTATGCTGGTTGCAGGGCAGCGGCTTCTAGCCTGCCGCAGACGTTTGTTCTTGAAACACGCGGGACTGAAAGAGTTGGCGGAGGGGTGAAGAAGTCGTGCTGGCAGTTTGGCAGGCACGGAGGCTTTCTGCTACCTGAGAAGATGGAGCTGTAGTGGGGCAGTGGGGTGAACGTCCTTCCCCTGGCTGCCTTAAGCAGCAGGGATTCCTGCGTTCAGGAGCTATTGAATCTTATTTTCTACTCTTGGGTAAATCTTGAGTGCAGGTACCCTGCAGCTCTATCCAGCAAATGCTCAGAAGCACATTAACAAGTGCTCAGCAGTGAAATATCTCACGACACTGTAAGTGGTCTGTGCTGTTACCTTGCTGGAAAGGCTGCTGCTGCCGTGAGGGTGGGCGCTCTTCCACGCTCCGCAGGCTGCCCTGCCTTCGCCTGCCTGGCGTGTTTGGATGCCGACGTTGTACCGCACCCTTGAAACACTTCCTGAGCCTGGACTCGGACGTTCGGTGATGGGATTCTGCAGCTTTGTATTTTACATGAGCAAACAAAATTATTGCCGGCCCATCAGGACAAAGGTGTAAGCTCACAAATAACGGTTTCTGTAAAGGATTCCCATTATTAGTAAGAGTTGCACTTAAAACTGTAGTATGTTCAATTAAATCATAGGTGTAAAATTAAAGTGAGTGAAGATATTTGTGTATCATCCTTGTACTGAGACAGTACAGGAGTGGCAAGTTGGTCTGACTTTCCTGATCTGTTCCTGCAGGTTCTCGGTAAACAAAAGGATATTTGTAGTTGGGTTTGGATTATACGGATCCATACATGGGCCAACGGATTACCAAGTAAATATACAGGTAACGCTCTGTCCTACCTTTAAAAATATTTGCTGCTGTAGGGACTGACTTACACATTTTAGTGAACATGCAAGAAAATCTCAAGTTAGAAGGGACTATTTGTTTTCCAGATAGGGTGGTTGGCAGATGTAGCGAGGGCCAGATGGGGCACTGGGGATAAGAGGGATTATTGCTCTCGATTTTATGCGACCTCCCGTTGCATGCGTCACTGCAGCATCTCCCCACGTCCGCTTGCGGCCTTTGAAGACGCGTCTCGGAGCGTTGTGACGCAGTTAGAAGCTGTGCGTGTTTTCCCCCAGCGAGCAGGCCAGGCCAGTTCCGCCCCGCAGGTGCTGCAGCAGCAGTTGGGGGCTGCGATAGCACTTGGACCGTCGTCTGCTCCGAGCTGTACAAATGCAGCGGAGCAGCCACGGTTCAGCAAGGGAAGAGAAGAAAGCAGTTGCTGGGCCTGTGCAGTGCCGATGTGCGGCCTCACGTCCTCGGTGTCCTGTTTGAGGTGACGAGTAGGACTGAGGGAGACTCGGTTGTCTGAAGTCCATCATGATCTTGTTCAGACTGGGGCGGCTTACGGAAATCTCGCGTGCCTTGTTGTGGATGCGCGTACGTAACCCCGGTCCGGATCGCTGGAGAAGAGCCGTGCCCAGGGAGGTTACCCCAACACGGCACGGCTGAGGTGATGAGCACAGTCTGTCAGCACTTCTTCCTAAATTGTCAGGGTCTCCTTCTGGTGGCCCTGAGCCCCTGGAGGAGAAGGGCAAGTGAAGATGTAAGCGCAGAACGTCGGCCTGCAGTCCCCTGCCAGGCTTCAGGGCAAGGAGGGATTGTCCCGGGCTGTCTGGGACCCAAGCCCGCGGTTCTTCACTGTGATCGCAGCGCTGAGGACGGACATAAGTAACGGGATAGCGCAGTCGGAGTGGGGCTGGTCAATCTGTTGAGCCCCTCAGATCCAGGCCAGTTCAGGGGGGACACACGTGCCCTGGTGCAGGGCAGCGTTCAGCTACCTGTGCCGATTAAAAGTTAACCCGTGTCTTACAGATCATCCACACAGACAGTAACACGGTCCTGGGGCAGAACGACACGGGGTTCAGCTGCGACGGATCATCAAACACTTTCCGCGTCATGTTCAAGGAGCCTGTTGAGATTTTACCCAACGTCAACTATACGGCATGTGCTACTCTAAAGGTACCGTACGGGGGCGTGGGAAGAAGAGACGAGATAAAGATGGGTGAAAGCGGGCTGCTTTAGTCCCTTCAGTGCAACGCGGTTCTTGCTCCGCGTGTTTCAAGGCCTGCGGTATAACCTCGAAGGTTTGCTCTGGCGTCCTTTGCCTGATGGTGCAATGAGCCCGTTCACCACCGGCGTTCGGAGTTGGTTTTTCACTTGTCTTGCAAGTGTGCAGTAATTAACAGGCTACGTTAGTGATGGGGCTTAGGTTTTTTGGTGTATACAGATAAGCTGTCAGTTCTGCGGGCGTGTAATCCCGAACCTGCCTGCAGTGGCTTAAAAAAGTTGATATTTAACTGTCGAGATCTGGTTAAATGCAGTGTTAAGTTCTGATAGAGACGAGAACTTTGCTCAGAATACCTGAGGTGCAAGAACCAGAAAGAGAAGGGAGGTGCTGAGATCTCCAAGGCTCGTTGCTTCGGGCCAGGCTGTGAGGCCAGACCCCCCAGAGCGAGCCTGGGCAGCGGGGTCCCTGTCGTGACCTGTTCTTGTCTCCTGTGACCGTCGCAGGGTCCGGATTCCCACTATGGAACCAAAGGACTGCGCAAAGTGATCCATGAATCACCGACAACGGGAGCCAAAACCTGCTTTACGTTCTGTTACGCGGCTGGGAATAACAACGGCACTTCCGTGGAGGATGGACAAATCCCAGAGATCATCTTCTACACATAGTGCAGCTGCGGAGCTGGCTCTGGACTCCTCTGTTCTCTTCCCCGTGACCTTCCAAACTAAATTTCTGGCTGAGTTTGACCACACCAATTGGAGCCACACTAGCCAAAGGTCTCAGTAAAATCATTTCAAAGCTCATGTTCTGCCTTGTGCTAGTGATTCTGCTGCTACCATGTACCAGACTAACTGGGATGCCAGTATCATTTGTAGGTTGTCTGTGGCTAGTCATTTTTCACTTTACTGATTAATCCTATCTAACAACATGTGGTTTTTTGACTGTAATGAATGTAGATGCTTTTCCACCAGTCAGAAGCATGGAAACGAGCGGCTCTGGTTGTGGTTTGACTTGCTGTGAGGAGAGAATCCTGCAAAAAGACACAGGCAGGGGCTGCGTGGCCCGGCCTCTTCTGCTCTGGCTCGGCAGCCGAGGCGAGGCGGTTGGTTTGCCACGCCTGCCCGGCAGCGCCGCTGCAACCGCGGGGCTTGGCCAGCCCGTGCCCGGCGCCTTCCCTCCCGCTGGCCACGGCACGTGCAGCCGCCTTCAAAAGGTTACGGAAAGTGGCCTTTTCCCTGAGGCTTCGCTGTTTCAGCACTACACGGTCTCAAGGGAGACCTCAAAACTAGAGCTCCTCTGGAGAGACTGCGGCGTTTCCGTGCTGCTCTCGCCGATTTGTGACAATCCTTTACCTTGGGCGGTTGGCGACAGCGACGTCCCCTGCGGAGCCGGGGAGGGGCAGCGGCTCCGGCCGGGCGGGCGCTTTCCTCCCGCGCTGGGGCCCGGTGGTGCTTCTTTCGAGCTCCGTAGCGCGTTTCACGCGGTGGGTGATCCTCGGTAGCGCCGGGCAGCGTTCAGCAGCAGGTACCCGCACTAGTCGTCACTGTGCTGATCCCGTCCCTTGCAGGCAGTGCCGGGGCTCGGCGGTTGCAGCGAGCAGCGGAACTTGCCCCCCCTGGGCCCCCGTTCCTGCGTATTGCTGCTGTTTTCGTGCACGTTTCAATGCATTTTCTCTTTGTTTCTGTGCGTTGCTAACCCACCCCTGCGCCGCTTCAGAGCCCGCCGCCCTGGTGCGCAATGGGAAGAGAGGCTTGATGCGCAACTGCCTGTTACCTAATAACGCAGCAGATGGACGAGGATTTGTGAAACAGTTTAGGAAAACATTACAGATTTTCTCCTCGCCTGCGTAGGTTTGCACAGTCTGCCTGTTTGGACAGGCGCAGGAGGAAGATGCGGTATTTACAAATACCACCTGGATTTGGGCCGTTGAGCTCCGTAATCTCGAAGACGCCCCTTTCTTGCCTGTCCGGGGCCGGTTGCTTTTCCCCGTAAGCCGGTACGACTTGCGCTGGGGAGGGAAGGCGCTGTCCTGCCGGGGAGGAGGGGGAGGCTCGTACTCGTGGCTGCCTGAGCAGTCCCCCGGTCGCTGCCCGCTGGTGAAGACTACGAGCCTGTTTCCTCCCCCTCCTCTGCAGAGGAAGCCGTAATTAAAGCACGGCTTGGCAGCGTGGCCAGAGCCTCCCCAAGCCCGCGTGGGACGTGCTGGCAGGGGCGGTGCTGCCTCAAAGCCGAGGTTCCCCTTCGCCAGCCTCCCCCTCCGCTCCAGGCAGGGCAGCGGCCACCACCTCGTTTAGGTGCTGGAAGCTGAAGCCTGGTCGTCCTTCGCTGGTGCGGGTGGCTCGGTGCCGCGGGGGAGACGGCGTCGCCTCCTCTCGCTCCCTCCGGTGGGCTCTGCCTGGGGTCTGTGGCTGGGCCGGTGTCTCCTCCTCAGCCGCGCAGCTGGAATAGTCGGGAATACCCTGCGCCTCCTCACCAGTAGCTGTTAGAGATGTCAATAGTGTGTTACGTTCTCTAGGAAGACGTTGTAAGATGTGTATATTGTCAGCCTGCTTCGAGGTAGGATGTTTTTAATATGGCCAGTACTAAAAAAAAAAAAAAGAAAAAAAGAAAAAAATAGGAAAAAAAAAAAAAAAAAGATGGGTCCATGACGTAGTTACTGAACCTGACTCTGTGCAATGGCAGCGGGGGTGTGAGATGGATCCGCAGCCCGGGCACCCCCCTCCTCGGGACGGACACGGCTGCGCCCGCTCCCACCTCCCGCTCTGCCCCTCTTCTCCCCGCGCGTGGGAACTTCGCTGCTGCCCCCCAGAACCGCGCCGGGGCCTGCGCCCCCCGGCAGGCGGCTGCTGCGGCCACGGCACCTCGGGGCCTTCCTGCGCAGAGGTGGCAATAGTGGGAATAATCGGAATTTGAAAGAAGCGGAGCCGCGCGCTTGGCTCCGGAAAGAGCGGGACTCGGCGCAGGCCTCGCTCGGCCGAGGCGGGCGCCTCCTTGCTGGCGCTTCCCTGGAAGCATCTGGTTTCACCACTCTTCTGTTACGCAGATTCTCTTCCCGAATCCAACCTTCCTGCCCTCGCCCCCAAGGTAGGTCCGGTAGCTTGTCCTGTCGGGGAGGGAGAGGAGTCAAACGCCGAACTACACCTGAGCAACTTCTGTTCTTACGGCTTTTACGCAGCAGTTTGATGCAATTCTGGCTTTTGTAGATAGATGAATGTAATTCATTGTTGGACATGCCTGTTCCCAAAAGTATGAGACGTTCTGTTGTACCACGTCACCTTCCGAGCGGAGCTGGGACTGTCTCGACTCCAGTGCTATATTGATGAATGTATCCGATGCTCTCGTTCAGTGTTCACACTCTGCTTTTGGCCAGCTTTGTGATTTGTAAATAGGAAATCAATAAAGACATTCAGGTTGTCTTTACAAAAGTTTCTTCATGATTTGGAGAGAGGTGCCGGTGTGTCAAAGGGAAGGCGGAGGGGGCCGGGGCCGGGGCCGAGCAGGTTCCTGGCCCTTCTCTCCTACCGGGGTGCAGGGTCCTCGGCTGCACCCGCTGCGCTGCCCGAGGGGCAGATCTGCTGCTGGGGAAGCCCAAACCCTCGGGAAGGCGTTTCCCCGGGGGAGGAGAGCAGGAGGGTGCTGAGTGGGCGTTATCCCCTCTGCCTCTTGTTTTACGACTGAATTTCTTTAACCTTTTGACAGTTACACACGCGCTAAAGGCTGCTGGTCGGGCCCTTCCCCTTCCCCTGCCTGCGCGGGAGGCAGCGCCCGGCGGGGAGAGGCCGGAGCGGCGGGTGGCGGAGCGGGGCCGAGCGCTGGGCTCTGCCCGACAAAGCACCTTTCAGCAGCTCCCGGCCCTGCTGCTCAACGCCTCGGTGAGGGGCGGGGGCTCTGCTCTCACCGGCCGCCTGGAGGGAGCAGCGAGGCCAGGTCGGGGCTGCCTGGTGAACGTGATCCCCTGGGCCGGGGGCTGCTGAGGATGCTGCCCTGGGCTGGGCCGGGGGGGAGCTTCCAGCGCTCGGCCGGCCCGTGCTGGAGCACTTTACCGGGGGCACCAGGAGCAGCAGCGGCCTCAGCCTTCCCCTCTGCTCTCACCCGCTCCCCTGCTGCCCTCGGGGGGCACAAGGTCCTGCGGCCATGGCTGGGTCTTGCCCGGCTGGAGCACGATGCCCGTCCTGCCCTTCCCGCTCCTCGGCAGCGAGGCCGGGGGCTCCCCCAGCTCCCCACCCGCCTCAGGGCTGCGGCCCTGCAGGCTGGAGCCCCGGTGGGAGCCCTGCCCGTGCGGGAGCGCTGGGCCCCAGCTGGGGAGTCAGGCTGGGCCCGGAGCTGCCCGGCGCCATTAGCCGCTCTGCCCCTCGCCTCCCCCAGCCTTTCCTCCTGCTGCTTCGCATGAAAAAGAAATGAGGGGACGTATTTTTAGCTCCGCACTATTTAGCAGCAGGAAAGGCCCGTGTGGCCGGGGAGCCCTCGGCGAGGGACGGCCAGGGAGGGGCCGAAGCTGCTCCCACCAGGGAACCCGCTGCTGGTCGAGCCTCGATGAAAAGGGGGTGCTGGTCAGTGTCCCCACCCCAGGGCCATGCAAGCAAGCGCAGACAAAGGCGTAGGGTTTTAAAGATTTTTTTTTTATTATTTTTTTAATTGTTTTTATTAAAAAAAAAAAAAAGCCCCTAAATTCTATGGCTTCCAGGAAGCATCAGAGAAACTTAAATGCCATTTCTGTACACTTTGTTTTAAAGCAGTAACTAAACTCGCAATGGAACAAACGCCCTCACGTACAATCTCAGTATTTGGACTCCTCGCTGGAAGGACAGCAAGTCCCGGGGGCCGGTCGCCGTCCCGGGCTGCCCCCACGGCCCCGCTCGCAGCTGCCGGCGGCAGAGGGTGTGCAGCCGGAGCCGGGCAAAAGCCCGCGGCCGCGGCCCTTCCCCTCCACGGCTCCTCTTCGGCCTCCGCTCGGGTTGGTCCGAGCCGAAGCTCTGGGAAGGGTCGGCTTCCAGTGAAACTTTAAGGCGATTTTAAAAATGTTTCGATTGTTTGTTTGCCTCGTTGGGGAAACAAGCTGAAAGGCTGCACATGGCCCTGCCGTGGCCGGGGGCTCAGCAGCAGCTGGGGCTGCCCTGGCCCCTCCTGCCCCGCTGCAGCCCAGAAGCCAAAGCCGGGGTCAATCCCGAATTTTGGAAGGAGAGGGGCCGGGCACTGCGCCCTCCCCAGGGCCCCCACGTGCAGCCATGGCCCACGGGTGCCCAGGCAGGACAGGGTGGCCCCCCCGTCCCTCCCGTGGTTCGGGGCCTCCAGCCTCCCCCCGAGACGGTCAGTTTGGACAAATGTTTCGAAGCAGCCACAGATGGTCCCATGTCCCCCCCCCGCCCCCCAAAGCCTCAGCACAGCCTCAGCCCCTCTTGGGGCAGAACAAGAGGGTTTTGGTAAAGATAAGTGTGCCCCCCCCAAATGTGTCACGATCAATGCACACGACAGCGCATGGTTCAGTCGCGTGGGGAAGCTGCAGTGCCCTGGGTGTGGTGAGGAACGGGGGAGCGTGGGGGGTGTCCGTGTGTCCATGTCGCTCTGTGTCCGTGTGTTTGTGTGTGAGCTGCAGAAGATCCAGCTTCCCCCAGGACCAGGCGGGAGGATGCAGCTCCGGCAGCGGCGGCCGCCCTCGCGGTCCGGCTGTGCTCACCGTGCGCCTCCGTGCTGCCCGCCCCGGCCCCCCCGCGCTCGCTGCCGCCCCGGGAAGCAGCCCCGGGGCCCTCGGGGGGCTCAGACACGCGGCAAACTGTCTGTAAAACCAAAGAGGCCGATAAACCGCTGCCCCGCCGCCCCGGCGCTGCCCCACATACCTACAGCCGCGGTGGAAACGCAGCCGGCCCCAGGACACGGCAGCGCCAGAGGTGAGGCTGCTTTGCTGGTCTCCCGTGCTTGGCCCCCTCCCCTCCCCGGCCCCCCGGTCGGTGCCCGGCCATCCCTGTCCCCGCGTCCCCCGGCCCCGTTCCCGGCAGGACCACGCGGCGCCTGTATTGCTCGTGAAAGTGCATCGTAAAATGAACTGTAAACGCTTTTCCTCCTCCCCGCCCACCGCACGCACCCCAGCGCTTCTCACCGTACCGGAGACCGCGCCGCTCGTCACCACAGGCGTTAACGAAGGGGGGGCACCCAACGGGGGACGTGGGGTGGGGGGGGCCTAAAGGAAGAGCAGAATTCGGTAACACTGAAGATGACGGTCAAAGACTGACGACTCAGCACTCTGCACCGAGACTCACTTTAAATTAACTTAAGAGACAAAGAAGCAACAGAAAAAAAAAAAAAAAAAAAAAAAAAAATCCTCCTTAGCCCACTGCTCTCGAAATTGTCTTCTGCTTCTTCTGACAGCGACGGGTCAGAGTCTGTAGTTGATCCCCATTTCCAAACTAGTTATAGACTCAAAAGCAAGTGACGCTGTGGATTTGTTTCGGTTTCTTTTTTTTTTTTTTTTCCATTTTGACGGACGCAGGAACTTCAGCGAAGTCGGGCTTGGTTCGAGTAAACGGCCACGCGCTGGGCGAGTGGCGGAGGAAAGGACAAGCAGTTTGGGGAGGCCCCGCTCCCCGCCTGCGCGTGGGGCGCTGGGGGAGGCCGTCCGGCTCGGCCCCCCCCCGTCCCCGTCCAAACCGAGGGGCCGCTGCCGGCTCCGCGGGTCAAGATCCAGCCACGGCCAGAGGGAGAGGAGCCATCGCGCACGCCGCTCCACCCGGCCCCGGCAGCTCACTTGCGACGCTTGGTGGTTTTCCTCTTCCTTCTCTTGAAGAAACAGCAGCACCTGGGGAGGGAGGGGACCCCGTCAGCGCCCGCGCCTCAACATGGACGGGCTCAGCAGCCCCACGGCCAGGGCAGGGCCGGTGGGGGGGACACGGAAACCCCTCGGCATCTTGGTGAGCCCCACGTGGGCAGAGCTGCTCCGGGAAGCGCCGCCGGCACATGGCAGGGGCTGGAGCGGGAGCACCGCGATGGCCACAGCGAGTGACACCAGCCACAGCACACAGTGTCAGCCACGGCACGCGCCAGCGGCCGGCGCCGGGGCCAGGCAGGGGCTCCCGGCGAGGGAACGGCCCCGGGTCCATGCAAGCCCCGCGCTGGCTTTGGGGAGGCCGCGTGAGCCCCGGGGCCGGGCAGGGCGAGGTGGGAAGGGGTGGGGGTGGCGGTGGCCCTGCAGGGACCCCCCTCGTGGGGTCCCAGGGAAGAGCGGCAGTTACTCGCTCTAGAGCCGGAGGGGATGGGACGAGGCACCGCAGGGCAGCTGCCGAAACGCGCGCTCGTCCTTACTTTGTATCGTCTGTCACCTCCACCTCGGTGGGGGCTGTGATGGGGGCGTTCGAATGTCCTGCCGTCGGGTCGTCCGTGTTCAGCTCTCCGTTGGTGGAGCTCATCACCTGGGGAGAGGCGAGCGTCAGCGCGGGGCAGCCTGCGGGGCTCGGGCCGGTCCTCAGCCTCGTCCCTGCCCCGCGGCAGCTGCGGCCCGGAGAGGTGCAGCCCCAGGAGGCGGCACAGCCCCCCCGGCCCTGCGCCAGCCGGCAGCACCAAGGTCCCCGCGCAGAGCAGCAGGACGGTGCCCTCGCCCAGACAGCGGTGCTCGGCCTCAGTGCTGAGCGCTCCCAAGCAGCCCCATCGCACAGAGGGGTTTGATGCCCTCGGCACCTCTGGGAGGATCCCGGCTCCTGGGAACCCCCGCGCACCCCGCCGGAGAGGGGCTTACTGGCAGTCGGCTCCAACGTGCCCGGGAGACGCGGCCCCGCTAAGCTGTTCACTCCGAGGAGACCTTGCCGTGGCCGAGCGAATGGACACAGCTCTTGCTCCCCAGCCCCAAGCCCCAACACGGCCGGGCCCTGCGGGACTCAGCCCAGCGCCCACCCGCGGGCTCTGCCAGCCTCGAGGTGCCCCTGAGCTCCTGCCCGCTCGCCGGGGCAGCGGGGCCGTGTGCGGTGCCAGGGCCGGGAGGAGATCCAAGTCACCAAAGCAAGGACGAGGTTGGCAAAGGCAACAGGGACTTGCCTGAAACCCCCCTCCTGCGCCCGCTGCCCCCAGGCAAAGCCAGGAGCTCCCTGGGGATGCGCAGGCCAAAGGATCGCCAAGCTGCTCGTCCCCGGCGAGGAGGCCCGGCCTTACCCAGGCTCGTGGAGGAGCTGCCATCTGACAGCCACAGTGCCCAGCCGGCAGGGCTGCACCAAGCTACAGCCCCCCGAAACAAGCCTGGAGACCCCTGTGCATCACCAACACCCCCCTGCAGTGCCGGGCGCAGGCGGAGGACGGGGGGGTGTTTGCAGAGCAGGAGCAGGGAGCAGCCGCGGTGGCAGGGAGGGGACGTGGTACGGGAGGAGTGGGGCAGAGCGCGAGCCGGCCCCACGGTCTGCCCCGGCCCTGCGACGGCAGCGGCGGGAGCCGGGCCCAAGCCTGGGACCGAGCACCAGCAGAGATTCACCACGGAGCAGCAGGAACGAGCAGCAGCGGCGGGGATGGAAGCAGAGACGGAGGAAGCAGCGCAGGCCCAGCCATGGATGCCCCACCATCCACACGGGCTGGACCCCACCAGCCCGAGGGGGGCCGAGCGGCGAAGGGCAGAAGGCTGCGAGGGCGACAAGCACGCGGCCGACGGCGCGAGTGCAGGACCGAGGCGGGGAGACGAGGCCGAGGACTGCCCAGGGACAGGGAGGAGAAGCAGGGCTCGAAGCTGTCGCTCCGGTCAAGGAGGCACAGGGAAGTCCCCACGTGGGATAAGGCCGCGTTGTCCGGCACTGCTGGGACGAGCAGCACTGGGGGCAGAGCCCGATGCCCACCCTGCTGCGTGGCACAGAGCCAGCGCTTCGTCCATCTCTAACCGCCCTCCGAGTCCCACCGGCAGCACCAAGGCAGCCCGGCAGCCGCCGGGAAGCAGCGCCAGCCTCGGCTGCGAGCCGTGAGCATCACGCACCACGGGGACAGGGCAGCACAGCCCCTGGGTCCGCGTGCTGCAGCCTCGGCAAGACCCCGGGCACGCGCGGCCCCGGGGCGGGGGAGCGGGGCTGATCCCCTGGCACGGCCGGCAGACACGCGTCGGCCTGCGCCCGGCTGTGCGGGCAGGTCGCGTGGCGCAGGTTGGCTCTGCCCCCTCCCGCGCCCGCCCCTGCCCTCGGCGCGTGGTTGCATGTACCTGGACGGACCCCCCGAGCCTGCCGGCTGCCAGGTGAGCTCCCAAAGGCTCCTCGGCAGGCTGCCCACCGGCCTGAGGATCCCACAACTCCGTCCCCTCGGGCGGCTGCTCGCGACAGGCAGGAGGAACAGAATGAAAAGAAACAAAAGAAAAGAAAAGAGGAAGAATGGGGAAGAGAAGGGAGAGGTGGAGGGACGGGGCAGGGAGGAGAGTGGCAAAGGGAGTCGAGAAAATAAGACATGCAAAAGCAAAAACATGACCGGAGCAGCTCGAGTTTGTGATTGTGGAGGGCGCTCGCGCAGCACCGTCCTGGCGGCTCCCCAGCACAGTCCCTGCGGTGGCACCGCGGGTCTGCGCCCTCCCTGCCACGAACACGCACGCGCATCCCCAGCAACGGAGCTGGGCTCTTCCCCGCACCGGGCACGTCCCCTCCGGGCAGCTGAGGGCACGCCGTCCCGCGGAGCACGGCCAGCCCCGCGCAGGGCCGGCGGCTGCGTTTCGGAGCATGGTGGGATAGCAGTGTCGCTCGCTGCGCAGGGAGATGCAGCCGGGCCGAGGCGACACCGCCGGCCGCTCTCCTGTGAGCGCAGTGTTCCGAGGCCGACGTGGATCTCTGCGGGGCGACCGTGAGGAAGCAAGCTGGGCTGCTCCCCCAGGGCACTGGGCTCCTCAGCTGTCCCACAGCGGGGGAGCACCCCCTGCCAAACCCTCGCCACGGTGAGCGTGGCACAGCCCCACGGCTGCTGGGGGCTCCTGCATCCCCGGGTTGGAAACTGCTCCCACGCTGTGGGAGTTTTGTGCTTTGCTTTTCCCACTGCTCTTGAGAAAGGACATTGAACACGGCGTTTCTGACGCTGGAGGCAGAGAGCAGACCTTACTGGGAGCAAGTTCCCAGGAACGAGCCAGAGGCGCTTTGAAGACGTCGCCGTCTCCCTACGGAAGCGCTGCCCAGCTGCCAGCCAGAGCTGTCCCGGGCTCCCCGTGCTCGGCCAGGAGCAGCAAGGGGCACCGCTGGGCCGATACGGGGGTGAGGGAGGACAGGGGGCTGCACCCGCGGCTCCAGCCCGTTTGCAGGCGCTCTGCTCCCTGCGGCGGTTCAAGGCAAGAGGACGAGGGTCTGTGCAGGACTGCTGGGGAAACGCGTGAGGTTTGCTCTTGATGGCAGCAGTCCCAAACCCGTGTTTCCTGCACCAGGGTAGGACAGGCCACGGCACCGGAGAAGGGCCGGGCAGCCCAGCCCTTTCCCACAGTGACCCAGGCAGGGAGCTGCCTGCACCGCTCTGCCCGTCTCCCTGCCCCGGGCCGCTCCCAGCTCGGTCCCACGTGCCCTGCGGTTCCCAGGGCAAAGCCAGCCCCTGTCTCCAGCACGGGGCCACACGCTGCCAAGCCGCCCCACGAATCCCCCCCCAAGACCCAGGCAGCCCCCTCCCATGCCCCGTGTCCCCACCTCATTGATGAAACTGGCACCGTGAGCAGAGCAGCGAGTTACCCCCGTGGGGACGCGGCACCGGGGACATCGTCCTCAGCACAAGGCGGCTCAGCCCGTGCCGTGCCCACGCCCACCGGCCAGCGCTAAACCCCGCAGCTTGCCGGCTGAAGCCGGGGCCTGGCGCTTCCTTGCCGTGCTACAGCCTCCCACAGCTGCTTCCTCCCGCTCCTGCCAGGCCTCCTGGCCCCAGGGACACTTCTCTGGTCCCCCTGCTAGCCACAGGCCCAGACCTGCAGGGAGGAAGCCCTCCTGCAGACAGCACTGGGGAAAAAGGATGCCCCAGCCCCTGCCTCCATCCAGGGGCCCCGCTGGGCTCCGTGAGTCTGTGGAGCAGAAGCCCGAGCTGCGCACGACCGCGGTCCCGCGCCCCGGCCGGGGCAGTGCCGCTGCTCACCTGGTGTTTGGTGTGTGGCTGTGCTTTGTCTCTGTTCGGGGGCTGCACCTGCACCTCGCTGTGCATCGTGCCGATGGGGGTGGGCTGGGGACACGACAAGGACAACATCAGCCGCAGCACAGCAGCCCTCCCGCCGCCCCGCACCCCCGATCCAACCGCTGGCCAAACATGCAAAACACCCCAGACCCGGGGCCTGATCCCAGCCCCTACGCCCGCCCCAGCAGCTCCACGCTTGGTGTGTGGCTGCAGCGAGGCCTGGAGGGTGCTCACGGCAGAAAGCGAGGTGCCAACTCGACTGCTGGGCTCCCCTTAGCTCCAGGAGCCTCAAATTTCTGTGTCACAGCTTTAACTCATCGGCACGACAGCCCCAGCTTGGACCTGGCTGCTGGTGTCTGGTGAGGACTGGTGGAGCTGATCTCTCGGGCACGGATGTGCGTGGCAGGGACGATTGCCGACCTGCATCCTCCCTGGCTGCCGCCGCAGACCACGCTGGCTCCCCACCACGCTGCCCACCGCCCCCTGGGACCCAGCACCCCCTGCCCGCCCCCGCTCCCTCGCCACTCACCAGTGGTTTCCCTGCCCAGTCGTATTCATAGTCGAACACGTAACCATTCCTCTCGAACAAGTCTGTGAAGAGCTTCCGCAGGTAGTCATAGTCCGGCTTCTCGAAGAAATCCAGCCGCCGCACGTAGCGCAAGTACGTGGCCATCTCCTCTGCGGGGACAGAGTGGGCTCAGCTGGGGCAGGGGACAAGACGCCGGGCCAGCGGGCGCTGGGGACAGGCTGGGGACAGGGACAGGCCATGCAGAGTGCCCTCACCTGGGAAGTTCTCACAGAGCACCTCCACTGGAGTGGCTCTTTTGGTGTCGCCGATCTTCTGATACCTCTCCTTTAGCGTGTCAGCCTGGCAGAGACAAGGAGCAGGTCAGCGTGAGGGCCAGGCACGTCCCTGGGAGAGGGGAAGGCACTGGGTGCCGTCAGACCACAAACGGTTTCTTGGTCCCCCTTTTCCAGGTAACAGCGAGAGCTCGTTCCCAGGGAACCCCCTCACCCAGGGCAGGTCTGGAGGACAAACAGCAGGGAGTGCAGCTCCAGGAGAGCCACTGTGAGAGCAGCCGGGATGCCCCCAAAGCGGGGCGACACAGCAAGAGGGACACCTACAGCCACGCAGCACAGCAAGGGCCTGGCACAGAGCTCAGAGCAACAGCCCCTGCATCTCGCAGGGTGCCAACCCTCCAACACCCCGGGGCGAAAGCTTCCCCCCACCCCGATGCTGCCCATGCCAGAGCAGAGCCAGACCCGCGGGGCAGCCGTGCCCAGGGACAGCGGGAGCTGGCAGTTACCTTGAGGCCTTGCCAAGGAAGGCTCCCGCGGAGGAAGTACATAAACATGTGCCCTAATGCTTCCAGGTCGTCCCTGCGGCTTTGTTCTGCATGGAGAAAAAAGAGATAAGGGCACGTTCCCACTACAGTCACCTTCCCCGTCCCCCCCAGACCCTGCAGCACCCCAAGTCCCCTGCCAGCATCCCAGGCTGAAGAGCAGGAGAGGCAGTTTGTCCCCAGCCCCACCTCTGGCAGGGGGAGCTCACACCCTGCGGTCCCCTTCCCTCTCCCTTTGGGCCGAGAGGCAGGGCCGGCCGCCCACTGCGCACACACCTTTCCCGAGGTGGGTGTTGATGCTCATGTAGCGTGCTGTCCCTGTCAGGCTCTTGTGCTCTCGGTAGGGGATGTGTTTTTTGGTCTCGGGGTCAATATACTCTTTGGCCAGGCCAAAATCGATGATGTGGATGGTGTGCTGCCGCTTGCTGCCCGGCCGCCCCACCAGGAAGTTCTCTGGCTTGACGTCTCTGTAGATCAGGCTTTTGGTGTGGACGTACTCCATCCGTGTGATCTGGGGGCAGGAGAGGACGTCAGCATCGTGACGGAGACGCGCCGGACTGCAGCCTCCCTGCACCCTCCTCCCCTGGGCTCGACTCTGCTCCAATTGCCTCGCCCCTCGCCAGCAACCCTGCTCCTCGCAGCCCGTACGTCACCCTGGGTCGAAAGGACGGGCACAACAGGTCCTCCAGCCCTGGGAGACAACCTCTGGGGTCCCCACGCAGCCCGACCACTGCACCCACACATCACCCCGCTCCCCCGGGGCGGTCTGCAGCCAGGCAGGCCGGGGTGAGCCGGGCTGGGGTGAGCCATGCCGAGCCGCCGGCGAGGTGGAGGTACGGTGCTCACCAGCTGGATCGCGATCATCAGGACGGTCTTGAGTGTGAAGGTTCGATCACACAGATCAAAGAGGTCTTCTAGGCTGGGTCCTAGCAGCTCCAACACCATGGCATTGTACTTCCCGCAGGGGCCAAAGTAGTAAACCTGAGGAATTCCTTCTGCAAGAGATGGAGCGGGGACTGTCAGGGCTGAGCATGGCTGAGCAGCACACGGCCATGCTGTCACGGCCATGCCATTGCTGGGGCTGGGACAGGGGGCTGCAGGGGGGGGGATGTCTCTGCACTGCCGTCCCCCCATGCCGCAGACAGCCCGGCTCTGCTCTAGGCAGGAGGGCGAAGGAGGCAGCTCCATCTGCATCCCTGACTCTGCTGCGGGGGAGGTGGGGGGAAAGAACTATATGAAAAAGGATCAAAGATTAGACGTGGTTCTGTGTAAAATTGGCCTCTCCCAGCTGAGCAGATGGGCAGGAGTTGCTCAGGCCGGGGAGTGAAGTTGCAGCGTCACATTTATAGGAAGCCTCCGTTTCCTAGCCGTATCGCCCGGGCGGCCGGCTCCCTGCAGCAGCTCGACCCGGCCCCATACCTGCATTGCCGAGCTGTTTGTAGAATCGATACTCCAGGTGCAGCTGGGGGGCCCGGGATTTTATGGGTTCCTTGGAGGAGAGAAGGAAAACAGTTAAGGCTGTTGTAGGGAGCAGGATGTTAAGGAGGTCTAGGTGTCAGATACCTCCTTCACATGCTGGCAAGCAGCTGGACACTGAGCGCATTTGGGGTTGAGAAAAACTGGTATAAAATGCAGATGAAGCCTCAGGGGACGATGAGAGAAAAACAGCCCGTATAGGAGCCAGATCCACCCCCTCCAGAGAGATTCAGGTGCTGGGGTAGACATTGATGGGAGCAGGTATCGGCAGGGACCACCCTCTCCTGAAGGTCTCTCTGCTGCTGGCACCGGCTGAGCACAGCACAGGCCACAGCGAGGTCCTGGAGAAGCAAAGACCCAGCTCTTCTCTCCCCGGGCCCAGATCACCCCACTTGCAATGACGCGCGTTGCTTTGCCTGCCCTCAATTCCTAGCAGTGAGCACAGCTCCCCTGCGCACCCACCCATCCATCACCCATCGAAACCTGCTCGGCTCCACCCGCTCGAACAGCCTGGGGAGGGTGAACAGTCTCCTTCCCAGGTGGCCTGAACATCACCGCCCTGGCCACGGAGGGACTCACCAATTTGATAGCTACGTATTCATTCGTGTAGAGGTTCTTTCCTGCAGGGAGAGACACGAAAAAAAGCGATTGAAAGCAAGTGAGCCTTTGCATTAACCTCACATCACACCCCGAGGGCTCCTGGGCTGCGGAACATCCCAAACAGGTTCGGCAGCTCCCACAACCCATAAACAGGCCTCGAGGCACGAGCGGGAGCAGGAACCCACTGTGGGGAGTTGCAACACGCCTGTTAATTACCCCTTACCCCCAGACGGGGTACGTGGATTCCTCTGGGATGGGCAGGCTGCTGGGGGCCAAGCCAAGGCTGCTGGGAGGGGGCAGCGCCCCAGCCCAGGCCTGCAGGGGTGTGACTGGCCAAGGCAGGAACACGGCCGGGACCTGCTGTTTCTCCCAGCTGCAGCCCTGCACGGAGAGGGGCCGCCCTGCTCTAGGAGGGCTATCCAGACGCGGGGGACGCTGCTTCGTGGGCGGCGGGACCACGCAGAGGGTGGCAGGGAGGAAGGACCCCCAAAAGAGCACTGGGGCAGCTTGAGGCACTGCAGCTGGCAGCGGTTCGAAGAGACCGCAGGTAGGTGGAAACCCCTTCCCCAGGGCTGGGGTCACTCCCAGGGATGGCACGCGTGTGTGTGTGCACACGTGTGCATCCTTCGGGATGCTCCCACCCACCCGAGGGTGCAGGGGAAGCCAGGAGCAGACCCCCAGCACGGCCCAGACTGCATGAGGAGCTGAAGGCACCGATGTGCTGTGGGGAGGGCCAGACGACTGCCTCCAAGTGCCCAGGAGAGCTGAAAGGGCACCCACGCCACCCCAAAGCCCTGCAGATGACTTCCTAGAGAGCTTAGCACCTTCACGGGAGTTTCCACACCCGTAACTACAGAAAGGTTGAACTAACGGTGTCTGCACATCACCCTGCTCACCCCAGAGAGCCAGGAGGACACGAGGAAGGCGTTACATCTGCAAAGCGTCAGTACAACCTCTGCCCCAGGTCCATAAAGGCAAAGATTAAAGAGGTTTGCAGAAATATCTGAGTGCCCCTTCTGCCAGAGCCCTTCAGGACACCGGGGAGATGGGAGTTAACCGCAGCAGGTTCCCTTCCGCGGCACGCAGAGCCAGCAGACACGCGATCCCGCTGCCTGGCATGTGCGTATCTGATGGAGCTGCATCTGTCTCCTCGGATTTTCTCCAAGCAATTTGCTCAGGGAACAAGCTCCTCCTGGCATAAGATTTCATCTGCTCCGACTGCTGCTCTCCACCTGAAGCAGCAATAAATCCTCGCCGGGTGACATCAGAGCCAGCTGCTGAGCGCCAGAGTCAGCGGCAGGATTACGGGAAGAGGGATGAATGGGAGATATTAATGGAGCAGCTCCTCCCAGGGACGGGCTCTGCAGCCAAGGAGGGGCTCAATCCTGCTGCCTCGCTGACCCTCTCCCATCCCAGGGGACCTCTGGCAAGCCACTTTGTCTCCTGCCTCTGCAAAACCAAATCCCTTCACGGCAATTAGGAAGTAGGCGATTAGGGAGGGAGAAACGTCTGGCT
Source organism: Phoenicopterus ruber ruber (assembly GCA_009819775.1). Taxonomy (NCBI): domain Eukaryota; kingdom Metazoa; phylum Chordata; class Aves; order Phoenicopteriformes; family Phoenicopteridae; genus Phoenicopterus; species Phoenicopterus ruber. Next base: position 1,556,629 of record CM020240.1, on the reverse strand, counting down.
AACACAAGCGTATGCCAGACCCAGGGTTTCTGGCCCATCACGGACCAGCATTTCCTGGGGAGGAGGTGGGACATCCCCCAGACCTGTGCATGACCCCAGAGAGCTCAAGGAAACCCTCAGTTCATCGGGAACTTGGCTGGGGCAGGGAAGAACTGGTATCCCGATGGACCCCAGTGCAGCCCCCTCGTCCCTGCCGCAAGCAGTCACCTCCCCACGACTTAACGGGGAGGGAAGGCAGCAAGCCGGCAGGGAGGAGAAGCGCGTGCAGGCAGCTTATCTTCCATGCACCAGCACCTCTGTGTTTTGCAAACAATCGCAAGGGAGAGCAAAACAGCCCCACGTGCCGGCCGGGACGCAGGGGCAGGCAGAGCCCAGCCGGGCAGGCACGGCCCTGCCTGTGACAACGGCACAGGGTCCCCACGTGCTCCCCGGCTAAGGCGGGCTCCGGCCGCAGGGCCGCACAGTTCAGTCCACAAAAATCAATGCTGCCTTCAGGGCAGTAACATGCAACCAGGGAACTCACAGCTGGATTTTCCCTGAGGTTAGCCTGGGTCTGAAGAGGGAAAAAAAAATAACATGGCAGGATACTTGCCAGAGGGGCACTGCAAAACCGGCCCAGCACAGCAGGGAGGGAGAAAGGAAGGGGGCAGGAGCATCCCCAGCAGGGCTGTGCTTGGAGAGGTCCACCCCGTCCCTGCTACGTGGCATCTGTCCTGCCCCCACCACGCCAGCCCCCCCACAGTCGGCGGCTCGCTGGCACAGAAAGCTACCCGCAAAAACACTCTGAGAGCTGGCAGCCCTCTCCCTGCCCAAGAAACGAGTCCAAATCATTTGATACCCCCAGGGTTCATCCCTTCCTGTAACACTCAGAGGGCTTGGACAAAGCTGACAGAAAACATGGGGGAGCAGAGAGAGCACGGCCCATTGCTGCTGTTGAACCACCACCATCCTCTTCCCCTTCCCCGATAAAAAAAAGAGGCGCGAAGAGCAGAACCGGCCTATCATGAGAAAAAAAAAGCAACAGGAAAGAAAAAGAAAAAGCACAAGAGCAAGGAGGCAGGGCTGCAGGGTCCCTCCACCGGCAGGGCCTGGCCCACGCCAGGGAACTCCCGGCTCCAGCGCCCGGAGCAGCTCCCGCAGCCACCTCCATGCCGCCCGCTCTGCCGAGCGCTCGCTCATGATGGTAACTTTAACACCTAAAATGTGTTGGAGTCCACGGACCGCCCCAGGGGAGGACTCAAGCAGGGAGCGCTGCAGGATTCATAGAAGAAAAGGTGCTTTTGAAAGAAAAAAAAAAGAGAAAAATGGCAAGATAGGCAGCAGAAAGCAAATATTTGCGTTTGCAGAGAGGCCTTTGCCCGGCTCAGCACTGACGGAACCTCCGAATCCAGCTGCCAGCACCTGCAAGACGCGGCGTGTCCGATCAGAGCTGAGCCAAAGCCACCCATCAGACGAGGCAGCCAGACCCGGGGTCCGTACAGCGTTTAAAAGCCAGACGTGGCTTTCTCTTAACCCTGTGCTAACACCCCCGTCGTCCCCCTCCCGCAGGCAGATTTGGCAGCGGTGGGGGCCGGCACCTGCTCCTGCACATCACGGCGGCCCGAGGAGGAGCCAGGCTCTGCACCGGGCTCCCCCTGTGCCAGCCCCTCCGCCTGGCACGGCCCCTCAGTCACGGCGCGGAGCACAGCACCGCACTGACCGTGCCGGGAGCCTCTGCGCGGTACGGCCCTGCCTGCAGCAGGAGCACGGAGCTGCGCCTGGGCGCTGGGACCAGCCGTTTGGCTTCTGCGGTCCCCAGGCGATGCAGTCGAGGAGCGCGGGAGAAGGCAGCTCTGTGTGCAGGCAGCCAGGCACCAGCCCAGCACTGCAAGCACCGCAGCCCTGGCAACACAAGCTGCATCCGTCCAAGCAATGACAGCTCCTTGGAGCACTGGGTTTTAATATCATCAAAAAAAAAAAAAAAAAAAAAAAAGTTATTTTAGAGTTTGACCTTCCTCTAGGGGAGGTTCTGAAAGACCAAGAAGAAAAACAAGCGTAAGCTATTAGCAAGGGAGGCAAGAGGAGCGATCAGCAGGCAGCGTGTGGGCGCTGCTCTCCCATGGCCTGCTCCGAAGACACCCATGAGCCGCCTCCGGCGCGCGGTGGGTCTGCGGCTCCGACCAGCCACCCGCCTTTCAGAGGTGGCCGAGCCCTTCGCCGTATGCGCACGCGTACGGACGTCTCCGCAGAGCCGAAGACAGAAGGGTGTCAGATGCAGTGTGCTGACCCCAGCCCGGATTTTCTGAAGGTACCTTTTGTGGCACCCGAGAAGTAATCCCCTGCGAGTACCCGGGAGGCTGCAGGCCAGGGGCGAGAGCCACAGCTCAAGAGAGCTTGGGAACGTCCCCAGCACTCGCACGTGACCATTCAGCTGGGACATGGCCCCAGCCCAGCTGTAGTAGTGACCTGCTGCTGCCTCATACACCGCACAAGGACCCACCCCCCCCGTTTTCCTCCCTCCAAAATGCTGGTTTTACTTTTTAAATAGAAGTTAATTTCCAGCTTTTAACTCCGAACAAAACCAGCCGCTGCGTTTCCATGTTGCCATTAGAAATGAATGCACCAGGCTGGAGGAGAGGGGTGAGCACAGGAAAGCTGCAAAACGCGCATTTGCAGAAGTTTATTGCGGGAAGAACAGAAGCAGCAGCCTCCGCTGGCACCCCGTCCCTCCCCACGTCCCGCTCCCGGGCTGAGGCTGCCCGGGGGCAGCTCTGCGGCACAGCCTTGCCAGAGCACCGGCCTCCCTTCCCTGTGCCACCACCTCTGCCAGCTCCTCCTGGCAGGGAAACGGCTCAGGCAACCCCGAGCCCAGCCCCTGCCCAGGCTGTTTGTCCGTGCCAAGGCAGCCCAGCAGGACAAACAGCAGCTCCTGGCTCCAAAGTGCGGCTCCAAGGCAGCCCAGCACCAGGCAGAGCTCAGGGAAGGGGGCCTGCGTACCACCACATGCTTTGGGCTCATTTTTGACCCTTCTGGTAAACATCTGGATTTTCATCCTCTCCCCCCAGCCCACCCCAAAGCACCACCGAGGAGCTGCTAAGAGGGGCCTGCTCCAACAAACCCTTGCCGCAAGCCGTACGCGCTGGCCTCGCTCCCGGGGGCGCAGGGAGCTGGCAGAGGCAGCGGGCTGCAGGCTCCCGCCGCTCGGCCGTAGCCCGGTGCCAGGGCACACAAGCCACCAGCCACGCTCCGGCCACCCCCGCTGCCACCAGCTTCCTCCTGCCTTGTGTTTCCGAGGGCAGCATCCAGCCCTGGCACGGAGGCGGGCTGGCTGCAGGCAGCAGACGGGCAGCGGTGCTGCCCAGCCAGGGCAGGGGGGAGCTCGGGAGGCTGCAGGCAGCGGGTGCTGCCCAGGGCTGCCTTTGGAAAGCGCTGGAGGAGCTGGGCTGGCACTCGCCCACGGCTGCAGGCTGGCGGGGGGGGAACAAGCACTTTGGACGTGCTGGCCGGGGCACAGTGCCCTGCCCAGCCCAGGGGGAAGCACCAGGAGGGGGTGACCAGGAGGTAACGGGACTCAGCACCTGCACGACCTAAACCTGCCCCTCGCTAACCCCCCCACGGCTCCCCCCAAACCCCAGAGGGCTGGGGCAGCCACCCTGCTCCAGCTCCTAGCCCAGCTCTCCGGTCACGCTCATACAGCGAGGAACTGGCCAGCAGCGCCGCCTGACTGGGACGGGGACTGGCACTACGTTTGTGTATTGCCCAGGATGCCAAGGCCAGCACGAACACGGAGGGGCAGGACCCAAGCACGGCTCCAGCAGCCAGGAACTCCTGCCCAAGTCATTCCTCTTCTGGCTTCCCACAAATGCCTTATGCCAATTTTTTTTTATTATTATTATTTTTAAACAAATCGCTTCTGATTTTGGACACCTCCATAGCTGGGAGGACACTTGTCTCGATCTGGGGCAGCTGAGCTGAGGCACCCAGAAGGACAGATTGGCACCTGCCTCTCAGCACGGTGGTGAAATTAGGGAAAGTGTTACCTGTTTCAGGAAGACAACTTCATCTTCCTCCTTCCCCCACCCCTGGGAGCTGGAGGAGTCACCTCCTAGCATGTTTTTGCAAGATCTCCTCGTTTTTTTTTATTAAAGGAAAAAGTCCAAAGAAGTTTTGGAAGCTTTTAAACACTGAGCTACACTTTGGCCTCTGCAACCAGTCTGCCTGGAGGACTGAATACTCCATTCCCAGGGGAAAACTGAGTGTCCAGCAGAAGCTAGGGAGCATCCCTGCTTATGCCACCACTTCACAGAGGGATCCCTCTGGTCCCTTGCCATTCATCTGCAGTTTGAAGAATCCCTACTTTCTGTGAAGTCCTGAAAGCATTCCTGAGCCCTGACGCAGCGCAGAGGCACACCTAAGGAAGAGAGATGCGATTTTAGGAGAAAAGCCACATAGCTGTGGTTTCCACTGCTGTGATGAGATCTTGTGCTCAGGCCTTTACCACGTTACGGCCGGGCACTACAGGGTGTGACAGGGCAGGAAGACCACGTGAAGGGACTAGAAGCTTCTCTTGCTGGTGGCAAGGACAAACTCTCGCAGCGAGAATCGACTGCTGCAGAGCCCCAGAGCAAGAGCTCTCTGCTTGTCCCTTCAGCCACAAGCAAACTGAGCCCAACCGCTCCCAGGCCCCTGCAGCAGCTCTGCTCTGCGCAACCCAGGCTGCCAGTTTCATGGATGCTCCTCAGATCTGCATGAAACTCATGTCCACCTCGGTGCTGTCCCCAAAAAGCAAGGGGGAGGCCAAAGCAGGGGATCATGCTGACCCTCAGCACTGAGCACGCCAGACAAAGCAACAGCCACGGCCCCAGTTGTTTCAGCCTCCTGCCTAGAGCAGGATCATGGAAGACAGCTCACCCAGAAACACGTACCCGCTGCAGGACGCTCAGTGGGAAGCAGGGGAAAGGCGGTGGAAGGACACAGGTAGACCCTGCACAGCTCAGAGCCCTCCGTCCACCCCCTCCCAGCCAGCGCTGCAGGGAGGCACCGGCAGCAGGAAGTGCAGCGTCCCCAGGGGGTGTCCAGATCCACCCAGGTAGTGAAAGGAGCAGCTGGTGCAGCAAAATCCCTAAACACCTCTCCTTCTACAATACCTGGGTCTGGAGGAAGGATCTTCGCGACACTGGGAGAGACCAATCCTCCGCTGCTGAGCACGGGAACCACGTGGCTGGATTTTAAACAGAGCATTTTCCCAAGCTCTGCAATTAAGCGGCAATCCCATTGGGGAGTTCAGGAACAGGATGGCTCAGCCTGGCACCAGCCAGTCTGTCATGCTGGGAAGAGCTAACATTAACTCCCCACAGACAGGCGGCACAGCGAGGTGGGTAAACTCACCCCACCCTCCGCGCGGGTGCCTGAGCCCGGGCTGCCGGCAGCGCCTCCCACCTCCTGCTCCTTTTGCACGCAAACAGCCTGCCGAGACAACATTTACTGCAGGTTTAGCTCAGAGCTTGGTTTGAAAAGGCGCTGCTTAAAATATCACGGAGCAACAAGGCCTATGGCTGTCACAGGCTCCCACCCTGCGCCGGGGACCAGCTCTCTCCCCTCTTCCTACGGCACAAGCCCTTTCCCAAAGTGCTCGCAGCCAAGGCGGATGCTCCGCCTGGCAGATTCCATCAACGCGCATTCCTGGAGACATCCAGACTGTGCTGCTGGCACAGCGGTGCCTGGCACTGCCAGGCCTCTCCCAGCTGCCTGATGCCAACCGAAGAGTTAACAGCTTGCTGAAAGCCTCCTGGGGCATGCCGAGTCCTTGGGAGAGGAGCAACCTACCCACCCTCTAAACAAGAGCGTGCTTGAACTGCTTCCTGATAAATTTGCTTCAAAAAGGAAAGTAACCATGGAAAGTGTTTGGGTTTTATTCAGTCCTTTCTCTTTCCCCTGCATAAAATTTTAGGAGAGTCTCTGAAAAGCCAGTCTCAACAACCAGGGAATTTACCCAGGATACTGACTCTCTTCCGCAGATGCTGGCCCCAGCAGAGCAAACACCCCACAGGCCCCTGCTCTCCATCTGCTCTCCTGAGGCAGCACCCCATGCACCACAAGTGGGATGAGATCTGGTGAACACACAGCGGCATCTCATGCAACATCACCCACTAAGCGTTCCCAGACTGGGGGGACACCCAGGCCTGCGTGGGCCACCGCCACTTCCAACAGACAGGACTGAACTGTAACGCTCTCCCTGATAAACCCAAAGAGCGATAGGTATGGGGAGGAGATGGGAAACACCTCTGCGATCAGTCCTTGGGGCTGTGATGGGCTTTGGAAGATCAAGCACAGTGTGAAGGGGCTGTGGAAAAGGAAACAAGGGCTACCTGCAACGTGCAATGCTTCACCACTGTATGGCCGGTCAACACCCTTGGTGCTGCCGGTCACAGGCGCGTGCCAGCTCCTCCTGCTGCCGGAGGCGGCAATCCCTGCACAGGCAGTTAGAGCGAGGACAGAAGAAGGCCCTTCTCACCTAGACGGAGCTCCCCGAAATTGCCGCATCCAATCTTCTTGCCGACCCGGAAGTTGGGACCCACCATTAAGACTCCCGAGTTGGTTCCAGCACTCCGGCTTCCATGACTGCTCCTTCCTCCACCTGTCTTGGACATCCTTTTACCTTCCTCCAGCTCCCCTTTCCCTCCTCTCTTATCAAAATCCATAAGTTTGTGATACCCCGGCCTCTCCACGGTTACGCTGCTGCCATACAAATCCCAGAGCTGCCGAAAGTTGAGGGGTGAGGAGAAAAGAAGCAGGGCTCTTCTTGGTTAATACACCATCACGGTGAGCGATGGGATGGCGGGGCGTGGAGAAGGAGGGATAAGCGGCCACCCACGGGTGCTGGGCTACTGAAATGTTAGTGCTTTCCAAGGTCCCGCCGGGATTGTCATCGTCGCCTGTTACAGGGAGCTCTTTGGTGGAGAGAACATCCTGTGGAGAGGGTCCTCCCAGCGTGGCTCCTCGGTCTCCCAGCTGTGGAAAGCAGAGTGAGAAAATTAGCACGAGGAAATGGGGAGGAAGAATATAACAGGAGGTTGGGGCTCCAGGCTGCTGCCCCCCACTCCGCAGAGCCCCTCCAACAGCTCCCTGCATTACAGATAACTCCCACTATGCCGAAGGGTGCCGCAACTGAGGAGTGGGAGAGGCTGGGGGATCAGGACCATTGCAGCGCACCCCATGTCTAAGATGCTGGCATAAATTAATAAGTAGAAGTCTGGCCATGGCAGGAGGCGAAACGCTTGATGAGCGTCTCCAGGTCAGAGCCAGCGGAGAGTCACTTGAGGAGAACAATGTCCCCATGGGGAAGGGCTGCTGGCAGCGGGGAGACCTTCAGAGGCACCGGCCGAGGCGCTTGGGGCCAGGCTGCCACTGGTCAGACCTGAGAGTCCCCACGAGAGGAGGACACACGTAAACCACTGTGTTACGGGGCAAGCCACGCGAGGCGTGCAATTCCCTATGAAGTGAAAAGAGGATATTCTCCCCAGGCGGCTGCTTGCCCGGAGGGTCCCTGCGGGTCCCTGTGGCCAGCTGAGTCAGAGCACTTCCTCCCAGCACCAGCCTCCGTCACGGTGGGCCGGGACCTTTGTGCCAGCGACCCTGCGCCAGGACGCGTGGGAGAGGACAGAGTTTCTAAGGAACTGTGCACATGGGGAATGACCATGCTCAGAGCTCCCACAACAGCCCGCCCAGGCCTGCCAGGCTGGGGTAGAACAGACACTGGCAAACAGGAACCCAGGACTTACTAACACCCTGCTCACCTCCACGGCGAGCTCCTGATTGCCGACGAGCTCCTGATTGCCAACGCTTCCTCTGCTGTTGCAAACAAACCTTGATTTTAATTGCAAAGCTTGGAGCGAGGCATGGTGGCCAACACGGCTGCTGGCTGCAGCCTGGGCAAAAGCCGCTGTGACACTCCCTGACAGGAACTGATGGCCGTGGATGCTTGTTTGCTCGGCCGTCGTGCAGCACTTCGCTACCTCATGTGCGCAGCTCCCAGCACTTCCCAGCGAGGCTGGCGGGAAGCCCCGTGCTGGCGGTGTGGTAGCCCAGGGGTCCCCTCAGCCCCTGCAAACAGGCAGGGCTCAGCTCAGCCCCTCGAACCAGGGAGCTCCTTCCCACGTGCACACCCCTGCTCGTTGCAGGGCGGTTGGACTAGATGACTTTTAAAGGTCCCTTCCACCCAACCTATTCTATGATCCTATGACATCGGCTCCGCACAAGGTCTCCCTGTGCAGCTGACCGCGTTCACACGGGTACAGCCCAACATTGAGGCTAAATCGGCCCCTCGCTCCCTTCCGGAGGGGTGGGATGACAAGTACCATCAACCAGCTCCGTGCTCAGGGACCCAGGTTCCCAAGAGGGAGCCGTGCTCTCCCTCCATCCAGGACTCCCACCGGATCTGCCTGGGGGGAGGTCAGGCTCGGTTCCTCCTCACAGGGATGCCCATGCGGAAGGCGGGAGGCGCGTGCCAGGAGCAGGACAGCCAGGAAGCTAAACATGGGCTGGAAAGCGCAGAGGGTCGAGCAGGAGCTGGGTGCACGCTGGGAGGCCACGTGAGAGACAGACAGACCGACCAGCATGCGCATGCACACCTCGCTTTCCCCCCAGCGTTATTCATCTCTGGGTTTGCTCCCAGCTCAGCCCTTGCTGTGTTTTGAGCGAGCCGAGCTGGGAGGCAGCCCCCACTGCTCCCTGCCTGCCCCCCCGGCCCCGCTCCCCCTCTCGCCACCTTCCTCCGCTCCTCTCCGGGCTCCCATGACGCCCACCAAGAGCCCTGGCTGCCACGGCCTTATTACCTGCGGGTTAAACAAGCAAACCCACGCCCCTCCAGTGCTCAGACTCCAGGAAATGAGCACACTGCAAGTCCTGACGCTTGGCCAAACCCCGTAAAACTTTTTATTGGCTCTCAATAGCTGTTAATAACAAAAAAGGGCTTCTTGTGCTAAAGGGTGCATGGGGGGAAACGGGGGAGGGTCTAAGAGCAGCAGAGGGAAAAAGACACCCAAGCCGGAGCTCAGCATAGGGGAAGGACCAGCCGCGTAAGGGTCTGTGGGCAGGGGAGCTGCTCCCTGGGGCTGTCCCGCTCCCAGTCCTTGCCTGACACCGAATCCTCGCCAGGGCCCACCACACCCTGTCCACAGCATCCTGGCAAACCGCCGCTGCTCTCCAGGAGGGACCGGAGCTGCAGGCACCCAAGGTGCAGGGTGCTGGCCCAGCTCCTCGAGGCTCTTGTGGGTGCACGACACCCATCTGTGGGACCTGCCTGTTCAAGCACTGGGGAAACAAGGCTTTCCCATGGGATGGGAGCCCCCTCCTTCCCCTGCAGGCTCCGTCCTCCAGGCCAACACCTCCAGAGCATCCCCAGGGCACAGCAGCCCCAGCACAGAGCAGCTTGGCCCTCCGAGGCCACCCCCAGCAGGCCCGCACCTGGGGACCATCCTGCTGCACCCAGCACATCTTGGGCTGAGGGAAACTGAGGCACACAGAGCCTTCCAGCTTCCCCAAAGGCGAGCAGCCATGGGCTGGCTCCTGCCCTGACGCTCCCTTCCCCCAGCAGCCAGCGGTCTCCGTCCCGTGCCAGCAGGAAGCAGGGTGGGAGCGGCAGCGGAGCAGGGCTTCCCTGCGCTTTGTTCTCCCCCAGCCCCGAGCACACACGGCCGACATGTGATATCCTGCTCATTCTTTGCTCTCCCGATAATTTCCGCCCCGGGTTTGGCGCATGGCGGTGCCCTCCCGCCCGTCTTGCGCTTCTCCCACCTCTGCCGGCCTCGCGCAAGGCGCCGGGGGGGGGGGCCATTTTCCCCGCGACCTTCCAGCTCCCGGAGCAGGGGGCGCGGCACAGCCCTCCCGGGGCGTTTCGGGAGCCACCTTCCCCAGACCCGGCTCCTGCCACACACCAGGGAAGGGGAGGCAGCCAGTGACGTGCGGGCCATGCTGCTTCATACCTCATTTTCGTTTTGAATCAGACCTTTATGGTCAGTCCCGGGGGATCTCAGGCCCAGACTGTTTGCACAGAGTCAGGCGGCCGACAGCCAGAGCTGAGGGAGCTCCAGCCCCCACGCTTGGGATTTTTTTAATGAGTTACGGGCCAGTCTCTGCAAGGGAATTTCAGACAATGGAGTGAGACAGAGCCCTAACAGAAGGGGAAAAAAAAAAATTCTAGTCTTAATAAATACTGCTTCCTGCAAGCACTGGGAGACTGTGCTGTCTTCCCTCGGCCCAGGCAAACGCAGGCAGCAGCGCACGCGACTCTCCAGCCCTGCCTGCGCAGCAAGCCCCGGCCTCGGGAGCAGCCCTCCAGAAAGAGCCCGGCTCCAAATCCCAATTTCAGGCAGCTGGGTCAGGGCAACAACCGGGAAGCCACGGCACCGACCCCCGCGCCGGGGCTGCGCGCCAGCCGGCTGCCACGCTGCAACTCCCCCCTTCCCAAAGCCGGGCGGTCAGAGCAGCAGGAAGTCGCTGAACCGCATCCATGTGAGTCAGGCCAGAGCAAGTGATGCTCCTCCAAACTCTGCCCACCAGCCTCCCCTGTGGATGAGCCACGGGGAGCTGAGGGCAGGGAGGAATCTATTTTCGCATCTGAAGAGCGCCAAGGAGAGGCAACGGCTCTCTGTACCTCGGTACAAAAGCAGGACCCACCTCTCTGTGTGGTGTCAGTGACTGGTCAGGTTTTCCACCCTGTGCCATAAAGAGATCTCTGGCCTTTAAAATTGAGAGCAACCTAATTAGAAACAGAAACCTTTGGTAAAATCCCAGGACTCCCACTGCTCTGGAGCAAGGAGCCCTGCAAAACCTGCGTTTGTTAAAACACAGCAGCCTCTGGATGGGCAACAGGGACCCAGACCTGCCCCGTCCTGCCACCCCAGGGTGGCAGCAGCACCACGGGGAAGATGCCCCTGATAAAACTGACAGGACATTGTTGCATTTTCAACAGGAATCCTCACCCAGAAGGTCACATCGAGGCAAGCAGCCTCAGAAAAGCACCTTCTAGGCTGGATTTGCTGGCTTGGTATCAAACCTGATGCAAGATGAGACTAAGAAAACTTCTTTCTCTCTTTAGGGGGAACGAATAAGAAAAAACATAAATTGGCCTCAAGTTTGGTAGAAGAAATTCCAAAGCAAGCTGTGGCCTTAAAACAAACAAGCACTGCCCTGCAGTGTTTGCAATGCAAGTGCTCCAAGCCAGGGAACCTGAAAGTGAAATAAACTGCAGACAAGTGTAAGTGGCTTCGGCATCTCCCCAAAACAGAACCACAAAAACAGTGAAAATACCATAAAGGGGGCAAAACCACACTCAGGCAACCATCTGAAACCCAAAGAAGGGGTTCATGTTGGTTTTGTTGAAATATTAGGCTTGGGTTTTATGCCATCCGGTTTTGAGCGTGCCAGGTCTGCTCCAGTCACATTCACAAGCTTTGCCCTGCAGTCATGAGGGTGAGAAAAAGGCATTGGGGGTGGAGGGTTGTTTGTTGTGTTTTTAAAAAAAAGAAGAAAAAGCTGCGATTCTAGTGCTAGCCCTTGTCTCTTGAGACCCGTGACTCTGAAATATCAAGGCTTGGGAAGTTCCTGGCCACATTTACAAGTATAAAACGCTGAAAAGACGTATTTTTAAAAATTTCTTTCCTGTATAGTGAAACCTTGTGGCTGCTGAGAAAGGACTTGTACAATACCATCTGGGGCACATTGTTCTAGGCCCTTTATACACACACACTGTTCCTGCCCGAAAGAGGTTACAGTTAAACGGGGCAAGACAAAAGAAGGGAAGAAGAGGAAAAAATAGCGGCCAGCAGCAGGGAAGCGCTTGGTGAAGGTCAGGGAGCAGGTCCATGGCGCTTCTCGGAACAGTCCAGGTGTCCTGGACCAGCCGGCACCCCCGGGGCGGGTACAACGCTGCTGCCAGCCACGGAGGCTCGACCGCACCGAGCCCTGATCTCCGCAAGCCGTTGGGATAGTTACTTGAAGCTGGTTTCCCTACGTACTCTGCGCTTTGTGAGCAAAAGAGAAACACAGCTGCATCCAGATGAAAGAGAAAGGAAAGCTTCTTGAGAACACAAAAAAGAAAAAGCCCTTGACACTATGCAGCTCCAAGTACAGATCACTGCCAATTAAAAGCTAAAAATAATCACAAATACCCTGATGTCCCAAAGGATGACCCATCAGCTGGCTCCCAATACAAAAATCCAGACCAAAAAGCAACCGGTGGCCTTACACAGCTGAAACCAAAACCCAATAAATTTTAAAAGTTTAAAAGGCAGATGAAGACTTTGCTTACAAGGAGATCAAAAGTGTTAAAACAAAGCAAGATCCAACATCTTTGAAGCAAGCTGCAGACGGTCCCAGATGATGTCTACAAAGGTTTGTAGTTAAAAACGTATTCGAGTCTTCAGTACCAGCAGCCAACCCCGCTCATGACGAAAAGCTGTGCCACGACACAGAGGTTTCCCAAAATGAGGGGTCATGGAAAGCCTCACCAGGCTTCCCGCAGGAGACCCCTGTAATGGCTACGGTCAAGCCGGAGGTGGGACAGGAGGTGCTGGAGGGACACGGGGCAGCTCCCTCCTCCTGTGGGAGGGCAGGAGATCCAGGGCATCCCTGCACAGGCACCCTCCAAGAGCTCAGCGACCGGAAAGGCAACGGGCTGCCGAAGCCTCCAGCTTTTGAGCAGCCTGCAGACGCGTGAGCGCTACCCGAGCGCACGGAGACCGGCCTTCAGGCACCATGGCAGCGCTGCTGGGGCCCTCTCCGTCCGGCCCACACCCTCCATGAGGCCTCCAGAGACCCAAGACAAGCAGGACAACTCTTGGTACTCATGGACGGCTCTGACTAGGGACCTTCCAGGTCGAGCAGGCTCAGGAGGGGAACAACTCATCTGGGGTGTGAGCAGCTATAGAATGAGAAACAGATGCTGAAGGGGGGGTGGGAACCAAACTCATTCCAACCTAATGCTGTGAACTGTAGCGGTACGAGAGGTCCTCCTGAGATGGAGGTTTGGGCCCACACCTGCATCCTCCACAGGGCCACCGTTCCCAGGCACGTCTGCGGCAGCGGGGAGCAGAGGCCAACGCAGGCTGGAGGAACAAGATGGACAAAGGCTGTTCCAGCTGCTCCAAAGGACAGGAACTGGCCATGGAGCCACCTTCTCCCACCAACTTTGCTCTGGACCGAGAGTTCCAGTGCAGCAGAAACCTGTCCCGCTGGGTCTGCAGTGTCCCATGCTCCGCAGGGCTGGCTGAGGTCCTCCCTCTGGGCTGAAGCTCCTCACTTCTGCTCTTTCAACAGCTGAAAGCTTCGACGAAAAGCCTGTCCATACAGCTACCACAAAAGGGAAATACAGTGGATTTTCCAAGATGTAAAAATAATGCAACTACTTCTCATATTCTGGAAATTTTGTGTTCAAACCGTATTTGTCCAAGCCCAATGCTAGCATCTCTTGTGGGACAGCCAACGTGACCCGCACAACCCAACAACCTGTACTGGAGCAACAGCAAACGCATACACATGCGTAAAGACCCAGCTTGACCCACCGCTATTTAATTGATGTTTAAGAACAAAATACAAGCAAACTGGAACTAGGCCACCTTTACACTAAGGTGGGAGCCTTCACACACCTTCGGCACCAATTTAACTTCACGAGCACAAAACTCCTCTCTTCCACAACCGACGCAGAGCTGCAACGCTGGGGGGTGACTCACTCCCAGCCCCACAGCAGTACCAGGAACCCGCTCCCCACGCCGCTTTCCTTCCCTTTTCTCTGTGCACACACACACCAGTGCTGCAGGAGAAAGCCCAGTCGAGACGGCCGCATCGTACACCGCAATAAGCCTGCTCCTGCTTTTACCTCGGAGAAGCGGCATCGTGCTCCAGAGCGTGCTGCCAAGCTCCCTGTGATTCAAATCTTAACAGTTATGAGAAAAATCCACGCTGGGTGGATTTTTGAGGAAACAAGACAATTGGTAGGAGGGGTTTTTTGTCTGTTATTTTTTTTTAAATGAAGAGTCTTTCCAAGACTTGGACTTGGGCAGTTTACAGCAGCCTTTTGCTCAGGGAACAGGAAAGTCGTAAGCTGGAAGCATAAGCTCCTCTCCCTGCCTTGTGCTCAGGCGATGCAATGTGCTCCAGAGGGATCTCCCGAGCTTCCTCCACCCCTGGACACACACCTCTCCTCCGAGCCGGACACAGCAGCTCGCCCTCAGCTCCCTCCCACGGTAGACGTGCCGAAGAGGCTCGGACGCAGGTCCGCAGGGTGGGCTGTCCCCAGCTGCATCAGCTGCTTCTCCAGGAGGAAGAGGGAAACCTTGCTGTTTGGAGAAAACCTGTCCTGACCCCCACCCAGGGGAATTTCCTCCACGGGCTGGAGAGGCAGCAGCACTGTGCAGCACTCGGAGCTCACTCCACCTTGCGCCTCCACCAGCTACAGCTCCAGTTACAAGAGACCCAAGCAAACCTACCGGGGCAGCAGAATATTCCTTATGGCAAAGGCAGATTGGCTTGTTCTGGCCCAGTTTCCTCCCGATCCCTCAAGAAAAGAGGAGACTGAGTGCTTTGACTGAGGATCTTGAGGCACCCGGTGGAGAAGGGAGTTCTGGATGTGAGCACCTCGCCTGCCACGGCACAGGAGAGTTGTGCCAGCCCCGTCAGGACGAAGGACCGGCTGCGTCTCGCAGGGGACAGCCCCTGCGGAGGAGTTGGAGCAGCAGGGCAGGGGTGAAGGGGCCTTCATCTGTCCCGGGGAATCCCTTAAAAATCAGGAAGTCCTGAAAGCAGCCACTTTCCCAGCAACGCACAACGCCTGCGCAGTTTCTGCCGCTACAAGAACATCATTCCCTGACCCCAGCAGGGTCAGGTTAAGCAGAGACGGTGTCCAGGCCTCCTCGCAGTCTCCAACGCTCTTCCCAGCTCACAGCGAGGCGGGAGCCAGCACAGCTCTGTTTACTCCGTTTCCTCCTTTGTGCGTTCACGTTGGCGTCAGCACAACAGGAAGCTCTTGTTAAATAGTTTGTTACTTAACTGCTGATGCAGAGCCGCCGGGGAACCCAGGCGTAACGTGCAGCACGTTTCGAGAGGTGGGGAGCCTCGTAGCTCAAGTTGAGGGCTGGGATTTGAGAGCTCTCAGCTCTGCCACCGCCTCCCTGGTGATTCGTGCGTGTACTGACTTCCTGGCCCTTCACATCCCGGCAGTTACACTGGGATAACAACTCCCCTCCATCTGCCTTGTCCATTTGAGGTCCCTGGGGAGATGCTTGGCTCTTTCTCAGCTTTTGAACAGTGCTGAGAGCTCAGCAACCTTCCCCCCCTGCCTCCTCCAAGGCATCCTTCAGAGAAAAGACAAGAACCCAGGAACCGACTGAAGAAACTCCCCCACCAAACGGCAACACCATCCCGTGAAATCCACCCACCGTACCTGCACTCCTGCTGCCCACGTGTGAGGTCATTGGCCTCGTGGGGAATATCCAACGGTCACAAATCTACTTTTCGGATCCTCACGTCAAGCCCACCAGCCTGCTCGTCCCAAAGAGCAGCCCTCCTCTGAAGCCCTACAGCCCATCTCCCCCACTGCTTCCTTACAAGCCGCTGCATCCCTCATCGCACAAACACGGACACCGGTTCACGTCTGTACAGTGCTATCAGACTGAGTCATCGATTACCCGGCAGACGCAGTCCCATCACCATGGTCACTGTACCAGGAGCGCTTGAAGCGCAGTTTCCCCTTCGACATGGGAATGGTTGCGGCTGGTCTCCCCCTCCCGTGGACAGAGGCATCGCAGCGTGGTTTCACTTTTGGCCCCACAGTGTTTACAATTAGGAAATTTCAAGGGCTGTTTGTCCAAAACATGGGGTTTTTTTCCATCCAAGTTGTTTCTTGAAAAGAAAAAAAAAAAAAAGAATAAAGCCAAGGCTAATGTTTCTACCAGAATTTCTTCTAGTGTTCAAGGGGGAAAAAAAAAACCAAACCACAAAAAACCCTAAACTGTGGCAGCAAAGCTTTTAATCCAACATGATCCGAGCATCCTTGTTCCAAAGCTCCCCTCCCTTCCTGGCTTCCCAGCTCTTCACCGAGAACACGGTGTGTCCGTGAGGAGGGAGGACTCCACCCGCCCGCTTTTAGCCCAGCTTAGCCCCCCGAGCAGCGGGCGCAGGGCGCTCCCGGCACCTTCGGCCTCGCCAGTCCCCTCCTGCCTCTGCCCCTCGCTGCGCCCCACGGCCAGGCTCTCGCCCTCCCTGCGCAGCAGAGGGGTCAGAAACTGCTAACACTGTTCTTAGCACCATAATTAAAAAAAAAACCCAAACAAATCACTAACAGAGCAAATAATCAGACACACCATCACCTCCAGCTATATAGTTAACACAGAACAAACAAAAAAAATGACTTCTCGCAAACGAAGCAGGAACGCGTTGAGCCTCTGTCAGAGACTAAAGCATTTACCACGCGCAGCTGTACTGCTCCCAGCACAGACCATCAGCCCAAACGCCTCAGCATTTTACCCTGGTATCCCTCTGTGGCTCTCAGCCACATCCAAGAAAACATCCAAGCCACAAAAACACCAGGATTAAAAAAAATCATAAAAATAATAATAATAAAGCATTTGTTTTTTCCCCAGAGTTGAGCTGTGCTGTGAAGAAAATGGATTTTTCTTTCTGGCTTCCTCTTCCAGCTATCATGTCTATTAAGCTTTTCTCTAAATTAGAAGTGTTCTCTTGTTCCTGGCTATTCCCTTCCCCAGGAGGTTTTTAGACACTGGTCAGCTCTTAATCTACAACAGATCAAGCTCCAAATCTCTTCAAAGTTATTTTTTCCCAGCTTCCAAACACAAATATGGCTTTTTAATGGATTACTATGAATTTTTTTTTTTTTTTTTTTTTTAAAAAAAAGGTTTGTGCCACATTGTTCTCTCTGTAACGATGAGAAGAGCAGTTTCAACACTGCAGCAGAGAACGGCTTCCACCAAACGGGAGTCCCGCTTCACAGCTCGGAGGCCTCACCGACGCTCGGCTACACCAAGTTCTCACAACACAAACCCAGTAATGACTCGTGCATGACTTCACTGAGATCTTCAGAGGATACCAGCTGACATATTCAAAACCATCAGCCTGCTTTAAACGCACTATCTCAGCTGTTCCTCAACTAACGGTGCAGTTAGTGCTGGGACGGCCCAACCCTCCCCAATTCTTGCTGCGCAAGGAGCTGTACGTGCTCGCGAACCCGGAGCGTGCACAGCATCCTCCTGATCCAACTCCAGCGTGGCAACAGCCCCAAAAGAGAGCGGGAGCAAAACCGAAATCTGTTCTCTAAGCATAATGAAATTAAATACGTAGTAAAAAAGGAAATAAGTAGCAAAAAAGAGGAAAAATCACCAGAAGAAGCGTTTTCAGTTTCTGATGGAGCCCAGAAGGCAACACTCTGAAGAACTGATAGGAACTCATGCGAAGGTGTGAATTCCCTACGCTGTTGTGATTTTAAAACAATTGCCTCCTTTGAGAGGAGCACGGAAGAGCCGTACAAGCCACGTGCTGGAGAACACCCCTGGACCAGCAGCCAGACGACTTCACCCTGAAGTCCCGACCACTCGCACCACAGCTCAGCGTGGACGAGGAAAACTCCCTGCCTGGTAGCGAGCGGGCAGGCAGGCAAGGACGTGTGTACAGCGCCAGCTTTACTAAGAGCCAGCTTTCTGGCAGCAGTTCAGCAGCAATTATTTTGCACCCAAAAATATTTAATGAGGAAACAGGCCCCTCTTTAACCAACAGGAGTGGGACCGTTTTGATGCGCGTTTGTTCCCTGCTTGCGTAAGCAGAAATGGAAATTAACGTGCTTCGGACAATCCAAATTCAGAACAACCCAGATCCTCAACGGTTTTGAACACAAACAAGCTTGCAGAGTCAACAGCTCTTCTAGGGCAACTCCTAAATCTCTCAGTAAAAGCAGCCACAAAGAAAACTTCATGAAGCATCTCTCCACTGCTGCGAGCTGCTATGCAGTCTGCTCCTAGCCGAATGCAGAATTTCACTCTTTTCATTGGATCCCTGTCCAAAGCAGTTACACCTGGATGGAAAATATTAACTATGCTTTACCAAGGAGCCGGAAATACCACGATGGAAATTTCAGCTGCAGTACAGGAACCAAGTGAAAAGCTAAAAATACTTCTCTAGGAAAAATAATAATAGTAAATATACACATGCTAAAATAAGACCAGATCTGAAAACTGGACTGGAAAAGATCAAACACAGCCCGAGTCAGACAAATCCATCCAAGCACCAAGTGCCTAAGAGAGTCTATTCACCTGTTTGGGCTCACCAGCCACAAATTTAAACCTCCAATACAGAATTCGTGAAATCTACCAGAAAACACACTGAAGCTTTATTAGAGAGACTTGAAGGGAAACAGCTTTTTGGTTGATTTTACAGACTCCACAAAAGAACTATACGCCTTGATTTACCCCTTGCGCGACACATGACTGTGCCCAATTAAGCCCCGGGGCAGCCACCTCCGGGTTCCCGAGCCACGTCCACCTCGTGAGCCGTTCCTGCGGTCCCCGTGCCGGATCCACACTGCATGGAAACAGTGGCAACGCCAAATCACCGTGGGGCGTCGGGAAGGCAAAACCCCTGGCTGCAGGAGGAGCCAGGTAGCAAGAGACACCGAGACCAACCAAGGTCCCGGCTGGGGCTGCCCACCTTCCCATCCAACCCTGCTGTTGTGCCTCTGGGATGTTACCGGCATCTTCTACCTCTTCTCTACTCCAGCATCCCTTCTCCAGCCTCTCCAGGCTGCTGCAGGAGAGGCTTGGGTACACTGCTGGAACACCGCAAGATCAGCAAATGACCCAACGACAGCTCCAGCCCGCTGCCCCGCTGCTCATGCTAGGCTCGCTTTGGTGTTCCTGCTCGCAGATGGAGCAATTTCTGTCAGAGAAACTGCAACTTGCTTTGCTATTACTGTAAGAGGGACGCTGTGGGTAACAGATGGGTAACCAGAGCAGTAACCCTGGTTCTGAACAACAACAGAAAAAGACACGGGCTCGCCTTCTGCCCCTGCATGAAGTCAATTACCCAAGGCTGTAATTCCGCAGAATCTATCACATCTTAACAGTTCAGCACAAAAAAACACAATTAGGATGTTGAAGCGGTTTCGGTTTTACTAATGTAGAGTTAGTAGTACTGGAAGAAAGGAAGTTCATTACAGACAAAGCCGAGTCTCTGGCTGGGAGACCTTAAGAGGACAGTAAGTAGTCAGAGTCCAGCTCCCGGTTCTTCATCCCTTCCCACAGCCCATACACTCCAGCGGTTTCCACGGGACACACGCAGGGACCCCGGCCAAGATGCTGACGATGCCTTTCAAGCCCCCGCTCAGCACCGCAAGAGCTGGATTCAATAAGGCATTTCATACACAGAGTCGCTTACTTGGACAAGTGGTCTCAGCCGTCAAGCCCCTCACATGTGCCGGGTTTTGCGGCTCTGCCAGTGGGTGTTCTATTTAAACCAGACAATACATCCACAACGCAGCAAGCTCCAGTTAGACACCGGATACTAATTAAATCCATGCTGCTGCTAGAAGGCAGAGCTGCAAAGGAACCAGCTGCCTTCCAAAAGTCCACAGCAGTTGGCCAGCAAAAACCTGTTTACCAGTCCTGTGCCTTCCCCCTCTCCTGCTCTCCCCTCCACACATTTACCGAGGTTGACGTAAGAGCAGAACCTGCTTTTTTCCCAACCGGTCCCATCCTGCCCAGTTCTTGCACCGATTTCATTGTCACAAGCATGCTCATCTTGGGAGTGAGCCTGCTCGGTTTTGTTTCTACAGTCACGACCCGATACTGCTATTTACTCCACTCGCGCCCAGAGCGTAAAGCACGAGGACTCAGCTGTACAGCCAACATCGACCCCAAGAAACTTCGGAGCAGAACAGTCCAGCCAGATCTGACTAACATGCTGGGAAAGGTCAAGTCCCTAACACTCACCCACTACAAAACCTGAGGTTTCCTTTCATGCCTGGCGACTCCTCACAAAACAGGCGCTCTCTGCCAGCAGGTATCCAAAGGATTGTCTGTATCCCACACCACTGAGTCACATTTGTGCCCTGGGAAATGGAGAAGCCCAAGGAGAGCTACTGCTCAAACAGGTACTGAGCACTGACCTCTGGAAGACAACTAGAAGCCAGAGCCCAAAACATCTTCAGGACAGCCCTATTCCATATTTCAACCTCTGCCACCAGACACAGATCCTTTTTAACCATTTTTGCTTCACCTGTGGGGAAAACCCACCAACTCAGCCACCCTTTTATCGCCCTGGGACGTGATATGGAAAGGGCAGCTGAACACAGACAGATTCAGACGTGCTCCAAGCGACTGCCGGGGCCCACAGCACCGTGGGGATCCAGCCGAAGGGCGACGGACTCGTGAAAGCTGAGCAGCGCCAGCAGATGCAGAATGGGAGCTGCACAAGCACGTCTGTAACAGGCATCGCCATGCCCTTTCCATCCTTCCCCCCGCACTGCAGAAGTTTGAGAGCAGGTTTAACTTCAGATAATGACGCCGGTTCAGCGGCAAGGGGCAGGTGGCAGTGGTGGGACCCAAGGCACCTGCAAAGCCTTTCTGTGAAAGGAATGATCCTACATTTGTCACAAACACACAAAGTCACTGCCACCGCAACCCAGGTCATCAGCCCGGTTGTGATGGTACCTGTGCTGGGCCAGGCACACGGCAGGAAAGCATTGCATTCAGATGTCAGGTTTCCGAGTAAGGCAAGTTCCCCTTCCACCTCCTCCCTCCCATCCCCGGAGCTCGCAGCCTGCTTCGCAGTCACCAGGCAGTGGCGAAAAAAAAGGCTCCTAGACAAATAGATAATTTTCACCCAGCAGCTTGGAAGAACCGCTTCCATTTCGCATCTCACATCTGAGGCTAGAACACCTCCTCCTGTGCTGCTGCAGCCTGAAATAAGGTTAAGACCATCTCTACCAGCACGCTACTTCCCCAGCCCTGTCCCTGAATACTCCCATGTCCTCAAAAGCTAACACTTTTCATAAAAACAAGATAAAGTGCTGCTCGCCTTTCTCTTGATAAGAGATCTTAGTGCGCATCCGGCAGTGTGCACAGGAATGGATGTGAAAGAAGAGTTGCTATCGGTTTCACAGACAGAACAGAGGAAGGCTCTCTCCCCGCCTCCACTGCAGCCAGAGATGTGCTGCACCTTTGCTTTGCAGCAACAGCCACGGCAGCGGAGAGCTGCCCTGCCTCCTGCCAGGCCACCGGGCAGAGGCTGCAGAACCTGCCCAGCTAAAGGAAAAGGTTTAGGGACAGCCTGCCGCAAGAGGACTTTGTCAGCAAACCCAGAGGAACAGCAGGTACAAAAGCGGGTAGCAGCAGGAGAGGAAACGTCAGAGGAGCATGCCAATGGCCCAGCAAAGCAGAGAGGGGAAACACTGCAGCAGCTGTGAGGCCACGACGTGCCCACCCGAGAGCTGGTCCTGAGCCCACCTGCTCGTCGCCTTCTGGAGCCAGCATCCACAGCGACCCACAGAGCGCGGCGTGCAGCCGGCGCTGTTAACACACCTCACCAGAGCAGGAGAGCAGATGTTTTGGCAAGCAACCGTCCGTTTC
This sequence comes from Phoenicopterus ruber ruber, assembly GCA_009819775.1. NCBI lineage: Eukaryota > Metazoa > Chordata > Aves > Phoenicopteriformes > Phoenicopteridae > Phoenicopterus > Phoenicopterus ruber. Next base: position 1,535,021 of record CM020240.1, on the reverse strand, counting down.
CCACCCCACTGCGATGGGCTTATTTCCCAGCCCAGCATCAGGGCCGCTTTGCACTGCTTGCTGTTAATAAACTTTGGGGTTTTCCCTCCCTCCCCCGAATTTGCAGTTGTGCACGAGAGCACACACATGTATTTAAACATCAGCGTGAAGTCAGACGGTTGAAACAGCAAACTCCCAGAGATCTCTAAATCCCAATCCGTGAAATCAATTCTTCCCACCAAAGCAGAGAGATAGGAAGGCGTCCTGCTCTCCCAGCCCTGGGCCAGCCCAACCGTCACCACAAGGCCAGTCCATCAATAAAGCCGTGTCACGCACATGATGCTGTGCACAGCGTCATCGCTTCTCTCCACTCCACTGAAGGCAGAGCAGGGTCCACAGCCTCCGCTACAGCCCACTGAGAAAGACCTACAGCAAAAAATTCCTCCTGTTTATGCAACCCCAGGCCCCTGAGGACAGAAAACGAGCCAGGACACAACAGCAACAATCCTCCTCACAATGTGAAAACCCCACGCGACCAAGGAGGGGCTGCTGTGCCACCTTCACCCCTGGTCAACAAGCTGAGAGCAACCCCCAGGCCGTGGCACACAGCCCCGGACCCACACCCACCCATGCAGCCGGTAGACAACACAACAGCTCCCCACTTGCTGGCGACACAGCTCCTCTATCAATTCCCACAGACGCGAAGGTCAAGAGCAACTCTCAACCAGCCACTGAGGAAGGGGGCACCCCTGCAGCCCCGAGTCACCCCGGGTTATGGACTGCTCCGTACGACAGTCTGGTGGTAACAAACGGGCTCCCGGGCGAAGCACAGCTTTCCCACGCTGCCAGACTGCGGGGGAACTGCTCTCCTGCTGCCAGCCCCTGCCTTCCACCCGCCCTCCTCTTCTGCAGGAGCCGCCACGCTGGTGTCGCGGGCATCGTTCGAGGGCGACGCTGCCCACGGGATGATCCATGGGCTCCAGAGAAAGCCCAGGCAGAGGTGTTTTGGTGTGCATGAGTCAGAGGGTCCAACCACACAGTGGGGCGAGACCTCCCCCCACGTGCTGTGGGAGAGCTCCTCGCCGCTCTGCTTACAGAGCACAAACCACAGCTGCGTCCCACGGGCCAGGCAGCAGCAGAAAGGGAGCAGAGGACACGGGAAGATGCAGCCATCCAAGCGCTGTCTCGGAGGGAGTGCTGTCAAGTGGTGGGAGACATTCAAGAGCAGAGGCAGAACGTGACCCTTTCGAGGATGTCCTCAGAGATCCTGCAGCCTTGAATCCCACATGTGCTTCCTTCCGGCATTGCGAGGGATCAGCTGTAGTTAGGACAAGGGGCTCAACAGCTGTTCTCCAAAGGATAACAGACATTTCCCAACCCCTTTCCTATAACAAAAGCAAATTCCTGGATGCGCGTGGCTCCCTTCCTTTCCCCCAAGCCCAAGCTGGGCGACAGTCTCAAAACCTTTCATCCACCTGGAGGAGATTTCCTCCTCACAGAGGAACTCGACTGAACGCCAGCGCAGGTGAGCCAGGCGCTCTCCTCCCCAGGGAGCGGGACGCCACAGCGACACACTCAGCACTTCTTCCTCCCCACAGCCTTCGGACGGGCTCCCAAATATCCTCGGGAGCAGGAGACTGGGAACAGGCTGCTGCCCTTGGACACTCACACCACGGGTCTCCCCACAACACAAGTGGCTTGAAACTGGCTGGAGCTGGCTCAGCATCACTGAACAACCCAGAGTATCCCCACTCGCTCCCAACTTCCACGGAGCGGGAGATCGAAGTGTAGCAGAGCACTAGCTCTCAGGACTTCCATTGTCCCTCCATGCAGCCCCTAAGCAGCCACAGAACGAGCAAAAGCACTCCCTCCGCTCGCCATCTGCACAGCCTCCTCGCATGCAAGGCACAGGGAGCAGAAGGTTCCCAGCACCCCAGAGGGGTTGCGCCCCCGGAGCCGGCAGGGAAAAGGCTCCCCCAGAGCAGGACAGAGAAGGAGCCTGAGGACTATCATCACCACATTGCACCAGCCTGACAATTTACGTGCCAGGGCACAAACCTGCTTCGACAGCAGGTGATGCTCACTCTTCTCCTGGAAGCCACCATCTCTGGAGGGCAGGACATCCCTGCTGCCCAAACGGGAGTCACGCTGCAAGTCCACAGCAGACCTCCTTCTTTTCTCTGAACCGCAGCTTTCCAAGCAGCCACGCATAACAAAACCCCCCTCTCTTGTCACCCGCTCTGTCCCACCAGAGCCCAGGCCAGCAGGCAGCTCTAGACGATACCAGGTGTGGACGCTGCCGTTTCAGTCTGTACTTGCCACCCCTGACCACATTTGTTGCACCAGGTGGGACACCCCACAAGAGACCACATCCACGACCCTGCGCTGGCATCCACGCCACACGGCTCCAGGGGCTGGCCACACACCTCCTTCCCTCCCAGCAAGCTGGGCAAGAATCCAAGCAGCAGCATTAGCCGATGTTTCTAGTCACAACCTCCAGGGGCTTTTCAGACAGCTGATGCAAACAATAAATGCCCCTTGGCTCTTACACTGCTCCTTGCAGCAGCTGACTCGAGGTACTTCACCAAGGAAGTGTCACTACAGAAGAGGGAACTGAGGCGCATAATTGCCTAACGTCACACAGAAAGCAGCGGCAACAAAGGGAGAAAAGCCCGATGGTCCCCAGAGGCTGCTGTCCCCTCTAAAGTCACCTGCACAGAAGGTGACCCTGACCACAGGTACCTTCTCCAGGCCAGGGCAGTAACCCGGCCTCGTGCAGTGCCGCCCGCTCGGTGCGAGGAGCGGGTCAGAGGCCTGGCTGCGGCCATTGCCAGATTGGTTTCAGATTTGTCTCCTGGTTCACGTTTCCAGGAGGCGGGTGAAGCGGATGCCCACAGGCAGAGCTCAGCCAGCACCTCCCTCCTCCTCCTCGCCAGTGCCACCCTGGGCAGGCACCACCTCTTGAGAGCCATCGACCTTCTCTCGGGGGATACAGAGGGACACCGGCGGGCGTTTATCTCTTGCTTCCTCCCCGGCTCTGCCACTGCAGGGCTCTCACCAGGCCATGGTGGAAGAAAGAAGGGGCTCCCAGCCCTGACAACTGGGGAGGGAGGGAGGGCGAGCTGTGCTGTACCGCCCAGAAACTCAGCGCAGAGCCAGGGAGGCGCTGGGAGCGCTCGGGGGATCTGAAAACTCAGCAGCGCAGCCTAAGCTGGGAGGAGGAGACGCTGGCCATGGGCCAGGCAGCTCGGGGCAGCCCCGCTGCCCCCATGAGGGACAGGGCTGGGAACTCTGTGCTGCAAAGCAACCAGCTCCTGCCTGGAGAGCGCAAAGCCCACCGGGGTGGCTTTGAAAAACCAGACAGTTTTTCCCAATCACCTTCATCACCACGTCTCACGGGCAATTGCTGTGTTACAGATTTGCCTGGCACCTCAAACAACAGGGCTTCTTCCCAGCCCCGCCTGGGGACCAGGGCTGGGGAGGAAGCGGCAGAGATGAAAGCCACAGCACTGGAGGAACGAAAACCACAGCCTGTTTCATCTCCCATCCCCAAGGTTTGGGATAGTTACTCATCCCGTAAGGAACGGGGGCAAGTTGAACACGCTGGGGCCTGCAGCAAGACGGGGTTTCCAGAAGGGGCTACTAACGAGCCACTCGCACGCCAGCCACAGCTTCCAGTGGGAAACAGACCCACCAGGACTCCAACCCAGCAGATTCGAAGCGTACATCCAGCTCAGCTGCCAAAGGCTTGTGCACCGCCACGGCGAGATGCGTGTGACAGCAGGGTTCCCCCGCTCCTCAGCCCATCTGGGGACTGTCATTCTGCAGAGATCCGCTTGGCCTCCTGTCATGTGTATCACTACCAAACCCTTTTCTGTCAGCAGGATCTTGGTTGGCATAAGCACTTTTAATAGCAGGCTTTTTTGTTTTTCCCCTTAACCCATATCCTCTTGACAGAACCAGGTTAGGAAGCAGCTGCACTGGCAGATCTGGGGTAGCCTTTTGCAAGACAAGGCAGGGGAGAAAGGGGTGCCTGGATCCAGTTACCTCTTCAAACACCAAACTACAGCTAATTGCAACTTCCCCAACTCCCCTAGGGTCGCACGGGAGGGGGGAACAACACCAGCTCTGCTCTGTCCCAGCCCAGTCACTTCGCTCCAGAGCGGGCCCTTCACCCTGGAGAGCCCCAGAGCAGGGTGGGTGGAGGGGGGTGTCATTCCCACTGGTGACAAGGGCTGTTTCCATTTCTGGGTTGCAGAGCTGCAGCTCTGCCAAGCCAAGCTGTCCCACATTCAAGCAAACACCATCTCCCCCTCTGCTTTCTTCCCCAGGCTGCTCGAAGCCTCACACATTTCCTCTCAAATTACTGCCAAACCTTAAGAATTGGGGGGAAAGAAGAGGGGGAGGGAAGGGAAAGCTTCCGGGGGGGTTCACGGGGAAACCTCTCCCCCAAGAGCTGTCAAACTCCTTGCGCTGAGATGCCAGAATCCCTTCCCTACTGCAAAGTCACAGGGATGCTGGCTCGCTGCTGCCCTGGCTGACGTACGCTGCTCCCAGCTCTCCACCTCAACGGGGACAGTCACCCAACAGGGACAGCCTGCCACGACCACAAGCAGGACCCACAGCCCGGACCGTGGGGAGGAAAGAGTAGCACCACACAATTAATCTTTACTGCAGGGTAACGGGTGGAGGGATGCTCTGTGGCACGACAATATCCATCAGCTTACATGCAAACGTCAGCAGCATCTTCAGAGAAGCAACGAGCGATCCATGAGGCATTTATCTCCCACCCTCTCTATTACAAGACCAAGCAGCTCAATCCATTACATATTTTTCCTTGCAACCTCTAAAATGTACAGAATTAGTGGTGGACTTGGTAGCGACAGGTTAATGGTTGGACTCAATGATCTTGGAGGTCTCTTCCAACCAAAACAATTCTATGATTCTATGAATTGACCTGCTTATTTTACAGATGGGAAAGAGAAGCAGCACAAAACTAACATGTCCATTATCTCAGACAAGAAATAGGGGGTAGAGAAGGACAATTCCCAATTAACTGGAGACTAACTGGGACAAATTTCTAAGCCCTAGACAAATACCCCAGTCTGCTGGCTTGCAGGGAGGGTTAAGCTTAAGAATAGAGGGACCAGAGACCTACATCCCATTCCTGGTCACGCCACAAACTGTTCAGGATCTTTTCACTCCTCCATCCCTCACATAGAGGATCAGACTCACAACCCTTTATTAAACACCGTGACAGCTTTGTGGGTTAAGGACTCAGTCTGGTGTGCCACCCACCAACCTCCACATCAGAATGGCACATTCTAAAGGTTGTTTCTCATCTTCCCTTGTTCCCCACCTGCGTATATTTTGCACGGGATCAGAAGGCCAGGACCACCACAGGAGTGGCTACAGCCAAAAAAGTGGCTACAGAGGTGCTGTGGACTGGGAACGGAAACTTTTCAAGGGGTTCATCCAAAAGACTACTCTCTCTCAAACAGGTAGATCTAGCGCGACCTCGCTGGTTCCTCCCTTTTACCTTACCTGCTCAAAGCCTGCTTCTCTGGGCCCGACGCAAAGGGCTTAATTTATAAAGTCAGAGGGATCACCCACATAAGGGAACACGCAGGATACACCCCCCAGGAGGACCCATTTCATCTTGCTGCTATTAATACCTGGAACATTATTTGCACGAACAAACTGTCCCTTCTCCCTTATTTCTGGGCTCTCACTTCTCCGATTTGTCCCAGAAACCTCAGCCAACACACGTTCACCCTTCTCTAGTACACATTCCCATCCAAAACCCAAATTTTTTTTTTTTTGAATGAATTACGTTTCTAGTTCCCGTTACCTCTTCCAGTCCCTGCAGACAAGACACAGCTCCCCTGGCTCCCTCATTCATTATGCAGCCAATTTGTGGGCCTAAACCCATCAACACTCATTATGGAAACGGACCAAGACTTCCCACAGCTGCACAGCGCTGTTGGGTACCCACCCACAGCCAGCCCCGTGGGCGCATGCTCAGCGGGGCTGCCAGCCACGCTCTAGAACGTGAGCCCCTCTATGGCCCTTCAAACTGGGAACGCAACCACAGAGGGGCTCTGGGCTGCGGCGCGGACGCTGCTGGAGCCCTTGGGTTGAACGGACACAGCTCAGTTATCACCCCCATCGCAGGTGGTACCAGGTGCCTGCAGAGTATGCAAAGGAGGGGAAAAGTCAGTTTGCCATCTTCCGATACAGCCCCTGATGCCCTCTGAACTCCAGCACCATGCCCCCCTCTGAGCAGGATGGGGCTTTGACTCGCTCTGACAAAAGCCTTTGCTTCCCCAGTGCCAAACCCATCACTAAGAGCCAGAGCCACGCTCTGGCTGGACTCGGCTCTCCTTAGCATGGCTTCAGGCTGGGATTGAGGGCTGCCCGCAAGCCCTGCACGACACTGGAAGGAGGAAATTCTCAACCTTCCAGAGCTGGGCTGAACTCTGCACACAGGAGCCCGGGCAAAGCCTTCCCCTTGGGCTGGCTCGCAAACACCCGCATGCCTTTCATTTTGCTTCAAGAGAAAACATGTTCTTTCTGTATCTAAGCGAAACTCAGCTAAAATAGTCAAGGATGGCCAAAAGCATCCAATCAAGAGCACAGAGCATGAGAAGTCAGGGCAGAGGGTTACCATGTAGCTAAGGGAGCCCAGACTTCACACACACACACACACCCCCCCCCCCCGAATTACTAACCTGCCCTGCCTGCAGAGCGGGGCTGCCTGACCTGCCTAAGGCCACCAAGGGGGCTGGGAACAGAGGACCAGGCTCCTCTCCATCGCCATGTCCTCACACACCACAACCAGCCCACACAGCCCGAGGAGATGCCAGCACACCCTGACCTGAATTTTGACGTGCACCACCAGCATCCCAGCACGCAGCTCCACACAGCTGCTCTCTGTCCAGAAACGCAGGACAAGCTCAACGCAGACCAGCAGCAACAAGCACCCTTACCAGCTTACCGGAGGCCGTGCGACGGTGTTTGTGGCACACTGCGAGAAGGCTCACGCAGAAAGGTGAGAGAGGACAGGAGAAGCCACAAACACCTCATCAAGCACGTCCAGGGAATGGGAAATCCTGCCATTAGCAGGATCCACTGCAGAGGATTTCACAGCTGATGAACTCTCGCCACCAAAGACCACAGAGAAAGCAAAAGCAGCAGAGCATTTCTTTTCCGATAAGCTGCTTTTATCGGGAAGTTTATGCACGCTTCAGCCCAGCTGCCTACACGAGCCCCAGCTGGAAAGCAGCTCCAAACCTGTGCCTTTAAATCCCGCTTGGCAGCGGGAGCGCAGGACTGGGGCTGTGCGAGCAGACACACCCTGCGCCGCTGCCTGCTCCAGCCGCCGAGCACACAAACATTTCCTCCCAGCCGCTCCTGCGCTGCGGCGCAGCCAGAGCAGCCTCAGTACCTGCCAGAGCCGCGCCAGAGGGGAACACAGGCTGTTTTACACAGACCTGTAAATGCAGAGACTTAAACTCGTTTCCTGAAATCCCCCCTGCTTCCCCCCCCAGCAGTGGACGTTCTTCCCTCAAACTTCTTCCTTAAGGCAAATATTTAGAGTCTAACAGGCATTCCTCATCACAGGCACAAGTTAAATATTGGCCCTAAAACAACAGCAAGTGCCTTTAAATGATTCTGGCTGGAGAAGCACTGCTCTGGACTTTGATTTCTGGCTCTGAACAAAAATAGGAGCAAAGCACTGAGCATTACACTCTTCTCCCAGGAGAAGTCAGATTTTAGGCTCCACACGTCCCCTGCCAGGGCCACAACCAGCAGCGGGAACTGTCCCCTGCTCGTGCATTATCACACCTCGGGTGTCTGCTGTCACCGAGCCAAACCAGCTGCAGTGCATCCTCTGCGCTGTGCACAAGACTATTTTGAGTCTTGTTTCCAGGTCTGTGCTTATATACTCAAAGAGACATTAAAGACGACCTGCTGGGAACCGTGGGCGCCATCCAGACTGCAGTGAGGGCATCTGCACACGTTGTCCCCCCCACTCTGGCTGCATCGCCGCCATTCTCAAAGGCGCCCACCTTTCCATCCAGCCGTGCCTGGCAAACTGATCTCTCCGGTGCAGAAGATGCTCTAGGCTGTTCCTGCTATGCTGGCAGCCCAGCTCCCTGACGGACGTGCTAGCTCTTGCAAGAAAATATCTCAGCAAGGTAGGAGCCCAAGCAGTCAGAGAGATGTCAGCACAATAAATGGGAGAGGGAAGGGTGAGGAGAAAAAAACCCATGCAGTGAGGTCAGGACACCTGAAGAATGGCTGCAGCTGGGCTCTGGGACGCTGCGGGCATTTTCCACACAGAACAGGGGAGCAGAGCTCCCATCACGACTCTGCAGCCAGCCCCGAGCAGCCGGAGCCCGTGCAGAGCCGGCCTTGCCTCGCCCCAAAGCAGCCCTGCGACGCCCCGTCGCTGCCGAGCCGAGCCCGTCGGCAGACGGGGCTGCTGCATCACCGTGCTGCTCACACGCCTCCCGCCGAAGGCAGGCCTGCGTCTGTGCCTCGCAGACGAGGCAAAGGAGCCCCTGCCAAAACCCACCTGAAACCAGAGTTTGCTCCAACGCAAGGGGCCTGCCCACCGTTTCTCCGTGGCAAAATGCCACAACAGATTTACCGAGAGCGCTTTAGCTAGAGCACGGTTACTGCAACGCAGCACAGGTGTGCCTGAACAGCACACTGCACAGTAACTCACATTCACATCTATAGCCAGCTAAATTCAGCGTGGTGTGTTAATTGAGCTTCCCTTTTGCTCTCCTGAACTTGGTGCCTGCAGACCTGTTAAGCCAGAGGAGCGCCTCGCTTGGCTCCCCCGGCTCCAAGCACCAGGCCTGGGAGGGACAAGAGGGGCCTGAGCGGTAGAGAGCTGCTCCCTGACAACATCGCCTGCTATCGCACGAGATGGAGAGCAGCGACAGTCTGCTGTGCTGGAATTCCTCTCTCTACTCCCGTCCCTGCACCGAGACACCTAACACGGCACTTCAGGCTGCAGAATCTGCTGGGGGCTCTGACAACCTCTTCTCAGGATCCCCTGACTGGGCAGACACCCCTATGAAAACAGCATGGGTTTAAAATCAGCTGTTTAAGCTCTGTCCCTCCAAGCACTTCCATTTCCTTCCCCAGCCGCCGAAGCCCACTGAGCGACAAGCTCCAGCAAGCAATTTTGTGCAGGGAATCCCAAGGTGGAGACTAGTCTGTACCTGTCAGCACCAACACCTCTGGTGTCTCGTCCCGTGGCACGCTGACCCCACACCCACCAGCTATGAGCAGTCCCTTCCAACACACGGACTGTACCTCCACTTCCAGCGCTTGTTCTAAGTCGCGTCCTTAATATCCTCTGTACTCGGGAACACAAAAGCCAGGCTTCAACTCAAACCTGCATCGCCTTTGGGATAAGGGGAATCGGCACGGTTGGGGGTGGGGGGATTCCAGGAGAGCCTTAGCCTGCCCCTCGCCCACACGGACAGCACAGAAGGTGCTGGAAAGCACCGTCCTCTCCCTGCATCAAACTGGGAAACCAGGCAGAGAGTATAAACTTCATCACTGCCAACAGCCCATGCTAAAAAAAGGAAAAGAAAAAGGGTTTCTTGCTTTGTTGTTTATACCTCAGTGCTATCTCAAGAGCAAAAAAGCAGCGATATTTTCTACCTGAAAACATCGGGCAATGACAAGAGTCTGTAAGAATGGAGCTTCTGAGTAGTACAAAACCATTACACCTCCGTTCTGGTTTTAAATTGGATTACCACTGACCTTTCGGAGCCCGTATCCAGCCCCCCGCACCCAGGCAACAGCCACTCTTAGCAAGACTTTCCAGCCTCCAGACTGGGAAGGGGAATGAATCCCCAGAGACGTGGCCATGCTGCCAGGGTGCCCACGAACCCCTCCCAGCACCGCTCCTCCTGCGCAGGTCTGCTCAGCTGCCAGCGCGGCTGCAAAGCTCTTCCAAAGGAAAGCTTCACAAAATCCAAGTTCAAGACCAACCTTAACCTCTGTTTATTAACTTAAGAACACCCTCTCAGGCTGACAAAGCCTGCGCATCACCTGCCAACTGTCTAATTCACCATTTGGAAAGCGAAAGCCAGGCCTCCCTCATTAAAAGCCATTACATAACGTTGAATGACAAAGGGCTACAGGACACTCTTTGGTTGGTGGACACGTAAAAATGAATGATTAAAAAAATTAACGCTTCTTTGCTCCAGACTCTCAGCGTCTCAAACAGCCTGGGAGCCCAAGCAGCACCTTATTTCTGAGATCTAGCTGCAACAGTGTCTTGGCTCATCCCAACTACTGCTCTCATGTTCAACTTACTGCCGCCTCCGCCCCACAGACACGAAACGAAACACAGCACTTCCCAGCTCTTTTTCAAAGCACCGTCCCCACCAGACAGCGGCGGGGCACCATTCTGCTGCCTAACATCTGGCGCTGGAGGGGAAGGCGAGATCTCAGCCTGCGGCACGGGGAACCCTTCCCAGGCCCGAGGCTCAGCTCCTCCGGACCTCGCAGGACAGGACTCCTGGCTTCCCTCACGTCACCACCTCAGCGCAAGTCTTTTTAGCAGACAAGATCATGAGAGCACTTAGTTTTACTGTCACAGGTGACCTAGCCTCAAGACATCGAGATCTTCGTTTCCTACAAGTGAGAATGTTTATGCTGCAACTTCTTAAGCGACACGAGTCTGACTGCAGTGGAGAAGACAGATGTCAGCAGGGTATTGCTTGGAAAATGTGACTGTCACCAACCTTCCAGCAGAAGAATACAGACTTCATGGGCACTGGGAAACGTTCCTGGACACACGGTAAACTTCTGTCCATCCTCTTTTTGGAACCAAAGAAGCCAATGTAAAGCCTTTCAAGAACTAATTGAATTCCTCTACTCCAGGAGCAAACTCTCCTTACTGTGAGCTGTGAAAGAAATCATGAACATCTTGCTCCGCGTAGCATTTTAAAACACCCTGCAAAGTCTTACCTACAAGTTTCAGCTTACCTGAAGAACCATTTCCCAAATCACAAAGCGTGGGATCACCTCAGCGCTTATCAAGAGCGCCGATCTGCTGCAACGTTACCATCGCAGCAAGCGGAAGACAGACAGACTTTTTGTGGTTTTACACACTCTGCACTTGCACCCAGCACACGCTGTACCACCTCTCCCTCCCTGTCGCAGCAGGGCTGGCGGAACCCGTGAGAGGTGGGGATCACAGCTCTCAGCACCTCGGGTCGAGACAAGCCTTGAAAGGGCAGCCCCGTGTTTCACCCCGGCTGCCAGAGAGCCATCCGGCAGCTGAGTGTACTAAAGACACGCAGGAGGTATCCTGGAACATCTCAGCTCGATGCAAGTGCTGCAGTAAGCTTTTTTTAAAGCCAGTTATTAGGACTAATGCATCAACGTAATGTCCAAGGGGGGGGCTGTCCAACAGGAAGGGCTGCAGGGCTGCAGCTGTGCAGGGATTTAAAAGAATTTCCCAGGAGATGGAGGGCAGCTAGTGTGAATCTGGGAGCCAGACGGAGAGCCCGAGTACTCTGCGTTCAGCTGCCCCAGCAGAAAGTCACCTTTACACTTTCCTCACAACTGAGTCCTGCTTCTTCTCTACAGAGATGGACCTTCCAGAAACACGGACTGCCAGCAGGACGTATAAACATCCATTCTAATAAAAACCCAAAACTATTTATAAGCACACAGCTTTTCTAACAGGAAGATAACTTGTTCTCCAGCAGAACCCCAGAGCTGCCGAGAGACCTGCTCCCGCTCCTTCCCCTCCTGCCTCACAGGGTAGAGCAGGACCGAAGCAGTATCCAAGTCACGCCACGGCTGGGCACGAGGAAGGAAGCTGAGTTTCACAGCTTCTCACTGTGCCCAGGACAAGCCAAGTCTGCCTAGTCAAAGCCCAATTACAGGGCTGTGGGCAGAGCTGTTCCCACAAGCTCTGAGTAAAAAGCCATTGCAAGCACCAAAGGAAGCTCCTGCACTGGCGCCCGAGCCTCTCCCCTCTCAGCTGCACTACGAGGGAAGAGGCTTTGACTCCTGACGCAGCTGGAAGTCACAGGAGCAGCGCAGGGCAAAGCAGGCCCCTGCGCGCTGGTACCAAACCCCGCGTTAGCCAGCCCTGCTGAGCCAGGAGAGCGTCTCCCACAGCCCCGAGGTCTGCACCTCTCCTGCAAACCCCCAGGAAGGGGCCACAGCACAGCAGGGGCTGCCGCTCACCCGAGGCTTCCTCGCCACCTCAGATAAGCCTTTAGTGCTTGTAGTGCTGCAGTTCCTCTATCTGAAAAGCAGAGATAAACAGCTTCCTACCCAGAGTGGCTCACGCCTGGTCCTTGTAGCAGCCTGTAATGCCCCCAGACCGGAGGCACATACCTGGATGGACCAGCCAAAGCGAAGGACTGCCGTTCCAGCACAGCTCATCAGAGCACCTCTTAGCCAGGAAAACCACGGTGGGGGGAGAGAAGGCTACAGAGCGCAATCAGGCCCGAGTCCAGTAAACATGTTTATTGGCAGTTGCTCTCGGACATCGTCTCTTCCAGCCCAGTGGGGCTGGAGGGGGCGGGGGGGAAAAAATACTGATTGTCCATGAGCACAACCCTCATGTCATTCCCATTGATCCGCTGAGTCACTCCCGTATTAACAGTTTTGACACACTCGGGCTGCACAGGAGCTTGGAAATGGAATACAAAACAAGAGGCGATGCGAAGCCTCTCCACGTACCAACACCAGCAGAGAGAAGCACTCGCAGGGCAGAATCCAGAAACCTGCTGAACTGCAAGTGCCAACTTCCTCCTCTCCACTCGCTCTTCTGAAGAGTGCTGCAACAAGAAAACCAAACACAAACCACGCTGCAAGGGCAGGAACACAGAGCTCCATTCAGCGCGCCTAGAGAAACTGCCCAGAAAAAACAGTCTCCCCTGCAAACCACCACCAACTGCACCCCAGTCCTTTTGATGCAAGCGTAAACCAGAGCGGCAGCTGTTTTTGCAAAGAAACTACAGAACTGATTTATAAGGCCTCACAGATTTGCAGGCTGACAAGGAGGAGATCAAATCCCGAGGCAGACCGACGCGGGAGGGCAGCCGTCTCTACAAGCTAACAAGACGATCCCCCCGGGGGGACCGGGGGCTCCCTACGTGTGCCTACCACCACAGACCCGAGAGAAGCTGCCGCCAGCCAGGCCGCAGACTGGGGTTAGACCATCCTCGACTGCGCCACAAGACTACAACCCATCCAGAGGCCCAAAACGGGCTAAGCGGCGATAAAATCATCACTGAACAGCGTCCCTATCTGTAACGCACCAAATTAAAACAAAACCAACAAATCTTTGGCGAGTTCCTCGCAGCAGTCAAGCCTACCCCGCCACAGAGAAGGCCTCTCCACAGGATCCCCATGGAGGCCTCCTGCCCTAATTTACAGCAATTCTTTTTCAGACGCACTGGCAAACACCAAACGTTTTCTCCAATCTGTTATATAAGGCCCAATTTTTAAACCTCTGTGCTGGCAGTGGGGAGATGGGGGCACGCTGCGTGTGGCAGGCTAACAGGACAGTCCAGCCGGCAGATGAACTTACACACTCCTCAGAATTCATTTCCAGATATCCAACCACTTGTTGTACAAAAGGAAAACAAATGGATTAGTTAAGGAGGCAACTTCCAAACACACCGGTGCAAACCAGTCGCACGCCTGCAGTCAGTTTACACACGGTTTGACCCGGGCCCCGGTTACCTCTAGCTTGTTTAGCACGGACTAATTTCATGACAACTTGAAAGAGCTTCAACAAACTTCATTTTTTAACTTTAGAAACACACCTCACACGGCAGGTCCCCATGCTGCCCAGACCACAAGCCATTCCTCAAAAGAAAAGACACCTTCCCAAACATCCCCACAACTTCACGTTATTTGCCCCGCTAGGTCCACGAGCCTCGCTGAATTCCCCTCTGCCAGCCACCAAACAGGAGCCACAGGCCTCTGGTGGCCCAGCTCCACAGGAGAGCCGCCTCTCATCTGCAAACCTCTCCTCTCGGCTGCCTTAGGAACAGCTAAAGTCAGCTCCTGTCTGGTGGGGGCAGAAGGGGGAGGGTATTTTTCCTGTTTCTCACATTCATCCTCACCAGCTTTGCTACAGAGAAAAAAAAAAAAAAAAAAAGGCTATTTTAAATACCAGATTCAGCACAGTCCCTTTCCCCAAATAAACACTTCCCAACCCCTCTGGAGAGAGGAAAGCCACATACAAAGGAGCCAACATCCTGCAAGGCTCCGGCTCCACCGGGCAGGCCAGGGCAGGGTGCAGGCCCGGGGGACACAACCGGGGGAGGCCCGAGCCCATCCCTGCCACCCACCCGGTCTCAAAGGGGCCTCGGGGGGATCGCGATCTCGGGTGGACGCGGACCCCTTCCCCAGGGCCACATAACAGGCATCGCCGGGAGGAAACAGAGCGAGGCGGCCCTGGGCCCTCAGTCCCCCGGCCCGACCCGAGCCCTACGGCCCCCTCAGCCCCGCGGGGCCAGCCTGGCCCCACCCGGGTCCCACCTGACCCCCCCCTCAGCCCCACCATCCCCCCGGCCCCCTCAGCCCCCCAGGCCACGCCTGGGCCTCCCCCCGGCACCTACCTTGCTCCGTGGCCCCCACGGCCCCTTCTGCCCTCCGGGCGCTGCCCGGCCCCCACAGCCTCCCCAGCGCCCCGGGCCCGGCCCCCGCCGCCCCCGCCTGAGGCGCCGCCCGGCCCGGCCCCCCCCTCCCCGGCACTGCCCGGTCCCGGCCGGGGTGAACCGCAGCAACAGGGCACCCGGCGCGGCCCCGGCGCCCCGCGGCGGTGGTTACCTCCGCGGGCCCTCAGCGGCGGGCCGCGCTGCCGCTGCCCCGCGGCCGCCTCCCCATGGCGGCGCCCCCGGCCCGGCTCTCCTCACGCCGCCTCTCGCCTCCCCTCACCACTCCGCGGGCAGCGGCCAGCCAGCGACAACGCTACGCCGCCGGCGTAGGCTCCGCGCGCACCCATGCGCCCCCCGCCACGCCGCCGGCGCAAGCGCCCTTCCTGAATACCAACTCCGTAGCGGAGAGGCCCGGCGGATCTCGGCGCAAGCGCAGCCGACGGGAGGGTGGTGGCGCAACGGCGTTGGCGTAAAGCGCGTTCGAGAATAGGAGGCTTGAGGCGCGCGACGGGAGGGCGGCTTTGCGGCAATGCGGGGCACTCTACGGCAGCGTCGCGCTTGGCGGCTACCGGCAGTGCCTTCCTTTAACTCCCTGCTGCCCGGCGGGCGGGAGCGCGGCCCGGCCTGGCGGCCCGGTACGGGGCCCAGCTCCGCTGTGGGGACAGGCCCCCACGTTGCCTGCAGCCCCCTGTACGGCGCAGGCCCCGGTATAGGGCACAGCTCCTCCACAGGGGCCAGGCCCCGCTATAGGGTACCCTATAGGGTTGCAGCCCCCTATAGGAGACGGGTCCTACTGCAGGCCCTCGGTATGGGGTATAGCACCACTATAGCGACCGGGATCCCGTATAGGGCACCATCCTCAGGGTGGGGTGCAGCCCCACTGCAGGGAACAGGCCCCGGTATAGGGCACAGCCCCACTGTAAGGGACAGGCCCCAGTACACGGCACAGCCCTGCTATAGGGGACAGGCCCCAGTATGGGGTGTATCAACCCAGTTATAGGGGATGGGCCCTAATATGTGGCTGAGCCCCACACTGGAGTATGGCCCCAGCATGGGGTACAGCCCCTTTTGTGGGGTACAGCCCCCCATAGGGCACAGCCCCCTATACAACATACAGCCCCGCTATAGGGCCCAGCCAGCACTAGGCAACCTCTGGGGAGGGGAACTGGGTCCGGGGGGTCCCGCAGAGGGGGTGCGGCCGTGGCACCTGTGGGCGAAGCCCTGCAGCCTCCTCCCTCCCACCCCATCCAGTCCCACGGGAGCAGAGGGAAGTGGGGGGCTGGGATTTTACAGCCATCGAAGCCTTTTGGGGACCCCGGCCCTGAGCGAAGCCGCTGCCTCCTGGGGAGGTCAATGGGACAGGAGCCGGGCGGGCACACAGCCCCTGGTGCCACCTCCGAAAGCCTTTCGCTTTCTTCACTTTCGGAGTTATTCTGATCAGTCATTTGGCCATAAAAATCCTCTCCCTGCACTCACTCGGCCAAGGAGGGCATAGCCGGGCGAATCGCTGCTTCTCTCAGTGGCACAAGGGCCATCCCTGTTTGAGGCTTTCAGGGTAAGGTCGGAGGGAGGAGGCACCCCTGTATGATCCCACTGCTCTCACCTTCTTCATGGCATGGGACAGATTCACCCCCAAAAATATTTCCAGGCAATGGGTAAATGAGTTTGTGCGGGTTTGGGGGAGAATCAGGTCTTCAGCCACCCCAAACACCCATTTCAGCATTTCCAGTCGCTTGAATTGATTCTCTCCCACTTCTGGGGAAACAGTCTCCCCCCAGCATTTGCCTAAAGTACTTTTTCCCCCATAGGTGTTTGCTTCTAGAAGAAAACCCTCTGATTTTAGAGAATTAGGAAAATAAAACAAGCTACTCCGCATGTAAAGCCCAGATGCTGCCATCCCATCCCCGTGCTGCAACATGACGCTCCTCCTCCTGCTCCCGGCTCAGGAGGGCAGCGAGGGGCTGTGTCCCGCTGCTGGAGAGAATAAAATTGCCCCCAAAGTACCCGTCGGCAGAGCCATCCTCCCATTTCCTTCTGCACCATCCCACCACCCCGCACTGCAGAACGAGGCGATTTCAAGCACTTTGAGAACACGCAAGTTGTTCAGACATTTTGAGAACTTAACCCATCCTCTGGAGCGGGAGAAGGGGAAAGCAAATAGTTTTGATTTTATTTCAAGGCAAATCTCCAGCGGTGAACACGCGGTGTGCCAGGCGTGGTCTGCAGAGACCTGTACAGCTCATGCTACGGAACTGGCTCAGCTCTGGTGACTTAGCGAGAAAAGTCGGGGAATTTCTGTCGGGAAAGCATCCAGCTACGAACCCTGTCCTCCTCCCGCGGGCACGAGTTAATTAGGGCTAATTCGCAAGCAGACAACACAAAACGAACCACTCTCGATCACGCATGGGAGAAGGAGCTGCTCGGGGGCGGGCGGGCGGGCAAAACCTTCCTGCCGTGAAACATTCGCGTTCAGGGCCTGGGAAACCGAAGAGCAACAGAAACACATCAAGAACCAGACAAAAGAAAAAGCCGGGCCCCTCGCAGTGTCCCACAGTGTCACCCCCGGGTGAGGAGCCCCCACCTCGGCACCGGGGACCCTGAGACTCTTGGGGGGCTCCTCGGGGTGGGGGGCTGAGCTTGGCTGCACAACCCCATCCCCATACTTTGGGCTCGTTCCTGCCGAACCTTGCCCCGTCCTCCTGCCGAGCCCCGGCTCTTGCGCAGGGAGCGCGGCGGAGGCGAACAGCTCCTCGCTCCCAAGTGCCAAGGACCTGCCCTAGGGGCAGCTGGAGCAGGAGCTTAAAGCTGCGCCTCGTGCTCAGACTTTGAGGGCCTGGAGGAAGAATTTGAGCAAAAGGCATTTCATCCTCGTGCTCGACACATCGCTGGCACAGCAGCGAGCGGCTGTAGGAAACTGCCGGTCACAGCGTGATGCTGATGGCTGGGCAGGGGGTACCCGGCACAAGGCTCTTGGAGCTGAGGAAGACAGTGGGATTAGCAGACGTCGTATCGAGCAGCTGTGAGGAAAACGGTTCTTTTAGGATTTAAATATCTGCTACGGAGTGGAACTGGGATATGAAGCCACAATATGGGAATTTGGGGCAATAAATTCAGCTGTGTGCTAAATAGCATGATTCAACTCACCTTCGCTGTCAAACAGCCTGTTTACTCCAGGGATAACGAGCTCCTTCCAGGCAATAAACCAGAGAAGGCAGAAGCCAGCGCTGCAAGGGGCTGGTGTGAGTCTCTGCACTGCTAAGGAGAGGCCAGGAAGAAGACCTCAAGCCCAGCGCTCGGGAGATGCGACTTTCTCAGCATCACCCACACCTCTGCTCTCCGTTCCCTTCGTCAGAAAACCAGAATAATGGCAGCACCTTTGGTAAACGCTTATCAGGCACCTGTAAGAGTACAAACCACAGCGTGCCACTCTCGCGCCGGTCCCCAGCACAGAGGATGAGCTTCACCCGCAAACGTGCTGTTCTTTTAAAGAAAAGAACATGTGGTGGGAGACTTTGGAGGAGAATAGAGATTTCGCCATTTCCCTCTGCCGGATAACTCTGGTTACCTAGGAACAGACACACTTCTGTAATGCGGCCAGTTCTTCTCATCAAGCACAGGATGAGCATTTATTGTCTTGTGATCAGGAGAAAAACACAAACAAAAACCAGAGCTCCACAAGTGACATGAAACATCGCACACATACACGCCATGTGATGCCGAACAAAACCAGGAGCCAGGTCCAGGTTAATGGTGTTAAGGAGTCTTAGAAATCTAATGTAAACATTTAAAACCGTACAGAGGAGTCCAAAAAAATAAGCCACGGTAGTTCAGGCAGCGTGTTGAGTCAACTTTCTGGAATTACGGTTTCTGGCATCAAAGAGGATGGAGGGGGGATGAGAGATGGCAGATCCCACCCAGAGAGGTGGGTTTAAGCTCTGCGGAGATCTCAGGCAGTGTCTACTAACAGGCTGCGATTCTGGTGTCTGGCTCCAACCATTTTGGTAGGCAGGCTCCTAAACGCCCCCTTTCCTTGCATCAAGCATTTTCAACGTGACTGAACGCGGGTGCTTCAGAACAGCCCCCCGGATTATCCAAGGGGACAAAAAAAAAAAAAGAGAAGCAGGATGCGGAGTCCCTGGCAATGCTTCTCCTCTTGGTTCCTTTGAAATCTCCAACCTGACACACTAAGAAAGGACAGACAACCATCGCTTTTGACAAATTTTGACAAGAGGCTGAGGATGGCGAGGGGCAGGGCCGGAGGGAGCGTGGTACATGGATGCACCATGTTCTGGCTTCCAGGTATGGCAAACCTTGCATTCGGCCCCGTTAACCTCCCCTCACTCCCCCGTAGTGCAATCGTATTTCCAGGGAGTTAATCGACAGGCAGTTCTTTTTTCACTCTCTGATGGCAAGCGACAAAGAACACTTAAAATGACACTTGACACAAGACAAAGGCACCTAAAAGCTTGACAACGCGATCAGGTCGTGTTCTGTTAAGAAGGCTTCAAGCGTTCGTACTTACAAGCACATTGCACACTCGCAAGGAAAAAACCCCTCGTGTTTGGAGCATGTTAAACATCGCAGACCCAGCAAAAGGCCGGTTCTGCAGCAGGGCGTCAGTGTTGCTTGTAAACGGAAATTCAGGGAGGCTCTGCCCTCTGGTTCATGTTTGCTTTCGCTTTGGCCCTAGTGACAAAGGTGTCATGCAGACTCCAAGCTGTACTTCACTTAGTATTTACACAGGAAAAGTTAATCGAGCAAATGGGAAGTTCTGCAGGGGCGATGCGGAAGGAAGAGTTCTCCTTCGTGAACTAGTATTTTATTAGATAAGGCACATGTAGAGACAGTTTTCAAAAGATCACTTGCAAATCAATTCCAGCTAGCTAGGATAACCTCCCTGTCCCTTTCCAGGAGCCAATTTTGTTTTCCAGTTACTCAGTGTGAATTTGGAGTGGCTCCACTTACACCATAACACCTCTGGCATCCCAGAGTCGGGCAGGCGCTGGGTCTGACCCACGGGTGCCCAACACCTTCCTCGTCTGCACAGGGGAGCGCTCCGTCCTTCACAGGACCATCGGCTGAAGACCCTTCACAGGATCTTCAGAGGCAAAGACTTCGAACGCTCACTCCCTATAAAAATATTGGGAACCGACCTCCCGGGTTTGACAGGTTTGAAAAAATTCACAGCAGGCTGTTGAGGGAGAAGAAAAACCTGCAGCCTTTGCTGCTCGGATCGCTGTAGGACACAGGGGAATTGGATGGCTCAGGCTACAGGAGACCTGACGTGCATGCACAGAATGGAGATGAACGACGAGACGGATGCTAGCTCTCAGGAAAAACAATCCCTCCCAACAGCTTTATCCTCTCTTCAGCCAATTCTTGGAGAAAGGCAAAAATCCCTCTCTCCCTGCTCGTACACGGAAGGAAGGTGCTGCTGGCTACACAGACGCAGACCAGGTCTGCACAGCTAACATCGGTTACGAGGACTGACAAGCTTTCCTTGGTCTACCAGACCCCACTGCATAATGTCTGGATTTCAACTACATTGGTAGAAGGCAGAATTAAAACTACTCATTGTACCAGGATTACTCCCAAACCACGCTGGGGCCCCAGCGCTGAGATCAATAGTCATCTTGCATCCGGCTACTGGCTGGGAGCCCAGAAAAAAGGGTGTCCCAACAGGGCAAGGCGTGTCCCGTAGGGCATTTCTTGGGTCAGCACAAAACCTGGATGCCACATAAGTGGAATTCAGATGGCACAGAGATCTCGTGCTGGCTCCCTGTAACAGGGCGAACATCACCCAGGTAGCCAGGTCCAAAGCCCAACATCAGCCAGCTCTTCAATAGTTTCCAGTGGGCTTTGAATCAGGCTTTTAGCGAGCAATCATTAACCAAATGAGATGAATCTGCACCTTTGAAGCACACAGATCCAGCAAAAACTTTTGGCAGCAGGGAAAGCGAGACTTCTAGCATAACAATAGTCCTAGCCAGGCAAATGAGAACTCTTGTGGACTTCACATCTGAACAACACTCACCCACAGCAAGCACTGCTACCTAGAGGATTCCTCACCAGAGAGCGCAAGCAAATGAGGTTGTAGATTTTACAAATACCTTCGATATCGCTAGTACCAAATAATTTAGGTGTTGTGTTTCCCTTAGAGTGAAAAATTCCAGATTATTCATCCGGGAGAGTAAACAACAGTTGCTACTAACGCTCTGATGGCGTTTGTTACAGACGACTTGGCGGTGTGCTGTGCATGTGATGAAAACTAAGCAGGGAGGCAGGAGAAGGAGCAATCGCGGCAGTTCTCGCCATCGTGGGGAAGTTAAGCCTTTTTCACGTATGGTCATGAGAGGATTCCCTCAAGCAAGGGCAGTGAATGGTTGGTTCCTCAGTCTGCAACAAGGCAAATACTGGTAACTCAACGCAAATAAAAAAAACTTTCTGATAAGGCCGTGCAGAGCTCCGGAGGTGGCAAGGGCTGACAGCACGTATCTTCTGCAGTGATGAGGAGACAAAAGCCAAAAAAGTCCCCAAGATGACTGGGGTGCTTGGGGAGGGAATGCAAATGATCTTTTCAAATAACAATAATAAAAAGATCAAAAAGAAGAGAATCCAGGCAGTTTGCAGCTGTTGCTGCTTAAGGCCATTGGTTTCCCGGGGGATAGTTGGGCACCGTGGGGTACTCTGGCAGGCTGTTCCCAGAAAAATTGCTGTACTGGGCCTCCCTGCTGGGCGGGTTCCTCCATGTGCCGCTGTTCCACTCGTCCTGCGCTTTCTGAAAGCTTCCCCCAGCCCCTCGGTAGATTTTATGTACCTAATGGATGAAAGAGAGAAGAAGAAGAATGTCAGCAACAGGCACCTACACCTCCTCCTCAGAAGTGCTATAGCCGCTTTGGTACTGTATCGTGTTTTGTTTCTCTTTCTGCAAAGAGCTATATTTCCAAGGAACAAAAGCACTAAAAATGTAAAAATACAGCGAACGGAGGTGCAAATAGATAATATCAACCCAAGACAAGAGCCCATTTCAGCCCCGTGTCTGGGGTTCAGGTTGGGGATCCCACAGCAAGGCAGCCAACCCAGGCCAGCTGACACTGCTGCTTCAAAGGGGCTTCTGTCTTCTCTCCTCCTCCGCCATCAGTCTACCGAAGCTTTCCAGACAGTCCTACCTCCAAATCCTTCTTTCTGCAGAGAACCGAGGGCCACTTCCCATCCTACCACCCAGTCCCCACTGCAGGCCATCTCGAGATGCTTCACCTTCACCATCAAGGACCATCTCAACGAGCAATGAAGCTTTCTTCGAGTGATGTAAAGGAACATCGCCACACGAAATGGTGGCAACATCCAGCCCCAGCTGTCGTGTTATCTGCATTTGTCCTCTAGACACTCTGAGAGACATCAACTGACTACGCTATAAAACCTTTAAGAGCAGCGATGGCTTACAGTGGCTGCCGAGCTGCCTGTTCACGTTATTGCGATATGAAGTGCGGATACTCCAAGTCAGAGAGACATCTGAAGCACCTACCCTTAAAATGCAGATGAGCATCGCGACCGCTGACATTGTAAACATAATGGCAGGAAACAGCATGAACACAGCAGCTGCAACATTGGTGCTAAAGAAAGTAATGGCTGCCAACCATCCGCTGGAAGAAATAGAAAGAAAGAAACAATATCATTATAGCTTTCTTTTTAAAGTGTCCTTATTATCAGAAAAACTGTTTACCCGTACCCAGAAATGACAAGGCAGCTTTAAAGCTCTTGAAAATGAAAAGAACAATGAAGAAAATGGACAGAATTAAATGCAGTTCAGGCAGGTATTTCCCCAAGATCTCAAATCTCGCTTGCCAGCATCCCTCGCTAATCCAGCCTCAGTCCCTTAGGGGACAGCCAGCTGCACAGACTGTGCAAAGAGGAGATTTATTCCCAAGGTGCTTTTGGTTGTGCAGAGGTCGTGCGTCTGGAGAGCGGACCTGGGAACAGGGAACATGAGGGTCCTATGATTTGTACCTCTATCCCTTTGATGGCAATAACCAGGTAGGGCAACCAGAGAGCATCAGGAGTTAACAAAACAAAATGCTATACGGAGTGCTAGGACTTTCTATTATTTGTAGTTTCAGAAGGAATTGCTCTCAAGTCTCTAGAGACAGAAAGTTAAAATGCCAAACAATTATAACATAACCAGGGACAGACACTAAAATGCTCCCATTTATTTTAGGAGAACTCTCACAATACTTGCTCTATAGGCCAACAGTGAGTCATCATGCACTGTTCACCATGTGCTGCGAATAATTTGAGGGCAACGCTAAGAGAGGATCAGATGAATCCTGAAACTGGCTGGTTAAATTGTAAAAAGAAATGGACGTTGTAGGAAGGTGCTAAAAAGAACAAGCAGGTGAAAATATCTGACTTCTGCCAACCCGGGAACTCTTGCAATAACCAGCAACGGAAACAGAATTGTGTACTCCAAATTATGCCACAGAGGAAAACAGAAAGCTTCTTCCACTCCACCCTGTACAAACTCCCACCAGTTTCTCAGAAGATCACGGAAACAGCCCATAGCCTGAAACTCTCAGGCATGGGAGCCGAGTGCTCAGCTGTAAGACTGTAGGAGCATCCTGCTTACCAAGCTCCCCATCCGGAGAAACCGATCGCCTGCAGGATCGTGAGAATAAACTGTGCGCCAAAGATGAAGAAAAAGGCCATAAAATTAAACGAGCTGTCCGACCTGCGAAGGAAGAGAGGGAGTTAGGGGGAGACTGGCACCTTGCATTGCTTCACACTGATGTTTGACCTCATCATGTACAAACCCTCAAACGTGGTACCTCAGAAAAGGTCCCTCCACAGCTACGTGCTTTGAAGGCTACTCCTCTTTCCCTGGCAGTGAAAGCACGCAGATCCATGAATCATCAGCACCTAATCTCCTGCCTCCTGCAATTGCTCTACCAAAGTAATTGCATATATGATGACACATGAGGAGAGGCAGTCTCCTGCGGAACACAAAGTGCCTGAATCATTTCTCTGACCAAACATCTGAAGTCAGCACAGCCTGACACCTGCGCAGCTCAGCCACGGGCAAGTAGGCACAAGGGGGCCCGAACACTGGCAGGCAGAGTTTGCCCACACGCTAAAAGTGATCACTGAGCAGGAGAATCCCAGCTGGGAATGTCTCAGCGGCTGCTCGTCACCACGCTTACACGCCCACGGTTAATAATCCAGCACTGGGACGTAACAGGGGGAAAAACAGCCACAAGAGAAGCGAGCGGTACCCTGTCTGGGGAAATGCTTCCACATCTTTGCGGGCTCCACATCTTCAGGATGTACAGGTTGAGAGGGCCCTGAATACGTGAGGTCCTTTAATTTGTGCAGGTATAACAGGCAGCATGAATATGACCCCACACAGGAGGGCTGACCAGATACGTGCGTGGTCTCTCCGTCATGGGCGCACTGGGGCACAGCACTGTCCTGCCCAAATGTTGGCTCTGCCACAGAACTGCAGCAGAACATCTTCAGCCCATTAAACCAGCTACGTCGATGAGCCAGCG
Organism: Phoenicopterus ruber ruber; assembly: GCA_009819775.1. Lineage (NCBI taxonomy): Eukaryota > Metazoa > Chordata > Aves > Phoenicopteriformes > Phoenicopteridae > Phoenicopterus > Phoenicopterus ruber. Next base: position 1,510,831 of record CM020240.1, on the reverse strand, counting down.
CTGTAAGCCCAGGCACATCTAAAACTCCCCAAACTACAATTTTTAATGACACAAACGATTACTATTCTCTCAGGAACTCAAAGGGCCCATGATTTACAGAACAGATTTACAAAAACCACTTCAGTTGCTTATGAGGCAGCTTGGTGCAAGGGGGAGTTTACAAAAGAGCTCCAGTCATTCCCAGCTCCTGCTCAAACCCTGAAAGTATTTTCATGTTTATTATTTTAATGTTTATTAGTATCATAAGTCTAGCCCCTAACACCTAAAGAGGAGATGAGGGACCCCAGGCTCTGGAGAGGTCAGTGCTGTGGATCCTGCTAGTCTGGGACAAGTGGAAAAGCCTCCAGCCAGACCCTGCTGCTCTGAGCCGTGTGGGCTGGTACGGCGACCTTCCATTTGCAAACGATGGCCGCAGAGATGCTGTGAAAGAAATTTGCCATCCCTGAGTATCCTCGTGATCCCACCTTTCACATATCACCTCAGAGTACAGCAATGTGAAAGAAATACTTTAAACATGGACTCTTCACACTAGTGCCTATCACCATCCAATTAACAAGGATTAGGCCCGAAGCTGAGCCTTCAAACCAGCTCTTGCAACTACAACCTGAAAGGGCTGGAGGAGTCTTCATTTGAAAGGATCTGTGGGAATTAGTGAGGATACACAGAAAAGGTGATTTCTGATCCAGCTTTCTGGTGCAGATTTGCAACAGCTTTGCCCTAGCGCCAAAGCTCTGCAGCTAATTTAATTTTGGATGCAGACGTATGACGAAGGTTTTACGAAAGCATCCTCGCAGTACATGATGCCAATATTGAAGGGTTGCCTCTTCCCAAAACAAGCGTAGCAAGCGGGTCTGACCTCGCTCTCTCGAATCACGACTAGCTGTGATCCCACCAGAAACAATGCTGCCCCTCTGCCGTGTTTTTCAAGCCTCTTCTACAACTGATGTCAAAGTCAATGGTCTCTGGGCTTGCCAGTCTGTCCCTAGGGCTGCTTCTTTTTTTAACTGTAGAAGTCTTTACACAGAGTAACCTCAGGGACCTTTCAGTATTCAGTTGCATAAACACATACAAACAACATTAAAGAAATAATTAGAAACGGTCCTTGTGAAGCCCAGAGGAGGTCAACGGGGAGGAGTAATTTTTCCCAGACTTCAGAATGGAAGCTGCTCTTTGAACAGAGCTCTAGCCGGCGTTTGGAGGCCCGCGGGCTTCTGCACTAGGAATGGGGACGAAACCCCAGCTCCAGAGGGCAAGAGTTCAGAGCTGGTATTTTCACGTCTTTTAAAACTTTCAGATGAAGCCAACCCAGTGGCCTTCCGTTGCCATCAGAAATAATCCTCCCCTGTACTCCACGATGTAGTCACTGATGTTTCAAGCACCACCAGTGCGTTACTGCCCAGTGGCGTTAGTATACAAAGCATAAATTCGGAAGAGCATTTAAACAACTAATGTAGCATGCGCTAAATAGATAGGACCCCACCCGCCAACTCCCATTTCCATCAGCTGCTGTTGCCGTTCTCTAAACCAACTCATCGCAGAATCTGGTGAATCATCAAAATCCAGAGTATTCTGGTAACAGGGAACCAGAAAGAGCTTCACCTTCGGAGCCCAAATCCCCAACCGGTGCGTGGGGTCTGCTGGCGACCCGCAGTGTGACGCTGCACAGGTCCCTCCCCTCCTCTGCGCCTCCCCTCCCTGCGTCAGGCTGGAAAATGCTCGGGACCTTCACAGCTCCGACAAGCATTATGCATTAATGTCTGAATAATGCCTCGTGATCCACAGCAAGCATGAGCAAATGCAAATGATTATTAATTAAAGTGAAAATGTAGGATGGCTTTAAATATTTGTGGCATTTCAGAAGGACTCGCCCCAGGGAACTGCTTTTATCTAAAAAGCAAAGCAGCCAAGCTCTCAAGTATCTAGAGACAAGAAACAGCAGAGTTCTCAAAAACTAACAACTTAATAGTCTTCCATCAAAATAAACCTCAATGAAGCCTTACCAAATTAGTATCTATCTTAATGCTATACTGATATGAGGGTGCTGCTAAGCTTGAGATATTTAAGTAAAATATGAATGTCATCCTCATAGAAGTGGCAAACGACTCGCTTCTGCTCACCTCCAATCCTAGGCAGGTGACCCTCAGTCCTACATCTAGTATTTAAAAGTAGCCACATTCTTCTTCATTTCAAAAGCAAACAAGACATTCAGACATCAAGTCCTTAATATTTATCCCAGACAGAGAGATCTCCATAGGGGCACTCCCCAGTAACAACACATCTCTCTCCCCGAGGAAACAGAAACAAAACCGCCTCACGGGCTTCTACATACCGAAAGGCTTTGTACGCAGGTCGGAACCAGCAGACGTAGCCGCAGGGACTGAAGAGGATAAGCCAGAGGATGGCCAAACCAAAATTGACGCCATAGCCTCCTCCGATCCACCACGCCAGGCACGCAATTATATTCACTACCAGCGTGATGCAGTAAACTGTAAAGAGGGCAGAGGAAAGCACATGAGGTTGTGCAGTTTCATGTCTTCACGTGAAAAGGAAACAAACGCTCGGTATTATAATAGGAAGGGTCCAGGCTGCAGTGGGAAACTCAAGCCCAATAACGGAGCCGCTCCAAGCGAGTCGCAGGTTTCTGCACGGCCCCAGGAGCCGGCAGCACAGACACATCCGTCTCCAGAGGGAGTGCTGCGGCAGAGGGGTGAGGAACCTCTTTTGGGACCTGCCAAAGGATGGAGAGCTGGGTAGCGACCGGTGCGACCAACACAAGACTCAGGCCAGTATTATTATGAATTACGAGCGAGGTTCAATTCCCATTTGTAGCAAAACCCCTTTATGAGAGGAGAGTGGTGTAAAACACTGTAAAACACTGCGTGCACCAGCCTCAATACAACTTTAGTCTCCGCGCTTGCTGAGGCTGCCTCAGGAGCTATCACAGAGCCAGCACAGTGCCTTGTGTGTTCGCTCTCTGCTCCCCAGGCCTCTGAGGAAGCCTGGAAGTTAGCTTCAGGGCTTGTAAGTGCTGCCTTGAGCGAGGGGATAAGCAAACTCCAATCAGGCTGAGAACACAGGACCGTAGGGGTGGCTTAAAGGCCCTTTCACATCCCTGTTCCTGCCACTCGGATAAAAAGGAACAGTTGACAACGGCCCCCAGAGCGCACCAGTGCTGCACTAAGTAGACGTGCATGAAGTGACGCGGCTCCCCCCGTTCCCTGAAGCTCAACGTCACCGCAAAGCAGGGCTGCACACTTCCTAGCTTTCGCAGGCTGAGCTCAGCCCCCATGCCAGGGGCTCCCCGCTTTCCTCCACGTGCTCCCCTCAATACTCCAGAGGCTCCCTGCAGCTGTCCCTGCATCCCCCCAGGCTCTGCCAGCGTCAAAGAGGCTTAGCCCAATTACAAGCTCGTATTTTGGAAAACAGGTGGTAACTCTTAAAAAAACTTTGCGGTAACCTGTATCCATTAGCACAGAGAAAGAGAAATGAGAAGGCGGAGGCTCCAAACACAAAAGACCTTTCAGTACAGCCTGGTGATGAGCTCACAGTAACACTTTGGACCCTGGTCTCATTTATTCGGTCAAAATTAAATCCCTGACTTTCTCTCTGCAAGTGAACATGCCCTGCCCATTCCTTGCTTGGTCCTCTGACGCCCGACGCCAGTCTGGCCTCTCCTCCCAAAGACTCTTCTCTTTCCTCTCTTGGCGCAGACCCACCTGTCTTCACGCAGCCCGGGGCCACTAAGCAGCTACAAATTTGTGTGGTTGTAGAATAATATTGACAACACAGTCGAGAGAATCTAGCGTGGAAAGCATCCGAACCCAGCTGCTTCTTCTGACATACAAATTACATGAGAGTTAAAATAAAACATTGTTGTACTACAAAGAAAATCTCTTCTGAGTAGCTAACAACAAAGCTTTATACGCAGTGGTTTGGATGTATCTTAATACTGTTGGGAAGAAAGAATTTTAATTATTTAAATTTAATTTATCCAGGCTGTACTCCTCTAAATTTTTATTTTCAGAAGTAATTTATTCTCCAAAAGTTACTTTAAAAAACCCCACCAAGCCAAGAGCACCTATAAAGTTTTAAGGAACTTCTGGTTCTCCCTGCGCGTCAGGTAGGAGTTTGTTCTCCAGTAGTGGGAGCTCTGGTACAGGTTTCCCCAAATCACCATCCACCTTAATAAAATGTTCACATCCAATTAAAGTAATGAGCATTCAACCTTCTAGCGACGACTTTTGTGTTTCTATTTTTAACACCGGCCTTTTCTTGTTTACTGCCCTCCTTCTATCTGTGTGTCTCCCTCCACCTCACCCCAAAAAGTCGGGGAGACCGCAAAAGAAAGTGTGCGGATGGACATTTGAAACTCCTGGTGAAAAAGCCAGGTCTCCTCAGCCACACAGAGCGTCGCTGCCCAAGCGGCTGGCGCCTTTCCAGCCTGCCATTAACCGGAATGAGGGGCGCTTTGTTGAGGAAGAGTCGCAGACAAAGGCAGCTTTGCAGCATGCAACATTTAACCAGTTAGTCTGAAGGGACAAGCAGTTTCTTCAGGCAAGAAAATTACAGAGCTCATTTCAGCATCTCTAAATAACGAAAGAACAATGGAGTGATAGATTATGCTATTATTTATGCACACAAATCTCTCTCATACACACATCCTATGCATCTGGAATAAAAGCCATGCCACCAAATGCATATCTGGCAGAAAACAAGCTTTCCTTCAGTGAGAAGGGTAAATAGGATGACAAGCATTTGGGGAAAAAAAGATAAGCGAGGTAAAAAGATTTTTAATCTTCCAAAGCATTCCCTGTGGTTCTCTAGGCCTGCCACACCATTTTTCATCCGATTTCATTCCTTGGAGAAGAATGGTCAATTTTCATTACTGGCTTTTGAATGGCTAAGCCAGACAACAACAAGCCCAGAGCCAGGAGGTCTGTTCATACAGAGTATCAGCAAACCACCAGCTGTGACCGAGAGGCTCAGCGCCCTTCTCCAGCAGGACGGGGAACGTTTGCGGGCCACGGATAGCGAAGGAAGAGGCCGCGTACAGCTAGAAGGCACTGCTTCGATTGGGAAGGGAAATCTGCGGATGGTACAAACAAGGGGGCATTTCAGCCTTCCTATAGCAAGGTGGGGAGACAGGCAGCAAGCAAACGAGCCACATGTATTTTCTTGCCTAAAATTCTCCTATTCATCTTATTTTAGGTGAATTGGGAATTACTTTAAGAGGGCTATTTTGGGGAGTAAAACATCACTTGACATTAATAAAGGTATCAAATGTGCTCTGCTTTTTTCCTCCTCAAATTTACTAATAGACTTTTCTAGCGCTGATACTCTCTCCTTTCTTCAACAGCAGCTCTGCGGCAAAGATTCAAGGCACGGCAGCTTAAAATTTGGGCATAAAGTTATATTACAGTATGCTAAGAGGAATCATTGTTTCTCATCAACTAATTGCAGTCAAAACTTTAAAGCACATAAGTCATTGAAATCTATGGTTTTTTACTCCACATACACGTTTTCTCAGCACAGGTTTCTTATTCAACTTACAGATCCATACGTGGTAGATTCTCTTCACCAGAGACTGATAATCGATGGGAATTTCATCAGCAAAATTCTGGTAGAAACATGGTTTCAGAGGGATGAACTTGGGGAGCGGTGGGAAATTATTCACCTTTTCTACAACACAGAACACAAACACAAGCTGAAGGCAGAAACGTTCTTGTATGGCTGAGCAAGTGCGTATCCTCCACATCCTCCCAATACACGCAACCCCCCACGCAAAAATCGAAAGAGAAAACCATCGCCAGCTCTGGCCATTCATGTTCCTCACTGCAGCGTGTTCCGCTTTCCCCTGGACACCAAACATCTTGTTCTCCTTCCTCAGCAGTGGACACGACATTTAAACTGGCACATGAAAGGCTTAGAGCGAGGAACAGAAACGAGCTAATAAGCAACACATGGATTTGGTACCTTTACACATCAGTGTAAAGTTATGCAAAAGGCGCTTCAAGACAAAAAACCTTAAAATAAGCTCCAGGATGAGGTTCCTCAGGAAGGGGGGAGAGGCCAGCAACATCTGGGGGAAACAGGCTGCAGAGAGGTTTTTAGTTACAACCTCTTAGAAAACCAAAGCAGGAGGAAAGGCTGGCAATGGTCCAGACAAGCAGATTTACCTCCGGACACAAGCTCTGAGTAGGTGAGCTCGCTGCACGGCTCAGGCCTTAGGACCTGTAGCAGCTACGTCCCTGTGAGGAGGGGTGCCTCTGGAAAGCACCTCTCAAACTCAGATATCATCCGGTTCAGGGAAGGCAAGTCAGACGTCAGGGATGATTTTGTCGTGACAAGACTCATGAATGTACCTTTTTCTTTAAAAGTCAAGTTTTTCCTGTAAGGTTAAGTCCCAGGAAAAAAAAAAGAAAAAATGAAAAAAAGCTTTGCATTCAGATACAATAAATCAAACGCTGACAAAAGCGATACGGTGAAGAAAAGCTTACCTTGGGAAGAAATTCTGTTTTAAAATCAAGTAATTAATGCCTCTGCATTTAAGCTGCTGTCAGCTTCTAGACAGAGGCACAGATTCGGCTGTGTGTATGTGTGTGCCTGGATGTGCGTTTCTACATGTTTGGGAATGTTTGCTCTTGCCTTCCAGTGCTGATTAAAGTTTGATTCCAGGGCATTGTGACTAATTGTCTCTAGTCTACTTCAGCCCCAGTAAACAGAATTAAAAACAACCAGAGGAAGAGATGAAGAATGTCCTGGGAAAACCTCCAAATGGCACAGAAGACGAGAGGAAATGTCTGAACAAGAACTGTCAGCACAAGAGTTCCCCTTCTCTTGCCATTATCTCTGTGTGAGAAGACATTTCGCAGGAGCAGCTTCTTAACATCATGTGAAGGCTGGCAGGGAAGAGCCTAAAGCTGTAAGCCACGCTTTAGGAAAGAAAAGGCTTTACTTCATGCAAGGGAAAGGCGTATTTTCACGCAGAAAACATGGCGAGGATAACGCCCACTGTGAGTACATCAGAATTAAATATGGAATAATGTCTGAAGTCACCAGCCCAACTTGACTTTTCAGTAGACTTTTCCTTATAAGAACAAACATTAAGTCTTCTGCCCCTCCTCTCCCACCTCCTCTAAATGCCTTTTACATTAATTCAGATGCCCTCTAAAGCTGGTATTAGTTACTGGTTAACACCTTCTGCTGATCCTGTCAGACGTCGTGCTGATGTCCCACGGCTGCTTTCAAAGTCCAGAGGAATTCGGACTTCTTAGCACTAATTTTCTGTTTGCTGTAAACACCTAATGGGCTTTCTCCTGGACAGTCTGTCTCAGCAGCCTACAAAAGGACGTAACAATGCTGGATCAAAGGAAAGAAAGGAGGCACAGCTTTTAAAGCTAAAGAGACAGCTCTCTAGGGAAATTCCTAAGACCAAGATTAATCGACCACAGTAAAAGCAGATTCTCTAACAATCTTCTTTTTTTTTTTTGAGGGATGAGGAAAATAGCGTTCTGTCTCTCTTCAACAGCTGAAGCTGCAGCTAGTTACTTTGGTTCTGCTGTCTTCCATTTCCTCTCTCCTACAGTACGGATCTGTCACAGGCAGCAGCGCCAGCCGCTAGTGCAGAAGTCCCCAAATGGTGGGGCCAAAACCAAGTGGCCTGCTGGGCACCAGCCGCTGCGGTTTGTCATTTTTCAAGCTCACCAAATGCTCCAAGTACTTCCACAATTGTTTGCTAGGTACACAAAGACCGGGATTACACCTCTTCTCTGTTGCTGCCCAGCTGCAAGGAGCCAGATGACCACTTTTTCCCACCCAGAGACCCTCTAGTTTTCAACTGTTCTGGGTTACTTCCAAGACTAGACAAAAGAAATGAAATGAAAATATCCCCTTTCATGTCTGACTGCCCAGCTTGGAGTGCTACAGCGCTCCATCAAGGCTAGGATCAACACATTACCTCAGCAAGCACAACCCATGCTTTCAAAAACCAAACTGTATTACCAATGAACAGCAGCTGTATGCAAGCCCTGGACTTTCTCTTATCTAAAAAAAGTTGGGAGGAATTTTATTACTAATTTCACTACAAGTAAAATTAAGATGTATTAGTGTCAATAGTACAGCTCGGAACGCTGTGGAAAGTTGTTTAGCCTCTGTAAGGAAGGAATTATTCTCATGTACTTTTTTGTGAATAAATTCCATCCTCATAAAACTTTCAAACAAGTCACACCTGAGCCTTTATAGCCAGAACAGTAACCTCAGCTGACAAATATACAGTGGATACAGTGCACAAATGAACGTGACCAAGGCAAGAAAAGAGAAGTAGCTGAAGAGCTTTAGGGATCACTAAGATCTCAGGAAGAGATCTCAGCGTATCGCATACCTGATGCATTACAGCCATCACAGCATACGGAAAAACATCCTCTGAAACCATTCTTTTCCCTACATCGCCATATTTTGAGGTGCTCTTACCTGCCATTTCTATTAGGAGAGTTCCCTGGTGAACTTTCAGACAGACAGCAACAGATCTATCGGAGAAAGAAAACCAGGTCAGCCCAGGTCACTACCCAGCACCCAAAGAATCTCCTGGAATCGGGAGTATCTCCGGTACAGTGTTTGACAGACTGCACGCCCGGGGTTCCCGCTACAAACCACGCGTCTCCAATTCCCCAAGGCAGGCACGCTGGAACCTTACAGAAAGAACCACAATTTCTCCTTGTACATATAAAGCTCCACCTGGTAGCATCTCATCCAGCACAACCCCACTGTCAACCACTTTTAAGGCTTGTATTATTCAGCAGCAAACAAATGTGCTCTTAGCGGTACCTGGCAAAGGCTGAGGACGCACAGAGAGCCACTGCCAGAACATGTGTACCTTCCAGCTGCAGCCAGACAACACGCCGAGACAGACAGCTCTGGTTGGGACCCAGCAAAGCGCATACATTGGAAGAGAAATTTGTACGAGCTCACCAGACTTAACGCCTCATTTAGGTGTTGAGATGATTTGTTGGCTCCTGGCTCTCTGCGGACCTTCCCAACTGCTGAAACAAACAGATAATCACTGTTAGCTGGGAAGTAAACTGCCGGTAAAACAAAATCAGCTGGTACACAAACCCCAACACCCTCATTATTTTAATAATTCTGCACAAGCCTTCTTAAAATGCAGACTCATTCTTCCTGTTACCGTCATTGAACATGACCATAATTCTGGAAGGATCAAATCCTGCGAAGTTTACTCGGCGTCAGCCGTGTTGCTGATTTTGGCAGAGCTGATTGCACAGATGAAAGCCACAGAGAGGTCTGTGCTGAGCTCTGATTCTACCCCTTCTTCGTTAAGGATAAAAACACCATGTGCCCCTACCTGCAAATCCCAGAATGGAAACACAGAGTACCACAAAACAACCCCCTCAACCAGCACTGCAGGGTCTGACAAGAGTTATCAAGAACGAAGGAAGTCTAGACTAAAAACTGCCCCTACAAAAACACAACAGCCACCACACGCTGCTGCCGGCACCAACGGGAACCGCAGCACCGAGGTCAGAATAGCTGTGTTGTACCCAAAGCCCTCGGGATTTACAGCAGCTTGTTTCCCTTTTCGGCACCTCTGTGCCGTCCTCCTGCGAGCCCCGCGTACGGTCTGGAGGTTGCAGAGTTTACACTGGCGCAATTATTTTGTTGGGGTTGCATTTACTTTCCTTTTTAATTGAGCTACTCTAGCACAGTCCTTGGCGGAGACAACAGCACTCTGATGAGAAGTCAGACCTGTACAGGCAGCTTATTCCTCCTGCACACAGAGATGCAGTTATAGACAAGCTTAACTACGTCTACATTGAGGGGAACATATTATTTTGCTTGTACCAGTCTAAAGAAAGCAACAGAACGTGGACAGGAAAGCTGCGTCAGTCGTGAGCTGCTCAGGGCTGGGACGCCACGGCTAAAGGCTTGCACAAGGGGCCCCGCTGCCGCTGAAGCCTCTGGGCTTTCCCACGATACAGACATTACCCAGCGTCTGACAGGTGTTTTATAACTTATAATTTAGAAATGGAAGCATTTTGCTTTGCCTTTTTTAAACGTGTGAATAGAAAAAGTATGAAGACAGTTAAGAATACAATTAAAACTTCACCCCACCCATTTGCAGCTACTCCCAGCTCGGATCCGTGAATTCTGGGGGAAGAACAAATGACACATGAACTCCACTTACGCTAACACACCAAGAAAAAAGAATCTTTCACTGAAAGATGAGCAAATGAGTAAGGTCCTTCTCCAGAAGAGGATTATTTAGTTCATGTACTTCAGTGCCAGTGTCTTACAGCTGCAGAGTGGTGGGAGGCATCAGTCTGTCCACTGGAAAAGGGTCCAGAAGGAAAGACCAAGGGACACATTCTCGGCTTGAGGGGGGCATCGTGGCCAAACAGTAGCTCTCCTGTGCCCTCCCTTCTCAAGGAGACAGCTGTGGTGCTGTTGAGTGGCTTTAACTCAAATAAATAAATTAAAAAAACAGAGAAAGCAGATTCCAGTGATCCACTCCCTTCTCATCTTACCCGGTTGTTCTCATTTACCTGCTCATTTCCTAACAAACCTCAGCCGCGGTTTAATGCTTTGAAGACAGAGTACATTATCACGTAAAGAAGCTACGGCAGAAACTACTGAATATTCCTCTCTTCAGCAATCTTTGCCCTTATGAGTAATCTCACAGAACAACAACTGTAATTTCCCTACAGAAAGATGTGTTTTGGAACCGCAAAGCAGCATTAAGAATATCTCTTTCTGCCAGGACAACCGCATACGACCAAGTTTTACACTGAACAATCAGTTCCTGAAACGCGTTGACCTTCCACTCGTTCAGCTGCACCGAGACTCCAGCCTGGCTCCCGGTGAAAGGAAAGGGAGCTCTCCCCCACAGACACCTACAGCAGCAAGCTCAAACCTTTCACGGGCACGAACTCAGATTCCACATCCAGCCCAACGATATTTTTCTTCAGTGCTCCAAGATACACTTGCACAGGAGCCGCCATTTTCATACTTCCCCAGCTCACCACTTAATTTGGGCAGGATCTCTGCAAACTCTTAATTGCAGGGTCTCGGGATAACAGGGAAAAATCTTGTGACTAATAAGTGATGACGTTACTCAGCTCGGACGGCCAGTGGCTAAAACTCCTTCAAGGGGAAAATTCCACTGTGCAGCCTAAACATCCTCAAGTCAAGCTCCAGCTGCAAGATCCTGGCATAAGGACATAGATTCGCAGCAAATATAGATAAACAGGTACATAAACACGTATCATCCAACCACACGTGAATTTAGAATCATAGAATCATTTAGGTTGGAAGAGACCTGTAAGATCATCAAGTCCAACCGTTAACCCAGCACTGCCAAGCCCACCACTAAACCCTGTCCCTAAGTGCTACATCTACACATCGATGTGCAAGGTAACAGCACATATAAATAAGCTCTCTATTCACCGGAACATTTTCAGTTTAATTGGGAATAGACAAAACCCAACATCCTGCACTCCACTGCAGAGATTTCTTCATATATAATCCACTGTTTGTGAAGGGAGGAAAAAAACACACACGCTAAGGAAACCACAGTGTGAAGCGAACTTCCTTTTTCCACGGTGTTCATCCGCGGTCAATGAATAACTCCAAAGTTTACAGTCCAACGCACATGACTCACGAGAGCCCACTGGAGACAGTCGGAGCGTTTCTCTACCAGTGTTCCAAAGACAAAAATGCCCTGTGTCATTTTAAGCATTTTCCTTTTAAACCAAGACACGTAAGCAAGCAGCACTGTTCTTCTAGGCGGACAACAACATGATTACTTTGACTGTGACTTTAGCGTGAAACACATTTCACCGTCTCAGATTAGGGAAAATTTTGTGAGGAAATACCTGTGGCAATGTGCTTGAGGCACGTTATACGACTGCGTGTATGTTACTATTTAGTGCCCTCGCTTATTCTGCCTATACTACAGCAAATAGTTTTAAAAGTTTCAGTTATTTCTCACTATTTCTTTCTCCAAAAAGAGAGAAGGGCAGTAAGGGAAATAAAGGACAGGTCAAACGAGGAGTGCTGGCAGGGAGGCGGGAGAGCTGAACTCATTCCTGCTTTGCCATAAACCCACCTGGTGACCTGGTGACCTGATCCCCTGAGACCAGATTCACGGGACACCAGCTCCTCTCGTGCCATCTGCGGCTGTCCCAGCCAAGCCCAGAAGAGCCCGACATCCTAAGCTTTCCATCCAGCAAAATTCACCAGCTTCTGAAGTCTTGCTTTAGGATATTTTCTGTACTGCTTTTATATTTTCATTCCAGTATGATGACTGTAGCGAGGCTGAGAGCTTCTACGCAGATCTGTACTCAAGGGTTTAATCTAGAGTACTTTGCCGAAAGCAAATCGAGGGGCAGGATCCGTACACAACAGCAATGGCAGAACAACTCGCCGACACTCCCTCCTAAGACAATGATTTCACGCTTAGAGCACAAGCGGAATGAGAAGACCTGGGCACCACACACCTCTCCTGAAAGCGGTTCAAGCTTACCCCTCTGGCGAGGGCTATCGCCAGAGACCAGGCTTTCGGAAGTCACTTCTCGCTGCAAGCCAGCAGACCCCAGACATTTCAGAAGAGCAAATGGCCTAAAAGCAAGGGCACCCTGCAGGGATCCGGGAGACGTGGATCTGAAACCACCAGGCTCGGCAGGGAATCAACGCAGCCTCCAGCGCTCCCGAGGCAAGCGAATGCCTTGCTCGTATGCCTCTCCAGTTGCATTTAAAAAGAAAGTGGTGACTCTGCACTGGTTTTAAGAGAAAAGGCTGGGTTTGAGTCTCATTCAGATGCCCAGCTCCTATCAGGATCTTCCCAGAGAGCCCAAGGCAGCAGAGGGAACTCTGCAAGGCACCAGAACGCTTGGCTCAGCTGTATGAGCCCAGAATTGTACAGCTGATACAGTTGTTAGGATGGTGTTTCCTCTCCCCGCCGCGCACTGCCAACCCTCGTGGAGTGGGATGCCGCCCCTTCCGTGATGCCACCACAATGCTTGCAGTGCCGTGCTTCAAATTAGACGAGGCAACAGAACCAGCCAAAAAAGTAATTCCAAAAGCCGCCCAGCACGACCAGTGAGAATGGGGAAACTCTTTATGTCAGCACCGCCGCCGAGAAAATGCACAGGGAACAATGAAGTTAGGAAGGGTTAGCCCCCTCCCACGTCAGTCCGACAGACAGCTCCAAGTTACCGGAGCCTCTGGGGACGCCTGGCTGTACAGGGCATTTTGCTGCCCCCTCTCCCCCTTGTCTCCCATCCTGGAGCTGGCGAGAAAGCACAATCGGAAGCGATTCCCCTCAGGTCTCTCCCAGCCTGTTTACACAGCTGTATCTACTGCCCCAGCAGATGGGCTGAAGCCTTAATTTAGGTACTACAGAACCTGCAGCAGACAAATAGTGACTTTGGTATGACCACTTCCAAAAAAAGCTCAGCTGCTCGGGGGCAGAACCACAGAAGGCTCAAGAGGAAGACAGAAAGCCCAGAAACACGCGTGTTCAGGGCACAAGCCTATTTCACCGCTTGTCACCTACTTGGACCGGCCTCATGTAGAAGACCTGGGCTGCAGACAGTAGCAACAACTTTAGTCGGCCCAGAATAACACTAAAAAGATGATAAATTAATTCATCAATTACCTGCTTAATTTCTAAGCTACTGCTCTCTTCATCACAGCATCAGATAAGAGTTTCTTGAGCTAGTTAATGCTCACAAAAAAACTAAGCCAGAGAGAGGGAAATAAAATTACAACGTCCATGTGCCATCTCTATCGAGGGCAGCATGTGAAAGAGCTGTTACCCAACCCACACACATCCCAAAGCTTCACCCTCGCTCCTCACAGTCCCTGGAGAATCACCTACAGGAGCCTCCCCAGCAGGAGCTGCGCGGCCTGCCCTGCGCTCGCCCTGCCCCGGCCTCATCCCCTTGGCCTGCCCTGCGCTCGCCCTGCCCCAGGCGCCCCGGCCTCATCCCCTTGGCCTGCCCTGCGCTCGCCCTGCCCCAGGCGCCCTGGCCTCATCCCCTTGGCCTGCCCTGTGCTCACCCTGCGCCGAGCACCCCGGCCTCATCCCCTTGGCCTCCCCTGCGCTTGCCCTGCCCCGGCCTCATCCCCTTGGCCTGCCCTGCCCTCGCCCTGCCCCGTGCTCGCCCTGCCCCAGCCTCATCCCCTTGGCCTGCCCTGTGCTGCCCCAGGAGCCCCCGAGTGCGGGCCCCGGCAGAGGTGTCCCGGCCGGCTGGCGCCCACGGCCAAGGCAGAAGGCAGCTGTGAGAGACCAATTCCCGAGCACCCGTGGGGGAGAGGCCGGAGAGCGCAGCCGGGGTGCCCGCAGTCCCCGGGGGGACCGGAGCGGCCTCGATACACCTGCCGTCGTGCTCCACGAGGGGCACGGGAGCCCCTCGTCGCTCGCAGCACGCGCTGCCCCCGATAGCTGCTCCCGCCGGAGCTGACCCCAATCGCTCCCGCGCCAGGGCTGCCCCCGATTCCTCCCCACACACGCCCCATCCCCCGGCCTGTCCCCAATCCCTCCCCACGCACCGCCTCCGCCGACACCCCCTCCCCCGCCGCCCCCCCGCTGCCCCCATTACCCCCAGCGCTGTTGTCCCCAGGGCTGTCCCCGTCACGCCCTCCCCGGACAGGCCCCGTTGCACCCCCAGGGCTGAGGGAGCCCTGTCACCACCCCCCCCCCCCCCCGCCCGACCCCCCTGGGCCGGGCCCGCTGCACCGCGACTCCCCGAGGCCGCCCGCGCTCCCTGCCGACCCCCTGCTCCCTGCATTCCTCCCCCGAGGCTGTCCCCTCTGTCTCCCAGCGCAGCCCCGCGCCGCCCCCCGGCCCGGCCGGTCCCCGTCCCCCCGCAGCCGCGGCCCCGGCCCGGCGCTCACCGTACCCACCTCAAGGCGCAGCGCCCGGAGCCCCGCTCCCCCGAGCCCGCCGCGGGGTGCGCTGGGAAACAGAGTCCCTCCAATAGCCGCCACCGCGGCGCTCCCGACCTCGAGGACTACACTTCCCAGCGTGCCCCGCGGCACAGACCCGCCGCGCGTCACGTGAGGGGCCAGCCGGCTACGGGGCGTGGGCTGAGGCGCGGCTGACGCCGCTACGGGGGCCGAGAGGGACAGGATCGCCGGAGGGCGGGAGGGGCGCGCGCCGGGCCCCGGCCCCGGCCCCGGCCCCGGTCCCGGTCCCGGCCGGGCGGGTTTGTCACAGCCCGGTCACCAGACGGGGCGGGGGCCGGGGCCGGGGCGGGGGCGCGCGGGTGGCCCCTGAGGGTGGAGGAGCCTCAGCGGCGGCCCCAGGGCCGAGGAGAGGCCGCCAGGGGCGGGGAGCGCGGCCGGCAAGGCTCAGCCCCGCGCGGGCCCGGGCGCCGTGAGCCCTTCACAGCTGTTACCGACCCGGCGCGGGGCCGTGCTGCCCGCCCGCGCAGGCCGCACCCGCCGGCCTCGGCATCGTTTCCTCTTCCAGGAGGGAACCAGGGCGGGTTCGGGACCGGGCGTCGCGCCGGGCCCCGCCTGGCAGCGCCCTGCAGAGGACGCGCCGGCCACGGAGCCGCTTCGAGGGCAGCCGCGGGCTCCGTGTCCCAGCAGCATTACGGCGTCCCGCTGCCGGCCCTGCGCGTCGCAGGGCTTTGGTTCCAGGGTTAGTTACAACGGTTGGTAGGTGATCGCTGGATTCGGGAGCTGTGTGGTCACTGAGGAGGTTGCTTTTCATAACATCTGTCATTAAATGCTGATTTCACTTCTGAATAAGTCGGGTGAATCAGCAGCAGCGACAACGGAGCTGGTGTCCGGTGCCTCCTTCACAGAATCCGAGAATCCCAGAACGGCAGGGGGCTGGAAGGGCCCTCTGGAGCCCACCCAGCCCAGCCCCTGCCAGAGCAGGGTCACCCAGCGCAGGCTGCACAGGGCCGCGTCCAGGCGGGTTGGAATCTCTCCAGAGAAGGAGACTCCACACCCTCCCTGGGCAGCCTGTGCCAGGGCTCTGGCATCTCACAGCAAAGACGTTTTTCCTCATGCTCAGGCGGAACTTCCCGTGTTCCAGTTTGTGCCCGTTGCCCCTTGTCCTGTCGCTGGGCACCACTGAGAAGAGTCTGGCCCCGTCCTCTTGACACCCGCCCTGGAGATATTGATAAGCGTTGGTGAGGTCCCCTCTCAGCCTCCTCTTCCTCGGGCTGAACAGCCCCAGCTCCCTCAGCCTTTTCCCACAGGAGAGATGCTCCAGGCCCCTCAGCATCTCTGTACCCTCTGCTGGGCTCTCTCCAGTAGCTCCTCGTCTCTCTTGAACTGGGGAGCCCAGAACTGGACCCAGGACTCCAGAGGGGCCTCACCAGGGCAGAGCAGAGGGGGAGGAGAACCTCTGGGGCTGTGGTTTCTGTGAGCACCGCACTCCCAGCTCCACGCTCTGTGGTTCAGATCGTCCCTCTAACCCTCAGCAGAGCGAATGCTCAGGCCTCCACACTCCAAAGTCTCCCTTAAATGCAGGTCTTGGGGTTCATTGCTGGCGTCGGCCCCTGCTCCAGGCAGGCTGCCCGGCTTTGCTGGGGATCGCTCCAGCGCCGCTGGCTGCAGCGTTTGCCAGCTGGGCAAATGTTTTTTGGGAGCGGAGGTTCAGGCCTCCTGCTTCCATCGATCTAGAAGCATCACAACCACGCAGGGAATATTTTAGCTATAAACCAGTAGAGGTCACTCCGCCCCAGTAAATCCAGTGCTACTGGAGCTGTTGGGCCACCAGTAAGAGAGGGAATGCTTACTGGGAGAAGGCGGGATGGGCAGCGGGTGGCAGAGCCCGGGGTCACGCTCGTAGGGGCAGCCCCTGTCCTGCTGGGCCCCGCGTGGGACAGACACGCTGGGCACTCCCGTCCTGCCGCCTCTCCCTGGGAGCGTTCGGGCTTCCCGGGGCCGTTCGGGGGGCTCCCGCGGGCTGCGGGTGTTAACGCTGCTCTCGCCAGCTCCCAGCGTCTCCCCTGGAACCGAAGGGCAATTTTTCACAAACATGTTCTGTCTAAAGAGCAGCTCTTCGCAAGGAAGTTTTTAACTGATTTCCCACTCTTTATCCCCCTCCCCCAAAAATGAAGAAACATTGTTTTTATGGAAAAAGACATCTTTTAAAAAATGAAAACCAAATAGACGTGGCAGCTTGGCGGGGCCGCGGGCTGTGACCCCCACATCGCTGCCGCAGCTCCGGCGGGTCCCTGCGTGCTCCCGCAGTGCCGGCCGCCCCAGCTCCGCGCCCTCCCCCTCCAGACGGGGCGATAACCCTGCCCCACGTCTCCACCAGCCCTGCCGTGTTTCTGGCTGCTCCTGGCTCTCGGTTGCAGCCAGGTTTTATCCTGCGATAGATAAACTCTGCAGGTGGGAACCGCGACGGAGGGCGCGTGCTGCCTCCTGGGAACGGCGAGGCGAGACCCTGGGATTTACTGACCCGCTGGTACAGGGATCCCTTTCCATGATTTTGCTCCGCTCCACAGCTCCCGGACAGTCCAGCTGCTGCTGCCAGGGACACAACTGCTCTGGATTTGCGCAGGGAGCGCGCACCCAGGTGAGATTTTCTGGGGAAGCGGAAGGGGGAGATGAGGATGAGATTTGCACGCTTGATACCCAGTGATACCTTGGAACCATCGCATCCTGACGGAGAGGAGCCCTTGCATCCGAGTCCTTGTATCCAGGGCGTGTGTCTTCCTTCCCTCCCAGTCCCTGGGGACTGTTTGGAAACGAATCCATGTCCCCCCGGCCCTGAAACGTGTCCCCAGTACTGCCAGGCGCGGTCACTGTCCTCAGCTCGGTGGTGGCTCCCAGGCGAAGCCCCATCCCAGCTCCGGGATCCTTCCCGGCGTGTGCCCGGCTGTAGCGACGCAGCGATACCCCGCAGTGCCCCAATCCAGCCTCGCGTCCCCGTCCCGCGCTGGAGCGGGGCTTCGGTCACAGCGCGGTCCTGAGCCAGCTGAGGAAATGAAAGGCGTTCCCTGGCGCTGGGCGCTCTGGGAACCGGAGAGACTGGGAAGTCTCACCCTTCGCTAAAATTTGGAATCACGGGCACTATTTCCAACATTGTGGGGTTTTTTTTTACCTTGTAAAAAGGACTTTATTTTTTCCCCTGTAAATTTTGTGCAATATACATCTATATACCTATAGAATACACCTCAATAAAAAGTTTTTCGTCCATACATTATATTACTTTTTATTTAATGTCATGAAAAATTCAGACAATGCTTTTGTCCTTAAATAAACATTTCTCCCTCCCCTGCCCTCCCTTCCTAGCTGACTGGTCCGAAAGAGGAAATTTTATTTAGTTATTTTCTTTTCTTTAAAAAAATAGAAATTACAATCTTACAAGACAGAACATTCAATGAGAACAGAAGCATGTTCCTAAGTCTAAAAAGTAAAACATTTCCATAAAACCTGTCGGTATCTACAGGTAGGTGTGTGTGGAGGGTGGTAAATGGAAAAAAACGTTTTCCATTTCTTCCTTTCATTCATATAGATAAAAAATAACATAAAACCGACTGAAACTTTATATATTTTTCTCTTTTGCACCAACATTCACAAGAATATATATTATATATATATATTATCCATTTTTATACACAGTGTGAGGGTTCTGGAGGTGGAAACGCACACTCAGCTAAACTGCCAGAGCAAACAAACACACACAAAATTAATCTTCATCTGGAGAAGAGCAAACCCGCGCGGCTGAGTCGCCCCGCTCGAGGGAACCGCTCCCGAGGTCTGCTTGAACCTAAAGCGGCAAAACGTCTCGTGGCCGGTGGGACGGGAACGTCTCCGAGAGGCCGAGGACCGAGCGTCGAAGCGAGTCGGGGGGTCTCGGGGCTCCCGTGCATCATCTCCGCTGGCCACACGCAGCTCCGGCGCAGGGGAGAGCGGAAAGCTCCCTTTTTCGGGCATTTCTACCCGGGTTTTTTCGTTCGCCCTTTCCCTACAAGCTGGACGCCTGGCTCTGCCGAGCCGCCGCTGTGGTGGCCCAGGGGAGCGCGAGGGACCGCGGCACGGCCACCGCCGCCCCGGGCGAGCCGACAGCAGAGGCTGCGGCCCGCGGAGGTGCCGCGGGGGGTCGGCGCGCCCTTGCCATCCCTCTCGATGCGCGCCGCCCGTCCCACGCAAGAAATCATTTAATCGACATTTAATCATTTATCCCCTCCCAAGAAGTCATTTAATCGACAAGTCGGTTCCTTTAAAGAGAAATTAAAAGTGCAGGTTCCCGCAGTTTGGCAGGTTGAGTTACACGGTTTGATACTTCCAGTCTTCCCGAGATTCCCACGGGGGCTTTTATTGCTCAGAATCCAAAATCTCTCCCATGAGACGGGCGCTGTGTCGTAAGCCAGCAAAACGCAACCGGTGGCAAGGGCTCGGTCTTTTCCCGATTTAAGGTGCTTTCTTGGTTTCTTTGCCGGATGAAATGGAAACGGTGACGTTGACCATTGGCGCACGTTGGCTGACGAATACCGAGGACGTAAATAAGGGTGTGTGCTTTTTTTTTTTCCCCCCAAACGTTTCAAAACACCCGTGGCTGTTTCCTCCGAGAAAGGGAGTGCTGCTGTCCTGCAGAAACGGAGGGCGAGAGCCCCCTCCGCAAAGCACATTCATTTTCTCGAGTGCTTTTCCCCGCTGAGAGGAGCCGGGAAGCGGACGGTGCTGTTGGAAATGATGCTTCAAAAAAAAGGCACAACCCTCTAGACGAAAAAGGCAGTACTGACTTCTCACTTCTGTCAAAGCTTTAGGATCCGAGAGGGCAGGAAACAAGCACAGCCCGTGCCCACCCCGGCGAACGCTGCGCTGGAGAACGACGCGTTGGCACTCAACATCGCACGGGGCCGCTGGGAGGGTCTGGCCTTCGCCGGAGACCTGGGCTGTAACGCCATCGGGGAGCGAAACAAGGCTGACGAACTCCGGTACGCTCCGAGAAGCGGATCAGACGGCGGTTAGCGAAACCGGAAAGCGCACGGCTGTCCGCGGCGGACGGCAGCTGCCGGGGAATAGCACAGTCCCAAATTTCTCTCTGCCTTATACCGAAGCAGAAATCCCTGGTGAGTCTTCCCTCGTCAAGGTTGGGCCACGGTCTTCCCTAGGAGGTCTTTTAACCGAAAGCATGAATGTCCCCTCCCATCGCTAAGAAAGCTGCTCCTTTAGTTTAAGGGGTGCGATTATGGAATTGAAGGTCTTCGGCTCACGCTCGGAGATGATCCGAGCTGCCGGAGGACGGGGTCGGACACACGAGAAATCAAGACAAAGCGGGAAGGGGCTTGGGATTTTAGCCCTTTGTCAGCAGAAACCGGGGCTGCCTCGGAGCAGGTTTTTCCCTTGTAGCTTTTGGCATTCCCTGCAGGAGGGGCAGGAATAGGGACGGAAAAACCAGCTGCAGAGCCTGGCCACAGAGTCCCTCAAGCGGCCCCGCCGGCTGTGGGCTATCACAGCATCGCCCCACAAATCCATCCCTTCTTCACCTTTTGAGCCTCCCAAGCTCGGAGCAGCAGGTCCCGACCACACCGTGACTTCCCAGGGAAGGAATAAAGGACCTTTTGCTTTCCCTTGACCCCAACGGGCAGCTTCTCCCCCTAAAAAGCTCCCAGGTCCTGCTAAATAGAGAACAAACCCCCAAATAACAGTTCTAAAGAGCTCCTTGGGGGGAAAAGCCTGGGTCCAACTCAACCCGCGACAGCAGCCGCAGCGGCGCTCCCGGCAGTCCTGGCGCGGGAAGGGGGGACCCGTCAGCAGGACTGGGCAGAGGAAAGGCCACAAAACCTCCTCTGGGTGCTGAGCCGCGGGACAGTTTTAAGGGTCTCGAGAAGAAAACTACACCCGCCAGCCAGCCCCCAAAGAGCCACTGCCTGCGACGAGCGTGGGGACAGGCACCGAGCCCCGGCGCCTGCACCAACGCCTGCGGCTGCCTCGGGCGGAGCAGCCGGGAGCTGGGATTTGGCCACAGTCGCAAGGGCAAAGCCCCTCTTTGAGAAGCGCTCGGGATGCGGAAAGGTGGCACGAGGCAGGCGGACCTGCCGAATTGGCTCCGAAAAGCCGGGCGGTCGGCCAGCTGGATGCGGCGTTGGCCGGGCATTTGGGAAAGTGCCGCGACGGAGGACATGGAGACCCTGCAAAGCTTCTCCCCCGCCGTGCTGGGCATCCTTTCCCTCGAACCAGCCTCCTCCACGGGGAGATCCTGTGCTGAATCCCCCCCTGGCCACAGCCGCGTCTTTCTTGGCCGAGCTCCTGAGGCCACCCCGTGCCCCTTGGGAGAAGGAATAAAGCAAAGGCTCTGCCTTCGCCCTCTCCCTGGCTCCAGCCGGGAGCCCAAAGCTGCCCCCACCAGCCTGGCTCACCCCTATCTGGCCGAGTCGGCATTGCCCCTTCTTTATCCCATGCCTTATGTTTGGGTAAAAAAAATAAAATAAAAATAATAATTAAAAAAAAAATTAAAAATCAGAGATGGAGAGTGCAGCCGGGACGGCGGGAAGGGCCGTGCCGCAGCGCGGTGGCGTGTGCGTGGCGTGCGCTCCCCTGGATCCGTGCACTGCGGGGAGGAGTCGGTCCCTTACCACTGCCAGGAGCATCCCCTTCTCCCGAGCGGAGGTTTCACATTCATTTCACTGGTATGGCAAAGTCCGTTTGCTTTTTCCTTCAAGGTGCTTTACATTCAAGAGCTATTGCAATCCACAGCGAGGAATCGAGGCTGGGGAGATACCCCAGCCCCCCAGGTTCTCTTGAGTTTGATTATTTGATTTAAATAAACTGCCCCAAACCTCTGAAGTTTAGTTCATCTCCAAATTTTGGGGAACTCGAAGGGGGCCGGTGGCTCCCAGCCTTAGCTCTCCCGTGGGTCGCTGTACTGCAGCTCCGAGTTGAAGACCTCCTTATAGAGGGGTGGGAAGTTCATGGCGGTCTCTGGGTGCAGGAGACGGAAAAATTCCAGCTTGTCCAAGTGCAGGTTGCAAATGGTCTTCATCAAGGGCAGCTTGGAAACCATCTGCGGGGAAAGGAGCCGGAGCTGGTGAGCGCTGGGTCCCCGGCCAGCATCCCTCATACCGCCGTTCCCCCTCCCTTGGGGACAAGCCGGGGGGTTGGGGACCACTGGCTTTGCCCGGCACCGGGGGCACCAGCGGACACCCCACCTTCGGGCAGCCTGGAGCAACGCGGCCTGCCTCCAAACCCACATCTTTCCGCAGGGAAACCAGCACCTGGGAGGGCGCGAGGAGCCCCCCAGTGCCCCCCGTCCCCGTCCCAGCTCCGTCCCGCCCAAAGCGTTCCTAAACCAGCTCCTTTTGCCCCAAACACCCACTGCCCGATGCACTGCCAGGTTCAGCAGCACGGGGCTGCCTAAGGCGCGGCCACCTCCGCCTGCACCGCGACGGGGATGCACGGCCCTTGGAAAGAGAAATTCTCCTCCTCCTTCAGCGGGTGCCAGGGCTCGCCCCCAGAAGACGCCCGCGCGTGGCTAACGAGCTCCGGCACAGCCACGTCCACGGGCTCAGACATCTCCCCGTGGCACGCGTGCCGTGCCCCGGCTGGGCTCCCCGCGCCGCACGCAGGCGGCCCCGCTACCTTCGAGAGCTTGTCCTCGGCGGAGTGTTTCTTCTGGATCTCATGCTGCAGGGCCACGTAGATCTTGTCCTGGAGCTTCTGCACCTTCTTGGACTCCGTCAGCCACGGGCGATCT
Source organism: Phoenicopterus ruber ruber (assembly GCA_009819775.1). NCBI lineage: Eukaryota > Metazoa > Chordata > Aves > Phoenicopteriformes > Phoenicopteridae > Phoenicopterus > Phoenicopterus ruber. The sequence goes on along the minus strand of CM020240.1, from coordinate 1,488,144 downwards.
ACGGGAGACGGCGGGTCAGTGCCCCACGGGCTCTCCCCCCTGCACGCTGCAGTGGCCTCTGGCTCTTTTAACCCCTCCCGCTCTCCGGGATGCTTTTGGGGACGGTGGCACGGCCAGGCAGCCCCTCTCCACCCCCCACCCCGCTGCGGGGGACGCGGCTCCTCCTCCCACCAAGGAGTTTTGGCAGATGCATTTTGTGCATTTTCAGATGCATTTTTTTCCCCCAACCTCTTTTACTGGGAATAACTTAAATTATCCAGCGAGGAAGCAGCGCTGAGATTTAGGGGTCAGCTCTCCCCAGCTTTGGCACAAGACCCCCCCTCCCCAGCTGGTCCTGGCTGTGGTGCCCCCCCCCCCCAGCCCCCCCGTACCCGGGGAGAGCAGGACGGCGGCGGTGAAGAGGGCGAGCTCCTCGTCCGACAGCTGCAGGCGGCACAGGGTCCTCCCCAGCTCGAAGACGGCGCCGATGAGGTCGTCGCAGCCTGAGGAGGGGACAGCGGGGAAGAGGGGGACGTCACGGCCCCGCACTGCCCACCGGCACCCCCACGCTCCCACCCGCCGCCCGACCCCAGCGGCACCCGGGGCTCGGAAAGCTTTCGGGTGAAGGGGGGGGTCCCCAGCAGAGGATGCCAGGTCCCGACCATGGCACACATCAACCTGATCCCAATGGGAGCGGGAGCAAACGCAGGTGGGTCTCACCCCCTCCTGTCCCCCGGGATTTAGCCCAGCCGCAGGGACGCTGCGTTTCACCTGGCTGCAAACCCCAGCCCCGTCCAGGCGGCGAAAGGAGAGGAGAGCCCCGAGAGAGGCGCAGCGAAGCGGCTCTTACCGAGCGACTTGAACATCTGCACGCCGCCGAACTTCCCCTCGAAGAGGACGGTGTTGTTCAAGGGGTTGAACGCGCGGATCATGCGGATCAGGAGCACCTCGAGGCAACCTGACGTAGGCAGAGAGAGCGGAGACGAGGGCAGGGCAGGGCAGGGCAGGGCAGGGGGGTTTCCATCATCCCAGGACCAGATGTAAGAAAGAGGGAAGCCCCCAGTGCAAGTTTGAAGTCCAGATTGTTCATTCCCAAGAACAGAATGGTTATTCCAATAAATCCAATTTGGGTTTGGGCGTTTGGGTTGGTTTTTTTTTTTAGGTTTCCAATTGTGACCACAATATTTCACCGAAGGGAAATAGTATCCAGGCATTTGCAGCCAGACACAGAGGTTGATCGAGGTCATGGTGGAGCGCCGAGAGAGGAGAGGGTGAAAATAAAATAAATAAAAAGAAAATGGAAGGAAGAAATGAAAGAATGAGTTAAACTCTAGCGTGCCGGGCACGGCCAGCTCTGGCTTCGGGGTACAGCACCCTGCTGCGATGCTGGCACACATCCCCTGTGCTGGGTGAGGCTCTCAGCTCCCCAGCCCTGAAAGTTTAGAAACTGGGCAGCTTTTCCACCTTTTTTGGCATTTTGGGGCTTTTGCACATTCAGCTCCCTCACCTGGGCACAGCATCACCGGCTCGGGCAGACGGACGGGTGGGGACACGGGTGTGCACTGCCGTTGGCCTCTTCTTCCCAGTCTCTTGCTGGGAGAAGAGGCCAATCCTTTCCTCTTCTCCCTCCCTGCTCCCCTTTGGGTTTGGCACCCCTTTTCCCAGGGGAAAACCCGCTGTGCTTGTTTCCATCCCGGTTTCTGGGTGACATTTGGTTGAGGGCGACCATGGAGAAAAGCCTCTGCCCGAGGCGGCCGCTCCCCGCATCCCTCTCTACACCATGGCCTTTAAACATGACCTTCGACTCCTCGCAGCCCCGAGCACCGATGCTGAGCCCGGGGGCAACCGGGGCAGCGAGGGAGGGGAGATCCCGAACGGAAAGTACCAGCCAAGAGAAAAGATGGGATTTGCCTTCGGCACCGTGGCTGCCGCTCGGGAGAGGTGTTGGGGACGCGAGGGGGACAGCGGGGATGCGAGGGGGACGGCGGGGTCCCCCGCTCTTACCGGCTTTCAGGAGGATGATTTGGTCGTTCTGGCAGAGCTCCATGAAGCCGTCGATGCGCTTGGCGAACTCCACCACGTACTGGATGGCGTTGGAGATCTGCAGCGAGCACTGCTGCCACATGGCCTCGCAGCTCTGCCGGCACAGCAGGGACATCCCTTAGGGCTCGCTGCCACCACGTCACCCCGGCGCCGCTGTCCCCCCCGTCCCCACTGCACGGGGCAGGGAAGGGACCCAGGTGCCGTGCCACCCATGGGGGGGGTGCCACTAGGACACCTGGGACGTGACCTGCCACCCCCACCCTCCCCAATTGGGCTTTTGCAGCTCCCAAAGCACCGAAAGACCCTCCTCATCCTCCTTGCCTTCCTCCCTGCCTCGGCGCAGCACCGGGGGACAGCGGTGGCCCTCGCCGAGGGCTGCGGCAGCTCTGGCCGTGGCGGGGGCCGGGGGGCCGTGGCAGCAGCGCTCACCTTGCTCTGCAAGGCGCGGACCTCCTCGGGCGAGTAGAGGCTCCACGCCAGGCGCTTCAGCTCCTCCGTCGTGTACTGGCACGTCTCCAGGTGCGACTTCACCACGTTCTGGGCCACCCGGTCTGCAAGGCGAGGGCAGTGGGCGGTGACCCCCAGGGACCCTGCCGCTCCCCCTCTCCCTGCACCCCAACACCAGCCCCTCCTGGGTGTCCTGGGGGGGCTGCTGGGACTGGGGGCTGGAGGGGCAGAGGGGCTCACATGCAGTGTCACAAGCATCCGAGGACAGAGATGGGGCGTCGGGGGCTGTCCCCGGGGCAGAGGGGGGGACGCTCTGTGCGACCTGAGGTGCACCGAGCTCCATCAGTGCTCAGCCTGGAGGAGGGGACGGGCTTGGGGCTGCTCCGAGAGCCGAGGCTGGGTCAGTCCCTTGCTCCGAGCGCGCCCGGCGCTGTGCGGGCACCCAGGGCTGGATGCCCTGCGCGTGCCCAGCATCGTGTCGGGGCCGTGCCGGCACTCACCGATCTCGAGGACGGAGATATCGGCAGGCAGCTGGCCGCCCTCCAGCGCGCCGTGCGCGAACAGCGCCGGCTCCAGCATCAGCTCGTAGATGGACTCCTGCTTGATGAGCGTGGCGTCGGCCACGTCCAGGCTGGACTGGTCGGGCGAGGGCTGCGCCGAGGCGAGCAGGTCGAGGTTGTAGTAGGTGCTGCTGCCATCGGGGGTGAGGGGGAAGTCGAAGAGGAGCCCGTCCGACAGCGTGGAGATGTCGTCCAGGTCCGAGAGCCCGCTGCTGACGCTGGTGGTGTAGACGCGGCTCAGGGGCTCGGGCTCATCCTTGGTGCCGCCGCTCTGCTCCTGGCTCTGCTGGTGCTTCTGCACCTCGGCGTAGAGGCTGTCCCGCTGCTTCTTCGACATGCGGCCGAACTTCACCGCTGCCCGGGGAGGAGATGCCGGCCGCGTCAGGGCAGCTTCGCCCCTGCAGAGCAGCAGCCACCACCCGCCCGCCCGCCCTGGGAAGGGTCCTGGCTCCCGGGGGAGCGCGTGGTTTGGGGGTGTACGAGCCCTGAGTGGGGCAGGGGCCCTGTCGGATGCACCCCCGCCCCAGACTGACCCTGGGTCAAATGGAACAGAATCGATTTAAATTTTCCCACGGAAAACGCAAAAGCGTTTCTTGCTTCCCAAAAACCTCCTGCCCCCTGGGCTGGCCTCACGGGGGAAGCAGCTTGGGCCCTGACAGCTCAGCTCGCTCCAAGCGGGAGCGGCCGGGCCCCTGGGCACCCCGGGCACGACTCACCGTCACGGGACATGCCCAGCGCCAGGCATTTCTGCAGGCGGCAGTGCTGGCAGCGGTTGCGGTTGGTGCGGTCGATCAGGCAGTTCCTCTGCCGGGAGCAGGAGTAGCTGGCGTTGTTCTGCTGGCTCCTCCGAAAAAAACCCTGCGTGGGACGGGAAGGTGTTGGGAAAGCACCCGGCGGGACGCCAGCCCCCGCGTCTGCCCACCCGCCGGCACCCGTCCCCGGCATCCCCGGGCGGCCCCGGGCTCACCTTGCAGCCTTCGCAGGTGATAACGCCGTAGTGGATCCCCGAGGACTTGTCTCCGCAGATCTTGCACGGGATCACTTCAATTTGGGCTGCGGCGGAAGGGAAAGAGGGGGAAAACCACGGTGGTTAATGATGGCCACCGCTGAACCAAACGAGGGAGACCGCCCTCCCTCTGCGACAGCCGCAGCCCTGCTCGGCAGCTGGGGAAACTGAGGCACGAGAGCTGGACCCGCCGGCAGCTCAGCCCTTCCCGCAGACCCCGCGAGGATGCTTACACCTCAGAGAGGACCCTGAAAAGGCCCACACAGGGAATGGGATACCCCCATCTGCCCCCCCATCCTCTCCAGCACCACGAGACAGGTAGAAAGGCCCTTTGAGCTATGCGAGCGCAGCACATTCGGGCACCAGCCCACCCTGGACCCCCTTTTGGAAGTATTCCCCTTATTTTTCAGCCGGTGCGTGCACGCTGGGGGGGGGCACCCAGGACAGGGACATCCTTGGCACAGAGGCCATCCCTGGTCCTGCAGCCACGGACGCTCTCCTGCCAGGGGTCTGGCCCAAGCAGAGGGTCCAGGGGCCCCTCACCCCCCCGGCAGCTCCTTTGAAACCCAGGACCGATATAGCCATCACCAGCTCAAGGTCCCGTCCCCCTTCCCCCCACAAATCCGCTTCCCTCCCCGCTTCTGCTTCGCTGGCACTGAGCTGCTAATAGGCTTCATCCTCCTCATTTTCCAGCTGCCCCAGATCTGGGCTGGCTCTGCCCGCCCCACGCACGCCGGGGGGGGGGACGCGGGGCACCCCCGGGACTCCTACGTGCCTCCCGGCATCTCTGCACCCTCTAATCCCCGCTCCAGCCCCCGTGCCCCCCGGCTGGGCTCAGCCTGGCATCGCTCTCGAGGGTGCTGGGCAGCCGCCGCCGTGCCAAAATAACCCCCGCGGCCAGATTACGGTTATTTCAAATCTCCTGGGCCTGTGCAAATCCCCGGCTCGGGTAATTCCCTTCTGCCTCTCTTCTCCCCTGGGAGCGATCGGTTCTGGTCGAGGGACACGGTTTGTGGGTTGCTGCCGGCGGGGGCCCCGGCCACCTCTGCGGGCGACAGCCCCGGTGCTCGGCCAGCGCCGCCGGCACCCCGGCACCCGGCGGCACCCCGGGGTCCCTCGCTGCTGTGGGGGAGGCTGGGCTGGGTCAGCACGAGCCTCGACGTGCAGCCAGGCTGCCATCGGTCCCCCGGGGATGCCATCGGTGCCCCCCCCCGGGGCGGATTTGCTCCCAGCCGTACGGGGGAAGGACCTGCCCCGAGTCCGGGTGCAAGCAGCGGGACGGAGCCCTCCTCCAGCCATTGACTCGCTGCTCAGCTCCTGCCCCAAATGCACCGGGCGACTTCGGGGTTCACCCTCCTTCCCGGGGCTGCCGAGACGGGCTTCTCCCAGGGCTGCGTGTCGTCCCTCCCCTGACCCAAGGGGGTCACATCCCACCCCTGCCCCTCCCCGCAGCCTCTGCCTGTGCCTTTGCTGTAGTTTTGGGCCTGGGGTAGCAGGGCGGGCAGGGAGCGGGCAGGGAGCGGGCAGGGAGCGGGCAGGGCATCCTCCCATCCTCCAGTCCCAGCCCCCTCCTACTCTGCCCTGGCATCGCAGCCCGGGGTCACCCCTTTGGCGGGGGGACGGAGGCACCGGCAGGGCGACGTGCGGCCACCCCCATCTTGCCAGTGGGCTCCCGACGACGGAGACACCCCCCAATTCCCCGGCTCCCACCGCTGCCTTCACCCGTGCGCCGGAGAGGGGAGCAACCTGCAAACCGCGGGGACCCCTCCCCGCCCCGACGCCCTGCCCCAAGCCCTGTCCCTGTCGCCCGGGGACGGGACGGAGGTGGTGGCACCGCGGGGGGCACAGGGAGGTGATGCCACCCCCAGCAGGAAGCGGCATCGGTTCGTTATGCAACGTAATTGCAGCCGCCGGGAGCGCCGGGTGATGCATCGCCGGCGCGCCTCGCCCTCACGCCCGCGGCCGATACTCCCGGCCCCCCGCAATTACCGGCACCACGCGCCCAGCAAAACACCGGGCTGAGCGCGGCTGAGCGCCCGCCGGCACCCACCGAGCAGAGCCCGAGGGTGCCGCTCCGCACGCCCCGCGGGGCCCCGAAAGCCGTTTGCTGACTCCCAACGACGGCGATGGCTTCGTGTGATGCCGATGGCCAAATCCTGCCCCTGCAGCCCCAGCCCCAGGCAGGGGGGAGCCCCCAGGGACCCCCGCAGCCGGCGTGGGCAGAGCTAAGGGTACGTGGGGACAATGCTCTACCGGCTCCTCCGGAACCGAGCATCGCTCCTGGATGCCACAAAGGAGAAGCCGCAACCGCTCGCTGTGTGTCCGCAGCCTCTTCGGGCTCTAATTAGCATCCTGCTAATTACACGGCCGTGCCCGCCGCCAGCACCTGACCCGCTCCTAAGACGTTCGCCCCAAATAACTGACGTGGAGATACGGCCGTAACCCCGGCGCGATGGCAATTATCAGCCCAGAACAGCGTTTAATCGCCGCTCTGTTTGTAAGCCCCAGCTGAATCACCGCGTCGGCTCCCTCGGCATCCCCTTGCGCCGTGGCCACATCTCCCCCGGGACCCCCGAGGCGGCCAGACATCCCCCTGGGGCAAACCCAGCAGGACAGGGAGGGACGTGGGTGCTGGTGGGGTGGCCGCAGCGGCACCCCGCATCCCTCAGATCCCACCACGATCGAGGGGAAACATCGCAGCAGACCTCACACCCCGGGCACGGCCCCCCCCTGCCGTGCCTCAGTTTCCCCACCGGGACGTTGGGCTCTTCCTCCTCCCACCACAACCCTGCGAGCATCAGCCACGCTGGGCAAAAGGGGGGGTTATTTAGGTGGAGGCGAACCCCTTCCCGCTGCTGGGGGGGGGGCGCGGGCAGGCAACGAAACTCTCCCCTGGGGCCAGTGGGGCTAAAATAGGGGGCAGAAAAAAAAAAAGGGTTAAAAAAAAAAAAAACCAAACCTCCAGCCGGCAATTAAAATGTCCCGGCCGCGGTATTTGCTCTCCTCCCACTGTAAATACGTCTTGCCCAACTCCCGGCCCGCTGCCACCGGCCGGCCCTTATGTAAGCGGCACCGCGGCACCGGCCGGCCACGGGCTCGGCCGCGCCGGCAGCGACTGGCCCCCGGTGCCGTGGCTGCGCGTGGCCCCGTGGCCAGAGCCATCCTGTCCCACTGACACACTTTCTGCCCGTGGCCCCACGCGCTTGTGTAACGCCGCGGCCATTAACCCTTCCCACGGCCGCGGCCGCACCGGGACGGGGCCGGGGCTGCACCCCGACCTCCCGCCGCTGGGGCTGGGGCCTTCGGGGCATTTTGGGGTGATGCCTCGAGCTGGTCCTGGGCTCGCTCGTTTGCCGCCCCGAGCCGCAGCTCTCTGTGGGGGACACAGGTCCATCCCTGCCCGGTCCCCAGGTCCCCTGTCCCTCCCAGACCCGGCCATGTGTGTCCCCTCCAGCCCAGCACCACTTGCCCCGAACCGGGCAGGGGGCTCCGGTGGTTTCGGCAGAGCCAGAGCCGCCCTCCCCAGAGCAAGACTCAGCCTTCCTCCCGCACCAGCACACCCTCCTCTCCATCACCTCTGCCCCAAGGGCGGGCATCCCTCTTGCACCCCAAAACAAGGCAGACCCCACGGGATCCAGCAACGGGGGTCTGCACCCTCCCTCTGTGGCACAGGGCCCACAGGTGGCCCCATCCTCCCCCCCCCCCCCCAGCCGTATTTTCTCACTGCTGGGAGGGGAACACCCCCAAACCCTCAGCACCCCACTGAGCCCCAGGATGTGCCGCGATCCCGCTGCTGCTGGAGGCTTTTTGGAGCTGCCCCCCCCCCCCAGCCGGCTCGATGGGGCTGGGTGCCCCTGGCTGAGGGGCGAGGACTCGGAGGTGGGGGGGTGCGTTTGGGGGGGGCATTGGCAGGTCCCTGCAAAGTCCTCGGCACAGACCCTCCCAGGGCGAGCCCGCACACCCTTCAACCCACGGGGCTGGGGTCAGGATACGGCCACCCCCTCCCCTGGGTGGGCCACGTGAGCCCACGGGAGCAAACCCACCCCCAGGGCCCGGGGACCCCTTGCTGGGGGAAGCAGCCCAGCTCCGGATGTTTCGGAGGCGGCTCCGTGCCGCCGTGGCCGTCCCTGCCCCAAATACCCCCTCGGCTGCCGGGGCGAGAGCAGGCGGCTTCCCCGGTGCCCCGGCTCATTACCCAGCGAACCTGCTGGGAAAGTAGGTCTGTGCCCCATCCCGCTGCCGCGATCGATGCCGCAGGATGGCACCTCCGGTAATTAGCAGCAGCCCCGCAGCCCTCCCTCACCTTCCCAGCCCCGGCCAGGGCACGGAGATGCTCCGATGCTCTGCCACCACCGTCCTCTCTCCTCGGGCTCAGCATCACCCCGGCACACCCAGAGCAGGGGGAAGAGGACGGGTTGGGGCTGCACAGGGACACGCAGGGACACGCAGGGACCTACGATGTCACCCCACCTCCCCATCCCTGCCCCAAAACCTGGCTGCGCTCCCTTGTCCCCTGCAGCAACCTCCGACCCTGGGGCCAGTGCTGCTCCCGGCTGCACTCGCCTCCGGGAGCCACCGCGCTTCTCCGCAGCCGTTGTGTTTTGGGAAGGTGGCCATGGGGTAGGAGGAATAAATAAGTAAATAAAGGGAACGATCACCCCTTTACATCTGCTGTTGGTTTTGCTGCAGCGCCGCGGGGTCCCCCAGCACCCTGGCATTTCGGCTACCACGGCCAGCAAATCCCATCCCCACCCGTGCACCCCGCGGGTGACCCCACACGGGCTGAGGCGGCGGCTGTTGGCAGCATGCGGCTGCCCCGGCCCGGCGTGATGTTCAAAGCACCGGCAGCACGGGGCCAGGGCCACGCGGGCAATAAGGAAAAGTTAAATCACGCAACTCCAGCCCCACGCCGGGCTGCGATGCTGGAGGCGGGAACCAGTTTCTTAATTGATTAGCAGAGATTTCTTGGAAATTTTGGGCCAGAACAGGGCTCAGCCACTCTCCCCCCACCCCCGGGGTGACCCTCAGCCACCTTTGCTCGTGGCCACGCGGCCAGTGGCTTCGCAGCCGCCCCAGCCCCCGGCAAGGCGCCAGCTTTTCCTGGTCCCGCAGTGCAGCGCATGTCCCCGGCTTGGGAATCACAGCGAGCAGGAGCGTTCACCCGCAGGCAGCGGCGGGCGGGCAACGAGGCTCCCCCACGGCCACCCGGCCCCGGCTGCTCTGGTTCACCGGCTCCGGCGCCGCGCGGCACCGCTCCAAGGCCAGCCCCGCCGGCGCGGGACGCGGCCCTTTGCACTTTGGCTGGCACAGGAGGGTGGCAAAGGTGCGGCAGCGGGGAGGGGGACCTGCCACTGCCCTGGGGTGGGGAGAAACCGGGCTGCGGCGGGAGACCCCCCCCAGCCCCGTGGCTAAATCGGGGGGGAATTATCTCCATGGGGCTAAATAAAGGGAGCGAGAGCAGCTCCGCTCGCCGCATCCAATAAACCAGGCGCGATTTAGCCATTAGCAGCTCTTTAAATAGACGCTGCCAAGTTCAAAGTTAAACGTGTCGGGGAGGAGGGACAGGCAGGACGGGCAGGGGATGCTGCCAGCACGGCCGGGCTGCAGGGTTAACCCTCTGCCACCACGGGGACAGGGACCAACATCGCCCCGTCACTGCGCCTTCCCCCTCCAGGTGCTGCCGCTCCCTGGGGTTATCGGGGTCGAGGCTCCCAAATCCCGGCTGGATCCCTCGGGACCCCACGCTGCCAGCGGCCACCTTTCTCCTCCAATCTTATTTTCGGGGGGCGAAGGGCACGGCCATCCCCATCCCACGGTACCCGGGATGGGTGCAGTCGTCGTGCGGCAGGGCCGACGGGTGCCGGCCACCCTCGCCCGCGCCAGCGTGCGCACGCTGCCTAAACGGGCAGGGAAGCTCCTCCTCCGCCCTCTCTGATTTTTCCAATGACAGATCTAGGTCACTAGGACAAGTCGGAAAGGCTGCCGAGCCACCGCACGCTCCTCGCCACGCCGCTTGCAAAACAAGCGAGCGGGAGGGCTTGGAAACCCTATAGGATTATACAAGGCAAAGCCTCTCGCCCGGCCCTGGCGCAGCCGCGGCACGGGGAAGGACAAGAGCGAGGAGCTGCTGTGGCCCCTGGGGAACAGGGCAGAGCGGAGGTGGTTTTGGGGAAGAAAACGGAGAGCGAATCGATTCGGTGTCGCCATGCGGCACTTGGGCTTCGGCGAGAGATGAGGACCCTGTGCCGAGTGGGACTGCGGGAAAAACGACCAACGGGGGGAAAAGATGCGACGTCAGGGGGGTTTGGCCCTTAATTAGGGCCAACACACAGAAATGGGGGGGGAGAATTTAAAAAAAAAAGGAAAAGTTCGCCCAGCTGCTAATTAAGCCCGGTGCCGGCTGTGCAAGCACTACGTAAGAGCCAGGCGGTGTTATTAATTAGGCAGGCGGTAATGCTTCCCTCCGTACTAATAAAGGTGAAATCCCGGGATGTCACGGGGCGGGAAGGGGACGCGGGGGGCTCGCCTCGCCCTCCCCGGCCCCGGCCCGACCATTACACAAGAGTGCGGCGGGTGGCAGAGCCGCAGCACCCGCAGCCGCGCCGGGGAGGGAGGAAAACCGATTTGAGGAGCTGGAAGATGTACGTCCCCGTACGCACACCCAAAAACGCACCTAAATACTGCACCCAAAAACACGCATAAATACACGTGCCCAAAAAACACACCTAAAGGCGTGCAGAAGCGAGTCCCGGCGGGCGTGAAGGGCTCGGGCACGGCAGGCGATGATGGAAAACCGCTTTAAAGGGGGATAAAAACCCCACCCCACAGCGTCGGGTCCCAGCCGTGCTCCCAGCAGCTCCATCAGGAACAGGCAGAGCTGGGTCCGGCCACCACTGCGTCACTGTCACCGGGCCCCGCTGGATTGTCCTGCCGGAGCCTTCCTCCCTCCATCCTCCTCCTCCCAACCGTCTGCTTTGCAAAGCAGAGGGGTGAAAAGTAGGAATCGCCTTTAATGGATAAAATCGGGCAGGCGCTGGCGCAACTCACCCCCTTCCCTGGGTAAGGGGCACCCGAAATCGCGGCTGGTCCCCACAGGAGCCTCCCTCCGGCTGGCCCCAAACCGGCCCCGAAGCCACCGGGAGGGGGGAAAGGGGGAAAAACCCACAATAAATCCAGCCCTGGTGGGAGCAACATATTGAAGAGGAGATTAAGAGGTTTAGTGCGAGGAAAAGCTTAAGAGCGGGTCTAAGCCGGCGTCGGAAAGCAAAGCAAAATAAACAAGAATTTTATTCCTAATGAAGTGGGGAGCCGGAGGAGCCCGACCGACCCCGGCGGGGCCAAGGCCACGTCCCCCCGGTGGGGCTGATGTGGGTCCCCCCGTGTCCCCCCGGCGGGGCCGATGCGGGTCCCCCCCGTGTCCCCAGCGGGGCAGATGCCGGATCCCCCCGTGTCCCTCTGGCGGGGCCGATGCCGGGTCCCCCCCGTGTCCCTCTGGCGGGGCCGATGCCGGGTCCCCCCCGAGTCCCTCCGGCGGGGCCGATGCCGGGTCGCCCCGGGTCCCCCCGGCGGGGCAGATGCCGGGTCCCCCCCGTGTCCCCGGCGGGGCCGATGCCGGGTCCCCCCGTGTCCCCCCGGCGGGGCCGATGCCGGGTCGCCCCGTGTCCCCGGCGGGGCAGATGCCGGATCCCCCCGTGTCCCCGGCGGGGCCGATGCCGGGTCCCCCCCGTGTCCCCGGCGGGGCCGATGCGGGTCCCCCCGTCCCGCACCGGGGACGACTCCCGCCGCCGCCCCGCACTCACCTCGCATGGTGGCCGGCGGCGGTCAGGAGCGCGCCGGGGGGCGCATGGGGCGGCGCGGGGGTCCCTGCGGCGGAGCGCGGCGGGGCGGGGAGCGACGGCACCGGGCGGCACCGGGCGGCACCGGGCGGCTCTGGCACCTGCCCCTCCGCCGCGCTGACCCACTTCTGCCCGAGCATGCGGCCGTTCACATGACGAGCCCGCCCCGCCCCGCCCCCCCAAATCGGTTTCACTTCCAGCCCCACCTCCTGCCCTTCCTCCTCCTCCTCCTCCTCCTCCTCCTCCGTCCCCTCCGCGCCGGTGCTCGGCGCCGCACACGGGCGCTGGGCCGGGGGTGCCCGGCGGCTCCTCGGGGCCCGGCCGCCGGGGCAGCGGGCAGCGGGGTGCTCGGCGCTGCGCCCCCGGGCGCTGCCCGCCCATGGGAGGGCCGGTGCCCGCCTGTCCCGGCTCGCCCAGGCACGCGGCCGGCTGCGTGTCCCGCTCCAGCGCCTCCGGGCTCCCCCCTGTCCCCCCTGTCCCCCCTGTCCCCCCTGCTCCCCGGGCGGCCACGCTGCCCCCCGACAGCCCCGCTTGGCACGGGGACCCCGGCACCCCCCGCAGGGCAGGGTGGGGGGCGCCGGAGAAGGTGCAGCCACCCGGCGCTGGGGGAATGTGGGGAGCGTGGGGACCCCCAAGCAGCCCCGCAGTGTCCCCGCGCCACAGTGCGGATGCCGCAGACCGAGGGGACGTCCTGGCTGGGAGCCCTGTGGTGCGGGAAGAGCAGGGTGGCGGCAGGGGGAAGCTTTGGAGGGGGCAGGGAGCCATTCCCACCCCGTCCTTCACGCTGCGATGCACACAGAGGGCTTCGGGGGCCGGGGTCGTATCCGGGATAACGGGGCGCTCCAACACACTGCCGTCAAAAACGCAAAGAAATGCCGGCTCTGGACCACGCAACAAGAGCTCGTGGTGCGGCGGCAGAGGTGTCGGCACGGGGCAAAGCCCCATGGCTGGGGTTTGTGGTACAATTCTTGCACCGGGTCACCAGAGTCCCCACGGTGCCACATCACAGGGGTGGAGGCGGTTGGTCCGTGTCACGGCTGGGCCAGTGCTCAGGGTGCGAGGGATGCGGTGCTTGGCAACGCCAAGGGATGCCTGGGTCCTGGGGATGGTGGCACTGGCCGGGAGACCTGCTGTGTGCAGAGGGGGCATCCCCCATGGACACGGACATGGCATCCCCCATGGACACGGGCATGGCATCCACCGTGGACATGGCATCCCCCGTGGATGTGGGGCATGGCATCCCCCATGGACACGGCACAGGCGTGGATGTGGCATCAGCCGTGGCCACGGGCATGGCATGGGCATGGACACCACACCAGCCATGGGCATGGAGGTGGCATCCACCACGGACACAGATGTAGCTGCCACCACCATCACACACGTGGCATTGCTGCCTCCTCCCAGGACCCCCCTGCCCTCGCGGTCGCTCTCTTCAGGGGGCACCGCAGCCCCCAAACCCTTAAATTAAACCATTTAAGCACGGCTGAAGAGGGCGACTTCAGTCCCCGTCCATCCCGAAGCCCGAGGCAGAGCTGGGGGCGCAGGGACGCTGCCGGGCCGGTGGCAGAGGGGCTCTCCCCGCCCCGCTCCCCGCCCCGCTCCCGGCACCATTCCCGGTGGTGGGTGAGCGGCAGCAGCGGGCGGATGGCGGGACTGAGCCGCGGTGGCACTTTGTGTGCTCCCAGTTACTGCCTGGCTCTGCTCGGGTGCGGGAGCGGCTGCGGCCGGGGAGGGGGACGCTGGCGGCTGGGCGGGGGGCAGAGGGGTGCGGCGGAGCGGAGGGGGCCGAGCCGCCTGCCGCGCTCCAGTGCTGCTGTCTGACTTGATTTTGCTGATGGCGATCGGGAACGGGTTCGCTGCTCTCGCCGGTCGGATTCGCTCCTTCCTCCCGGCTTTCCTCCCTCCTCCCCACCGTGCTCCGCATGGATGGGCACGCAGACAGGACGCAGGGCGACATCTCGCCTCGGTCTTTACCGGCTCCGCTTCCAGCTGGGTTTCTGCAATCGCAGCCCCTGAAATCCCACCCCAGCACACATCTCGGCTGGCTCCGGTTGGGGGCAGCCCTCGTGCCGGCGGCGTGCGCGGGGCGAGGCCGTTGCCCGTCCCCAGAGGTCACGGGCACTGCCCGAAGGAGGTCAGCCTCATTACCCCGATTTCGCAGATGGGGAAACTGAGACCGGGTGCAACACGGTGACTCTTCGAGGCATGCAGGGTCCAGCCCCGGCGAACTCGCCCCTCCCAAAAGGCGGTCGCCAGCTCGCCCGGCGCGGCCCCGATTGCCGCTATTGGGACAGTCATGGCCGAATCGCGCCGGAGCGAGAGCGACAATAGTCCCCGAGTGCCCCGGCGCAACCCAAAAGTATGAGGTTACATAAGCGGCACCACACCTGCGGTGAGCAATGCCAGACCCACGCACCCGCTCCCCGCCACCGCCACCCTCCCCTTAACCCCTGGCGCGCAGCAGCCGACCTCTGCCACCGGCAGCGTTGGTGCGGCCCGGGGAAAGTCCCGGGGGAAAAGGAGACTCTGCAGGGCCACCGGAGCGGGGACGGCCCATTGCAGGTCTGGGACTCGGCCCCGTGGGTTTGGGGCCGCAGGGGGGGAGGTGGAGAGGTTCGGCCGTGTCCCTCGTGGGGGGTGCAGGAGCTGCGCCAGAGCAGGACCCTCTTTTATCTCGACTGGGGCCTCGCCCTGAGGACTTGGCTGGGTTTAAATTGGGGTCCTGGTCCAGGAACCGAGGTGGAGCCAGTTCATGGGTGGTGACAGTCGAGGCCCTGGGGTAATATTTGCTCCCCAGAGAGGAGCAGCCTCCCTCCCCTTGCCCAGGGTTGTTTTGGATGTGGCAGCACCGGAGGTCACTGAATCTCCCCTAAAAACCATCTCCCCCTCCACACGCTGTGATGCGGATCCCGGTGCCGCTCCGCTTGCAGCCGGTCGGTGCAGAGACGCTGACCCCAGCATCGACTCGCGCTGTCCCCGGGAGCTGAGCCGGAGCTGCCAGCCGGTGCCTGGGTGCTGCCTGAGCCGGGCTCAGCGCCGGGGACCTGCACCCACCCGGGAGCTGCAGGGGACGCGTCCGGCGGGGCTGGATCCGGCCCGTCACAGGCGGCACCAGCAGCCCGAGGCATCGGCGGCGCGGGGAGGAGACAGCCACTGGGAATGGGTTAGAAGCAAAACCTCTGCCACCCCGCCACAGGCCAGCCCTTCTCCTCCCCCTGCTCCCCAGCCCGGCCTCGCCACCGACTCTGTGGTCAGGGCCAGGACGGACGCCGGGCCGCGTCGAAGCGGCAACCGCTGGCACAGCTCCGCTGCCAGGATCAGCCCCGTCGGCCCCTGGCTGGCCTGGAGGCGAGCAGGAATTTGGGATGACACCACCGCACCTTAATCACTGTTTGCTCTCGCTCGTGCCCCACCCAGCGAGAGGGGAACCTCTCCACCTGCCCAGCCAGCATCACCCCGTCCTGCACCCGCAGCCCTTCACCCGGCCTCGGGTACCGGCCCCACGCCGCGGAGCCCCTGCGGGGGGCTGCCCCATGCCCACCGAGCCCCGGCATAGCCGGCTGGCGCTGGCTGGCAGAGCTGGCCCCTGCGGTGGCTCTGCCGCGGGCTCCCCACCATGGATGCTGCCAGGTCCCTTCGTCTCCCCGTGACTCAGTTTCCCATTGGGAACAGCTGACCTTCCCGGCGGGGAGTGGGTCGCGGGGTGAACCCGCTGCCAGGGGCTGCAGCATCGGTGCCCCTAAACCTCGTCCTGGGGTGCTGGCGCGCGATGTGCCCCGTGGCAGCGCCCAGCCCCAGGGCTGGGCAAGGGTCCTGTCCCGCAGTGCCAGGCTGGAGGGGGTGCGGGCAGTGGGGACGGGGTGGCTGCAGGGGACCCGCGGCGCTTGCAGCCACCGGGCCTTAACGTGGCCCCTTGGCTGTGGGGTTAGTGCCACAGAGAACCCCTCGCTCAGGGACAGGTGGCCACTGCTTTGTCCCTTCCATGGCATCAGCGTCACCCTTCCTGCCAACCTCGCTGCCCGCGTGCTCCGGCCGTGCAGCGCGAGGGTTCCCCGGCTGCGCCGGATGGGGCCAGTGCCCTCGGACCACGGGGACCAGACTTGGCTTTGCCACCCGCGCCAACCCCTGGCAGCCGGCAGGATCCGGCATGGCGCTGGGCACGTGGCCCTGCCGAAGCAGCGTGAGTCACCGCCCCCCGGCGCTCGTTATGCAAAGGCTGGCGTGGGGCCGTGGCGTGGGGCTGTGGCGTGGGCCTGTGGCATGGCGCTGCGGCGTGGGGCCGTGGCATGGGGCTGTGGTGTGGGGCCGTGGCGCGGGGCTGTGGCGTGGGGCCGTGGTGTGGGGCCATGGCGTGGGGCCGTGGCGTGGGGCCCTGGCATGGGGCCGTGGCGTGGGGCCGTGGCATGGGGCTCTGGCGTGGGGCTGTGGTGTGGGGCCGTAGTGTGGGGCTGTGGTGTGGGCCTGTGGCGTGGGGCCACAGCATGGGGCCATGGCATGGGGCTGTGGTGTGGGGCCGTGGCATGGGGCTGTAGTGTGGGGCCGTGGTGTGGGGCTGTAGTGTGGGGCCGTGGCGTGGGGCTGTAGAGTGGGGTCGTGGCGTGGGGCCGTGGCGCAGGGCGGGTGCTGCTCAGGCACACCAGGGCGGGTGGCGAGTGCAAAGCAGAGCATGGAGAAGGGGGAAACTGAGGCAGCAGTGGGGTGCAGCCCCGAGTCCCGCAGCCCATGTGGGGCTGTCCCTGTCCCCACCTGGGGCCGGGGGCTGCCTGGGGGCTGGGGGGCAGCGGGGCCGGGTGTAACCGGAGCCCCCGGGCTGGCCTGACCCGCTCACGTAACGCCCGCCCGGCGCTTATGCAATAGCTGCTGCCGCGCACCTACAAGGGACATGGACGCCGCAGCAATTACCCGGCCCTTAATCAGCGGCGATGCAGGATAACGAGGCTAATTGGAGCCGTGCACGGCAGAGCTGCCGGCGGGCTGGGGAAGGGGCACCGAGTCTCACCCTGCACCCCGAGGGGGGCCCCAAGCAATTAGTGGCTGCTGAGCCTTCGTTAGGGGCTGGGGGTGGTGTGGGGGGGCACGGCTGGGCTGGACCCCGCTGCGCCCCGGGCTGCGGCTGTGGGTGCCCGTGGGGTAGGACGGAGCATCCCCTCGCTGCCTGGCTGGAGCGTGGCATCCCCGTCCCCGACCCCATCCCCGTCCCCGTCCCCGCACGCCCGCGGTGCCGCGATGCTCAAAGTAGGTCAGTGGGCCGAGGTGCCGGGCGACCGCGGCGGCCGGAGCATCCGCCCCTGGGCTTCGCTCCGGGGGAGCTCGGCCTGTGCCCCCCTGCCGAGCCCATCGCCCCGCTCGCCCCGCCGGGCTCCAGGGCAGGGGGGCAAAGGCAGCGTCTCCTGGGCCAGGCTGCAGAGCCCTGGCACACCTTGCTGCACAAATGATGCCCAACTAACAGCGCCTGAAGGAGGGGGCTGGGCCCCCCACACCCCTCCCCGCTGCCCGGGGGGCTCAGCCCGGCGGCGTGGGAGCGCGGAGGGGCTGCCCGGGTGGCTCCCCCCCGGCACTCGCCCCCGGCTCAGGCAGCGCTGCCTCTGCTCGGCACCGGCCTGGGCACCACACGGCGCTGCCGAATCTCCAGCGTAATAATTAGGAGATAAACAGGAAAGAGGAAAGGGGAAGATTTCGTATTCCGCCCCGATCCCCCCGAGACAGATAAAAGCGGAGCGGGGGGACGCGAGGGGGCTTTTTTCCCACTTGTTTCTGCTGAATCAAACATTTTTCCTCCTGCTTAGAAGATTTCCCTGCTCCCCCTGTCCCCCCCGCTCCCTCCTTAATGAGGTTTTGCTGTAAAAGTCTCCGAGCCTCCGCCGTGGCCTTGAGTTAATCTCCAGGCACCTTCAAAGCCGGGTTGTTCCTGCCCCCCCCAGCTCCCCCTTTCGCCTCCATCTTTTTGAACTTCCCAGCCACAAAATTGCCGAGTTTCATGTGATGCCGCTTCTCCCGTGCCCGGCGGCGAGCAAGGGGGACCTGGGGCCGATGGGGACACACGGGGGGGGGACACATGGTCCCCAGGGCTGGGGCAGGGATGCAGGGCATGGGATGGGGACTCCCGGGGGTGTCTCTCCAGGTGGAAAAGCAGCTGCCTTTGGGGGGAATTTCCAAATGGGGGTGAAAAGGGGATATTTGGGGAGGTTTTTATTACCCCCAAAGTAGAATATTGTGGAAATACTGCAAAAAAATAGCCCTTGGCTCAGCCGAGATGGTGGCCAGGCCCCTCTTTGCCACTGACAGTGGGCTCTGGGGACTGGTGACACCGGGGCATCGCCCTGGGGGACAGGCAGAGGACTTGGGGTGCAGGCAGCTGCCCGACAGGTCTGCAGGGGCTGAGCTGGGAGCAGAGCAGCTGCGCAGGTGCCGGGAGCATCCCCGCTGGGGCTCGGCTGGGATGGCCGTGGGACCCTGGGGCCGGGCTGGTGGCAGGAGGACGGTGCTGGCCAAGGGCCCCGTCCCGGCTGCCCGCTCGGGGCTGTCCTGGAGGAACCGGCTGCTTCCCGGGGAAGGGGCTTGGGAGCTGCCGCAGCCGCGTCTGCAGCCTCGCGCGGCCCCGGCCGGCTCCACGCCCTCGGTGCTGCTGGGACAGCACCTGACACGCCGGGTGCAGGGTGGTCCTCAAAGCACCCACCCATCCCTGGGGGGTTCTGGGCATCCTCACCCTCCCCATAGGCTGGGTGGGCGCTGGGGGTGCAGCCCCAACCGCAGCGGGTCCAAAACCCCGGGGAGGGGAGAAGCAGGAGCCACGAGCACCCGAGTTGCTCAAGCGTGGGGTGCTGCACCCACCCACCCGCGCTCGAGCCGTCGGCTGCCGCTCAGCTTCTTCCTCTGCCGGCCGGTGCCCCCGGCTGCCCGCTGCGCCCATACCTGGGTGTCCCTCTCCAGAGCCGATCTGGAGGCTTTAGCGTGAGTTAATCCCAGCAATCCCTTAATTCCAGGGACCGAAATAGGAAAGATCAGTAGGTCAGTGGGAAAAGCTCTTGGCCAAAGTTAACACATTAATGCGGAGAGAGGGCGAGAGAAAGAGAGGGGCAGGGAGCAGGGCAGAGGAAAGCGACTGGGGATCTGCTCTGGCTTCTCTCCCTGCCCAGGCTCAGGTCACCCTGCATCCCGCCGGGGCGTCTTTTCGGCGATGCCGATCACCGACAGGCCAGGGAATCTCAGCAGCTCCCGGTCCGCTGCGGTTTGGGGAGGGAAGGGAGGTTTTTCCTCTCTCACCCAAACAACCCAACCCCAGTGCTTGCGCCCCCGAGACGATTTCGCTGCGGTTTAAATCCCGGCCTCCAGAGGCGAAAGGTTGCGTATTAGCACGCTGCACCGCTGAGCGTCTCTAATTAGGGCTTGGCAGGCTCCCGCCTCGGCCCCGTAAGCACCTTTTTGGCTGCTGCTCTGGAAAAAGCCATGCCGGAGGACTTAGCTTTTAATACAGCCAAAGCCCAGGTGAGCCACCCACCACTGCCCGCGCCGCCCAGCCGGCACCGAACGGGCCGGTCCCAGCCCTGGCTGCGGGTCCCGGCCCCACGGGGCTTCGCTGGGTGGCCTCAGGCGAGACCCCCCGGCCCTGCGGTGCCGGTGCTGGTGCCGGTGCATCCCACCGGGGTCCAGCCCAGGGCCTTTCCCCGCATCCCCGGCTGCCTTGCCCCGGGCTGGGTGCTTTTAGGCAATGATATCGCTATGGGAGCAGTTTCCTTAAATCCATCTCTGTTACCGCAAGCGGCTTAGCACCAGCAACTCCCTTCCTCTCTGTTCTTTTAATACGATCCAGGCTTAGCAAAGCCCCGGGCTTAGCCGCTGCCCCTGCAGTGCAAGTGAGGAGAGGAGAATTAAATAATATGAAAGCACAAAACAAAAGGCTCTGCTTGATTTAAGCAGCTGAGGGGGGGGTCAGGGTGGCCCAGCCCTGCCCAGGGGGAGCCGCTGGGGTTACCTGCGGAGGGGGATGCTCGGCCGGATGATACAGGGTGCGGCCCCTCCGGGATGCCTCGTTTTTATGGGTCAGTGGGTCAGGGATGCTCTCTGATGCTTCCAGCCATTGCTCCTGCTGCTGGGGACCGGAGGGAGCCCGGCTCAGAGACACGCTCACCCTAAAGGTGCCCCGAACACCTTGCTGTGGGTTTTGGTGGCAAATATTCCCATTTTCCAGAGTTTTCCCATCTTGGGCTCTGCTGGAACTGGCGAGGAGCTTTGGGGAACTCAGTGCCCTTTGCAGAGGCAGCATCACACCAAGAAATGGCTCTTCCCCACCTTCCCCACCCCACCCACCGTGCCGGTGCCCAGGACGGCGCTTCCCGGCTGCGGGGCAGACCCCGCTCCCTGCGCCGTGCCGATGGGCTGGGGGTATTGCTCATCCTCTGGGGCCGGGCTGGCTCCCATCGCCGGCACTGCGGCTCACCTTGGACTCCGCTCCCGGCACGGCCCTGGGTTGCTGGGGAGACGGGCTGGTTTATTTACCATCAGGGCTGCGATAAGGAGTGTGAAAGGGGAGGCGAAGCACATGGTGTCCAATGTGCCTGACCCACTTTCCACCACTCGGGCATCGCTCGCCCTCGGCTATTGGATTGCAGCGACGGAGGCGCAGGGAGCGCGGCTACGAACGCCCCGCTGCTCACCAGAGCTGCTGTGCCGCGATGGTTTGGGGTGTCCTTGTTTCTGAACCCCATTTTCTCCAGGCCCAATGGGAATAGAGGAAAAGCATCCCCTGGGCTCCACGGGTGCATCACTGCTAGATGCCAAGACACCGCGATGGGGAAAAAAACGCGTGAAAGCTCGCTGTGGCAGGCTCATCACGCCCGCCCTCAGCCGCGGTCCCCGCCACGGCACGTCCCCCGCTGGTGCTGGCACAGTGGCCCAGATCTGCCATTCCGCATGGCTTCCCCGGCTCTCCCCGGGGCCGGGTGCCGGCAGGCAGGGCGCTCGCTCAGTGCCTGGCGTGGCCGCCTGCTAATCCGACATGACTCTTCCATTAGAGACGAGATGCCGGCAAAGAGCTTTTCGGTGTAGGAATTAACTCCTTCTCCCACCCCGGAGCTCCCCAACCTGGAGCGTCGGCTCTGTCTCCATCACCCGCGTGGCCTGGGGTCTGCGGGATGGGAGGGTTCCCCCCCATGATCACCCCCAGCCTGGTGATGGACTCCCCATGGGACCTGGCTCTGCCCTTGCACGTGCATCTCCCATCCTTCTCCTCCGAGGATGTGGGATGAGAGCAGAGACCCAGCATTGCGGTGCTGGAAGGTGCCGCATTGGGGGTCTGCAGGCCCCCCCGGGTGGCAGGAGAAGCCCCAGCCCGGCCAGCCCTGGCCCTGGCTGCAGCACCAGCCGCTTTCCTTATTGACATCCTCTCCTGCTGTTAATTATCGGCTCCAATTTAGCCTGATCAGAGCCACGGCTCCCTGCAAAGGGTCTGTGTTGGTTCTGGCCATCCTTCCCGCAGGGGGCTGGGGCTGCTGCTGATGGGACCCAAAGGGGGAGCCCGGGGAGCTGGGGGCAGGCGGGGGGACCTGGGACATGTCAGGGACCGATAGCGAGGGGATGAGCCCTGGCCAGGAGCTGGCATGGGCCCCAGCATCCTTCCAGAGAGGGGAGGCAAAGCTGATCCTGCCTGGTGCTGGTCCCTGGGGTGCTGAGCCCAGGGGGGACACCCACGTCCAGCCTCCTCCTGCCTCTCGTTTGACAGAGAAAACGGTGGGCGAATGTGTCCCTTGGCCGCCCCTCCCGGCAGCGTGCGCGGGGCTGGGGTCTGTCCCTGGGTGGAGGTCAGGATCCGACCGTATCCCATTCTCCCGCCCGTGGCCCTGGAGGGTGGCCACGACTCCCTGCGAAACGCCCGGAGGGAAAGCTCATCCCCGGGTACAGGCACGGAGCGAGGCGGGGACGTGCACGATGCCGGGGTCCCAGAGACGGGTTTTCTGGGGCATCATCTGAGCCATGCAGGTGCTTGAGCCCCCAGGCTGCAGCGTCCCGTCCCTGCCGCGGGACCTGGGGGCTCTGCTGCCCTCCAGGGCTCCACCTAAGGGGGCTTCAGAGGCAGCCAGCCCCCCAGCAGCCCCCCAAAGCTGCAGAAAAGCAGGCAGGGAGCTGCTCGGGAAGGTCTCCGGCCGAGGGGGCTGTGCTAGAGCAGGGTGTTCTCACCATCGCCTCCCCCATCGCTGCCATGTCACGGGCCGGCCGCGGGGTCTGGGGACATCGTGCCCACCCGGGCTGACTCGATTCGGATCAGGATCCCACGTAACGCCGGCTGCAAGCACCTCGGCTCACAGCACCGATGGAGAGCTGACCTGGATCCCAGTCACCCCGGTGGCCGTCACCTCCCGTGCCACCTCGCTGTGGGGCACAGCCCTGCCATGGCCGGGGAGGACAGGACTGGGGACGGCTGCTGTCCCCATCCCTCGCGGTGACCCCAGGACAGCCCAGCCCGGGGGGGGGGACACTCCAGGCCACCCACACAGTGCTTTGGGACCCAGCGTGGGGGGCATCCACCAAAGGCAGTTTGGGAGGTTGTGCCGAAGACCCCCAGCCCTGCACCGGGGTCTCCCGTTCCCCCCCGGAGCAGAGAGATGCCCAGAAGGATGCGTCCAGGCAGGGGCTGAAACGTCCCCAGATTATTTCTGTGGGACTCTGGCTGCAAATCGAGGTGTCATCACCCCTTTTCCACTCCAGACAGCTCAGACTTTGTGGCAGGGTAGGGATGCGGTGGCAGCGGAGGAAACCCTCCCCAAAATCCCGGCGCGGAGCCACCCATGAAATATTCAGGCCGTTCAGTGCGATTCCCGCCTTGCCATCGAAAGCACCATGAATATTGCAGGCGGGCATTAAAGTTTCACGGCTGCCATGCTTCAGCGCAGCCCCACGGACACCGTTACCGTGGGAAACCCCTCTGCCGGGATGCATCACGCCTTCGCCAGGCTCCAGCGACCTGTTTCCCTCTGGTTTACCCCCAAAACAGGTGGTGGTGATGGGCTGGCTCCCTGAAGTGCTCCAAGAGCAAAGTGACCCAAAGCTCCCCACCGTGTCCCCAGGACGGAGCGGCACAGCCCAAGGCAGAGCCGCAGGAGGGTGCGAGGTCCTGCAGGACTGGGGACAAGCAGAGGTCATGGCCACCCTACCCCAAAGCTTGGCCGTGCTCCCCACTGCCCCGATGGCAGCGTGGCCTCCCTCCTCCGCCGCCCTGAGCGATGCCCACCCCAGGTGCGGGAAGACGTTTGCAGCTCCCCAAGCATCTCGGAGGGTTTCATCCTCCATGTCATGAGCTTTCCAGGTCAGGCCCCACCAGAAGGGACCGTTCCCTTCTCCTCCGCCCGCTCTCATAACTCCGCTCTTCCCGTGTTTATATAACAGCGACGTCTCCCGCGGACCAGGGAGAGAATTGGCCGGGGAGAAATAATGAGGATAATTCAAGTCATTTGGGAAGATGAGGTTTGCGAGGTGCCCAGCGTCTTCCACCTTTTACATGTTGTCTCTAATCATCCGCAATCTTGGATGGCCATTGATGGAGCTCGTTGCTGTGGTGACGGATGAATAGCCCTGGGATTGTACCATGCCAAAAAAGTGCTGTCCTTCCATCAAAACAACAACAACAACAAAAATATCATTTTGTTCAGGAAATTAAGCAGTTTGCAACCAAATAGCAGCGTCTGAAAGGGCTCCCGCATCCGCTCTTTCCTCCCAGCTCCCGCAGCCACGTTGGGTTTGTCAAGAACATGCCCAGCGCCCCGGAGAGTCCTTTGTGTGCACCGGACAAGGAGAAGGTGGTAATTGCAAGGGGGTTTCTAACCCACTGAGCCTATTAAAAGGATTTTATGCCCCCGCCCTCCTGCTTCCCCAGATGTGTGTCACGCAGGCAGGGAGCGCGGGGCGCTGCGGCCGGGGGCTGGCGCAGCACTAGGTTAATGTGTTAGCTGTGCGAGGTTGGACCAGAGCAGGGGCTGGGTACCAGGGGAGAGGGAAGCGGCGATGTCCGGCGGCTGGGCAGGGTGTCGGGGCTCCGGTCCTGCTCCTCCCCTGGGAAGGGGCGATGCGCCACGGTGAGAGCCGGCACGGGGCTCCCGAGCTGCGGGAGGAGGTGGCCGGCTAGACGAGGAGCACAGGGCTCCTGCCGTTGTCAGCCTCCGTGGTTTTCCATTTAAACTCCCTCCCAAGCAATAGAACCGGAGCCCAGACGCTCCCCTTCCTTCCCCGCCGCTCCAGGAGCATCTCCTGGGGCGGCTGCTGGAGACGCTGCTCTCGAGCTGCACCGCCGGGCAGTGGGTACCACCGCCCCCGGGGACAAGGCTGCCGGGCTGGAGGGGGTGATTTGGGGTCTGCTCAACCAGGGGTCGACCCTGGCTTCGGGTTTGCCTCTGCGGGGGAGGCATCTGACCCTCCCGACGCTGGAAACCCCACGCAAAGCTCCTGCCACGTCTCAAGGCCCGCGCTGCGGGTGTTGCCTGTGCGTGATCCGCGTTGCCGCGCTGGGCCACAGCACACATTTTGAGCTGGGGCTCTGGTCCCTGCGGGCATCTTTGATGCTCCCAAACACCACCCGCCAGCGACGGGATGCAAATGGTGTAATTCAGAGCTGTGTGACCCCCACGTTCATCCTGCGAGAGCGTAAGAAACGAAACACCCGTAGGGCGAGCACCCAGCTGGCAGCCTGGGAGAGCCCTGGGGTGCAGCAGGGTTGGAGCCAGCCCCTGCGTGTTGGGGTGGCGAGGAGGAGGAGGGAGAAGGAGGGATGGGCACGCGGAGAGAAAACACTTTACAGAGGACCCTGGGGATGAGAAACGGGCCACGTTCCCGCAGATCTGGGTCGTCTTTGGGCGAGAGCCCCGGGCAGGGCTTTGCCAGCTGTGCCCAGAGCCCTCCAGCCTCCCCGGGCTCGGCGAGGGCCAGATGGAGGCACATCTCGGCTGCACAGGAAAACGAGGCAGCGAAGCGGGCTGGGGAGATTAACTCCACGGGGAAAACAAGCTCAGCAGCCGCTGCTGAGCTGAGGACGCCCGCGCGGCTGCGCGCGTGTGTTTGCATGCACACGCATGTGCTGCAAGCGTACACGGGCACGCATGTGCAGACGTTAAGTACTTGCGTGCAGGCAGATGTGCGCGTTCGGCCGAGCTGCGTCTCGCCTCGGCGGGGCAGGCAGGGTATTGGAAATGTGTCCTCATCCTTTAATTGCACTGCTTTGATAACAGCGATAATTGGCTAGAAATCGATACTGTTTTGCTCTCGTTTCTGCCATCCTGTCTCCCCCGGCCCTCCCCTCCCCGGACGCCTCGCTCCCTTTAGCAGAGCGGCAGTTTGATGCTCTGCTGGAGTCGTTAGATAACCCGGGCGAAGAGCTGCTGAGGAGGGGCTGATGCAGGCAGGCAGCGGGCAGAGACGGAGGCAGCTCCCCTCTCCGCTGCCGCGGCTCAAGGGCAGATGGAGACGATGCTCCAGCAGCGCGTCCCGGTGCTGGGGGAGTGACGGCGGTGGGTGACCGCAGCGGTTCTGGGGACAAGGGGAGACGGAGCAGGGAAGGGACAAACCCAGGCTGTGTCGGCCAGGAGCTTCCTCCGGCTTTGGCTCTGAAAATTGTGCCAGAGCATCACAGGAAAACGCGTATTAACAGCCCCGCTGCTCGGCCTGCCCTGCCCGCCGTGCCCACCGCCACCCTCGCCCCATGCCCGCGGCCCCCCGGCAAGGTGCCCCCGCTCCTGCCGCGCTGCCCCAGCCGCAGGCCGGTGGCTCCTGGTCTCCTTCCAGCCGCCCTCGCAGAGCAGCCCCTGTGCTTCGCCCGCCCGGCGGGGGCTGCTGGGGGCTCTGCCCCCCGAAGAGCCGCCTTGACCCCCCTCCCGCCCCGCTGGGCTCTGTAAAGCCCGAGGGGAGCAGGGCGGCAGCGCTGGAGGATGCACAGGGAGCCCCCGGGGGCCAGCGGCACCCCGGGCTGGTGGCCCCAGGGCCCCTGGTCCGCGTTAGCCGAGTGACCCTCATTAGCCGAGTGACGCGAGTGGGGCTCCAGTGCCCGAGAGGGACCCGCGCTGCTCCGCAGGGCTGGCTGGAGCGTGGGGCTGGCCGGGAGCGGGGCGTGCCCGGGTGGGTGCCGGGGGCGCGGGGTGGGTGTGGGGGGTGCGGGGGTGCGGGGCTGCGCCGGTGCCCACCTTTCCGCGGGGGCCTGGCGCCACCTGGCGGCCACGCGGGGCCCGGGCTGGGCCGTTCTCGCCGCTGCGGGCCCCACGGGAGCCCTGCGGCCGGGGGTGCTCGGGAGGCCGGGGGTGCTGGGGCGGCCGGGGGTGCTCGGGGAGCTGGGGGTGTTGGGAGAGCCGGGGGTGCTGGGGCGGCCGGGGGTGCTCGGGGAGCCGGGGGTGCTCGGGTGGCCGGGGGTGTTGGGAGAGCCGGGGGTGCTCGGGGAGCCGGGGGTGCTGGGGCAGCCGGGGGTGTTGGGAGAGCCGGGGGTGCTTGGGCAGCCGGGGGTGCTCGGGTGGCCAGGGGTGTTGGGAGAGCCGGGGGTGCTTGGGCAGCCGGGCGTGCTCGGGCAGCGACCCGCCCAGCCCCTCAGCTGAGTTTATTTCCCATGCCGGCCGGCGCAAATAAATCAAAGGCACCAACAGATGCCTTTGTGCAGCTCGAGATGGCCCCGAAAGGCACCCTGAGAGCAGAACCCCATCCGTGCCTCCGCTGCAGGCCAAAGACAAGCAGAACCCCCGCACCGACGGCCTGCCTGGGGCTTAGGGCTAATGCACAAAGTTTTTTGTAGCCCCCAGGGCCAGGGAGACGGTGGGGAGACACCCGAGCAGAGCTTGGCAGTGGCTTCCTGGAGGTTGTGCTCCTGGGTGTTTCCCCAAGCCCCAGCACAGCTGGGCAACGGGCATTCTCCTCCGGTGACCTGCCCCAGCACCCTGTGATCACCGATTCGATAGCGGGGGGAGGCCTGGACCCTGGGCACGGGCACACGGGCTCAGAGGCGAATCAGCGCCGTGACGAGCCGGGTCACGACAAGACCTGAGCAAAGCTTTGATTTAAAAAAAACCATCATCCAGGGTTCAGAGAAGAGTGTCAGGAACGGTTCGCAGCCGGGAAGCCCTTCCAGCCGGAGATCCCTGGAGCATCGCAGCCTCCCTTGCCATTGGGGATGGCAAGGCTGACCCGTGGGCTCAGCAGCGATGCCCCGTGGGCTGCAGGGAATGGCCTGGGGTGAGGCTGAGAATGAGTGTGCGCTCACAGAATCCCAGAACGGTGGGGGTGGGAAGGGACCTCTGGAGCCCACCCAGCCCAGCCCCTGCCAGAGCAGGGTCACCCAGCGCAGGCTGCACAGGGCCGCGTCCAGGCGGGTTGGAATCTCTCCAGAGAAGGAGACTCCACACCCTCCCTGGGCAGCCTGTGCCAGGGCTCGGGCACCTCACAGCGAAGACGTTTTTCCTCATGTTCAGGCGGAACTTCCCGTGTTCCAGTTTGTGCCCGTTGCCCCTTGGCCTGTCGCTGGGCACCACTGAGAAGAGTCTGGCCCCGTCCTCTTGACACCCACCCTGGAGATATTGATAAGCGTTGATGAGGTCCCCTCTCAGCCTCCTCTTCCTCAGGCTGAACAGCCCCAGCTCCCTCAGCCTTTCCCCACAGGAGAGATGCTCCAGGCCCTCAGCATCTCTGTACCCTCCGCTGGGCTCTCCCCAGTAGCTCCTCGTCTCTCTTGAACTGGGGAGCCCAGAACTGGACACAGGACTCCAGATGGGGCCTCACTAGGGCAGAGCAGAGGGGGAGGAGAACCTCCCTCGACCTGCTGGCCACACTCTTCCTTGTGCCCCCCAGGATGCCGTTGGCCTTCCTGGCCCAAGGGCACGTTGCTGGCTCAGGGGGAACTTGTTGTCCACCAGGACTCCCAGGTCCTTCTCCGCAGAGCTGCTTTCCAGGAGGTCACCCCCAACCTGTCCCGGTGCAGGGGGTTGTTCTTCCCCAGGGGCAGGACCCTGCACTTGCCCATGTTGAACCTCATGAGGTTCCTCCCCGCCCAATGCTCCGGCCTGTCCAGGTCTCGCTGAACGCCAGCACAGCCTTCTGGTGCATCAGCCACTCCTCCCAGTTTCGTGTCATCAGCAAACTTGCTGAGGGTGCGCTCTGTCCCTTCGCTCGGGTCAACTGATTCTGTATCGCAGCAGAAATGCACGAGCGGCACCACCGCCTCCCGGCTCTCCCCCTATAGATGGGGCATGGCCCCAGCCCCGAGAGCCGGGGGTGGGTATTCCCGGCTCCTCTCCTATAGCTGCGGTAGAGCTAGCTGTCTCCTGGCCCCTAAGCTGGGGTGGGGGAAGAGTGTTGCCCACCCTCTCCTCCAGTGGCTATAGATGGGGATGTCCCCAGTCCTCTCCCCTATAGCTGGGATCAAGCCAATGTTTCAGCCCCTATAGCTGGGGAGGAAGGTCCGAGCTCCCTCCCCTATAGTCAAGGAATATCTATGTCCCAGGCTCTATAGCAGAGGGTCCCAGATCCCCTCTCTATAGTGGGGTCTGGCTGTGTCCGTATACCTACAAGGGGGTCTCAGCCCCCTCAGCTATAGCTGGGGCACACCTATACCCCAGCCCCTATATCCACAGGGGGGGTTGTCTCAGACCCCTCCCCTATAGCTGGGGTACCCCTATACCCCAGCCCCTATAGCCAGGGGGGTCACAGCCAGAGCACACCTATACCCCGGCCCCTATAGCCAGGGGGGTCACAGCCCCCTCCTCTATAGCCGGGACACACCTACACCCCAGCCCCTACAGCCAGCCCTCTCGGCCCCGGCTGCAGGCGGCGGCCCCGTCCCGTCCCCCCGTCCCGGGCCCTCCCCGGGGGAGGGCGCTCGGGGGCCGCGGTCCCGCCGGCAGCGCCCGCCATGTTTCCCGGCAGCCCGCCCTGCCCGCCGCCCGCCTGAGCCTCCCGGCGGCCGGCCCGGCCTGGCCCGGCCCGGCCCGGCGGCCGCCCGCCTCCGCCGCCGGTGAGTGGGGCCCGGCGCGGCCCAGCGGCCCGGCCCGGCCCGGGCCTGCCCGCCGTCGCGCAGGCCGCAAAGCCTCGGCCTCGATTTCCACCGCGGGCGGGGAGCGGGGCGCGGGGCCCGGCCGCGGGCGAGGGAGGCACGGGGAGACATCCCGCCCGGGTCCTCGCCGGCCTTCGACCGGGCAGCGGCTGGGGCAGCTCGGCCCGAGGGTGACAGGGTGGGCGGGCGGCCTGTGGCTTTCCCTGGCCAGGCGGTGGGTTGCCTGCTCGCCCCGGCCTGCCCGGGCTCGGAGTGCAGGGGCAGAGCAGCGGTTGGGTTTCCCCCCGCGGTTCTTCATTTCAGCTGGTTTTGTGGTGAAGCCGTGTGCCGCTCGGCTCCTGCTGCAGGTCGCGCCTGGGCTGCTGGCTAAGGGAGAGCTGAACTCGTCCAAAGTCACAGCAGTCGTTGCCTTCTCTCTCCAGGGACGCTCAAAATCAGAAGCAACTCCTGAAAATTTGTCTGTGTGTGGCAGTGGCTACCATCCGGTTACCTCTGCGGGGATTCAGCGTGCCAGGTCCGCTCCCAGAGGGTCCGGTGCGGAGGAGGCTCCCTTGGCTGCTGGTGCCAAAGGAGAGGTCGGTCTGGGCTGGGAAGGTCCAGGTCTGGTAATGGGAATGCTGGTCTGAGCTCTGCGAGGGGAGCCCCGAGTGCGGAGTGGAGATTCGTATCACCCAGCTGAGGACAAGGAGGAATAAACCAGAGCCGATCCACTTCCATCCCACGGGAGAGCTCCTGGGAGGGTAATTATTTCATGTTCCCGTTGTTTTATTCCCTCGGTGGAGCACGTTTTGTAGGAGCGTGAAAGAAAGCGGCAGAGTTAGCTTGTGAAGTGGTGGATACTGTGTCCATCCCACAAAGGGGATCGCTGCTGGGGACTGCTGGTAGCAGCACTGCGTCTTTGCACCTGAGCTGGAGCCACCTGCACCCACCGTGGTCCCGCAAACCTCCTCTCCCCTTGTCCTCTGTCGAAGCTGGACCAGACGCAGCTGCGTTGTTCGCACGCATCTGAATCGGTGTTTGTTGTTGCCAGGAGTTATTGCTTATGGGTCTCGTTTTAAGGGGTGCGGTGCAGTTTGGCTGAGTCAATGCTACACCACGTGTGGCTGGAAAGGGCCAGTTCCTGGGTTTGGAGGTAACCGCGTGTGATCCAGAGAGAAATTATAAAGATTAATTTTAAAAGTAGGTTTCATTGTGTCTGCTGTTTCCCCCGGGAAGCTGTTCCAGAATCTCACCTTACTGCTGGAAAGAAACCTTATCCTTATTTCCAGCCTCACTATGCTAACGTTCCCCTTATCCGCCAGCATATGTCAGGAAATACATGAGTGTGTCAAAACTGAGAGTCCATGGGCTCTTCTTGCATCGCTTGCATCATCTTCCTGAGAACTAAAAAACTAAACCAGGCTTGAAATGAAAACAAATGCCGCTAAGTGCAAAATGTAACTCATTAGGCTGGACGCTGGCTGTGTGAGTGGCATTCTTTGTTTCGGTGTTTGCAGGAGTCTTTAGTCGCGCTACGATGGCACTTCTTGTTGCCGTTGGAGGGCGGATCGTTCAGGTCTGGTTTGCGTGGCTTTTGCCGGGGGTTTAGGGAGCCTCGTGGTGCGAGGAGGGGGTACCGGGAGCCGGCTCCTGGCGGCATTCCAGCCTGGTTCCGGGCGGCCTCCTGGCAGCTGAGCTCTGGACGGCTCAAGGCCCCAGGACCTGGATCCTGCGGCTGCTTACGAGCCCTGGGTGTCCCTTGCTCGAGGGACTTGCACCGCATTGTTGTGCATGTGCAGGAGCCGGGCTCTCTCGGGATCCTTTGTGCTCCTTCCTGATCAGCTGCAGCGTACAATGCACGAGCGCTCCGGCCCTAACAGCTGTCTCATTTTTATTCCTGTTTGCAGCTCGGCGCCTTGGAGGAGAGAGGATGGCTCAGGAGACAAACCAAACCCAGGTGCCTCTCTTGTGCACCACAGGCTGTGGATTTTATGGCAGCCCCCGGACCAACGGGATGTGCTCCGTTTGCTATAAGGAGTTTCTACAGAGGCAGCAGAGCAGTGACCGGATAAGCCCCCCAGGTAGAGGGGTTTTGTCCATGAAATCTGTCTTAAATGGGTGCCTGGGTGCAAACTGTGTTCAGCAACTGGGATGGAGCACGGTGCTGGTACTGGCCACCAGCAGGTTTACTCCCTCCTGGAGAACTCATGTCTTTCCCTTTTCGTGTAGACCCGAACCTTTGAACGCTTCTGTTCCCTGTAAGGGGGTCACTTGTTTTCTTCCCAGTCCCAGCTGTTTGTGAAGCCCTGTCCCAGTCAGCACCTTCCAGTAAACTGTAAAACTTCACTTGCGCTAACAGTGCCCCGAATTTTTCGCAGTTACCTGCTCCCTGAGTTACGTGCTGACTGCTGGGAACCACAACAGATCCCTGAAAAGAAATTCTATTTGGGAAGAATTTGGCCTTTTGGGTTTGCGTATTTTTCTTATCTTAACAGGGTTGGCGATCAAAAGCAATGAAATAAAAGGGTTGTTTCTTGCAGCTAAGCAAAGCTGACACGTCGCCGAGCTGGGAGGCAGCTGGGTGCACAGAAGGGATGCTCTTTCCATCATTAGCAGGGTTTTCTGTTGCTGAGAGTTTGTGCAGATGCCCCATGTACGGACTT
Source organism: Phoenicopterus ruber ruber (assembly GCA_009819775.1). NCBI lineage: Eukaryota > Metazoa > Chordata > Aves > Phoenicopteriformes > Phoenicopteridae > Phoenicopterus > Phoenicopterus ruber. The sequence continues at coordinate 1,456,627 of CM020240.1, read as the reverse complement.
TGCAATACCAGTGAGAAACGCCTTCTAGAGCTCTTCTGCGGTTTTATTGCTGAGTGTAATAGTGGCTTTCCTTGAATTACCCACCCAAAACATTTATTAGAAACAGCTCTTCCTGACAAAGGGTTTTTCTAAAGACCCCGACTTAGATCCTCGGCTGACATAAACCAACGTGTTTCTGTGGAGCCAGTTCCTTTCAGCAGATGAGATCTGGTTCTTATACCTTGGAGAAGTTGCAGAGTAACGTTGGGTTCGAGGTATGTTGGTAACTGCAGCACTTTCGTTTGTACTGATAGGAGAATATTTATGCTGATGCGGAGTTTGCTTTGCAATGCTGAGGAAGAGAAGGGGAATCACAGAATCATGGAGGTGTCGAGTGACTGAAATCAGATTTTACCAGACGTTAAAAAGCCACACAGTAGCAGAAGGCATTCAGCACGTAACTCCTGCGAATAAACCCTCGTCCCTCAAAAGGGAGCTCGCAGATCCTGAGGAGCTGAACGGATCTCCATAAACGAGGCCTGCAGTTCTCAGGAAGACGAGCAGCTAATTTCAGAGGGATGTTACGATCCCGATACAGTGAGTCATTCCTGACTAATGTAAGAATAGCTGCACTGGGACGCGGTGAGGTCCGTCCAGCCCTGATGTGTTGTCCCCACAGAGACCTATGCGCAAATTTAGAGGGGAGAGTATAAGAACAGGGGATCTAGGAGTGATCCCAACCGGAGTGTGCCCTCCCAGCTCCTGGTAGGGAGCAGGAGGCTAAAGCCTGCTGAACGTGCTCATCATCCTGCTTTCTCCTTGGCTGTCAAGCACCCGAGGAACTTGCTGACATTTTTAAGAGTTTACCGAGACTGTGATCTTGTTTCGTAGCACCCAGCGGCCCCAACAGCAGCCCCATGGCTTCAGACTCAATTGCAGGGCAGCGTGCAGAGGGAGACTCCGCGCCTGAGGATGCGAAAGCCAGGTAGGGGCATAGTCTGGGGGGTGGGTCTGCAGCCGTGGGCAGGCTCTCGTCCTTCGGAGGGACGAGGGGATCTGTAAAGCAGGCTGGATCAAACACTGTTCATTGTGACCCTGGTTTATCTGGAAGACTGAGATGTCCCTGGTGATGGTGACTGATGCACAGAGTCAGGTACCAGAGAGTCGGTAGTAAATTAAAACCTGTAGTAAACTAAGTGTCATCCTGGTTCTCTTGGAGCCAGGGCACCTTGTCTGTCACTAGCTGTGTTAAACTGTGCGGTTTCAGCTCAGTCCTAAGTGAAAGTGCCTGGTGATGATCCAGTCTGGAAGCTGCGACAGCAGGATTAGGGACCTCAGTTGCGTTTGATAGGAAGGAAGACAGGACTGCATTGAGCTCTGCCATGGCGTTACAGTCCTGACTCATAACTGTTTCCCTGTCCCTGGACTTGTTTGGATGGGCTGTTGCCTGGCTTTGAGATATAATTGGGTAGAAAAGGAAACTGAGATCATCACAGATTTGTTCCATTTATGTCTATGAAGAACTTTGATCCCAAATCTCAAGGGGAATTGGCCTGCTGTACTCCTGAGCTACCTCCGAGTATAACGAAATTAACTTTGTGGGCTGAAGATCACGTAACTGTTCATCAAAAGAAAATATTTATGTTTGCTCTATGGTTGGTTGGTTTGTTTGTTTGTTTGTTGCAAATGCTCCCAGCGCTCAGACGCCTGTGACCCATCAGATGACAGCCATGAGCATATCCAGAGAAGAAAAGAGCAGTGAGACAGAAGAATTCGTCAAGACAGAAGAAGCCTCATCAGCGTCTTCCTCTTCAGGTACGCTGATTGGTTTGGCCTTTGCACAAGTCTGAATGACACCGATCTCGCAAGTCGGTTTGAGCAGCAAGTACGATGCTGGCCACTAACTCCAGGGGACGGTGGTTACCTCCCGGCAGCAAAGGTACACCTCGCAGGAGAGCTACGGACAAAAACAGTTTGTTTCGGAACAGGGAGGAGGGAAAATGCGGTGCCTGAGGGCAGGCCAATAGAGATTGCTCTGTGGGTTGAGGGCTGAGTAGCTGCCAGCCCTCACTTGCTGGCAGGAGGATAATCTCCCGTGACGCCTATCCTAGTGAATGGCAGAAAGCCCGGAGCGTCCCACAGCCTGCCGCACGGCTGTTGTTGGCTGCAGTTCCCTGCCACCTCTCGAGGGAGGAGAGGAGACGGATGCCATGTCTCTTGGGAGAGAGGAGCCGTGTTTGTGACGGTGCCCGGGGGCAGCTGCTGGCCCGGTCGGTGCCGTCCCGTGGGACGGGAGGCATACCTGCCCCTCAGAGCTGCCGCTTTGTTTGCAGAGTGGGTACCTTGAAGTGACAGAGGAGCACGGGTGTCGTTGCCCAGCGGGGTATGTCCTCTGGTTGATGAGTTACAGGGTGAGCCATTATGTTGCAGCCGAGCCGTAACCAAGTGACGCTGCATTGGAGACGCCCTCCTGTTCAACTGACAGTTTGCTTGCAGTCAGAGCTAAAAAAAGCCCAAGAGTTGTTGGTTGCTAAAAAAACAGGCTGTAGTCACCGCACATAACTGAGTTTTGGATTTGGTAATCCCTTGCCTGCAAGCCCAGGAGACAATTTACAACAGGCAGGTGAGAGACTTTGGGGTGAAAAAGAGGCTCGGAAGAGCCTGCCCCTTTCTTCTGATTGTGCGGTTTTTAGAAAGTCGTTTAGGGTCAGACCCACAAAGCTATCTCTGCCTCTGACTGTCTCCTCTCTGACAGTCCTCCTCTGCCCCCACGCTGGCTGTCCCCTTAGCCTGGTTTTCAGAGCGGAGTGCGCTGCAGGTGTGTATCTCCTAGCAGTTGGAGCTCCTCCCTCCTGTTGACTTCTCTAGCCTGCTTAGGTACTGTAGGAAATCCTGCTAAGCATCGGTGACCTTTAACAATCTGGCTTTCAGAGCTCAGTTTTCCTTTTGGTAGATTAGAGACAGTGATGAGTATCTCTGTAAAGCATTCTGAGACCTACATATGAGGAACACTTACATAAGAGTCAGCAAAAATAATTAGTAGTACTTACAAGGGGTTAACTTTTTTTTTTCCCCCTGCGAAGATTAACTGTAGGCTCAGCTGTGCAGCTGAGTTACCGTACATCAGCTACGCTGCAGTGACTATCCAGACGCGTGCTTAACCTATGGCAAGCACCGGGTGATTCTACTTAGCATTACCTTTTCTCAGCAGGAGCTAAACGCCATCACGTTACCTTACGTATGCCGTAGCTAAATTGTAATATCTCCTTGGTGTTTCTGAGCCTTAAGGAATTTGAAACGGAGAGAAAACAGGAGGCTGTGTGAGGTGTAGGTCTCTGTGGAACAAGGCAAACCTCACAGTTTGGGGTATGTCGGCCAGGGCAACGTGCACACAGAGGTGTCTGGCGCAGACCCAGAATCGATACGGCCTCAAGCAGCTCCTGTAATAAACCGAACGTGTTGCTTGGTTTATCAAGAAGGGTAGCAAAACTCGTGCCTCTGTTTCAGGTACCCTGCTCGAAATATCCCAGAACACAGCGGAGGGCAAGACAGCTTCAGAAAAACCGAAACAGAAGAAGAATCGCTGCTTCACTTGCCGGAAGAAGATAGGGCTAACTGGTAAGACCCTGGCTGTGGGGAAAACTTGCCTGTGGCCTAAGTCGTCTGGTTTGCTAGCCCGGGGAACGCTCCCCTTGTGCTGTGATACTGCCTGGGCTCAGAGGGTCGGCGTGGGTCAGTGCCTGGAGGTACCCCTCCAAAAAGTACTTTACATCCGCAAGATGTGGTGCTGCAGGGCAACTCCGACCTGCGAACCGCGCTGTCCGAGGCGGTAGCCTGGGGAATCTGCCCTCACTGTCAGGGTCCCTGCCAGCCCTTGGGTGCAGGGCTGTGGAACTGGATGGAGCAGTGCCTTCGGGTTGTTTCTGCTGCTTGTAGAAGCAAAGGCAGTGCTCGCCGTGGATCTAATTCTGCTCCTATTCAAGTCAGCAGTAAAGCTTTCATAATAGTGACATGAACTGAGTTAGACCCAAACTGAAAATCCCGCTCCAAGACTCATCCCATTCGTTAATGTTGCTTGGCTTCGGCCGTTAGCTTCCTGGGAGCAGGATGGCTCTCGGTGTTCAGCCTGTAGAGCTGGAGAGAGAGAGAGGTGCTGAGATGGCATCAGGTGACTGGTATCAATGGGAAAACTGGCCCTGGAAAGGAAATTCATGAAGCAATTAACTTCGTTGTGGTTTGTTCATAAAAATATCATTCCCCTAAATTGACTCTGGCATTTAGGGCTTCCCTGGAAAAAGTTAACTCCAGGGCCATGCAGGTCACGCTGTTCCAGTGGAGCACTCGCCTCTTTAGCCTCCTCGGTGTGTTCAGCAGCCAGGGACGGCACACACACACTGTTTTCATCGCTGTGAGCGTCTTTGGCAGAGTCCGGCCCGGGAGGTTTGCCCAGCGCCTGGCACTGTGGAGCCCGAGCGTGCCTGGCGGTTTGAGGGTGCTGTCGTAGAAGAAATGTGGGTCTATAAGCCTAGGGGTGGGCAGGGTACTCTGTGCCCAGCCTTCCGATCTGCAGGGAGGCTGGATGAGTGTTTCTTTAAGAGCTTCAAACTGTGAGCAGTTTCCTCTCCTTTAGGAATCAACTTGCAGAGACTTCCTGCGAATTCGGGGCATTTAGGATAAAATGAGTTTTCTCAAATAGGAGTAAACTGGCACCTCGTAGCAAGGCGTTTGTGGTCTTTAGAGCCCGTAGTTGGAAAGAGGTGAAAGGAAAGAGCGCGAGTCGCTGCAGCTGATCTGCTGTCCTGCAGCAACCCCGCTCCTTGCTCCCTGCCTCAGTTTCCCAGTGTGCTGTGATAACAGTAGCGCTTCCGAACAGCGTTGTCTCCAAGCGAAGTGACTAAATTACGAATTTTGAAGCCTAAATAGCTGAAAAGTGATCCTAATGAGGTGAAGGGTTTGCTGCTTGCTGGCTTACTGCTGGTCAGTCCAGATGCTGCTGCGCAATGGCTCAGAGGGCTCGGCTCCAGCTCGGGCTGCCTGCTCGCTGCCGGGCGAGCCTGGCCTGGAGTGCAGTCTGGCACTCTGCAGTCCCCAGCATGTCCCTTGTCCCCGGGGAGTGCGGAGAGCAGCTGCTCCGGGAGCGTTTCCCACTGCTGTGACAGCTGGGGCTGCCCAGAGCGTGCGTGCGCTCACGGGAGCAGCTACGCCAGAGGAAACCAAAGAGCAGCCCGTGGTCTTCCCCCACACTGAGACTGCCTTTCGCCCGTCCGGGCCAGCGGCCCCTCTCCCTCCTCTGACCCTCTGTCTGCATTCGCGGAGTTTCCTGGCCTGGCAGGAAGGAGCGGGGGCCCTGCCGCCCTCCTGTCCGGCTGGACGGGGACTAACGCAGCTTTGTCTCTCTGCCCTTCCTCCCTTCAGGCTTCGACTGCCGCTGCGGGAACCTCTTCTGTGCCATTCACCGGTACTCCGACATGCACGCCTGCCCCTACGACTACAAGGCAGAAGCTGCCGAGAAGATCCGTAAGGAGAACCCCATCGTTATTGCTGAGAAGATCCAGAAGTTGTGAAGGGGGCTGAGCAGCGTGAACTGCAGCCAGGTGGCCTGGTGCTCCTCCCCTTCCTCCCAGCCTTCCTCCTCTTCCTCCCAGCCCCATCGGTGGTGTGATGGGCGCTCCAGCAGCACGCACGAACCAGCGCCCGGACATGGAGACTCCTCGCACCTCCTTGGCAGAAAGTTGGCGTTCCTCCTCTCCCATCCTGCCCGTCCGACAGCCGCAGCTCAGCTGATCTGCTCTTGACCAGCTTCCCAAAGGAAAAGGGACTGTCCTGCCCTGCCGCTTCAGTGCCGAGACCCTCGGACTTGTCTTCCACGGGGGCGGTTTGCGTGGCGCAGGTGGCCGGGCTCTGCCGGGCAGCCTCTCCCTTCAGCCGGCAGCTCCGAGCCCTGCAAACCGCCCAGGACTCGCGGCTGCAGCCCGTGAGGAGCCGCTGGACTTTGTTCCCTCTGCCCCACCGTCTCTGTGTGACAGATGTAAACCCGGGAGCTGGGGAATCCCGGCAGCAAGGCTGCCCTCTGCTCCCCGCGAGGTGTTTGTTCGCAGATGCAGAAAATTGGATTCTGTAGTTTTAACGCCCCAAATCCCCCCCTTCCCTTTGAGACGCTGTTGTTGAAGCACCGGGGTGGTTAAGCAGCAGAGTACTGGCACAGTAAAGTTATTTTGTGGCTCGAAGCAACGTAGACACGCTCCAGCCGCAGGTCAGGACCTTTAGGAAGGCACCGCTCGCTGCCTCCTGCCCCTCGCCGTGGGGAGGGAGCTGGCCTGCGGGCCGGCTGGGCTGAGGTGCACCCTTGCACCAGCCTCCCGAGCTTCAGCTCCCCTGAGGAACCGCTGGCCGCTTCCCGAGCGAGGTTTGTTGTAACACAGCGGCGCCCGCGCCTCTGCCCTCCGCTCCCTGCCTTCTGCCTTACCCGGTTCTTTCTCATCAGGGTTGTGCACAAAGCTCAGATCGCCAAACCTCCGCTTCATTCCTGTCCCTGCGCGCAGGCGGACGGCGGGGACCCTTCCTCCCCCGTCAGCGTCGCTGATACTCGGTGAGAGGCTTTCTCCTCTGTGGGGGCGTTGCCTCAGGAAGCCCACCCAACCGCCCTGCTCTCCCGCCATGCTGCTTGTCCCCGTGGGACGAGAGGCAGGGCCGGATCCCTAGGAGATGCTCCAAAAGCCGGACGGAGGGATCTGGGGCACAGGGAAAAGCATGGGGAGGGCTGCAGGGCACATGAAAAGTCACGAGGAGGGTCCTGGGGTGCCCAGAAATGCAGGCGGGGACTTTCAGAAAAGCCCATGGAGAGCCGTGGGGAGCAGGGAGAGGCACTTGGAGGGCTCTAGACTCGTAGAGTTCTCAGGGGTGCAAGGGAAGGCAAAAGGAGAGCTTTGGGGTACACTGAAAGTACTCGGAGGACCCGAGCGCCCTAAAAGGCACACACAGATGTGGAGCGCTCTGGGGTGCAGGGAAAGCCAAATGCTGGGTGCCGTAGCGCTCCAGGAAAAAACACATGGAGGGCTCTAGGGCTGTTAGAAAGGAAAACACGGGGCTGGGGTACACGGCACAAGGTGGGTGGAGGCTCCTGGGGCGCACTAAAAGCCACCTCCACGCCACGCAGGGTCTGCGCCCGCCCCGCAGCACCCCGGGCGGGAGCTCCTCCCTGGGAGTGGGGCTGCAGGCGCGGGGCTCCCGGCAGTCCATGAGCAGAGAAACCCGCATGAGTCCCAGGGGAAAAGCAGCGGCCTCTGCCCCGCTTCTGGTCGTCCCACGCTTCGGAAGCGTTTCCTCGGCATCAGCTCGTACAAGGGGGTCGGAGAGCGGAGCCGCAGGGCCCGACCCGGCAGCCGGGGCAAATCGCAGCAGCTCCTTCTGAGTGCCGTTTTCCTCCACCGCTTACGGCAGTTCTGCCCCGGTGATTGCGGGGGGGATCACTCCAAAGGTTTCGTTTTTCCTATCTGATTTCAGCCAGAACGGTGTGTGCCCTGCAGCAGCTACCGTCGCACAGCGTTGCCGGGAGGATTTGGACCTCCAAAAATGCTGCAAATCCCCCGCCGGCGCGGAGCGGAGGCGAGGCTGGCTCTTGCCAGCCTTTTCTTCAGGTTTTTGCTCCTGGGCAATATCGGCGTCACGTCTGGAGCACGCGAGTGGCGGCACGTTTTAGTGCCGGGGTGCACCTGGGCTGTAAACGCGGTGCTGGTGGTGTGGGGTGAGGCCGGGTTTCGCCGTTGAGGTTTTGGCTGAGAACGAGCCGTCGCTCTCGGGGGGGGGATCCATGAGAAATTGCAGCCACCCCTTGTCTTGCGTTTGCACGAAGGTCGCGAGGTCCTGGGGAGGGGAAGCAGCTCCCACGGATGCGGCGGGAAAGCCCACAGAGCAAAAGGGGCAGCCGCCGGCTTCTCCACCACCTACCTTTTCCCTTTTTTTTTCTTTCTTTGTAAGTGTAAATATTAACACAGTCTGGTTTGCTCAGATGCTGTGGGTGGTTCATTCTGGACACGCATGTGTCACACGCCAGCGCCAGCTCCGCTCTGGGCTCTTCTGGGGTGGCTGTGGGGCTCCGTGCCTCAGTTTCCCCAACGTAATAACGAACCGTGCTGGGTGCTGGCGGGGGTTAGGAGCACCCCACTTCTGGCACCCAGACTCCCCGTTTCTCTTCCCACCACTCCGGTACTTAGGCTGTGTCCTGTGCCCAGCACCCCTAGGCCACGGGGGACCAGATTCCCCCTGGGTGGTAGAGCTGCTTTCTCCACCCGTGTTTGCAGGGCTGGAGTGGGACCCCACGGTGCTCGTGACGCGGGGGGGGTGTTGGGCCCAGGCCTAGGGCCCGGGTGGGACTGGTCCCACCCGGGTCCTAGGCCTGGGCCCAAACACACACACACACACCCCCCCCGGGTCCATTTTGGGGGAAGCCGAGCTGGATTTGTGTGCGTGGGGGGAATATCCTGGCCACGCGTGGGCTCATCCCCCCGGTGCGGGCACCCCGGCAGCAATGAAGGGAGGACAGCCCTAGGGAAGGCCGCGCCGGTTCCTTGGCAACGAGGGCGGGGCCACGGCGTCACTTCCGGGAGACGGGAGGGCGGGGCCAGGCGGGGCGCTGTGCAGCGCCGCCCCCGCCTCGGAGGTCCGCAGCGCCCGCCCGTCCCTTCGGCAGCCCCGAGCGCGGGGGGGCCCGGGCCGGGCCGCGGCGGAGCATGTGCAGGTACGGGGGGGAACGGGGCACGAGTGGGTGCTGGGGGCGCCTGCGGGGGCGGCGGGGGGACGGGTCCCGCGGGGGGGGGTGGGGGCGCCGCCGCATACCGGTCGGTGTATGTGTTTGGAGGGCCCGCAGCGGTCGTGGGGGGCCCACACGGGGCAGTGTGCGTGGGGGCACACGGGGCAGTGCGGGGCGTCCCGCACCGGTCAGTGTGTGGGTGTGGGGAGGCCCACAGCAGTCGGGGGGGGGGCCGCGCAGGTAAGTGGGGGGGGGTGTAGGGCCCACAGTGATCGTGGGGGGGGCCCACCGGTCAGTGGGTGTTTGTGGGGGGGTCCCACGGTCCCACACCAGTCAGTGGGGGGAGTGAGGCCCACAGCAGTCAGTGGGGGGGCCCACGCCGGGTCAGCATTGTGTGCGGGGAGGCCTACAGCAGTCGGTGGGGGGGGACACCCCACACCAGTCAGTGTGTGTGGGGTGGGGGTCCCACGCCTGTCAGTGGGGTGGGAAGCCCACGCTGCTCAGCGGGGGTGGGGGCACCCACTGGTCAGTGGGGGGGGGTCCCACACCAGTCAATGTGTGTGGGGTGGAGGGTCCTATGTGTGTCGGGGGGGGGTCCCACATCAGTCAGTGTGTGTGTGTGGGGGGGGGTCCCACAGCAGTCGGGGGGGGGCCACGCTGATCAGTGGAAGGGGCCCACGCAGGGCAGTGTGTGTGGGGGACCACCCACAGCAGCCAGTGGGGGGTGAGAGGCCCACACCGGTCAGTGTGTGTGGGGTGGGGGGTCCCACGCCTGTCAGTGGAGGGGGGAGGCCCATGCTGGTCAGCGTGTGTGTGGGGGCACCCACCAGTCAGTGTGGGGGGGCCCACCCGGGTCAATGAGTATGAGTTGAGTGTCCCACTCGGGCCAGTGGGTGCCCCCGCTCTGGCTGTGGGGTGAGTGTTTGTGTGTGGTGGGGGGGTCAGGGTGGGTACGTGGCGTGGATCCGGCCCCCAGGCCAGGCGTGGGGTGGGTGCGGGGTCAGGGTGGGTGTGTGGCGTGGATTTGGCCCCCACGCCAGACGCAGGGTGGGTGCGGGGTCAGGGTGGGTGCGGGGTTAGGGTGGGTACGTGGTGTGGATCTGGCCCCCATGCCAGGCTTGGGGTGGGTGCGGGGTCAGTGTGTGGCGTGGATCCAGCCCCCACGCCAGACGCGGGGTGGGTGCCAGGTCAGGGTGGGTACGTGGCGTGGATCCGGCCCCCACGCCAGACATGGGGTGGGTACGGGGTCAGGGTGGGTGCGAGGTGTGGATCCGGCCCCCACGCCAGACGCGGGGTGGGTGCGAGGTGTGGATCCGTCCCCGTGCTGGCTGTGGGGCGAGGGCAGCGGGGCAGGCAGGGCTGCCCGCCCGCGGGGGTGCGCGTCCCCAGCCGGGGCCGCGGTTTGGCCCGGCGCGGGGTGACACACGGCGTGAGCGCCGCCGGCAGCTGCCTGCCTCTGCCTGCGTGGACCCACGCCCCGACGTGCCCGCGCAGGTGTGCGGCCGCCGGACGCCCTGGCCGTGCAGGTACGCGGGTGCCAGCCCCGGGGTGGGGGGGGGGGGCTGCCGTGTGCTGGGTGCGACGCCAGCCCCAGCACCCCTGTGAATGGCCGCTGGCCGCGGGGACCCGAATTCAGCCCCGGCCCCCGAGGTGCAGGCCCTGCGGCGGGGCCGGGGCACAGGGCAGCCCTTCGCTCCGAGGATTTCGGCGTATTTCGGCCCCGCGTGCCTTCCCCTCCCGGCCGGGCGGGCGGCCTCTCCCCTCCACCCTTTCCTCCCCTTTCCCAGCCCTTTGGAAGCAGATGGAGTGAATTCCTTGGGGTGTGGGCTGGTTTGACATTCCTCAGCGCGAGCCTGTGCCCAAACTTGCAGAAAATAGTTGCTTTTTTTTTCTTTTTTTTCTTTCCCTTTCTTCCCCCCTCCCCTTTTTCTTGGGGAACTCGGCGCTCCCGCCGCACGCCTGTGTGGCCCGGCTTGTGCCGGCGTCCGGGGGGGTCCCGGAGGTGCCGTGTCCTTTGTACCACGACCGCGCGGCTGTTGCGGAGCGTGTGTGTGCGATCCTGCGCCCGCCGTCCTCGCCTCCCAGCGTGGGCCTGCGCACGGGGGCTGCGGCGCGTGGCGTGGGGCTGCGTGGGCTGGGAAGTGTTGAAGGAGGCTTGGGTTTGGGGGGGGGTGCGTGGGTTCAGCGCGAGCGTGGGGGCTGTGAGCAGTGTGGGGGGGTGTTGGGGGGGGGGGCGGCGTGCCCCTCGTCTCAGGGGTGGTGGTACGTGTGTTCGCCGGCACGTGGGCGCGCTGGGGAGGTGCGTGTTTGTCCCCGGCTGTGGGTCGTGCGTGGCTGGGGGGTGCCTGTTGCAGAGCCCTCACTGCTGCCTGACCTGCCCGCAGGCCACCGCTGCTGCCCGCAGACGGACGGATGGCGGCCGCCCCAGCCCCGACCAGCGCCCCGGCCCGTGGTGGGCTGCCAGTGGCAGCCGTGCCGAGGGCCGGCTGAGGACGGGGCCTCTCCGGGCCGTCCTCGTTCCCGGCCTCTGTCCGATTTGGATCCTCCCTCGCTCCGGGCGCGGCTGCCTTTCGCCTCGCCGCCGTCATGAACGGGCTGTCAATCAGCCAACTCTGCTGCCTCTTCTGCTGCCCTCCCTGCCCCAGCCGCATCGCCGCCAAACTGGCCTTCCTGCCCCCGGAGCCCACCTACGCCGTGGTCCCCGAGCCGGAGCCCGTGGGCAGCACCAGCACCGGCTCCCTGCGCGGCGGTGCTGGAGGGCGGTGGAAGCTGCACTTGAAGGACCGGGCGGATTTCCAGTACTCCCAGCGGGAGCTGGACAACATCGAGGTGTTCGTCACCAAAAGCAGCCGAGGGAACCGCGTCGGCTGCATGTACGTCCGCTGCGTGCCAGGCGCCAGGTGAGTCGCTCGTGGACGTGCTGGCCCGGCGCCGCTGCCGGCAGTTTGACCCCGGCCTGCTCAGCGTCGGGCTGGTGAAGCGCTGGCGGGCACCGTGCCATCCTGCCGGCTCCTCTCCCTCAGCCGAGTGCCGCCTCCCTGCCCCGGCCTGACCCGGCACCCTGCCGAAGGCGCTGGCCCTGCTGCGGGGGTTTGGAGGCATCCTGCGGGGCGGGCGAGCCCGGCTCCCCGGACTGGTCTGGCTTGTGGCTGCAGCTGGGAATGGGGTTAAACAGGGAGCAGAGGCAAAGCCGGAGGCTACGGGGACGTAGGGATTCCCTAGGCTGTTCCGCAGATCCCCCCTGGTGTCACGCCGGTGACGTAATGCTCCAGTTGTGAACCGAGCGTCTGTGTGAAGCTCTCGGTGAGCGCCGGGGGGGGTCTGCGCCGGCTGCTCGCCCTCCGTCCCCAGCCCCGCGGTGCCCACGTGGATGGGCAAGAGCCTGTGCCGGCCAGGAGGCGCCTGCAGCAAACCAGGTCTGCGCGTTTAGTCTAATTCATGGGTGCATTAGATTCCTCAAGGAGAAGAGCGACAGGAGGGAAAGCCAGGAGGGGTTTAGGCACAACCTGCTACTGGTCACCCCATGGGTCCGTAAACTGGGAAGCTGGAGAGCGGCAGCCCGGGGTGCGGGACAGAGACCCCCTCCCGGCTGCCGGTGGCTAGGCACGAGGGGATGGCGCGGGGACGGGAGGGGACTCGGCAGCTGCTCCCTGAGCCGGTGGCACAGCCTGGGGGTTCAGGTGCAGAGGGAGGCCGGGTCCCAGAGCCTGCAGCACCCCGGCTGACCCCGCACACCGGTATCCTCCCGGGAGCAACGTCCCCAGAGACCTCTGCAGGGGAATGCAGCCCGGACCTGCCCTCAGCTTGCCAAGGGCTTCGAAGCCTCTGGGTGGGCTTGGGGCGAGGGGGGATGGCTCTCGCGGGGGTTGGAGACTGCGTTACAGGAGACCTCTGCAGGCTGCCCGGTAGGGACGTCCGCTCCGTCCCTGTGTGCGTTGCAGGTCCCCGCAGAGACGAAACCGGTGGCGGGATCGCGCTGCCTGCACCTCCGCCTGCCCGCACCCTGCCGCAGCGAGGCTCGGCGCTGGCCCCGCTCCCAGCCGGCCCGTGGGGCGGCCGTTTACACGCAGGCTGCGGGGCTGGGGGGGGATCCGGCCCTCCCAACCCCCCCGGGGCATCAGGTCTCCCTTACTGTCTGTCCTCCCCACAGCTCATCCTGCCACCGCCTTCCTGCTCAGGCTTTCCGGAGCATCCAGGCTGGGACAGGGAGGCTCAGCCTGGCCGCAGACCTCTCGCACCAACCGTGGGGGATCAGCAGGGAGCTGGTCCTGCTCCCTCCTCCCGGCAGAAGAGAGCCAAACTTCCATCAATGCACTATTAGTGTTAATTTTTATGATTAACATTGTTTTTCCCCTTATGGTGGAAATTTCTTGTGCCTTGTCACTCCCACAATTCACTTCTCTCCCAGCGTCTGGTGTCTTGCCAGACTCAGGGGAGAAAAAAATCCGCTGTCAGAATTCTTACTTGAAATCCCCATTGGGCAAACGGCCCCAAATCCTGAGCTTTTTACCAAAAATAGACTCAAAAACTTGAACAGAATCATCCTGCCTTTGGGTTGCCCATTTCTGCTGGGAGCGAGCCCCTGGCCCCTGGCGGCGAGGAGGGTCTGGGTATCTCTGGGGTTGGACCAGGGTATTGCGAGGACCTTCCTTGGTGGCCAGAGGGGTGTTGGCCCTTTGCGTCCTGGGGTTTGGCTTTCGGGCTCTGAGGCGGACGTCCTGGCTGGCATCGCCCGGGCACGTCCACCCCCGAGCTACCGCGGGGCCGGGCAGCACAGCGGCCCCCCGGCAGAGTCCCCGATTAACCCGCCTGTGCCCGGTGCTGCAGGTACACGGTGCTCTTCTCGCACGGCAACGCCGTGGACCTGGGGCAGATGAGCAGCTTCTACATCGGGCTGGGCACCCGCATCAACTGCAACATCTTCTCCTACGACTACTCGGGCTACGGAGTGAGCACGGGCAAGCCCTCGGAGAGGAACCTCTACTCCGACATTGACGCCGCGTGGCAGGCGCTGCGGACGCGGTGAGCGGGGCACCGGGCGGGGGGAGGGAGGACATCCATGCCGCCACCAGGAAAACCCTGCGGTCCGGCAGTCTGGAAAACAGGAAATCTCCCGGAGAGGGAACCCAGGCCGCTCGTAACGGGAAGGGGTGGCCGGAAAGCAGCTGCAGGGGGAGCGGGCTGGGGGACCCGGAGGGGCAGGGATGCTGTGGGGGTGTGACCTTGCTTGGGGTCGCTGGCACAAGCTGCGCTCCCCATCTTGCTGTTCCCAGGCTCCCCCCGGCTGTGCTCAGCCCTGGCTCCCCAGCCGGGCTCAAGGTGCAGCCCCGTGACGGGCTCTGCCCTGCCCGCAGCCAGGCCTGGCTCGCAGCGTGCCCCAGGAACCGGGGGCTGCCCCGGGCGGCTGCGATCCGGGGTGCGTGAACCCCTCTGCAACCCTGCTCCTGGCAAGGGTGGGCCTTGACACCCCCCCGCAACTCACCTGGCAGCTTGGCCCTGGCTACTCCCTCGTCCTCCCGGGGGTGCGGGGCAGCTGCTTTGGGCCCAGCCGCGAGGGGCTGGGGGAAGGCGGGGGGGACGGAGCCCCGTTCTCCCCCACCCCGCCCCGGGAAGCCTTGCAGGGTGCTGTGGCCAGAGCAGGGTAACCCCCTGGGCTGTGTCTCCTGGCGATGTGACTCTGGTGCGTGGGCGCTGACCTGCCCTCCCCTCTCCCAGGTACGGGATCAGCCCGGAGAACATTATTTTATATGGACAAAGCATCGGCACGGTGCCCACAGTGGATCTGGCCTCCCGCTACGAGTGCGCTGCCATCGTGCTCCACTCCCCGCTCACCTCTGGCATGAGAGTCGCCTTCCCCGAGACCAAGAAGACCTACTGGTTCGATGCCTTCCCCAAGTGAGTGGCCTGAGGAGAAGGGGCAGGGCTCAGCTCCGGAGGGGCAGTGCCCGGGCCAGCTCTGTCCCGGGCGCCAGCCCTGGCCACGCAGCGGGGTTATGGGGAAAGCTGTGGACCTGTTTCCCACAACAGGCTTAAAGGTGCCCGTCGGGATCCTCCAGCCTTGCTTTCGGTCCTCTGCGGGGGGTCGTAATCCTCCCCGGGGTCACCGTGCCCCCTCCTGAGGGCCGTGCCATGTGTGCGCCCCACATCCCTCAGTGGCATCACCTCCTGGCCATCCTGTCCCAATGTCTGTCCTTCAGCTTTGGGGCTGTCCTGCCCGCCCCTTGTCAGGTATCACAAGCCCTGAGGGTCCCTGGGACCCACCTCTCCCCCAAGGGTAATTCCTTGGGTTTTTTTCCCCCCTCTGCAGAGGGCAGGGACGGTGGCACAGAAAGGCAGCGCTGAGGTGGGATGAGCTCTTGCTTCGCCTCTCCCTCCAGCCGGGCCAGTGGGACCTGAGGGATGGTCCTCGAGCTGGAAGCCGTGACCGGGAGCCACCAGCCCACGCTCTGTGTCTCGATGGCCTCGCTCGGCCTTTGAGGCCGGGCTGAGAACAGCCGTGCTTCCACTCCTCAAAGCCCGGCGCGGCTGATCGCGACGCGGGGGGGGCCTGGGCGCCCGCTGTCCTGCAGTGGTTTCCGCCAGCCCTGCCTTGGTCCCACGGGGCTGTTGTCACCGTTGTTTGCTCGTCGTCTGTCGCGCCGGGGGAGATCTTGTCCTGGAGCTCGTCCTTGGCAGAAGCTCCGTGTCCCCGTGATCTGCTGTGATCAAAGAGCGTTTCCTGGTCCCTCTCCCCGAGGGGATGTGTTTTGGGGGGCAGGAGGAATGGGGGTGCCTTGATCCCTGTACTTACCCCCCTGTCTCATCTCTTCCCCACCCACCTTCTTGGCAGCATCGAGAAGATCTCCAAAATCACCTCTCCCGTCCTCATCATCCACGGCACGGAGGACGAAGTCATCGACTTCTCCCACGGCCTGGCGCTCTTTGAACGCTGCCCCAAGGCTGTGGAGCCGCTGTGGGTGGACGGGGCCGGGCACAATGACATTGAACTCTACAGCCAGTACCTCGAGCGCCTTCGGAAATTCATCTCCCAGGAGCTGGCCAGCCAACGCAACTAGCTGCGGCGCGGGGGGACGGGCAGGGGCTTTCTCCAGTTCTCCCAGTGCCCCTCCCCAGTCCCTGCTGCTGGAGGTGCAATGAGCTTGTACAGCCTCAGCTCCAGCCTCGGGAGAGGGCAGGAGGCCCTGGAGCGGACGGTGCGTTTCCTCTCGGACACGAGCACAACTCTCCTCCCTCCCAGTGTCAGCCCCGGCGCTGCTGGCACCACCGGCTGGGCTGGCCAGAGACGGCAGCTCCCTCCTTCCCCCTCCCCGAGACAGATGAGAGCCCACCCTCTGGATGGCGAGTCCTCGGCCGCGGACGTGTCCTCGTCCCCTCTCCTAAAACAGCGAACTCATCCGTTCCTCCCGCCCGCTCTGCTGCTCTGACTATAGCAATAAGGCGAGCTGGAGAGGGGCCGGGGGCCCGGCCACCTCCCCGGCATCGCTGCGGGGCGGGACGGAGGAGGTGGCAGTTCCTGCTCTCCACGGAGCTTTCCCGGGATTGGCGCTGGTGGCGGGGGGGTGCCTGATCTTTGCCCCGTGTCCCCCAGGGGAGCTTGGGGACGTGTGGAGGAGGTGCCCCCCTGCCCCACACCCCCTCCAGTCTGGCCCTGCTCTGCCTTTCCGGGGCACCCCCGTGTTCAGGTCACCCCTGGGAAACCTCCTCCGTACCGCTTGTTCGTGGTGCGCTCGGGAAGCAGGGCGAGGAAACCAGGCACCGAATAAAGAGCAGAGGTTTAACGTTTTACCCGTGTGCGCCCTTTCGCCGGGCGCGCCTGGGGCTGCCTCCCTGGGACCCAGCCAGGGGGACCAGCCCCAGCCCCGTGGGGTCCGGCCCCTCGGCTTTCCCCGGGGGCCCGTGCCTCGGCTGAAGTGCACTTGGCCGGATCCCTAACGCTTGTCACCCCCCTCCAGAGACCGAGCAGCCCCGAGGTGCCAGCTGACGGCGAAGGAGCCCTTAGCCCCCCGGGACTGCGCTGCAAGCGTCTGTCTCTTCAAATTGGGCTGTGGGTACAACGGGGGGCCCGTTCCCCCACCAGCCTGTCCCGTTTCCTTAGGGGATCCCATGGGATCACGGGGCAGAGGTGGAGGATGGGCTCAGCCCCTCGGAGCTGCGGCACGGGGGGCTCGGCTGTGCCACAGGGGAGCACTGCGGGTCCTGGTGTGTCCACACGTGGGGCGTCCCACTGCGCCCTCCCGCCAGCACTCGGCGTGTTTTGCCCCGCAGAAGGGCAAAGCGCTCGGGTTTGTGCTTTTGAGGTCAGCGCCTGCTCTGACATCACCCCGGGAAGAGCTGTTCAAAGTGTCCGTGTGTCTTGGTGCCCCCGGGGCATCCCTCGCCCCGACCCACATGCTGCTCTGTCCCTTCCCATGCCCACAGGGCCCTCACGGGGCTCCCAGGCACCAGTTCGCCCCTCCGCGTCCCCGTCACCCTCGTGTCCCCTCCTCCGCGGTGCGAGGCCGTGGGGCCCGGCGGGCTCATGTGAGGAGCGATAATCTCCTTAGGCGGCTCTCGGAGGGGCTCAGGGGCCTCGTGGTGGGGCCTCGCCATGGCCCCACGCTTGGAGCGCTCAAATGCGCCTATTGTTTGTGGCTGGGAGCCGTGGGGAGGCCGCGGCGGGGGGCACAGGACCCCCTGCTCCCCACATCCCTCACCTCCCCCCGGGAGCAAGGCAGGGTCCTCCAGTGGGAGAGGCGAGACCCTCCCTTGGCGCCGGGGCTCTGCAGGAGCTAGAAGAGGATGTGGGTGTTGGGGCTCTGGGTGGTCTCCCCCCTTTTCCCAGGGGGATTTTGGGGTCCAGGAGCCGGGCTAGCTGCCTTCTCCCTGAGCATCCCCCCAGGCCTCCCAAGGGAAGGGGAGCCCTTCCCTGGCTCGCCGCACGCAGCTGCCGGGTGATTTTAGAGCCTTTAGCTCACACGTGTGCTGGGAGCCAAAGCCACCGCAGTCGCCCAGCCCGGCTCCCCTCCGGCCTCGGCCCCGATTAGGGGGGCTGGAGCAGCCCACGGCGCCCTAATCCCGACATAGAGACGTTTTGTTTGCACCGAGGGTATTTTTATCCTCTTACTGCTGCCTGTTTCCTGTTGAGCTGCAGATGCTTTGGAACGGCTCTGCATCGCCGGCGGGACGTCTCAGGGTTGGGTTCAGGAGGTTGCCGAGGTGGCTTGAGTTTGTATTAACTGTGTCTCAGTTTAAAAAAAAAAAAAAAAGGCAAAAGGACAAAAAAGTTCAGCCTGATCCCCAAAATTTAGACCCAGCATGGGTATGTGAGATCCTGGTGAGCCAGGTGTCACCGGCTGCCACCCCCATGGCGGGGAACCGTGGCCCGGGCAGGGCTGTGATCCGTCACCGTTAGGGACTGGGGCGTTTTGGGTCAGGATCCTTCATGGCTCCTGGCCCGAGCAGGCTCGGGCTCCATCCTCACCCGGGCATGAGCAGCTGGAGCGACGCTGGAGGGACGGAGAAGCACTAACCCATACGTGAGCTGCAGGGTCCCCAAAATGCACGAGCCAGCCCTGCCCTGCGGTCCTGGGCGCAGTGTCCCCCACCAGTGGCGGCACTTCTGTCCCCAGCGCTGGTGCCGTGGTTTGGGAGCACCAGGAGGGGACAGGGAAGGAAAGGGGCTGGGCTGGGGCTGGACCTGGACGGGGTTTGGTGCCCGGAGGGGGACTCTGCCGAAACCGAGGTCTCAGCAGGGCGTGGAGGAGGGGAAAGGCAGAGCCAGGCCTCAGGGTGTCCCCAACGTCCCTCCCGCAGGCCCAGCAGAGAGGGGCCAGCGCAGGCGTCCCCCCGGCCGTTTGGAAGGCCCCAGCCCGAAGAGCAGGGGCACAGGCGGCTCCTGCTTCCCTCGCTGCAGGGTCGCAGGCACACGGCTGGGCTGGGGGCATCTGCGCGTGGCTGCGTGTGCCTGCGTGTGGCTGCATGCAATGGCTGTGAAAGGGGACGACTGGGCATCCAGGGATCTGCGGGGGAAAGGAGGGGATACGGGCTGCGATGAGCCCTCGGCAGAGGTGTGATGCCGGTGTGGATGGGGCTGCCGCCCAGGCCGGGCACGGGGGACATTGGGCTCGCAGAGTGACCAGCCAAGAGGGTTTTAAGTCTCTTTTGGGGCGTAAATGAGGCTTTTGATGGCCGGGGCCTGCGTGCCACAGTCATGAGACCCCGTTCACAGGCCGAGCTCAGTCATGGGATCCAGGAAACTGAATTAAAGCGTCTTAAGGAGCTTTTTTCCGAGCTCTGCTCTCGTTTTTCACGTGCTTGTCATATGAACAAAGATGGTATAAAAGGGCAGAGGGGAAGGATCCCATCTGTGGTCGGGCTGGGGAGAGGGGAGGGTGCCAGAGGAGGGATGCCAGGGTGAGGGGCTCTGCGCGGCGCTGGCCAAGATGGAGGGAAGGGGACAGGAAAGGACGAGGAGAAGAGAGGATGCGCTGGCAGCAGCCCCTGGCTCTGCCCTGCCAGGTGAGTGGGCAGCGACCTGGGGCCGGTGGGGAACAGCTGGGGACAGGGAGGGCAGCCGGTCTGGGGGAGCAGAGCCCGTCCGCCCCCGCTCCCCGGGCAGCACCCAAGCTGTGAGCATCCCGGTGTGCCCGCGGCTGCGCCCAGACACCGGCCGGCACTTCCCTGGTGAGAGATGGCAAGCGTGGCATCGCATCACGGGGAGGAGGGAGCGCAGGGCGCAGCGGGGACACCCACCACCCTGTGCTGCCGGCTGGGGGGGGACAGGGTGGTGGGTGCCCAGTGGTCCCCGGGGTCCCCCTGTGCTGGGTTGGGGCCCGGGAAGGGTGCCTGGGCCTGGCCTCTGCGGGTCGGCGACCGCGGGACGGACCCACCCAGCTCTGCGCACGTACGTGTGCACACACCCACACGCATGTACACACCCACGCGTGTGCACAGAGATGCGTGTGCCTGCAGACGCGCACACACGCATTCGCACTTGCACAGACACCCGAGCACACGGCAACGTGCACACGTGCGCAGGCTTGCACGCTCCTTCACATCCACACGCGTGCACACAGGCAGCCGTGCATGCGCGTGCGCACACACCTGCACAGATGTGCACACACACACGCGTGTGGATGTGCACACGCACCCCCATGGACCCCCACGCTGCCCTTTTGGTGCCGCACTCCTCACTCCCCCCAGTTTGCCCACGCAGACCCACACATTCACCCACGACCCCCCTGCAGAAGCCGTCGCCGCCCGAGTGCGTGGCCCCGCTCGCACCCTGCACGCCTGCCGCGTCCCCGACTGTCCCCCGGGGAGAAGCAGCGCCAGGGCCGGTGGGTCGCACCAGGGAGACCCAGGGGCTGGTTTTCACCTCCTGCAGATGCAGCGCAAGGCCGGGGACCCCCCAGCTCCCCCGGGCTCCTGCCCCCTTCCCTCCCCTCCTGGCTCACGTCTCTCCTCCGTCTGCAGGAGCGCCCAGCGGGAGGAGTGCGGGGCCGCGGCCCCCTGCCCCCTGTGAGCTTCCCTTTGTCATCCTATGCCTGAGCAATGCCTGGAGGCTGGGACGGTGAAGGGAGGCCCACGGGCTGCCACAGCCCTGCGGCGACGACGCCTGGATGGCACACGTGGGACCACACACCTCGGGGCCTGAGTCCTGGGGAGGGGCTGGAGCAACCTGGGGGGGCTGGAGCATCCCCTTTGGGGGCCAGGAGCACCCTGGGGGGCTGGAGCATCCTCCCCGGGCTGGCTGATACGCCGTGGGTTGGGGCTGGGCAGCGTGGGGAGCAGCGGCCGGGCTATTGCCCCAGGACGTGGATGGGGTTATGGGGTGTCACAGAGCACCCCTGGCCATGGGGGGGCTGGGGGGCAAGTGGGAGGCTGCAGTGGGGCTGGGGAGGAGTCTCCATGGGGGACGTGGACCGTGGGGGGATGCATGTGGGGGGGTACTGGGATGGGGTACCGGGACGGGTACCAGCCCGCACACCAACAGCCCATCCCTGCGAAGAGCCGCCCCTGCGCGAGGACGTTTCAGCAGCGCTGGGGAGGCCCCTGTTCTCCCACCGCCCCGGTTCTTTCTCCAACTTCACAAACTCCTGGCTGGCGCGTTGTGCCGGGGCCGTGCCAGGACAACGGGAAAGTTCCAGTGTGGATGCAGAGGAAAGCTGCAACCCCCACCGTGGGGAGCGGAATCTTGCCCAGGGAGGTGCTTTTTTGCGGTGATGCAAAATAGGAAGCAGGGAGCGGACGTCTGCGAGGCGGGAGGCTCCCGCCACACGAGCATCTCCGGCTGGTTGCCCTGGTTTTGGCTCTTTTCTCCCCAAAAACTCGACCCAATTCACCTGGCTGTGGACTTATCGCGGGGTGGGGCTCGGCTGTGGAGAGGCAGGGACCCACTCCCTGCAGGAGATGCTTCACCTGCAGCTGGGCCCAGGGCTGGCGGGTGAGGGTAAGATTTTGGGGACATCCCCTCTGTCCCCCCAGTCACCTCCTGAGCTCCAGCTGCCCTGGGACTGGATGCGACCTCCTGCCCTGGGGAGCAAACCGGGAGCATCCCCCGTGGCAGGCTTGGAGCCCCGTTTCTGGGTCGCATTGTTCAGTCCCTGCCGTGTCGGGGAAGCCCGGCACAGCGTGAGGTCTCCCCGGGGCGGGGAGTGGGTCCCCATTGTCACCCAGCAGCAATAGTGGGGTGCAATGGGGATGGGTTTGGCCCAGATGGGGTGGCACCTCTCTGCCTGGCTCTCCCTGGGGAGGAGAGAGGCAAAAATGCAGAGGGACGGGCGCCAGCGCAGCCCTCCGCGCTGCCACTTGTCCCACATGGGGACCCGAGGTGCTGTGACAACCCTGCCCGAAACCCGCCCCGATGTTGTTCCCCTCCTTAACTTAAATTGGAACTTTCGGCCGTTGGACGTGAGCCGTGCGAGGAAGCAGAGCGACCATCAGCCGGGCGTCGTGCGTACGAGCAGCTGGGGAAATCGCCTCGTTTCTCTGCAGAGGGGTCGGGAGCTTTTTGCGGGGGTGAGATGAGGTCGGTCTTGGGGATCCATTAGATCTGGGAGGCTGCGGTGGGAGGTTCAGGTCCTTGGCAGGGTTGGATCCACCTGGATGGGTGAATTTGGGGGTTCCTGTTCTCAGAGGGGCTGCCTCGGTCTGTGCAGGGACCCTCGGGACCTTTTCCAGTGCTGCTAAACTGGGAGCTGAGCGGGCATCCCAGTTAACCGAGCTGCCCCTTCCCATGTGGGGAAGTGGAAGCGTAGCCAAGATCAGCCTGAATCGATTTCAGGCAGTTTTTCCTTGCGGAGTCCTCCAGGTCTGGACAGAAATGAGTGGTTTATTTTATATTATTTTATTTTTTATTTTATTTTATTTTATTTTGCCAGCTTGTGAGTTGAGTAAGCATGGGGCAAGAATTCTAAGGAAGGGAAATAACGTTATTCAGCCTGTGTCTGCGCGCATGGTATTTCTACAGAGTCCTCTCTATTACAGCTGAAGCTATATGAAATAGATATAAAATATCTATATCATAAAAATAAAAATGCTTTCTTTTTGGGGGGGAAAGAATAGCTCGCTTTTGCTAGCACTCGTGGGAGGCAGGGAGCTGGCTGGCAGGAGCGTGGGTGGGAATGCTCAGCATGAGCCCTCCCTGGGTACCTTGTAACGCACCTTGTGTCGGAGGCACGTTTCTGCCGGAGGGAAGGCTGTTGATCTCCTGGTGTTTCCTGCTTTTTTAAAGCTTATTATTGATTATTCAGCTTTCCCGGGGCCGGCAGATGCTTGCCCCCCAAACCTTGGCAGTGCTGGGGCATCAGTCTCCTGCTCGCTCCCCCCTGCGCGTCGGCCAGGCACGGTGAGGGTTCCTCTCCCGACGTCCTCAGCTCCTGGACTCGCTCTGCTGGGACGCCGTGGGGGAGCGATGGGTAGGGAGAAGGCAGGATCGTCGCATTGTTGCGGTGCCGTATTTGAAAATAAAGTGTTGTGTTTTTTTTTTTTTTTAAGACAACTGTGAAACATGACTTTTGTGATCTTTCCCTTTTCCTTCCTTGGGGCCAAGGGTGACTCCTCCTTGTGCACCATCATCCAGCTGGCTCCCTGCACTGCCCCAGCACTTTCCACCCTCTCTCCCATCTCTCCTTTCACAAGCGATGAGGCTTTTCTGGGTCATCCCTTCTCTCTGGGCTGGGGCTTCTGCCTGCACTTGATGGGATTTCTCCTCGAAAGGCTTGGTTGCTCCCTGTTGTCCCAGAACGGCCTCATCTGCTGAAGGTGGGAGACTCCCTCCTCTGAAAACTCAAGGTAGGGGCAGTGCCAGGTGATTCCCAGAAGCTGCGGACACCCCTCGCCTGCTTGAATCCCCCCAGGGCCAGCCCCGAGACCCTGCTCAGCACAGACGTGGCTGTTACCACGTGCCTCAGTTTCCCCACAGGTAAATATGTATGTGACGATTGCCTGGGGAAAGGAGGGAGGGCCGGGTCTTTATGGCGGGGGGGCAGCGCAGTGAGTTTGCTCCTCTGCGCAGCCTCAGGTGGGTTATTTCTGCCTCAGGTCACCCTGACCAAAACCTGGCTGGTGTTCTGCTGCTTTCCAGAAGGCCGAGGCTGCGCTGGGGGCGGTGG
Organism: Phoenicopterus ruber ruber; assembly: GCA_009819775.1. Classification (NCBI taxonomy): domain Eukaryota; kingdom Metazoa; phylum Chordata; class Aves; order Phoenicopteriformes; family Phoenicopteridae; genus Phoenicopterus; species Phoenicopterus ruber. The sequence goes on along the minus strand of CM020240.1, from coordinate 1,433,305 downwards.
GCTGCGCTGGGGGCGGTGGGCCGCAGCTCCAGGAGCGCGGGGCCGTCCCTCTGGCCGCAGCAGGAGCGATCTGGCGGTGCTGAGGTGGAGCAGAGGTGGCCTGGCTGGGCGTGAGGCAGCAGGACGGGGCGGCCGCAGCATTGGGGCCTGCACCCTCCTTCCCCGGCTGCTCCCCCTCACTCTGCGGGGTTCTGGGGGAAGCCAGTCCAGCAGTGCACCCAAAGCCAGCTGAATTCGGAGATATTCTCCGTGACATCTCCTACAAACTGGTCAGACGCCAGTTGTGGCTCTGGGCGGACGGTGGGTGACTGACCTCCAGCCCCGGGGGTTTGTCCCCCTGCAGCCCCCGGCAGCCGTGGGGGCCCGGGGCTACCCTCGGCCCCTTCCTGAGGGACAGACCCGTGCCCCCAGGCCTGCAGCCACCGGCCAGAAGCCAGGCAGGCCCCGGCCCCCCGCGGGAGGCGGCTGAGGAGAGCGGCGGAGCGGGGGGCGGCCGGCGGGCCAGGCTCGCCTCAGCGCGGGCGCCTCCCTCCGGCCGCCATTTTCCTCCTACCCCTCCCGCTGCCTCCGCCTCGCCCGGCCCCTCCCCGCCCCGCCCCGCGCTGCGCTCAGGCGCGCCGCGGGCAGCCCTGTGCGGGCAGCGGCGTCACGGGGGTCCTCGCCGCCGGGCCTGGTGGTTCCAAGATGGCGGCGGGGCCGGCGCCGGTGGTGTGAGGCGGGAGCGCGTCGCCGCCGCCCGCGCCTCCTCTCCCCTCCCCGGGCCCCCGCGCCCCGGCCCCGCTCCCCGCCCTGCAGCCGGCGGGATGCTGAGATCCACCGGCTACTTCCGCGGCATCGACTGCCCCTTCCTCAGCGGCGGGGGGCCGGGGCCGGGCGGGGGCCCGCCCTGCCGCCGGCCCTACTGCCACTTCCGGCACCCCCCGGTGGCGGCGGCGGCGGCGGCGCGGTGCGGAGCCTCCGGCGGCCCCGGCGTGGGGGTCGCGCTCGGCCACGGCGCAGGTACGGCCCCGGCCCGGCCCGGCCCGGCCCGCGGTACCTCCTTCCCTTCCCCCGTCTCTCGCCCTCCCCGGGGTGTGGCTGTTCCTGGCCCTGCGCCGCCCTCGCCCCCGGCCCTGCCGCTCCCTGCCGCGGCACTGCCCCCCAGCAGCAGCACGGCCTCCCCCTGGCAAGGGCAGGCCCGTGCCCTTTCTCCTCCTCACGCCTGCCCACACTTCAGGGGCTGAATCTACCTCCGACTCCTCTAAATCCCACCTGCTCCCAGGGCTCAGGTATTTCTCCCTCAAGCCCCTCTCGAGTGGGGTGTCCCCACGGGGCTCTGTCAGCATCATCCAGGTGGGGCAGGTGGGTCCCCCTCGCCCCTGCCCTCTTGTGTCTGCTTGTGCTCAGCCCTGCCTGGGCAGTGGAGCATCTGTCCTTGCTCTGGGCCCTTGGTTGTCACCTCTCGTTGCCTCCGAAGGAGGGTCTTGAGGGCCTTTTCTGCCCCACCAGGTGAGAGAGAGCTGGATGGGTGTCTCTTCATCGTTGTCGGTCAGATCCCACAGTTGCTGCCCGACACAGGGGTGGTGGGGAGCAGCCTTCCAGAATGTCCGATGGCCTGAGGACAGCCCGTCTCTCGTCACCAGGATGGAGGCTGCAGAAGGGCACCTCTGTTCCGATCCCTTTCTTTGTCCCTTCAGGCACCCTGGCTCACGTGGCAGTGAGGTGTCAGGGCAGCCTTTCAGACCTCTGGGAAGAACTGCTGTGCTGTCACAGCCCTTCAGGAGGTGCCTGGGTTTGAGGCGCTGGAGGTGATGTGTTCTCTAGGCCAGTGCTGTGAGGCAGTTCCTGCTGCTGGGGTGTCACGGGGGGCCTGTGGGGAGCCCGGCCCCCTCCCGGTGAGGGACTTGAGTGAGGCATGGAGTGCTGCCAGGTTTCTCAAATGGAGCTTGGCTACAAAAAAGATAGTGAGCTATTGTTCTCCTCCGTTCTTCCAGCAGCTCTCATCATTTTACTTACATTATTTGCTGATCTGCTTATTTTATTTCGAGAGAAAAGCCTTCATTCTTCTCCCTAGAAGAATGCTACTTGCTTTCTTTTTGTTAAAGCTTTGTTATTTCAGTTAGGTATACTTGCTAGTATGTATGGTCTCTAACAACCTGCAGCAGAAGTTGTCAAAATAAAGCACAACTTGTCATGTTTTTTCAGTGCTTGCTTAACTTTGTGTTATTCACAAATTTGGAAGATTAATTCTTCGTGTTTCCTGGTTACCAGGTCAACTTACCACGACTGTGGTTTAGTTTAAAATAAAGGAAGCGTACTCAGGGCTGTCACAGGCACACAGATACAAAAGTCTTTTACTCTTTCAGTGTTCTTTTGAATTTGAAAAGCTTCCTAGAACCCTTTAGGACGGTCCTCTAGATGCTTGGTATTATAATTATCTTTCAGTGTACTATTCTTGTTTGTCTTTAAATATCTGTAGTGTCAGTTTTGGAACTAGATTTGCTCATTTTGGTCTGCCACCTGAAACAGATGCTGCTGTACTAAATAAATGCTGGTACTGGTTTTGTTTTTTGAAATGGGGAAGTGAAGGCTGGTCTTTAATAAAACCTCCTGGTGCACCTGGAAAGTGTGTGCAGCTTCTGATAGTGGCTGAAAAGTGTTAATGTAAGAGCTGAGTGTAAATGACAAGAAAGAAGCGATCCCAATGTCTTGTTAGGCCTGGCTGGGATGTGTTAGTGACCCAGGAGAAAAAGCCTGTGTTTTGGGGAGTGAGTTTTGGGTTTATAGCTTTTACAGAAGCTCTGGCTTTTGAAAAACAAAAGCTACAGCGTGGGTCTAGTTTTCCTAGGTGAAGTGTCTGCCACTTGCGAAAGCAGCAGGATCGCGAGGCTTATCTTCCAGCCCGCTGCCTCCCACTCCCCCCAGCAGGCTCAGCGTGTGCTCCTGCCCTCTTTCCCAAAATCTTGGCATCTAATGCACGGCACGGCTTGTCATAACCAGGGATCTGTAAATTCTGCCTCAGCTTAGTGTTGGACTTCAGCCATTTTTTCTATGTTGATTTTGATTGAGAAATGGAAAATGAGTGATGAACCTGCTGCAAAGCGCTGTCTTTTGGAAAGGACTTCAGTGCGGTTGTGTGAGGTGCCTGATTTCTATAGGAGCAGAAGATGCTTTTGCAGGGTTTTTTTTTAAGCAGTGCTATGGCTTAGCTTCGTCTGAAGGGTTCAGGTTGAAGCACTCCTGTCTTTTCCTCTGTCTGAAGCTCGTCTAGCCTGGAAGGATGTATTTAAGACTTACACTAGAGGGTGTAGTAGTTTAGCTAGCAACCAGGCAACCATCTTGAAAGCAGGTTCTCGATCCAACATAAGTTGCTCCCTGTCAGTGAAACTGCCTATCTTTTTTTAAAGTAGCCTTATAACAGTGCACTGGGGCTTATTTGACCTATTTAATCACGTCACTCGATAAATAAGCTTTAAATGCATATTTTTTTTTGCCAAAGCAGGTGTGTACCTACACCAAGAGCTACAGTGCAGATCTGTGTTCTCTGGGATAGTGCCTAGAAAAAAGGGTAACATCTAAAGAATCAGCCTGCTAAACATATTGATGCAAGGCTGAGGTTGACTTTGACGTTTTTGGATCACCGTAGGACTGGCAGTAACCCCAAAACTCTTAGCAGATCTTCTGTAGCCTTGCAAGTAGCTTTTGAAAACTGAGGAGTGGAGCTGGCCTTGCCAGGCCGTGGTGGGAGGAGGCTATGGACACGTGCCAGATGGAGGTGAAAAGAGGAATTAGGGGGACGTAGCACTGTTTCCCTTTTCGTTACCCCCCTCACCGCTCCAGACTTCCTGAGGATTGTAGTGTTCAGATGTTCATGACAGATGATCCTTATTTTTTATACAGTGCTCTCATGGTCCCAGCCACTGGGAGACAGTGGTGAAGAGGCCTCCGTGCCTGTTAGGGGATCAGCAGCAGCGGGAGGACTGAGTTTTCCCCCATCTGCTGCTGTTTGTATGTGGCAGGCGTTCCCTTTTCTTCCCCTCTGAAAGCAGCTCAGTAAATACAAACTTGTCGGGTGAGGAGGGAACCGGCGTGATGCGTCTGGTCTGTGGTGCACGTTTGAACTGGGTTCTGAAATGTATGATCCATCCATCATGTGGGAAATTATTCCAGTGTCTTTACTGCAAGTATCTGCCTGCGTAGTAAAAGAGGGTGGCTACCTGGAGGCTTGTGGAAATTCACGGCTGGCTGAAAGCTGAGGAAGGTGCTGGGGCGGCAGCGTGCACCGATGTGGTATTTCCACGGCAGTGTTGGTGGGCTGAGAAATGGGATGTGAGCCTGTGCAGGACTGGGAATCTGGAGATTGCAAATTCTAATCCTGACTTGGCTGAAGTGCTTTTTCCATCTACAAAATGACTAAAACTCACCTGCTTCAGAGCAGGATGAAAAGATTATTGAATGTGTGTGAAGTGCTTTGAAAGCGTGCTGTGTAAGTAGGAGGGAAGAACTGCCTTCCGTCCTAAAAGCATCTCTTCAAGAGCTTTCGAGGAGAAAAATAGGTCTCTCTTTAAAGTCTAGGCCTGAGTATGCTAAAAGACATAAAAAGAAGCATAATACATCTCTTCATAAATATCTTAAGGAAACCAGCTCTTTGGTTTGCTGGGTTTGATAGTAACTGTCAGGAGATGCTTAAGAGGTGGATGTTTTTTGAATCCAGAGCGGAAAGCTGCGTCCAGGTCTGCAGGTCCAAGTTCCTCTTTGTTGGCTTTAATCCGGGTGTTAGCGTGAGGTGGGAAGAGCAAGGCTTTCAGCACCTGCCTTGAAATACTGTATTCTAGAGCGGTGCGTACTGATAGTTGCTCGGCAGTTTTCTGGTATGGTCCAAAGCTTGTGGAGCAGTTTTCTTGCTGTGTGGATTTTCTGTTTGGGTGGGGAAGGCTTTGCCGGTTAGCTCTAGATTGCATCATTGAAAGGTGACCGTCCAGTGACGGAGTTTTTCACCTCTCTGTGATTTACGCTACCCGGCCCACAAGTAAGCTGCTCTAACACTGTTTGGCTCTTGTTTGCCCAGGTCAGGTGCGGAGAAATCCTTGGGCTTATCTCCGCAGCTTTAACTCTGTTGATCCTGTCACTGATGCAGGAAGGCGCTTCACCTTTCTTCTTCAAAGTCTTCAGCTGAAAAGCAACCACATGGGATGGCTGGGACTTGTATATAAAACGCTGTGTAAAATGATACTTGGTAAAACCTGAAGTGACTCTCTAAACCCAACTTTAATCATCCTCAGCCCATGTGTCACCATAGGATCGAGGCTGTTGTCTTCTTCACCTGCCAGGTTCCTCGTACAGCACGTTGCTGAGGGGCTGTGCATCAAAATCGGTGGTGTTTGGTGGGAGCAGCCTCTCTGCGCTGTCTGGGATTGCCTTTGTGTTACTTCTGGTGCAGCGCAGGTTCACGCCACGTGTAGAAAAGATGAAAAAAAGTCTTAAACAGATGCATTTTCCTTCCTGTAGTTGATGTTGTACAAGATCCCCTTCTTATAGGAAAGAGCTTTTACTGCTGTATTTTCTACAGGGGAAACTGAATGAGCAGAAATGGAAATTTAGGAACTGCCTTCGGTATTTCTTCACCGAGAGAAGAAATCGGGTGGTTCAGTGTCAGGTGCTCTAGAGCTGCGTGGGGGGGCATTGCTAAGACTGCTTTTTTTTTTCACATTTGTGTTTAGGACAGTAATTACCAAAATGTCACCAGTGGATGTTTTTCTAACTGAGTTCTGAAATGAAGAATAGAAAACCCACTTGACACTAAGGTCAGGACATGTCTTTTCATGTAAATCAATGTCATGGCTTTCCAGTGGTTAGGGATTTCTTGTCATTTAACTAAACTGTCAGTTATGGCAGGTTTCCTGTGGGTGGGCAGGTGCAGCTGCTTTGTGTGTCGGGATTTCAGTGTGGGCTTGGCAGGGCACTTCCGATTTTTGGTCTTTCTGCAAGCGGGAGTGTGGCTGTGGGGAGGCTCAGCCCTGAGCTTCCACGCGGCTCTTCCTCGCTCCAGTTACAGACATGTGAAAAGCAGGAGGTGGGAGCAAATCTTCTCTGTCAAGCCGGAAGGATTTTGAAGGCTAAAGGTGCAGCGACCTGCCTGGGTCCTGGAGGCACTAGTGTTGGGCTGGTGTTTGTGAGCTCCCCAGGCTCCTTGCCGCGCGCCACAGGAGCCCTTTGTCTGCTCTTCATGAACTTCTCTCTCCAGTGTGGAATATCTTACCTGACTTTTAAACACCTCCTCTGATTTTTTTCCTCTAGTCGAACACCGCAGTGCTGCATTAGCGCTGGAGAAATGGAAAGCAAAATTCACTAGCCCAGAGTTTCCCAAACCACGTTCGCCAGGCTGCCCTGTGCTGGGCGAGGCGGGTCGGAGGCGCCAGGGCGGCATGTCAGCTCGTGTAATACCGGAGAGGCAGCGGCACTGGGCTGTAGGCAGGCACGCACCGACAGGCAGGGCCAGGTCGTCTCCCTGCCCTGCAGCCTCCTTCCCCGCTGGGACTGAGCATGGGCTGCAGGGCTGGAGAAGTGGGGTGGTGTTGGGCTCCGGCTGGGGAGCGTGCTGCTGGGGGAACCGGCGGGACGGGGGGATCGCTTAGCACGACCCCGGGGATCACTGTTTGGGGAACCGCTGTGCTTGCCAACTTGGGTTGCTTAAATCAAGTAAAAAGCAACGTGTATAGTTGGGGAGTGGGGAAAGTACGATGTCAAAAAATTCCCCAAGATGACAGTAGTAGCGCTAGGAAAGAAGAAAACAGTCAAAAAGCCCCTGCAGACACTCGAGTAAAACCCAGTCTGACTTGGGAGTAAATGAGGGTGAAGGCGGGACTTTGGGTTGGTAAGTCCTGCCCTAATTATCTCTGCAGCCCAGAAAGTGCTGTGTCAGCACATGGTCAGCCGTATTGTGCCATAAGCCTTTGCCGGAGTGTCTTAGCAGTACCAAGCAGATATTAAAAGCCTCAAGTACAGCATGAACAAATATCTGCAATATTTATTAACCGCGGGGAGTTCAGGTAATTCTTTGAAGTTTTTGACTTACTGTGTTTTTGTGTGGGTTGCAGTACGTGAAGAAGTAGCTGCGAGAGAAGTGCCTGCTCCAGAGAGGCTTTCACGTGTTAGCCATTCATTTAACGTGAGACTTTGGTCCTCAGGGTTGCATCTGTCTCTGAAATATATGGACTGTGCAAGAACTCAGCTCTGCTTTGGAGGGTTTTGTTGCACAAGGATTTTCATTCCTCTGTGAGATCTAGCCTTTTTATTAAAGAGAAGATCCATGCTGAGAACCGGGGAGTGTGTTGGGTTCGCTGGTTAAGCGTCTGCGGAGCTGCAGGTGTCTGAGTCGTAAAGGAGCTGCAAAGTATTAATTCCAGCTTTTAAGTTAACTAAAGCCGGACGGGTTTTAAAACCAGTTTAAGTTTTGGTTTTGGTCCTTCATAAGTCACAGCTGAAGTTTTTAAATGTAATGGAGCTTGAAAGGTGCTTTTTTTTTTTAACTTTGTTTTTCAGAGTGTCCAGTTGTGACTGTATTGAAATACTGTTGTGGTTTTTTTTTCTTAAATGGGAATTCTTCACCCGAAATAGTTAAAGAAATACGGCAGGTGTTGAGAAGATAAGTTATCTTGAGCAAGCCAGAGAAAGGCTGAAAAATTAAGGGACTGGTGGGTGAGGAGTAGTGTGACTGCTTGTGACCAGACTGGTCAAAGTAAGTTTTCAAGGTGGAGTTGAATAGAGAGAAAAGGAGACACCAGAATACTTGAAGTATTTCTTTTTTTTCTTCTGCTCTTTGAAAAGAAGACTTGCTCTACTAATTAAGTTTTGGAGTAGATCCTTAGTTTTACCTAGCACTTATACAGGAGATGTGGAAATCTTTTCTGGTCTGTCTTTTTCTCAGAAACAGAAAAAATAAGTCTCCGTTATTTTTTTTTTTTTCCCAAACAGAATTTCAACTTTTCTTGTATATTGAGGAATAACTTTAAAGCTAAAATGAGAGAGGGAATGGAAAGATGTCCAAAGAATCCAAACATTGAATATCCAGATTAATGTATCATCGATTTTAAAACGGTGAGACACCTTCTAGCCTGTGTGATGACAGGCTGTGGGGTTGGGGTAGCAGCCTGGGGAGCAATTGTGATATTTGGGGTGCCAGCCTTTCCTTTCTGCCCCTCTCCTGGCAAATACACCAGTTATGTTTCTCACGTTCCTTCCCAGGCTATGGGAGAAATGTACTGATGGTGTGATTTCCCCTTAGGAAGGCATTACATTTATCACAGATCTTGACATGCTACTGATGCTCTTTGCCTACCACTGTGGTTTTAGCACCAGAGTGGATGGGACTAAGTCACTGTGGCGATAGAGGAATGTAAATGATGACTTTTATATGGGCCAGACCATCTTGTTCTGGCTTTTGCATCCCTGGATTTAACTAGTGTTGCTGTGTGAAGCAGTGGCGGTCCCAGCTGTCCTCCAGGACTGTCTGTGAGGCTATCAAGAGGGTGAAGCTACCACATTTAGTAGGCTTGAGGACCTTTTAGATGCCCCTTCTGCTGTGCCAGAGGCAAAACTGCACAAAGTTGTGGTTTTTTGAATAAAATGAGGTGTGTGCTCTTTCTCTGAGTGTTGCTTTCTGAGCTGCTTTGAGGGGTGTGCCCTAACATCCCCTGATCAAAGTGAGTTCCCTGATATCGCTGCCCGCTCGGGAGGGACACGGCCCACGTTGGAGCTGCCCCCTTGCTGGGTTGAACCCTCTCGGGCAGGTCCATGTCTCCTCTCCGTCTGCAGCGTGTCAGCAGTCTGGGGCGGCTGAGCTGAGAAAACAGCTTATGGCTTGTACGAGGATGATGCCTGGCTGCTCTTGCCCCTCGGCGTGATCCACCCCTCCCTGTGCCGGTTGCGATACCCTCCGGTGAACCCCCTGGTCAAGCAGCTCAGCCCCTGAGACAGTCCTTGGGTGGCACCGAGCCCTTACGTCGGCTGACAACATCTGGTGAAACCATACCGTGACCTTAAGCAGGCTTTGTCACAGCAGGTTTAAAAATACTGCAGTGTGATGGATGACTGTTCAAACTTTTCTCAGCCTTGCTAATATAAGACTTTCTTTTCTCGTATTTGCTTCCTTTTTTCCACTAAAGAAATGACCGTGTTGGTTCATGATGTACTTTGAGGCTGTGGCATCAAATACCTCTCGGAGTAACGAATGCAAGGAGTGGGGAGAGGCCAGCTTGGACTAGACCGGTTGTAAACCTTGCTTCCCTTGTGTTCTTAGTCCAGCAGAAGGCTATCTATGCTTTTAATACTTAATAATTAAATTTAGTATTTAAAAAGAGAAAGAAGGAGCAAAAAAAATCATTAGGACTAGGGTTACATTTAAAGTGAAAGAAACGTTTCTCTTAGCTTCTCTTACCTGCTCTCCTAACCCATTTACTCTGGATAATTATTTGAAATGTACTATTTTAAATCTCAGTGTTAATTATTTCCACGTGGCTGGATATTATTGTTAAATTAATTGTTGGAAATTTGCTTTGGGTACTCACAAATGAGGTCTGTGCCAAAACCTGCCGTTTCTTTTGCACTGTTTAATTCTGAAGAGTAGCAAAACTCAGGCTACTAGTAACGCCTTTTTTGAAACATTTTGTTCTTGAGAAACCGCTGTCTCTTCTGTGAAGCATTAAAAGAAAAGCTTCAAATAATTTTCCAATGGTGATAATTTTTCTGTAATCGCAAAGGTTGTCCATTTGCTAAGTACTGGCACTGTAAACACAGGCAAGCTGTTAAGCTAACAAAGCTGTTCTGATGACGTTAAAATAAAAATGCCCCCTTTTTTTTCCTCTCCAAAGAGGTCTCCCAACCGCGTTCACCTTCCCCATCTCCCGATGAATGCACCTTTTGTTGCCAGCTCCAGGTCACCCAGGAAAATGGGTGACTTCAGCAGCGGCAGATCTTGCAGATGTTTGCTGCCTTTTGGCCTGTGCTGGTCCCTCTGCAGCTTGGCCAGCAAACCCTTCTGTTTGAGGTCCGAATTGCTGTAGATTTGAAAGTTTCTAATTTTTGCCTCCCTTTTGTTTAGCAGCAGCTGCTGCTGCTTAGCAACTCTGTGTTATATCTGGAAGGAAGGTTGTTGTCATCTGTGTCCCACATGTGTGCAAGAGCTTGACTCATCTTCCAAAACCTGGAGGTTTACAACGACCAGTGCCCGTCATATGTTCGGGCTTTTCTGTATTTGAAGCATCCGAAGTATGTGTTCTGGTACGGTGCTTGAAAAAAAAGACATCTTTTTCTCCAGAATGAGTCACTGTAAAATAAGTTTTAACATCAAACAGGTGACCTTGTACTCACATTATTCATTTAATGTCAGCCTTTGTTTACTGTCTTTGCCTGTTGCACAAACTAGAAGGACCAGTGTACGGCAAGGAGTCGCTAGCTTACAGAAGCTCTGTAATAAAACAGCTCCACCTCAGAACCGAGGCCTTGTTTCCCAGAACCAACATGAGTATAAGCAGGAAAAAAACCAATCAACCTTGTTTTTTTGGAAGAATCTTGTTTTATGCTTCTGTGCTGAAATGGCTGATTTAAGTGCAGTTCATTTTGGTATATTCTAAAGTAGTTCTAGGTTAAATAAATGGTTCCCTAAGGTCCCATGTAAATTATTAATAACTTGTTTTGTATAGTGTTGACGTTAACTTCACCTTTTTGTGTCTCAGAAGGACTATTTCGTATGTCTGAGGTACAAACTATTTTAATAAATTAATGTATTTTAAAGAGTGTCCTGGTAGCAGTTCAGCTCACAATCCTATAAGGACTTGTCATCTCAAGTCTCATTATCTCGCGGTTCTCAAAGGACAGTGTAGACTCTCCATTTTACATCCTTCCAAAGTTATTTCACTACGTGGTGCCTCTCACTCATTTTGCTTCAGCAGAAATACTGCAGACATCTTGTATATCAGAATAGCAAAACCAGTGTAGTTCATCTTGTAGTAATCTTTCTTTACACCATGGGGATTCATATTAGTGTTTGAAATGGAGAGGAATAAATGCAAAGCTGAGGAAGACTCCTTTGAATCTTGTATCCAAGTTGTAAGAAGGGGGGTGTGGGTGTAGCTGGGTGCCTGCCTGCGTGGGACCGGGCTCAGTCATCCCAGAGACCCTTTCCTCTCCTAGGTTCCTAGGAGTAGAGTTAGGGCATCTGAAAAGGTGGCCTGGTTTCAGACAGCATTTTTAATTCCTCTGACTTTGGGGACTTGTGTGTTTATGGCTGTTGTGGTTTAACCCCAGCCGGCAACTCAGATTGGCTCCGTCAGTGGAGCAGGGCTCCATCACGCGTAACAGATACTTGGGAAGACAAACGCCATCACTCTGAACATCCCCCCTCTTCCTTCTTCCCCCAGCTTTGTGTGCTGAGCATGACGTCATATGGTGTGGGATATCCCTTGGGTCAGTTGGGGTCAGCTGTCCCAGCTGTGTCTCCCCCCAACTTCTTGTGCACCCCAGCTACTCGTTGGTGGGGTGGGGTGAGGAGCAGAAAAGGCCTTGACGCTCAGCAATAACGAAAACATCCCTGTGTTATCAACACTGTTTCCAGCACAAATCCAAAACACAGCCCCAGAGTAGCTACTATGAAGAAAATTAACTCTACCCCAGCCAAAACCAGCACAGTGGCTCTCTCTATATGTGTGTATATATATGTGTGTGTGTATATATAAATAAAATCCCCTTCTGCTTGTGTTTCCACTACATTATCTGCAAATGTATCACGGCCAAAGGTGACAGTCCTGATTAGTATCGTGGAGCCCGCTTACACAAGTGTCTTTCATGGAAAAGGTAGCCTTTGATCAGCGTCGCTTGGGTAATCCATCAGGCCTCCTACACGCCTACAAAAGAGCTCTTTCATGACGATATCTCAAAGCCTGCTGGCATTCTCAGAGATCGTAATGTATTTTTACACCTGGTCATTCCATTGAAAGAAAATGTGCAAATTAGTTTTATACTGTAGATGAATAGCAGAGATTCGGACACCAGGTCTGTGCTTAGCTTGTCTTCTACTTTCTCTGTATCCTGATATATTTAAAATAGTTTGCTTTTCTGTGTGGACAAGATGTCTTTTCTGTAGTTTGGTGGGGTTTTTTTGCTGTGGTAGTGTTTTTATTATTTTGGCAAATCTTTAGATCCAGACTCTGTGTTCTCGCCTCTGTTTGTTTGTAGGCCACCTCATACTTCTCTCTGCACAAATTACCAGGCTTTCAGCTCTTCCCTTAACAATGCTTGTGCTAAATTTTAGGTCTCCATCTTGAGTTAGAGGGTAATAGCTGACTCCTCCAGACTTCACTGCGCTGGTCTTCTCTGCCACTCTGGAGTTGATATTTCGCAAAGTGGTGAGAGTGAGGTGGTGGGTACAGAGGGCTCTCTATTCTTTACTGGCTCTTAGGCTAATATTTATACCTGATCGTTTTGATAATCTGTTTACATGTACTAGCCTTGATGATGATGCCGTTTGCATCTAGGTTTGTTCCTGTTTTTTCCTTGTTACCTGCATTTCTTCGTGGTTTCTTTTTCTAACTAGGCTCCGGATATCAGTCTGCCCAGCGTACACCATCCGCTGAGGTGCTCTGGTTTGCCACCTTCTCCCTCCCTCTCCCCCGGGGTGTGAGCTGTGCTGGGCTTCGTAATGGGGAAGAGCAGACGAATGTTCTTTGTGTCTTGGTTTTAAAGCACTTCACAATAGGTGGAGGGGGTGCTAGTTATAGGAATACATCACTTTGTTCCTTTTTCCCACATTTCTGTTCCTGAGCACAGCTCAGACTGTCCTCTGGAAGATGGTGACATCATGCTGCGATTGCCCAGAGTCCCTGCTCAATCAGGAGCTAATTGGTTTGGGAAAAAACTTTACAAACCCAAGGGGTAAAAAGTGTTTTATGAAACCACTGCCTTTATTTTAACCCAGTCTCTATTATTCTGCTTGCTTGGAGGCTAGTTCTGCCAACTGCTAGACAGGTTCTTTTCTTATTACCAAAGGGAGCTGTGCATTCATGGATCCTCTCAAAAAAAAAAAAAAATCCAAGAAAAAACTCAGTCTTGTGAGTGGTAGAAATGGCTCCTGTAAGCACTGTTTGTTTCTGGCTGTTACAAGAAATTCTCTCATCCCTCTTAGACCTGAGAGTTTTTCTTTTTTTTTCTCTTTTATCTCTCTGCTTATTCTTTTGTTCTTCTACATATTCATGTTGGAAAGCCAGTTTTACTACTACCCTTCTAGCAAAGAACAAAAAGTTCCCCTGGAATAGTAGCATCCAGAGAGACTATAATAAAACAAGGATTGAAAACTGTTCAAAGTCAAAAAGCAGCCATTAATGTACCTGTAGCTTCTGTTAGCTTGCTAAATGTAGTCATCTTTATCGCTGGGTTCCTCCATTACTATTCTAATTTTTCAAGGTGAAGTTATTTTCCTGCCCGGTCTTTGGCAAGTGGGGTGCCTGTCACTCTGCGCATGCTCGTGGATGCTGTCCTTCTGCCTTCCTTTTCACCACGAGTTGGAAAGGTAGGTGGGAGAGTTTGGGATACTGTGGCAGAAAGCGGAGAGCGTTTATGCTTGTGACAACTGCTTCCATGTCCTTTTCAAGATGAGCTTTAATGGACTCTGCAGTTGTAGGTTGTCCCATGGACAGGTTGCTTTGGCATTTCCATGTGGTTCCACAGGGTGGACCGTCACTCACCAAAAGCTCTCCTGTAGAGCTGTGGTCGGAAGAGCCATGCAGCGTGGTCAAAGCGTCTCTATCCTCTGTTTGTAGTCCTAGAAATGCCTGTGTAAGAGAGGCCACCTAAGGGACTTGTCTGAAAAGAGGAGTGTCGGATTGGAGTTCTGAGTGTTTAATATTCCTGTCCTGGTGGTGGTTCTGTGCGGTTGGGTTGTGTTGCCTTTGGACCTGTAGTTTTTTCTTATTAGCAGCACTCACTTTGTCAGTCCAAACAAGACGGGTTTTCCTGCAGGTGCCATGAGAAATACTGAGCTTTGAGGAATATTAGAGGCTTTCAGCAGGCTTTGGGCATTGGCATCGATAAATGAGAACCTAATCCACAGTTTTCATTCTGGAATCCTCTTTCCTCCCTTGCTCACTTCATTGAATTAAGCAGATAATTCTGCGCATACTCAGCTCCTCTCTGTCCTAATACAGTGATTATTCTTTAGTGCCCCAAAGAATACTTAATTTATAGAGCTTTTCCATGAGTAATAAAAGCACTTTGTTAATAGATCTTTAGTCCTTAAGGGCCGTGAGTAGTTTCTAAAATCTAGCGTAGCCACGCACCTGCCGCTGGCCAGAGGATGTCACTGGTGGCTTTCGGTATCAAACATCTTTTCTGTGGTGATGAGAGCATGGGTTTCGGTAGTGTCTTTCAGTATTGGGTTTTGATGAAGGCAGACCTTAAAAGACCTTTTTAAAATTTTACTCCATTGAAAATTTTACCTAAATTGCTGACAGTAGATTATTTTTTCCTTCTCTTTTACAGAACGAGGCTATGATCCCTACAATCCAGAGCTTCCGAGGCCCTCGCTGGAGACGGAGGATGGCACTCTGGCTGACATTACGGATGTGACACCCGGTATTCTGGAGCTAGAGCTGGTCAACAAGGCCATTGAGGCAGTCAAAAACGAAGTTGAGAGAGAGCAGAAAAAGTATGAGGAGCTGCTGGAAACGACAAAGGAGTTCAGTGCTTCAGAGGCCTCTTCACTCATTTCGAATACGCCCATGTCAGCTGCTGGGACACAAAATGATTCATTTACCTCCTTAGAATATAACCCAGGTAGCTACAACTTTAATAATAACTCAGACTACAACCCTACTCCTCTCGCTGCTGCTAGCCGGTCAAGTAAATACACTTTGGATACTTCCCGATCTAAAGGTAGCTCACTAGAATATGTTCCCAAGGCTGTAGTACAGAATAAAAAATACAGTAGCACTGTCACTAACAATAAATATGTGATTGATGACTCTAAGCCTTCTACAGACTTGGAATATGACCCACTTTCAAACTACTCAGCCAGACTTTTGAGCAAAGCCACAACAAAGGAGCCAAAGGGGTCTAAAAGAGGTAGGGTGTCTAGTTATGAGGAATCTTATTCTCCATCGCGAAAGAAGCTCTGTGAAGTACCCGATGACTATGAAGTGTGTGCCAGGTTCTCTTCCTCTGAAGATGAGGCTGATGTGGAATATAAGCCAACTTCTGGTAGTTCACAATCAAAAGCTGGTTCTGAAAGTGAATCAAATGACGGGTTATCCAACAAAGAGCAGAGCAGCAAACTGGATGATTTTGCTTCCCAGGATAGCAAAGAAGCGGCAGCGCAATATGGCGTGGAAGACCCTCCAAGTTCACAGAAGAATCTTGCCAAAAACTTACCAGACAAGTACGCAAAAGCAGCGAAATTGTGTTCTGGTAAGAACGACCAGGAAATTGAAAATAAAAACAAAGACTCAAAAGACAAAACAAAAAGGAAGAAATCAGATGTTAGTAAAACACCTGGGCTTACTGAGGTTGGTAAGAAGGAGAAAAGTAAAAATACAGAAAAAGACAAAGTGCTCAAGAAAGAAGAAAAATTAAAAACCAAGAACGAAGAGAAAAACTGCAAAGATAAAAGTGTGAAAGTGAAAACCGATGGGAATTTAAAGAAACCTGAAAAACAAAAGTCAGAAAAAGTGGATGGGCTTAAGAAAGAAAAATCCAAGTCCACCAGCAGTAGTTCAGGGAAAAGCAAGAGTGAGGGTGTCATCAAAGGCTCTAGTATGGAGAAGCTGGGGAGCAGCAAGAAGGACTCCAAGCTGAAAACAGCTGACGTGAAAAATGGTAAGGAAACCTCTGGTCGTAAAAACAAAGAGAAAGGGACCAAGGCTCCAGCACTGGAGCGAAAGAAAGAAAAGGTCAGTTCTACAGAAAAAGATCCAAAGAAGCGTCAGAAGCAGCAGAGTTTGAGTCATGTTGACCTGTTTGGCGATGAGAGTGGAGATGATGATGACAAAGGCCGGCCTTTGCCATCCACTTTACTTGACGTGAGCTCGGACTCGGATGGTGATGACTGTGGTTCAGACTCTGAGAGTGAAAATGAAGGGACAAAGAAAGTGAAGCGCTCTAAATTGTCAAAGTCATCGTCGTCTTCCTCAACATCTGATGACATTGATTATTCCATCCTTGAGAAAGACTTGGACTTTGAGTCCGATCCGATGGAAGAGTGTCTCAGGATTTTTAATGAATCTACAGATGTGAAAACCGAAGACAAGGGAAGGCTGGGGAAACAGGTAATGCTGGCTTGGGTTTGTTGGTTCTCTCACATCTGAATGTGAAAGGATTCTGGTTTAGTTTAGTGGTGTTGCTTATTTCAAGTAGCTGAAGAGGGCTACAGAGGGAGACTCCATATGTTGGAAGAATCTCATCCTTGTCATGACTGAGTGCTTTGAAGAGTTTGCACCAGAATTTACCTGCTGGATTGAAAGCTGCTGTGAAATGTAAGGATTCAATTACCTTTTGTGTGGAAGGCCTTTAGCTTTCAGGGTTATCAGTTACTTCTGTCTCCATCTGGCCTAAGAACCATGGTGGCCTGGGTGGCTGGAGAAAAGGCTTCGGAGAGTATGTTGTGGATGTTTCAAAGCTAACCCAAGTTTGCTAATCTGGGCAATGCCTTCTTGTTGCAGCACAGTTTAAGGAACGTAGCGGCAGGTAGAACCAGGACAATGTGTTGGTGTGAGTAAGTTGATGTAGTTGGCACTGGACACTTCAGAGACTCCCCAAATTACTGTTTCCTATTTTAAATGCATATTTTATGAGGATCTCTGGATACCTTGTAGGTGATGCAAATAATAAATGGAGGGTAAAATTTCTTCAAAAGGTACAAGGGGTTTCAGAATAAAGAGGTAAAAAGACAGCATTTACAGAAAAAGGCTTCTGCCAGTGACTGAGAGGTGGTTCCCAGAGGATGCAAGATGCTCGTTTTTGAAGATTAAAACAGAACGGAGCAAGTATAAAAGGCTAGAAAGCAGCTGCTGGCAGTGATCCTCTAACAGCCTCAGAGGCAGGGAAGTAGGAGCAGACAAAACTCATCCTTCATCTTCTGACATTTGAGTTTGACTGGCAGCAAGAGCAAACCCTCGATCCCGGGAGCGGCTGCCTGTGCATGGGCAGGATCGTTTGACTTGCTGTCCAAGCCAGCATGCCCAGGTTTTCTGCTTGGGATGATTTTGCTTGCGTACAGAGCAGGTGCTCAGGGAACTGGATTGGAAAGAGCTTTAAAAAAAGAAAAAGGTGACAAATTTGGCAACATTGAGAAAACACCCCAAACCTGTCTGCAGCGTTATCCGTCTGGCACATCTGACTGCAGTGCGGAGGTGTTGGGGTCGCTGAGCCAGCTGTGTTACCCGGGAGGCTTAGTGGGGCAGGGTGACAAAATCAGGTGCCCTCTGTGTGCTGGGGGTGAGGGGGTACTGAAGGGTGAGTGTGTCTGTCCAAGGAATTCCCAAGTGGCTTCAGCTGCAGCTATCCTGTGTCCAAAAGATACTGGAGGTACTGGGACTCCATCAGGGCTTCCAGCGTGTTCCAGTTTAGACCCCTTCAAACACAGCAAGATTCCCTTTGGGTTTATGGATCTGACAGAGGGGCAGGGCGAGTGCAGCAGGAGCCGTGCGGCTGCATGGTGGAAAGCCAGTTTCTCCTGGTGTGGTTGTTTGTTGACTTTTATTCTAAAAATGGCATCAGGAATTGGTGCTGGGTTTCAGGCTTTTGTTAGTTGGGTGAGTGGAGTGGCCATGAACAAAATTCTTCCATTCACGACCATCTGTGTGTGGCAGACAAAGTGAGCCGGGAGCTGCAGCGTGGGGAGGAGAGCTCATCTTTTGAAAAGAATAGCTGGACTATTAAAGCTTTTTGCTGAACTCTATTGCAATAATGTCCCTGATCTATTCTGAGAGAAGTCTGTGTTGCTGACAAGTAACGACCTTTTTTACACTTGTATGAAATGCCTTGGCAGAAGAAACTATATAAAGCAGTTGAGTGTAATGATTTTCTTCTGAACTATTAAGCATTACTTGATTTTGCTTGTTTAAAATTCAACTTTCTTTCTTCAGTGTTTAGTGTAATTCCCAGCTAGGAATGAGCGCTTTATTTTTGGCTTTGTTTCTTCAAATTGCCCAGTTTAAGTGAAAATAGTATAAGGGCACGCAATCTATAGTGGGAACTACTAATCCATTTAGAGCTTTCCAAATACGGGATGATTCAAAACAGGCTGAATTCAGAAAGTGCTGAACCAGGGGCTGCCACTCACTGCAGACAGTTCACTCTGGCGTGTAGTGGCAACGTTCAGCTGTCGGCAGCCATCTGTGTTTCCTTTGCACGTGCTTTACCTTATATCCTTGCACTAAAATTTAATTTCCCCCTATTTTGGAAAGGGAGAAACAAGCATTGCAGTGGAGGAGTCCTTCTTTGCAAGATAGGTGCTTGTAAGTAGGTACCTGCTTCCCCGCTGCGTTTCTGGTGGGTGGAATTGGTCACGGGGAATTTTTTTGTTTATGGAATAATTTTGTAATTGGAGCCTGTGTCGTCTGGTCTCAGTAATATGCTAGTCCGGGATGAAGGTATGTGTGGGCAGCGCGGTACTTTTCCACGGGGAAGGATCGCTTTGTGAGAGAGTTTATTAGGGATGTAACTGAATTAACAGACTTACCGAGTTCCTAGAGAGCGAAGTGATTCAGTGCAGAGTGCTCACGCAGAGTGCCCTCGTGGTGATGAACACAAGCTCAGCCCAAGTGGAGTCTGAGCTCATCCCCAAATCCAGCCTTCAGCTCTGTCACTGCATTTCTGAGATTGTCAAGCTCGTCTCTGCTCAGAGCTTTGCCAGGGGCTGTGTTGGAAAACTGAAAGCAAGATCGACTGGAGAGCAGCTAGAGTTTTGAAAAATAAACTTCTGAAGCATGTTTTGCATAAATGAACAGCCGAGTCAAATTCAAAAGAAGATTTTAAAGTGGTTCCCCCCCCCAGAGCAAGTCAGAGTGAGCTCAGAAGTATCTTTAGCTGGAGAGGTGCAGTTACTGCCTCCGGGGTTTCTGGCCCTACAAACGTGTCACCTGGGGGTTTCTCACTGCCGCCTTTCTGCAGGTACGGCTGTGGATAAAACTGCAGAGAAACGTTTCCCTACATGTGGAGTGGGGGCACCGTGGTTTGGTGTCGAGCCGGTTTTCAGGACCAGCTCTGGCAGCACGTTATACAAGGGCAGAAATGAGTCAGCTCCAAGTTCTTACCAAAAAAAAAAACCCCCCGAACCCCCTGGCTTGTAAGAATGCTGTGAAAGGTGAGGTGTGTGAGCGGGTGGCAGGAGAAGGGTGTTCAGGTCTCTCATGGAGGGTAGGGGCTGTCCTGAGTCATGCCACTGCTGCCTAGTGCACAGCTCGTGGAGCAACTGCTTGGGTGGGAGCTGTAATGCTGCCATTCCTTGGCTTCACTGGTGGCTCTTGGGTTCAAAACAAGCTTTGTTTTCGTAGATCAGCAGCTGATGACATGTTGTTCTCACCTGCCACCTGCAAGACCTTTCTATTAACCCAAAAGGAGGCTTTTCAGATCTCCTCATTGAGAGGGATATTCAAGTCTATTCAATTTTGGAAGCTTGTTCTTTTGTTTTCCAGCTATCCAAAGAGGAAGGAAATGAAGAAAAGAGAGAAGATAATTTAACTACCTTGTTTCCTGGCCAAAAAAGAAGGATCTCTCATCTTGTCAAACAAGGAAATGTAAGTGCAGCTTTTAGGAGCAAAAGTTTAGGTTGTCTCAAGTGAAGATTTTCTGTCCTGTTATGACGCTGGAAAATGATGCAGTCTCAGGTTCAGCCAGTAGCATGTGAGTTGTTTGTACTGGAATCCATCTGTGTCAGATTTCTTTCCTCCCCTTTCTGGTGTCTGAAAAACATGGTTAGGCATCTGTTACAAATGGCAGCAAAACTCGAATAAACTTTCATGAAACCAAGGGTAAGCTGTGGAAGAGTATATGGATTCTGCGCCTTGTAGCTCATTGGGATAGCTCGGGGTGTTTGTTTTTCTACAATATAGCTTCATTCAATCCCTTAGATAAAAATTAGCTGGATACAAGGTCAGTCTGTGTCTGATGGTACTTTTCTTTGTCTTGTGGACCTAAAAGATAGCTGTAGGAATTTTGTCGGATGTTTAAAACTGTTACCTTATATCTGTTCTGGATCAGCCAAGATCTCAACAGTATCTCTTTTGATAGTCGTCTTTCACAATTGTGAAAATACTTTAAATACAGAGGAGAAGCTTAAAAAAAAAAAAAAAGGCAAGGAGGACATTCTGATTTTTTTCTTTCTTTCTCACTGGTATTTTAATTCATGTTTTCTCTGAGGGTTTAATGTGTTTCCCTCCAGGTGCTGAGCACAGATTAGTCAGTTTTATGTTCCAGCAGGATAAGAGTGGAGACTTACACACTGATTTGAGCTGGGTAGTCCAAATTAATTGTTCTTCCTTTCCTCTCTGCCTAGAAAAGGTTTCTTTGCTTTTAATAATTTGAAGCCCTGAGGTCAATACAATGTGTTTTATTTAACTACATATCTTCAGCCAGTTCATGTGTTTTGATAAGAGCCCTTTCTTCCAAAGTGAAGAGATAAGAGACTGAAGCAAATGGGTTGGAAATTCATTAACTCAAATATTTATTGTAAATAGGTGCCTTTTAGACATGTACAAATCTTTAAATACATTTTATTAATGTGACAGCTGATCCCAAAATGCTTTCCAAAGATGTGAGCCCCAGCGCAGCCATTGCGTGGGCAAACAGAGCCGATCTGGTGTGCTCAGCAGCAGCTCCCGTGCGCCCGCACCGGGACATGCGTTCCCTGGAGTCTCTCAGCTCAGCACTGCTGCCAGGTCTGTCCAGGAGGTGCTGTGAGACCTGAACTGCTGCTTTTATGTGCGGAGTTGAGGCTCGTGTCCCTCCAAGTCGAATATTTGCTCAGTCTTGCTTGTGATTTATAGCTCAAGGACTGAGCAAACAGAAGAGGAGGGAGCTGAGTTCTACTTTAGTTGCTGGGGGAAATGGTCGGCCAAGGGAATTGAAGGTGAGGCAGAAGATGAGTGTCGTGTCCTACTCGGAAGTCTGTAATTATTGTTTAATGGCTGACTGCACTCAGTTTGGTATCCAGAAGCTGGTGTCAGCATCAGAGACCAGGAATGCAGGAGGTGCCAGCTTGCCCCCAATTTGCGGTCTCAGAAACGCCATGTTATACGTGGGCTGTGCAAGCGCACCCTTCTCTGAAGACATTTCAGGAGGGAAGGAAATCTCAGATTTCAGAGGTTATTAAGTAGTGTGGAGAAGTTTGTACTACCGCTGCTTTGCTTGTACTTGTGCTGCTAGAAAACTTCTCTCTTTGCTGACATAATTTCTGGCACCTTTCCTGCAACCTAAATTTGGACAGCAAAGAAAATGCATGTGTAACTTGTTTGTGCCGGTAACGGCTGAAGCAGTGAAATGCCTCCAGAAGTAGGCAGGGGCAGAGCCTGTTTAAAATTCAGAGCTCAGTTTATGTAATGCTCTAATCCCATAAATATATATATGTAAGACTTTTAAGTAGTTACAGGAACTAGAGACCTCAAACAAGGCTGCTGAGAGGTGGGGAGCCGCTGTAATGCAAGGGTAGATGGCAGCGTTTCTTCAGCATGGGAAAGACAGGGAGGGGGGGAGCTGTAAAACTCAGCATCGTGTAGCAAAGGGGAATGGAGAATAGTTGGTCACTTTTTCATTGCAATATAAACTAAGGAAGCGTGCAGTAGGCAGCACGGGACTAGATTCATTTTCTGGTGCAAGACTGTAAAGCTGAGAGTATTGACAGAGTCCAGGAGCGGCTTAGGCACAGTGATGGGGAACATCATGCCATTAAACAAGCACTTCAAATACCACCTCCCAATTTAGGAACATGCCAGAGTTCTGGGAGGCCTTGCCTGAGGGTGAATCATTACTGTAATGTTTTTTAGTGGGTGACTCTAAATATTTTGTTGTAGAAGACAGTTGAGAGCTCCTCTCAAAAACCTGTATTTGCTAACAGAGAGGGGTTGAGAAAAAGAGACCTTTCTTGGGCGAATGGAAGCCAGAAGGTGGGGACCGAGCAGGTGAGCATGCTGGCTCTAAAACGTTTTGTCTGTGCAGGCAGAGGTCCCGAGCAAGCCCGTAGTCCGGCCGTACCGTCCCCCCACCGCTCAGGAGGTCTGTTACCAGAGGATCCAGCTGGCTCAGCAGCAGGCGGCACAGCTGGCTGTGGCCGTTCAAAAGGCCTCTCTTTCTTTGCCAGGAGAAAAGAAGAGGATTGCTCACGTGCCAAACGTAGCCCTTTCCGCAGCCGCCAAACAAAGTAAGCCGGCAGCGTTATTTGTGATCGCTGTCCTGTCCTCCCCCCTGTTAAAAGACGCTGCCTTCTGTTTAAACTTCTCCCGAGCAGATATGAAACTATCAGGAGATGTGTAGCATTGGCCATGACTCGAATCTTTGCTGATAGTGACCAGTGGAAGGTCTTTCCCCTGAGAAATTCCATCCTGTTCTGAAAAGCAACAGACTAGACGTACAGCCCCGTTTCCCTGTCTGTCTCACCCAGCCTCCCTCACTTCAGCCTGTTCTTTTTCTGTTTCTTCCTTGGAGCGTGTTTGCTCCTCATTCGCTCTACCATTCAAGCCTTCAGAGGTGGCACGAACAGGAGGGAAGTACTAATTAATGCTCATTGGTATCCCTTTGTAGTTGGAAGGAGTCAGAGCTGACGTGATGGGCAGTTAGTGCATTGTAGCTGACAGGGTTACCTCTTTAAACTCTGCTGACTCAGTTACCCCAAAACAAACAGAAATGAGGCACGTTTCCTGGCAGAAGGCTCCTTCATCCTTGCCTGGAAGGTGGTAAAATTACCCAATTTGTATCCCTTTGGAGGCTTCCATTTGAAAAAATCACAGCTTGCAGCACGGGCCTTTTATTCTAAGTTCATTCTGGCAACTTGAAGCCCAGTGGTAGGATTTCTACTTAAATATGTTTTCTGTTTCTTGCAGGCCTCATGAGTAGTAAGACGACTGTTGCTGGCAGGAGTGTCACACCTTCCAATGACTCAGAAGCACCCACCCTTTCTCTGAAGGCTTGCACCTTAGCTGGGATGGCTTCAAAGACCACCAGCACCATCGTGCCGAAAAGGATAGCCCATGTTCCCTCCTTACAGGTAAGAGAAATTTGAAATCTTTCTGGTCATTTCCCATTGAGGGTGGTGTGTTTAACCATGCTGCTCCAAATTTAGCACTCTCTGAAGAGTGGTGTTTTGATTAGGTTGATTAAATGGGTTTGTTTCTTCCTGTGGTTTTCCTCGACAGCATTGTATGAAAAATTAAACACTTGAGGGGTAGGAGCTTAAAAAGATAGAAATACTTAAGTGCTGCTCTGATCTCTTTGAATATTGATCACTCATCTTCAGTTTGAGTCTTCCGTTGTGCTGTCTGGCTAGGTGTGTAGCTGTTTGTGTCAGGGACTTGGAGCCTCTCGTGTTCAAAAGGCATGGCTGGATTCATGGCCTTCCCGGGCTTTGTGGGCCATACTGAGGAAGGTGGTTATGAATAACGTCCCACAGTGACCTATATAGTTAAAATGTGATCATTTAAACTTCATGCTGTTGTTAATATTTGGGAAAAAACTCTCTTGGCTACTTTTGCTCTGAGTTCCTCAGCAAAGAAGTCCCTCCCTTCCCCACAAGCACTGGGGAACATGTCACTCGCTAAAACAATTCAGAATAGAGTTTCTCGTGTAGCAGCGCGTGGATGGCATAAGAAGCTGTTTGCTGGAGCGGATGGCAAGGAATGTGGTTATTGCCAGGACTTGATTAAAGATATCTTTATTGATGATATCTTGTGTCAAGTTATGTCATAACATGCTCTAATTGATTACTTCTGTAGGAATGAAAAGTCATTTTCTTCCTTCCCCACCCAAAAAGCCACTATAGTAACTTAGAACTTGAAGCTGATTAGAAATAAAAGAAACAACTGAAAGGATACAGTATTTGCCAGTGTTACAGAGGTGCTTAAGGGCATCATATTAGAGGTTGAGAAAAAATATATATGTAATGAAAAGGACTGAAGTCCCTCAAACAGGGCATCAAAGTGGAAGTCTCATGAGGAAAGTGAGCCCTCTTCTCATTGAGAAAGGACCGGTTGCTCCCCTTAGTACGTGGCCGTATCTTCCGTAGAGCTGTTCTTATTACAGATTGCAGCAGATGGTTTCATTTATGGTTATTTATTGGGTGGGACGGAGAAAGACTGACAAAACAATTGGGTGCTTTACAGGTGAATGTACAGTTTCTTCTCTGAAAAAGAGACAAATTATGTGATTTGGTGGATAAACTGGTGTTAAATGGAAAACTGCAGTGGTCGGTCATAACTCGGTCCAACGTGCGTTTTTTATGCATGAAGAAGGTGTCATTCAATTCAAGGGGGAAATCTTTTCAAGAGCATCATGATTGGCATTAAAAAAGGAAGAAAAAAACCCAATGCAGTAAAGTTACAGGATTCCCACAGAAAGTGTGATGATTTAGCTGGCTGCCAGCCTGGCAGGAGTGGGCCTCCCATCCCCTCTTCACAGCCAGCGTACTGAAAAGAAAACCATGTCTGTTGTGCCCATAACTGGTGTCGTGTGTTCACGTCTCCAGTTCCAAGCGTGGTGCTTGGTACTGTGGTAATCTTGAATCTCTTAATGTAAATGTCATCATTTTCGTGGTCTGGAATGCTTGTATGTGTAAATGGAGTGTTGTGACTAATGCCACTGGGAGTCCTTGGCTGCTGGATGAGTTGCATAATGAAACAGGGTTGTTTTTTGAAGTAGTTCAAATACTGAAGGTGGCACAAAAGCTTCAAGTGGCGTTTTTAGTACCAAAAATGATACATGTTATGCTTAGCTTTGGGCAGATTTTCGGAAAGGAAGTCCTAGCACTATTAATAACATAGCAGGAAACGTGAGAGTCTCAAAAGAACATACTTCTAAACCCTGAATAGCCTCTTTCTCTCTCTCTCTGTCTCATCTCTAGAGCGCCAGCTTACAGAGGCCTGTTATTCCCACAGAATTTGGTGCTAAAGTCCCAACAAACATTCGTCAAAGATATCTCAATCTCTTCATTGATGAGTGCCTGAAATTCTGCTCCTCCTCCCAGGAAGCATTTGACAAGGTCTGTACTGATGCTTGCTTCTTATGAACTAAGTCTGCAGCAGAGAATAACGTCCTCTGCCTTGGCTAAGACCTTCTAAAATTGCAGCAAACCCAGAAAACTCTCCTATCCACATACAGTTCTGTAGAGGAGACTGGCGTTAAATAATTCCAGACTGGAGAACAGAAAGTGTAATTCCAGTGGGGGTTTCCAGTGGGAAATCCCATCTTTCCCTACATTCAGAAAGCACGCATAATCTTTTTAATAACCCCGGAAGAGGGACGTAGGGGAATGTGCATTATGGTCAAGCTGGACACAAAGGCCTTTTGCTCTGGTACAGCAGCAAACACCTCCTGGAATCTAAGTGTTCAGCAGAGGTAAGTGTTTGAGATAGATGTAATTGGTAAAACTTGCTGCTTATGAACTGCGAGGCTTTTACGGAGTCTCCTAGCAGTAGGAAATAGTATAGTAGGATTTCCAAAAGCAGAGTTGAGAAAGTAATGTGTTCTATTGGAAAACTTTGGCCATTAATGTTAGTTGGGTAAATATGGGACATTGTGTGGTGTGTTTTGTAACCAACGCAGATGCCATGAGGATTTCTCTTGTGGGATTTCACCTCCACAGCTCCCCGGGGGGAATGTTCCTGTTGCATCCAAGGAGTGACTGTTTGCCAAACTTCCTTTTCTTGCCAGTTAAGATTTTGCACTGCCACCCAAGTGGGGAAAACAGCTTTTCCCAGGCAGTTCCAGAACTGCTTTGTTAATCTGTCAGGGAAGGTTTCACATGAAAATGCTTCTTCCAGCACTTTGTTTAAAATACAGTTATTTTTTGTCTCTTACTCACCTAAGCAGGCCCCAGAAGCAGTGTATATTTGTGCCATGTTCCACTTTATTACTCGATTCCTTGACAGGCAATTTTTTTTGCTATCATACTTGGATTCTGTATTTTAAGAGCCAAACGTTTCTTTTCTCCAAAAGCAATAGTGGAAAGAGAGTATGTAGTAATGAATTGCATTGTTTGCAGGCTCTGTCAGAAGAGAAGGTGGCTTATGAACGTAGCACCAGTCGCAACATCTACCTGAACGTGGCAGTGAACACCTTAAAGAAGCTCCGAAGCCTAGTGCCCAATTCCCCGTCCAGTACGAACAGTACGTACCACGTTTGTGGTTTAATAATCGGAGCCCAGCTTGGATTAGAAGCCACGGAGAGAAACTTGTTGAAAAGACACACCCATTTCTCAGAAGCATTATGCTGAAAGGCAAACAACTCCAGTTAGCTTTTTATAGTCTGGCAAGCTTTAATGGGCCTTCAAGAGGCAAGTCCTGCAATGCTTTGTTGGCTGTCTGAACCTAAATGGAGATAATGCCACATGGATTTTTTTTTTAGCACAAGTTCTTTAAAATGAAAAGCCCCGCTAATGGAGTAACTTTCACATGATGCCTTCAAAGTGATAGACTCGTCCATCACCGCAGAAATCTGTTACACACATTAAGCTTCAAGAGAGAAACGAAGAGGGTTAAGACATTTCATTATTGGCTCTCGAGAGGGTACATTAAACAATCAATTTGTGCTGTTCTTGTGAATTTTTTTTTTCCTGGTCTCTTCCCTTTTCTCCCCTCTGTCTTCATTACCTTCATGGCCATTAGTCAGAGCGGCTGAACTTGGGAGGCTGGCCTTTAGGAGAGGGCTGCCAGTTAATGATTAGTAAAAAGCACCTATCTGCCATTATCTGATGCGCTGAGCATATTCTAGACCTCTGAAGCTCCTTTCTAAAGGAAGTTGAAAGATTCAGCGTGGGAGTCTGGTCTGCAGGGACCTAACAACAAAGCTGCTCGCTGTGGGTGGGTGATCCCACCGTGCAGCACGTGACTGGGTCGAGTTGCTTCTGTGCTTAGGCCTCTCTTGCTTTTGGTCAGTAGGAGAGCTTGCTATGCAGAGTAAGCAGGTAGAGCTACCAGAGTTTCCAGGGGAACTGTAAAAATGTCCTTGCTGCCCTTAAAAAAAGTTGCTGTGGGCTGACAGTGCAAACAGAAAGCTCCCCATAGTGCTGGAATGAAAATGCCAGGCCACCACCTTACACGTGCCAATTTCTGGAGCAGAGCAAGCATTCAAGAGGATAAATGCAGTCCTCCTTTTGCCCGTGTGTAGTGGCCCGCGCTCTAGGACTGAAGTCACTCTTACTCAGCTGGGTTCCTGATGTCTGTCCTGTTTTGCTTCTTCCCTCTTCTCGCTGCAGAAACGAGTAACAAGAAAGTGGTGTCCCATGAAGCTGTGCTGGGAGGGAAGCTTGCTGCTAAGACAAGCTTTACTCTAAACCGGTCAGGGAGCTTGAGAGCAGAGGATTTAACAGGTAAGACCCTGCTCCTGCGAGGCTGTAACCTGTAAATTATAGCTGGAGGTATAACGCTGTGACTGGGGAGAGCAGGATCTTGCTGATGCATGAAGTGCTGTGATTTATCTGCGGGCCAGCGTTATGAGTTATTACCTAACTGCGGTACGGTGCTGCAGAGTCGCTCGTAAATGGTACGCCACTCTGCTCAGCCCCTTCCTTACTTCCCCGCTTTGGGCTGCGAGTTCACTGGTGTAGTCCGTGTGGCTTTGATGTAGCATCAGTAACTGTTCAGAGCTGCCTCTTGTGTTTTGGGTATTACTGACTTTTGGGCTTTTATTTCTGTCTGGATTTTACTTTAACTTTCTTGCCCTGCAGCAGTGCTTTACAATGTGCCTGTCAGATTAAAAGACAAACTTACAAATATCTCCATCTGCTCTGCAGGGCTCATTTTCACGTTTACTAATGTCATAGAAAGGTCATATCGTAGCCAAAGGATTGTGCCACAAGCATTATTCACGTTGGCTCAAATCGGTTATGGGTATTTTGGTTGCCAAGAGATGTAGGCAAATTGTTGATGAGATCAGAGGAGAGACAGGGAGGCCACGGAGCAGAAGGAATTGACATGGAGAAAGCTTAAAAGGGCCTATATAGCTCAGCTAAGCAACATCAAAGGGTACACAGCAATATTGGAAGGGTTTAACATAGCAGCAAAAGAAGAGATATTGAGCAGAGTGCAAGAAGTTATAATTATTCTGTGAAATGAAATGAGCAGCCTGAAATCAACAGCAGGAAGAAAGCTTCTGATAATGAATTTTTTAGCTAGCTGTGGGTGGCCTTCGAGGGGTATTCTTTGGGCCGTGTTACAAATTATCAGTTAAAGCGTTTAAAACATTAAAATGGGAGAAGTCTCTCGTTGGTAACAAAAGGCCTGAAGATGGGCCCTTTGGAGGAATTCTGTTTCAGCTGTGTTTTCCAGACTTAATGCTGGTTGTTGAAGAGGTTAAAAATCAGCTTCTGCACCAATGACCAGATTTTAAAAAATACTTCCCCGACACCTATTGTCCCTGTCAATCCTGAACAAAGGCAGTGGAAGCAAGTTCCAGGTAGTGAGTGTCCCTGCCAGGAGGCTTGATAAAGCAAAAAACAGTCAGAGAAACAGCCCCTGCCTAAGTGATCTGGCTTCAGCATTGTCTTTGTGCAGGAGCTGCCTTGTACCGGCGACTAAAGGAGTATCTCATGACTGAGGAGCAGCTAAAGGAAAATGGTTACCCAATGCCTCATCCAGAGAAGCCCGGCCGCGCCGTCCTCTTCACTGCAGAGGAGAAGAAAACGCTTGACTGTAAGCTCTGCTGGCTCTTTCATTCTGCGAGGTTTGCTAGATACATTACAACTGGAGACGCCTGTCCTGCTTGCAACTGGTCTTTTTGCATAAATTCTTGGTGTCAGTGTGGAGGCGTTTGCTGCTGTTGTGATGGGTCTCCTTGGCTGTGACCTCTGTCTCTGCAGGCCAGCCAGTTGCAGAGGAGAGGAGTGTGGCTGCAGAAATCTGCTGCCTTTCTGGAGGACAAGTTTCTTCAGCTTGCATGTCGTGAGGATGTTGTTTTTCACACAAGGTTTATAGTTTGTGGCATGTGGGGCTGTGAGGCTGAGTGAGGCTTCTGACTGCTGCCAACGAACGTGAATTGCTCAGGTTGCCTCCCTGGACGAGCTGCCTTCGGCCAGCCCCTGCGAGGGCACGTGTTTTGCGCTTGCCCACTTGGTGCAGGTTTTGACTGGAAGTTCGTTGCACTGACCTGGAGGCTGCCTGCCGCTGTTGCAAAGGAAATGGCTGCAGAGAGGCTCCTGTTCAGTGTCTGATGATGCTCCTCTCTTGCAGGGGAAGGTTGTTTTTGTGTCTCTGTGCATATGAACTGTTGTGGTGTGATACGGACCGACATTGGGCCAGGCTGTTTTCGCAGTGGGTCATGCCTTGCTGGTTTGCATTGCCCAGTTTTCTGCCAAGTAATTCCCAAAAGCCCTTTTTGCAACCGGACAAAATGATCCCAGGTTTCCTCAGGACAGGGTGGGGTCCTCCTCTGTCTGAGCTTTCTGAACTCCTGTAGCAGGATTTACGATGATTAGAGCAGGCTGTGATGCAGCAGGGATAAAACACATACTTAGGACATACTTTGAGGTGCCTTGCCACACTCCTTTGAGCCATCTCTTTGGAGAGACCTTGCTAAAGTGTGTTAAGTGCTCATCCATGTTAACACCTTGTGTCTACATTTGTCCTGTGGTTGCTGAAGCAACCTGTACGAAAGCTCTCTTGCATTAACACTGTCAAGTACTATATTTGTTAAAGCCCTTTTCTCCAGTTAACCAGCCAGCTGATTCTGAGATCATGCTTCTGGTTCTTTCTGTAGTTTCCTGCAGATGTTGCAGGATCTTTGAATTTGTTCTTATTTAACTAAAGCTAAACTAAAGCTGGTCTGTTAATGCTGCGACCGTGGTCAGCGGGCAAAATGGTCTAGACAGTGTTAGGCAGAGCTGGGAATGTGCTAGCAGCTTAAATCCTCACACTAGAACTCAGGGGATTGCATGGAGATCAGAAGCACGACAGTCAACTCCTTTACTGTGGCTTTTTGCATCTCCTTTCTCTGAATTGTGGGCAGTACAAGTACAGATGACAGGAGGGAGAAGTCCATAATTGCCCTCTCAGTGGGCCAGGCTGCGCTCTTGAGTGTTCCTGGTTTTAGATGCTGGAGAATCCTTACAGAAAAGCTGTGCCCAGGAAGAACTCGAATGTCGTTTGGAAGTGACAAGGCACAGATCCCCTGGAAACGAGGCTTCATTAGCTCTGATGTCCAAAGAATGAATTATTTATCCTGTTTCTTAAAATAACTGTGTTAGAGTACAACGTAATTTGCTGTGGATGGAGAAACAATGCAGCAAATGTTGATGTGAACTGTGTTGGAGCTGATGTTGCACACCAAAAACACTAGGGAGTCTGATGTTTGCCTCCGAGAAGTGTTTGGGGGACAGATGCTACAGGACTGCATTTTCAGAGGGATTGCTATGTCTTTATGGGAGTTTGAAACAGCATTTGGAATCCTTTTAAACAGAAAAAGTTGTTTCACCGGCGTTTGGGGCTTGAGGGATTCTGATTTACTTGTGCTTTGGCCAAGTTTAACAGGTGAAGGATTTCTAGTGACCTGACCCTTGCTTCTCCCTTCTCTTAAAGCCTCCTGCAGGATTTGTTGTCGCTGTGGCACTGAGTACATGGTCTCAGCCTCTGGAAACTGCATTCGCAAGGAGGAGTGTGTCCATCACTGGGGAAGGCTACGCAAGCAGAGAGGTATATCTCTTCCAAGAGGGCTTAGTCTGAAAATGCTAGCTGTGCTCTAGCTCCGAACACAGAGCCCACCTTGGGTTTGAGTTGCTGTGGAACATTTTGTGGCTTTGGGGGCTTGTCACGCTCCCAGGTTGTGGCAGTTCCTAGTTTTGTCACTGGGTGGCCCTGCGGCTGCTGAAATAGCCTTGCAAAGAGCTGCTGGGGAGTAGTGGTACGGATCTGAAAATGTGACACTCGGGCTGGAGCAGAGGTTGTTCATCTTTCAGTTTAAAAAAAAGTAAAAGAAAAACCAAACCTTTCTGTGCCTTTTGAAAAAATCAGTCTTTTTAGGAGGCTGACTTGGGAGCACTAGACATCTGTCACTGCCCAGGAGAGTTTACTGGTCTTGGTTGAATTCATTTGCAGCAAGACAGTAACCTAGTTTGAGCTCTGCTGTGGTTTTCCATCAAAGCATCCAGGTGGCTTCTGGAGTTTGTCTGGCTGAGTATGAGAGACTTAAACTCTTTAGATTGCTGCGTGCGAATCCATACTTATTTTTCCCCTTTATTTGACACATTATTGTTGCTGTGCTCCTCCAGGATATCTCTGCAGGTGAGAGCTACAGTTTAGGTCTCTTGTTAACAGGACTCTTCTCTTTGACTCTTATCTCTTGCTCTTTCAGTGCCAGGTGGATGGGAAACTCATTACAGCTGCTGCTCAGGAGCTGTGGGTTCACCAGGCTGCCAGGTTGCTAAAGTAAGTTATTGAGCAACACCTTTTTATTCTCAATGACATTTGTCCTCTGCTTACAGTGGTGATGGCTGTGTAATCGTAGCTTAAGCCTTTAGAAGAATGGTGGCTTCCCTTAAGGGGGGAAAACAAGTACTTCTTAAATATCTTTTGCTATGCAAAGGTAGGAAAATTCAGTGTTTGGCAGGAAGGAGGAGACTCAGCTGTCTGGAGTGAGGTGGTTTCATTTGTTCTAAGCAAATGCCGGTGGATTAAGCTGCCCAGCAAAAGCTCAGATACAGACTTCTTTAGGGACACCTTGAGGAAGTAAGAAATAAGGAATTTCCTTTTAAAGAGCAGTCTCAGGGCCTTGACAACAGTGTGCCAAAACCTTTTTCCTATTTTTTCCCTTCCCAGATGCCCATGCTAAGGTAACTTTCTGCTTTAGGCCAAATCTTTTCTTAGTTTTCCGTTTACTGCATGCCCTTTGTTGTATTAAGGAGAGGAACCTTCCCAAGGAGCCTGTTGTAACTCATAAATATTACTTCTCTTGAGGAGGGAGCGGGGGAAAGGATCCCAGCACTAGAAAGCAGAATGAAAAACCTGCTCAGGAATAGTTTTGGCCCTTTGATGGAACTGAACACTGTTTGGGATACCTTTGCACAGGTGCTTTGTTTTTTTTTCCTTAGGCAACAGGAGAGCTGGCTTCCCAGCCTGGCATCACTGGTCCTCTCGAACCATGGACTGAAGGGAGCAATCTGTCTTTTGCCTCTCCCCCAGGTCTCTGGGGACACTCCGCGTCCCTTATTTCAGTGGCATTTTTATATTTGGCAGCTGCCACGCAGGGGAGAGGACCGTGATGCAGAACCAAGTGAGAGGGGATCTAAAAGGGTCATGTCCAGTGGAAGGGGCTCCCAGAGCGTATCTGTTACAAGGCATCTTCTTGTCCCACTGTTTGAAAGACCGATACAGGGCCAGCAAGGCTGGCTGTAGGTTCTGGAGAGGTGTGTGCCCTTCTTGTTCTGGCCAAAAGCTAGAGCTAGGAAGCGAATTCTGGGGCAAAATTCCAGGCTTGTTAAAATAGGAAGAATTGTCTGTATGGGCACCCTAAAAGCCTGCCCTGCGCAGTCTGAAGCATGGATGGGATCAGGCCGGCTGCTCCTTCTCCTATTTCTTTTTCATGTGAAATTAGGATCTCTTTTTAATCAGTGTTCCAAAAAACATCCAGCAGGGGAGTCAGGAGAAATTGATGGGGCTACAAAAACATGACTTCTCTGCATGTTTTTGCGTGGCTGTTGTAGACCATAAAATCTCATGGCCTTTTAAGAAACGTACAATCTCTCTAATAGCCTCTTACTCAATGAAGCGTGCCGCCAGTGCTCCGGGGCTCAGGCATCCTTTCGCATCTGCCTCCTAGTTGTTGTGCTGCTACAGATCACTGCGTTCTGGCTTTCTTGGTTTTCTCATCCAAATGAGTGGGTTTCGCAGCATCCTTTGGTAGATTTAAGGTTGGAGTCCGCAGCCTGCTCAGGATGAGAGTATGCAATGGGATATTGTGATGTTTAGGCTACTGGGGAGCACGGTATCTTTCAGCTTTGAAGGAGAGCATTGAAAACAGCAAATATTTGTAGTAAGAAACTGTTCTAAGTAACTAGATCGGTCGCTGGTTAGGAGAGCACGTCTGTGTCTTTTCCTTCTGAATACATTTGAGATGTGCCTGCCTGGATTACGCTGCAGTTGAGCCAGTGTGGCAGGAGATGGCAGGATGGAGCTGTGCTCGGATCTACCGCTCCCCGGGAGCGGAGGAGTCTGGAGCTGCTGTTCTTTGTGGTAACTGAGTCTGCTTCTTTCTCTGGACTGAAAAACAGAAGCAACTTTTTCTGCCCTCCTCTCAGCAAGGAAGAATTGGACAGTTGCACAACATCAACTAGTGTAGAAAAACACCTAATATTTTTTTTCTTTCCTTCACTGCCCAGTTCTATTGCAGTACAGAGGGAGGGAAGGGATCAAGCTGAGAGAGAGAGAAATGTTTACTGTCTGTTGGCCTGGTAATCTGCTCTACCTGTTTCTTTCGCAAAACAATCAGATTCATGGGCATAGATGGAGAATTGACAAGTGTGGCCTCTTGCTCCTGGGAAGTGACAAACCACGCGGCCTTTGAGCAGTGCTGGCGTTGGATGCAGGGAGGGACCGGACTTGGTGTTGGCCCAGCTGCCTTGTTAACTTCAAATGATGCAGTTCTCTGTACTCTGGCTGCACCTGCATAATAACCTGCGCAGGACAATATGCAAACCCTTGCTTTGGTTATCACCCTGCCTACAGGTTTCAGCTTTACGAGTGCCTCCGTTCCTCATCTCTCCAGCCTTTCTATCCTGAGACGAACAAGTACAGTTTGATTCCTTGTAGGGTGAGATCTGTGAGAAGCATGATGAAGGAGGCTCTACACAGGCTGCTGTGATTGTGCACAAATACGTTGAGATCTAGGGACAGACAAAACTTAAACAAACAAACAAAACCGCTGGGGAATAAGAGGAAGAGAGCGTCACCTCTGGGTGTGGTGCAGCAGTTTAATTTGACCTAAAACCATGTTAGTGGGCAAAAGGGCAGTTGCAGCCTCTGCCTTGCCCTCAATTATGTGTTCCCGTTTCCCCACTGGCGCAGCGGGGAAGGTAACCGGATCAATGCAATCCTCCAGTTTGAAACTCCCCCTCGAAAGAAGGCTTTCAGGCTGACCAGGGTAGTACCAGTGCAGGCAGGGTGGGATCTGTGGCTGCGGAGGAGAGGACAGCGGGAATGCCTGTTGGAACAGTCTTGCACTGGCTTAAGCCACTCATGAAACTACTCCCCACGTTTTCCTGCTAGCTCGGGGAGCTCTGCTGTGCTGAATCTCGTTGACCCTAGCGCTTTAGCTGGGGATAATGAGGAGTGGTTGGGAATACTCTCCATTTATTGCCTCGAGTGCTGGTAGGCGGTAGCTCCTGTTTGCAAACTGCGTGGTGTTGGCATACAGTGGCACATACAGTGGCACATACTTGTTGGCACACACTGACATTTTCTGGTACTTCATTACACCAGTTTCCCAGGCCGTCTGCGGGGTAGGGTACACCTGATGCTAATGCTCGAACAGGGATGGCTGAGATCAGAATCCTGCACCCGGGCGTGTCTCGGCCACAAGCTGAACTGGGAACCAGCAGCTGGAGCTAAATCAGTGTAAGATCTCATTGTGACCCTTTCCGAGTAATTCCACTCCAAACTGAAAGTTGAAAGCTGCTTGTCCCTAGATGTGTGATACATTGCTCCCACGCGAGCTGTTGATATGATGCCACTACCCCTGATCTGGCTTTGGAATCGGGGTTGCACATGGCTATGTTTGCTATTGTGGTGACCTTCTCAGACCGACTGGTAGGCAAAGCTGATTCCTCATTAACCTTTAGAAATGATAAAAAAATTTCTTTTTGTTTAAGTGGGAGGCTCTGTTGAAGTGGACTTTTTAGATTCTTGTTCCTACCATCGACAATTGTCCCTTTTTTTTCCTTTTTCTTTTTTTTTCTTTCCTTTTAAGCAACATGTCCACGATGGGCGAAAGGAGAGCCTTGATGGCTTTGTGAAGACTTTTGAGAAGTTACCTACGACTGATGGCTACCCTGGAATCTACGCGTTAGACTGTGAAATGGTGGGTCCCTACTGATAGGGGCAATGCACGAGCGAAATAAAGCTTTTTGAGGAAGGCCAAGGGTGCGATACAAGTGGCTGAAGGAAAACCATCTTCTTTCCTTTCTGCTGTGGACTCTAAATCATATTGGTCTTGTACATTTAAATTAGCTCTTATTAATTAGTTTTGGCAACGTGTGCTTCATTTGGGGACTACATGGACCCTTGAAAAGCTGTAGTTAGTTGGCCGATACTGAGCGGTGTTTGCTGGCTGGCTGTGCCACGCCAGACATGCTGCATTTTGGGAGCTGCAGCACTTTGGCGAATGGCTCCGTTGGTACCGTGCTGTGGTGGGCGTGCGCTTGTCTTCATGTCTGCTCTGTTGCTTGCAGTGCTACACTAAGCAAGGACTGGAGCTGACAAGAGTAACTGTGATCAACTCTGACCTGAAAGTGGTATACGACACCTTTGTCAAACCGGACACCAAGGTGGTGGACTATAACACCAGGTAAGGACGGTCCTCCTTGGTCAGAGGTCTGTGCTCAGAATCGGGAACTTAGGGACAATGGCTGGGAGCACTTGTTGAAACTCCACTGACCACCACTTCCTAATGGCTGAGATGCTTTGGGTCTTGAGGTGTTCCTTTAGTGAAGGAAGCCCTCCTTTCTGCTCCTGCTCTGCAGATTCTCAGGTGTGACAGAAGAAGACCTGGAGAACACTAGTATCACCCTGCGGGATGTCCAAGCCGTCCTACTGAACATGTTCAGTGCAGATACCATATTGATAGGGCACAGCTTGGAAAGCGACTTATTTGCACTAAAGGTAACTTGCATGTCTTGCGTTTACATCTCTCTTTGGCTCTTTCCCACCCTGGTGTGTGTTATGTGTCTCCTTTAAATTTAGGAAGTGTTTCTTTCCAAGAACCAGGAGGACGCAGTAGATCTGTCTTGTCTCTGAGCCGAGGGAAGCTGTGGAAGAGCAGGGCAGTGGGTTGTGCGTGTCAGTCATGGTGGCACCCCAGCTTTTAGTGGCTGGTGCTGCCCAGGGTGACAGACCTCTCTAGAGGTGACTGGGGAGGGTGAATAGAGCAGGGCTGGTTGGAAGGACCGATCTCGAATCATTTGCCTTTCACCCCTGCATACAGTCAAGAATCTTCCGTTGGTGTCAGCATCCTCTGACTGGCTTGAAGATGTGCTCAGCCAGGGTCAGGGCCTGGACAGGGCAGGCTCTGGAGTCCCCTGGGCCCTCTGGATGTCCGCAGTAACTATTTTAGAAACAGGACAAGCCTCTTTGTTGTCTCTGCCGCTGGAGAGAATTCTCATGGTTTCTCTTCTAATGTTAAAATGTCTGTTTTCTCTGAGTGAGGTTCTCTGCCTGGTTTGCTGTGATTTGTGGTGTTCCTTTGATCAAGCTGTTTTGACCTTTCATCTGTGTTGTTTCCTGCCTGGCCCTTGTCAGCCTAGCCTGCACGTCTCTCAGCCGTCTCTGCTGTCCTGCGAGGGAGGGCTGTCCTCTCCCCTTGCACTCTGAACGTAGATCCCCGGGGGCTTGTCCAGTGTCGCCAAGAAGGCGTGCGGCGGGCAGGAGCTGAGTCTTCAGGCCATGCTCACAAGCCAGAACTTCCTCCAGCCATTCTTTATCGTGCAGCTTCTTTGATGAAGAAGCTGTGGCTGCCAACTCACGGCAGTGGTTTGGAAGCAGGAGGTTTTAATGCCTGCACAGCACTTTACCTCTCCATGGCACGCTTTATCCCAGCCTCTCGGAGAGTTCATCATCATCATAAAAAAATTATTTACAGTTTTATCAGCACAAGATGACTGCGTTGGCCTCTTAGAGGCATGATTTTCTCTGAGCATCGCAGACACTGCCAAGAGAACGAACCCAAGAGCAATATAGCAGAGCATGACAGGCAGTGGCATGTCAAGTCGTAATGTCTGAAGGCTGTGGCAGTAAAGTCGACATCTCGCTAATGGCCATGGCAAGCTCCAAATGGTGATAGCATTTCAATTTTTATTTAAAGCTATATTATCCTGTTTCCTCAGTCTTCCTGATCTACATAAGTAATTATCATTGTGCCTGGGTGGGTGCCAAACTTGACTGCAGTCTAGGAGAGATTATCCATAATGTTGGCAGTTTTATACTCCAAAGAGCGTAGCAGGTTGTTTCTGTTAAACTGCAGCTGTTCTCAGGCATTTACAGAGCTGGGCTATGAAACTATTAATGACGAAGTTACGGATTGTCACGCAACATTAGCTGGTGCCTAGGAAGAATCGAGGCAGATGAGGAGACTGGATTATCAGGGTCCTGTCTGAGTCATCCTGTGTCGAGACTTGCAGAGCCGTCTTTGGGTCAGGCATACAGGTTTATCTCTTAGACCTTGCATTTTACGCCTGTACTCATGATGTGGGACTGCCTTCATCCACCTTCCTTTAGCTCTCACTGAACAGGT
Organism: Phoenicopterus ruber ruber; assembly: GCA_009819775.1. Lineage (NCBI taxonomy): Eukaryota > Metazoa > Chordata > Aves > Phoenicopteriformes > Phoenicopteridae > Phoenicopterus > Phoenicopterus ruber. Next base: position 1,395,649 of record CM020240.1, on the reverse strand, counting down.
ATACTTGGCAACAGAGGATTAATCTTGTCTTAGTCTGAGAGTCAGAAATCAGTATTTAAAAAAAGCCAGCTCACCCCCTGTTTACGGACTCTGTCAGATGTGCAGGGCAGGCAGCATGTTGGCCTGTTCAGCATCTTCAGTTCCTCCAGCATGATGACACTTCACACCCAGAGGACAGCAAACCTCTTGCCTCTCCTGTGTGCCCAGGCACTTTGTTCTGGCCATGGGACTGGCCAGGGCCTCCCTCCCATCCACCATGCAGTTCCGTATACCCAGAAGTACGAGATCTCCTTGTCCCGTTTCATCCTTGCTAAGCCGGTGCTGGTTAAAAACTTCCTGTTGACTCATTGCTGCCAGAGTGGAGGTTTTCAGGTTGGTTTGCACCCTGAAGGTTAGGCCTTTTCTGTAGAAGCAGTGGGTTAGGTACAGTTTTGACTTGCACATCCTTCCCGCTTCAGTCCACATCTTGAGAAGCAGTTGAAAGGCTGTTAGAAGCTTTGTGGGGTCAACTGGTTCCTCGGCTTAGTTTTTGATTGTGAAAGACACTCTCGGAGGCATGCCAGCTTCTCCAGGCCCAGCTATTAAGGATTGACTCGTCCTGTCGTTTGAGTTATACGAACTGAATCAGCGCTGAGTTTCTGCTGCTTTGAGTGTGCAGTTAGGCAGGGCTTTGAGGGCAGGTGTGCTGGCTGGCAGAGCATCGGGAAGCCTGTGCGCGTGCGCCCTTTAAGAGGGAGTCATCCTTGATTCAGCCAGAGCCTCTTGCAAGACTGGTTGGGTTGGAGCTTGGCGATAGCATTACATAGAGCCTGAGAGGCTGACCGGAAGGTTGCTTTAGCACGGTTAATGCTAAGGAGTGTGTCCTAATCTCCCTGTGGGAGAGGGAAAATAAGCGTGTTTCTTTCCTGCTTCCTCCCTCCAGCTTATCCATGGCACAGTGGTGGATACTGCGATTGTCTTTCCCCACCGGCTGGGTTTGCCTTACAAACGGGCTCTCCGGACGCTGATGGCAGACTACCTCAAGCGCATCATCCAGGACAACGGTGAGACCAAGGAGGAGCTGAGAGCGAGGGTCTCGTGTCCTGTCCCACCTGGATGTGGGCTCCTTGGACCTGCCTTCCTCTGCTCTCCTCACGCCCCATCCTCTTGCTCCTGATCTTTTTTTTTCCCTGCATAGTGTCTGGCCGTAGCTGTGGATGGGCCAGCATATGAAGTCTCTGCCACAGACAGTGTCGGTCTGAACCCTCTTCTGAGGGGCAGCAGCACTTGCTTCTTCCCTCTCTGGGCTAAGTGGGGACCAGAGAAGTGGTGTGAGAAGGCCAGAGGTAGCTCTGTCAAGGCCCTCTCTTCTCTGGCAAACTGAGATTGACCTTTCTGTTTGAAGCATGGCATGTTCCTTTCCATCTTCCTTGAGCACATTGTAAGCGTACTGCTGGGGAAATTGAGGCCTCTCTGACCAGCTGCTCCATAGCCTGAGGGCCTACAGACTAGCAGGACTTCAGCCCTTAATTTAAACAAGGGAACGGTGTCAGTCTGAAGTCCAGCAAAAATGTGTTTAGTGGAAATTTTTCTACTTTGAATCCATCCCTGTGGTTCACGGTGATCACAGACGCACCTGCAGCTGCTGCGGGGCAGTGAGCAGCTGGGCCAGCCGTGTCGGGCAGGGCCCGTCTGGGGAAGCCTTCCTCCGTGCTTTGTGCCGCGCGCAGGCGGCCCCTGTGCGGCAGAGGGGCTGCCCGGGCCGAGGCCGTAACCGCCGTCCTTGTCTTTCTGTCCCCAGTGGAAGGGCACGACTCCAGCGAGGATGCCAGAGCTTGCATGGAGCTGATGGTCTGGAAGATCAAAGAAGATGCTAAAGTGAAACGATGACTTGCGCTTTCTCTCTCTCCTGTTCCTCCTCCACCTCTTTGAAGCAGTGCAATAAATGCTCAGAGTAACACTGTCCACCTGTACGCAGCAGCATGCTACCCCAGACTCCCCGTGCACTCGCAGGTATCTATGGGACTTCAGGACTGCTGCTGGCGCAGCTGAACGGCACCAGCTCACTGCTTGCAGGCCCCTGCGTCCAGGTAGTGGCTCTCAGATCCTCTGTACTTCACCTGAGGGATACTCTGTGGTACAACAATTGCCTCGTAGGCATGGCAAGGTGGTTTTGAGTAGCACGACCAGAGAGAACTTGGTTCCTAGGAGAAGCTTTTAGAGGTAGGTTGGATACGTGCAGAAGGATCTTTCTGGTTCAGTTAAAGGTAGATCTTTTTCTTTTTTTTTTTTTTTTTTCCCAAATGTAACTTAAATTGCCTCTGTCCTCCGAAGCTGGTAGATTCCCGCAGTGTTTGGAGATGGGGGGAAAAGGAGGAAAGTTGGGCAGGAAGCTGTAAAGTGAGTGGATTGCGTAGCTGGTGTGTGAGCGGCAAGCAAGGGGTGGTGAGAGCCGAGGATCAATCTGGGAGGAGATCCTAGTGCAGACCCACTGTGGAGGAGAAAGCCAGAGCTGCGAGAGAGGGAGCTGCCTCTTGAGAGCACGGGTTGGGAGCAGCAGGTCGGAGAGGAGTGAGATGCGGGCAGGGGAGTTACTGCCTGCTGTGACCCAGGCGATCTCTCCAGCGAGGGCTGGCATCCTGGTTCTGCCATCGCTGGAAAAGGGAGAAGCCGCAAGCGTCAGGCCTTGCTGACGGGGAGCCGTCTGTGTCGGAGTGAGGCAAGGGACAGCGGGGCTGGGGCTCCCAGAGCCGAGCAGCAACTCGCAGCCTTCCAGGGGAGGAGCTGCGTGGGGGAGGACACTGGTAGGAGCAGGCAATCGTGTGGTTGCAGGTTAAGACAAGCTGTCCTTCCCCTGACCCTGACCCTTCCAGCACGTCTCCAGCGAGCTCGTACGTAGGGATCAAGGTTTTGGGGGGACCTAGATGCAGCTAAGAGTGGCCCCTAGCAGTCTGCAGGACTCCCCACCGGTCTGTCCCTGATAGCAGGGACTCGATGCAGGCAAGAGCAAAAGCAATAGGTGAAAATTACTCTTTTAAACTAGTTTACATGTTGGGTGTTTTAAGAAGAGGAGCAAAAGACCCAGTTATTGTCCGTCTGCCCCCCTGGACAAAAGCGACTGTGGAGAGCGTCTCTGTCGCGCTTGCGGCGACTGGGGCAGGAGCACAGGCAGACTGGGCGGCTGTACTGGTCTCTCTCTGCCCGGGCTCCGTTGCTGATTGAAATGGTCCCTGATAGATGAGGTCTGTAGCGTGGGTCCAGGCAGCAGCTCGGCCCCGTTGCTGGAGCAGCGATCGCCTCGCCCCTCCCAGGCGGGGCTGGCGTTGCCCCCCAGCGCTGGCTGGCGTGGTGCTGGCCCGGCCACGGGCTGGCTCTGTTGCTCCGGTGGCAGCGGGGCCAGGGAGCTGCTGGGTTTTGGTTTCTGTCGGAGCCGGCTCCGGCTCGCTCCTTTGTACCCCCGCTGGCAGCGCTGGGCTCAGAGTTCGGGGACGTGCTGCGTGTCCCCCGGCACGTCCTGCTGACCTGTCCCCCTCCGTGGCCAGCGTGGCGGTGGAGAGGAGCGTGGGGCTGGGCTGTGTGCCACGCCAGGGCTGTTCTGCTCGGGCCCCCCTGCGTGGCCCGGAGCCCTGCGACGCTCTCCCCGTCCCACTGCTGTCCTCAGAGGCGAGGACGTGGCCGCCAGCACCTGACCTCTGCCAGGCTCTCCTGCAGCCACCAGGAGAAGTGGGGACTACAAAGGCTCCTCTTACCGCTGAGCCCTTGTGTTTCCTCTGGCGGGCAGTGGCACGGGCTCCCAGCCTCTTCCTTGCCCCGGGTTTCAGGCCGTGCGGCTCCCTGCCGCTCCCCCAGCGCTCCGTAGGGCACGCCGCATCCCCTGTCCTTGCAGCCCGCCTTTGCCAAGCGTTGCAGCCGCCTCCTTCCCTGCCGTGGGGCTTCCACATGAAGCAGCCTTGGGACACCTTGTCTTGTGCCCCTCTCCCATCGCCTGCAGGGAACGATGCTGTTCCTGCCCAGGCCGTGGGAGAGGCAGAAAGCTCAGTGCTTCCTACCCGGGGAAGGAAGGTTCGTTCCCACCTCTGCCTCTTTCCCTTGTTTATCCCCCCGTTTATCTTCACCCCTGGCTGCAGCGACGGAGCGTACCTGGAGCAGCCCGCCGATCTACTGTGCAGCCGCGTTAGATTTCAAAGCCGGCTCTTGCCTCGAGGTTCCCCCGTTACTCAGCAGGCAGTCCCAGCTCCCCGGCCTCTCCCGCAGCAGCTGCCTTCCCTGGGGAAGCTGGCACATTTCCAACATGGACCCGGTGTGCTGGTGTCCTGCTTGGGGAGCTGGTGGCTCGGCTTGATCCCACCGCCTGGGCTTGGGGAAGGCAGAGCATTCCGCAGGGTGGTTCCTCCAGGCATGGGTCCTGCCAGGCTGGGGGACCTCGGTCCTTTCCCCTTCTTTTCCCCACGGTTCAGCTGAGACCCCCTAAAATGATGCTTTCGGAGTGGGGTGTGGGGAGGAGGTTGCCTGTCTTGCGGGACGTTGGTGGGCAAGCAGACCACTTCCCCCACGCCGTCCGTGTGGGGCAGAGCAAGCGCCGGACCCACGGGCTGCCGCCGCCTCCCTCCCCGGGCGCCGTAACACTGTAAAACCAGAGGTTTGTGGTTGGTGAGAGGTTTTTGGGTTGTACATAACTATTGTAACCTGTAACTTTTTGTAATTGTTTTTAATAAAAGGGTGTTGACTAGACGCACGCTTCTGAGTGTGAGTCTGCTCTGCCTGCGGCCGGATCGGGGAGGACGGGTGCCGGAGCCATCCGGAGGCGGGGAGGGCCTGGGCAGGCTTCCCTGGAGCACCCCTTCGGCTCGCAGCCGCTGTTATTTCCTCTGTGGCCTCACAAAGTGGCTCTGCAGCAGAGCCCAGCCTTCCCCCAGCACTTGTCACCGGCTTCGCAGCTCTCGGTGGTCCGTGCCTCTCGGCGGCACATCGGCGTGCCGGGGCGAGCCGAGGAGCTGGAGGAAAGGGGCTGGAGCCGGTGCCGCTCGGCGGCTGCAGCAGCGCAGCCCCCCGGGACTGCGGGATGAGGCGATGCCTGGGGTGGTGCGGGCCGTACCCCTGCTCTGTGCACACCCTTCTTGCCCCCCCGCGGGGCCCTGAGCCTCTGGGCAGGTCCCGGCTCCTTTTGCCTCTGTCCCGGAGCTGGGACGGGAGCCCAGGAGCGCCGGCGCCCGCCTCGGCGTCCTCCCGCTGCCTGACCAGGCTCCCCAGGAGAGCCCATATCAATCTCGCAAATGGGGCAGGAATTAAAGTGCCAAGCGAAGGAGCTGATTCAGCATGGAGGAAGAGGTGAAGGTAAAAAGTTCAAATAAAAAAATAATAGGCTATTAGATGACCTCACTGGCAATGTGTTTTATTTAACGTGCTGGTGATGGCTCGGCGATGGCAGCGGTTACTTAGGATGCTATAAAAGTCACGGCTGACCTGTGTTCTCAGCCACCTCTACGGGCCTTTGAGGTGCTGGGTGCGCCGAGCTCCGGGATGCAGCTCCTGGGGTGCCACCCCTTCCCCCGCGGGCGGTTGGCCCCCTCCTCTCGCGATGTCCCCCTGCTGCCGCGTGAGGGGACTGACACCCCGAGGTGACACCAGCCGGCCGGGAACCCCTGTGGTGCCCGAAGCGTTTTGCTTTGCTGCTTTTGTGGAGGGTGGAGGGTGGAAGGGACCCTCCGAGTCTCCGCTGGGTCAGGGGTTGGGGCGGGTGGGATTTTTAGGGGTGCGAGAGCCCTGGTCCCAGGGGAGCACCACTCAGCCAGCCTCGGGCATGTGGATGGACAGACAGACACCGGTGCCGCAAGTGCGTGTTCGGTATCTGACTCGGAGGTCTGAGACACTTGTTTTCCCTGGAAGACCGTGTCTCCCGGGGCACTGCCGGAGCCGGGGCATCGCCAACCGAAACCGCAGCGAGGGGCTTGCTTGCTCTCTGAAACCTCTGCCCCTCCTGGGTGGCTTCGCCTCTGACTCAAAGCGTAGCCCCAGGGCTTGGCACCGCCTGTCCCCCCGCCACCGCCTCGGCTGTCGGGTGCTGCAGCTGACTCGAAGCAAAGGAGCAGAGGGAGCCCCATAACCCCTTTCCCTCGCCTCCCGAAACCCCCTTGGGGAGGCTGGACGGGCACAGGCGGCTCCTTTGGGGGGAGCTGAAATTTGGGGAGGTGAAGTGAAGCAGCTTGCGGGGAAAAAATGTTCCATTTCCACCCCAGCAGGAGAGAGATGAGCTCAGAGGTGCTGGTGCATCAAAAATCCCCCCGCTTTGTCCCCGCCGCCAGGGTCCGGCCCCCTGTCCCGCACTGTGGCCGTGTTGATCCGCGGAAGCAGCCTCCGGCCCCTGTCCCAGTCTAAGCTCTTTGCCAGCGAATTGGTGCCACAGGGATGGCCACGTCCTCGGAGCTGTCATGGATACAGTGACCCGCTGGGTCCCCGACGGTGCTGTCAGAGCTGGTTTCAGCCCCAGGAGGGGGGTCCCTGCCCTGCTCCTGCCTCTGCTGCGCCGGTTGCAGCTCGGCTTTGCAAGGCTGCTCCCCCGCACCCACAACTTCACTTTCCCAAGCAGGGAGGGAATTTCCAAACCCAAATCAAAGCAGCCTCGGCCCAGAACCTGCCCCCTTGCAAGGGGGAGAGAGGTTTTGGGCAGCCTGGGGCCCAGTTGGGCGGACGGGGTCATGATCTGTCCCTCTTCTGCAGCTGCAGCTGAGACCAGGCAGCTCATCACATGCAACCCTGTATTTGCAGATGCTACCAGGGCTTGCGCCGGCGCCCATCTCGTCCTGCAGCATCCTCCCCCGGCGAGGGGCATCCACAGGGCGTCTGCGTGTCACCCCCTGCCCCGAGCCACCCGGTGCGGGTCAGAGGTGACCGCAGTCATTGATCCTCTCTTTAAAAAGCTTTTTACCACGGTTTGTCCGGACCCTCTGGGAGGGCGAGGGCCAGGGCCGAGGCAGAGGGGTGAGTATCCATCACGTGTCGGGGGTCCCGCGGCTCGTGCGTGCAGGCAGGAAAGCTCCTTACGTGGTGACATCGGTGCGGCGAGGCCCTTTCTGCCACGGTGGACGGGGACAGGGACCTGGCAGCAGCCCCCGTGCATCCGCGCCCTCCGCGCTCCTCCTCGCTCCAGCCTTTTGCTTGGCTGGACCCGGGGTCAGTCCTCGGCTGCGGCGCTGAGCCCGGGCACCTCGGCCGCTTTGCTCCGTGCCTCGGTTTCTCCCGGGGGAGCAGCGGGGGATGCCTGTGCCCCCGCTATGACCCCAGACCCCCAAAGTGCCCTGCAGTCAGGGGGGCTGCGGGGCTCCCCAGACATGGGGGTCCCTGTTCCCAGCCCTAACCTGCAGCAGGGCGAGGTGGGTGACGCTGGTGTCACCGCAGGGACCGGGGTCCTCCTGCACCCCCCAGCCACCAGCGAGAGAGGGGAACTGGCCAGACTGGGGAGCAGGGGCTGGCGGTGGGCGAGAAACAGGGTGACCAGCCCTGTCCCCTTCCCAGCACTGTCCCCTGGCCTGAGGTGGCTGCAGGGTGGCCGGGAGCAGAGCAGGAGGAAGAGCGGGAGGAAGAGGGTGCGGGTGCCAAGCAGGAAGGAGGGCAGCAGCTGACTGGTTGTGCAGGTTTGGGGCGGGGGGGATGAGTTTTGGGGTGTTGGAGGCGGGTGCTGGGTGCCAAGGGCATCGCTCACTCCTGCCACCACCTCCGCGCGGGGCAGCTCTGGTGCGGGGGCTCCTGGGAGGCAGGAGCCATGCCCGGAGGCAGCGCTGCCCGTCCATCCCGCCGTCACGTCTGCCGGCGGCTGAGCCAGGACCAAAGTTTGGGGCATTAATGGGAGCCCAGGGAGGTGCCGGCTTGAGGCTGGGGGCTGCACGTGGGGCTGCTCCCAGGCTGAGAAACAACCCCTGTCCCGCAGGGAAATGTTTCTAAATTATTATTATTATTTTCTCTGAACAAACGGGGCTTTGTAGCTGCTCGGCCGGTTGGAACGGGACACCTGGAGCTGCTCGGTCTACGAGCAAAGGTGAAACACCAGGCTCAAAGGTTTAACTCTTCCCTGCAAGCCTGGGAGGCTGCGCACAGGATCCGGCCACCGCTGCCGTGGGGCAGCCCCCATCGGGGTCTTCTGTGCCTGGCGAGGGGGACGCGCCGAGCCGGTCACCGTGGTGCCCGGAGCAGCATCCTCCGCCCCGGTGTTGGGCTGTGCGCGGCCTCCCGGCGCTCGCTTAATTGCGTTGGGGGGGGGTTCAGCTAATTGCAGGGGGCGATTGATTGGTAAAAATGTCATCTTCGCCGGCCGCGGTTGCCAGGGTGACCTCGGCCGTTCTCCGCCAGCATTATCGGTTCCCGGGTGCCCGAAGCCACCCGCCATGTGTCCCTGCGGGCGGGACGCTGGGGTGGGATGTGGAAATCTCTTTCCTTCCTCCGGATCTGGCCCGCTGCTGCCGGAAGCAGCGAGCAGCTGCGAAAGCCGGGGGAACGTGGAGGTTTGGGGCCGGGCCTGTCTCCGCCATGCCCAGGTGGCCACGGGCCCTTCCCGGTGGTGCCGGTGCCGCCTTTGTCCGAGGGTCTTTGTGGGGCTCCGGTGCTGCACGTGCCACCGGTGCAGAGGGAGCAGCAGGGAGGGGGCAGCGGGTAGGAGATGGGAGATGAGGGCTGAAATGCCAAATTTCCTCGCAGATGCTGCTCCAGGGCCGGGTGTCAGCCCCGCGGGAGCTGCCGGGGATCGTCGCGGCAGTGGAGGAGCTGCCAGGGGAGAGCAGGCGCGAAAGGCAGGTGATGGGCTCACGGAGCGGGAAGGGAGAAACTCCACTTGTATGTGGAGAGAGGGGTTGGGTTAATGTTAACGGTCATGATCCGGGGCTGCGAAAATGCAAAAATCGCTCCCAGCGGGGCCGGCCGGACCCCACCGCGGCCGAGGATGGAGACCCCCCGGCCCCGGCCCCGCTCCAGCGGCTGCCTGCTCTCGCCTGCTCTCACCGCTGGCATCTGCTCAGACCATGTAACCCAAACAGCCCGTCCTGCCCTGCGTGACCCAGACCTCTCCCGTCCAGCTGAACCTCTCTCGGCGGCCGCCGCGTTTTATTTCAAAATGACACGTGCTGCCGTTCACCAGCTTTGCGTGAGAATTAACTCGTTAATTTGGCTTATCTCACAGCACCAGCCCCTTGCACAAGGGTTGGGTGAGGTTTTCCTCTCCCTTTCCAGGGGGTGAGGAGAAGCCCCGGGATGGGGATGCGCCCAAAGCCGCCCCCACCGCCGCAGGTCGGGTGCTGGCCGGTGTCACCCAGTGCCCCACGGGGACACGGGGACATGGGGACAGGGGGAGATGGGGGTTTGGGGACACAGCACAGCCGCGTTGTTTATGGACCTCGAACGACTTGTTCATGACTGTGCAGTAAATGCTTTATGGACTGTCGGGCCAGCACTCGGTTAATTGCCTCCGGGTTTCTGTGGTTAATTGCAGCGAGCAATTAATCTAATGACGGCTAACGCAGGACCACTACGGTGGGGCCTCTCCGTGGATGTGCGGGATGCGTGCGGGGCGGGATGAGGGAGCTGGGAGACACCGGCCTGGCTCCCGTCTCGTTAGCTGCCATCACTAATGAGGCGGCCTCTGTCCCCAGCTGGGTTTGCAGTCCTGGCGCTGCCGTCTCGGGGCTGCTCGGAGGCAGCGCGGTTCGTTTATTCCTTCGGCCTCCTCTTCCTTGGCTGGCCCCGGCTCCCACCATCCTCAGTCTTCAAGGCACAGCCCAAGCCCCCCCGAGCTGCTGCCAGACCCCGGGGGCTCTGGGGGGCACTGAGCGCTCCCCAGTGAAACCAGTTCAGCCCCGGTGCAGCCCAACGCCCTCGCTGCCCAAATCTGCCTGCTCTCTGCCCGAACGCTGCCCTGGAGATGCTCGTGCCCACCCGTTGCCCTCGGACCCGGTTTGGGACCACCTGCCTCTCCACCGGGACAGTGGCGGGGACGCCCTGGCCGTGACACTGTGTCCCCGTCCCCTGGCAGGTCCCACGGGAACGGCTCCTGCAGCAGCAGCTCCGGGTTGTTTTGAACCAAGCCGAGACGATAAATCAGGGCAGGTTTTGCGCCGTGCCCGGCTGCCAGCAAGGTGGGGGAGCCCGGGGGTGCCCAGCGAGGGTGCCCTGGCAGCGAGCAGGGAGAGGCAGGCAGCCAGGATGGGAGGCGGGCAGGGCAGGCAGGTCCCTCGGGAGCCAGGGCTGGAGGTGTGGCATGGGCTGTCCCCGAGGTCCCTGCGTGGGGCAGGACGGGTGGCAGCAGTCGGGAGCTCGGCGGCTGCCCGGGGCTGGCGGCAGGGCTGCGGGCAGGATCGGTGCAGGTACGGGGACCCAGGGGGGAGCGCGGCACGGCACCCCCCGCCTCAGGGCAGCGGGTCCCAAGAGCTGCCCTCCTCCTCCTTCTGCTCACCTCAGGGCACCCATGGGTGCCGACCGGGACCTGAGTGGGCAGTGGGTGCGGCGGGGGGGCTCATTGCCGGTGGGTGCTTCAGGGCTCTCCTGGGAGCTGCATGTCTCCCTGCAGACCCTGGGGAGAAGGGGGGAGCCCAGGGTAGCCCCCCCCACCAACGCTGCAGTCGGCCGCTGGGCACCGAGGAGCGTTTCGGGGATGGGGGAGCCGCCTTTTCACCTGGAGTCGCATCAAAACAACTGGAAAAAATAGGGCGAGCGGAGGGAAACTCATGGCCTGGGCATGTCCTCAGAGCTGGGGAAAAACCCCCGAGAGGCTTTAATGAGCCGTGATCCACCCGGCCAGTGCACGGGGGCGTTTCCGGCATGACGAGGGCAGGAAGAGGCATGAGCCGGCCGCCGCCGCACGCACCCACCCACTTGCTCATCGCCCGTCCTCGGGCCGGTGTCACCGACGGCTGTCACGATGGGGCCAAGCCTGGGGTGATGCTGGAGCTGCGGCAACCAGAGGTTGGCGGCGGGGGGTCCCTGGGGTGGCGGGGGGTCCCCGGGGTGGCAGGGGGTCCCCGGGGTGGCGGGGCACTGGCCGGCGTCCCACGGGGATGCTGCGATCAGGTAAACAACGGCAGCACTCACAAGGCTGGTTACGGCAGCGCCCACCAGCCCCGGGCAGGGGACAGGGGGGTCAGGCTGGTCCCGTCCCCCCCTTTTTTTTTGTCTGGGAGGGAGCAGGAGGGGCAGAAAGGCGACGAGAAACCCCCGGCCGCGAGCGCTGGCTGTGCTGGGTCTGCTGGGTGCTCCCAGGGAGCCCAACACGTCTCACGCTAATTCCTGTACTGAGCAGCAACTCGACATTTATCCGGAGATTTCAGAAACAAAACCGTCACAGAAACCCCGTAGCAGCGGGTCGGATCAGGGAACAACATAAATCTCCGCGTGTTTCGCTAACCCAGGCCAAACCCTTGTGGCGCAATGCCCGTTCCTGTTTAAAACTGCCTTATTTTCGTTCAGCCATGCAAACCTCCAATAGCCTAAAACTCCGGTTTTGGGTGAAAAAGCCCTGCTTTGGGTCTTGCTAGCACCCAGCAGCACCACGTGGCTGCTTTTCAGCCCGAGACCTCAGGGACCAGCGGGACAGGACGTTCTCTGCCCGGCCGGGTGGACCAGCCGGTTCATCCCAGGCATTGAGCTGGAGGAACAGCCCGTGGGTTAATAAATCACTGTTGGTCTAGATGAGGTGTGGGGCAGCGGTCAGAGGATGTCTTGTGCCTTTGGCCATCGCTGGCCCTTTCTGGCCCTGGGAAGCTCCGGGCTGGGGCCAGTGCGGGGTCTGGCCGCCCGCCCGCGGGGCTGGGGCTGGCAGGGCGCCCTGGCACCCGCTTCCAGCCTGTTCCCGCCTACCCAAAGCGCAATTTTTATCTCTAATTATTGACGTGACAAGCGAGGTTTGTCAAGAGGTTTCTTGGAACTGAGGTTTCTTGGACACCTCCTTGGAAGTGTTTCTCCAGTGCTCTGACTCACCCTTTTTTCCCCCTTTCCCCCCGCTCCTGGGCTCTGGCAAGGGCTGTTTTCCCGGCTGCCTTTGCACAGCGCTCGTTCCGCAGAAGGCCCCGCATCTGCCAACCGCAGGTGCTTAATTGGCCGTACTTTCCTCTGGCATCGCCCAGGAACCGGAGTGCTTTGGAGCCGATGAGCGGCACGCGGAGGGGGTAACGGCGATCGTTACGGGGTGCAATGGGGCTGAGACGTGCCAAGTCCAGCAGAGAGATGATGGGCAGTCAACCTCAGGCCTGATCCTGAGCGCAGAAGGGACCTTCTGAAAGGATGACTCCAGACAAAACTGAGGTCTCCCAGTACATCTCGGGGAGACTCAGGGCAGGGCAAGGTTAGACCCGGTGATTACAGTGATCGCAGTTTGCCGGTTTTGAAGCAGCAAGCCCAAGCAAACATCTTGGCACACATCACCGTCAGCCTCAGTGTTAATATTAGTGTCCTGGAGCAAGGTCAGAAGATGCTTTGAGCAACAGTGAGGCCCCGAGGGCACTCACAGGCATTAACGGCCCTGAGCAGCCTTGCCTGGGGCCTCTCCCACAGCCGCCCATGGGCACCAGGCTCTATTTAAGCTCAGCCCTGGGGCTCAGTCCTAGCCTAAGCTTTATTGCAGGTGGGTCTCTCTCCAGCTTGGCCATATGCCTGTGCCTGGCCACGGACCCAGCCCTCTCCCCATGGACTGACTTTCTGGCTTGGCCTTGGAGCTGTCTTGTCCCAATGGACCTGCCCGGCAACCACTGGACTATGTCTAACCTTGGCCTTTGTCACCAGACCTGACCCTGACCTGCGTGTTGACTTCCTGACTTGAACCTGGACCTACCTCACCGTTGCCAGCTTGACTGGAGATCTGGGCTCAGGGTTGACCCTGGCTGCCGTCCCTGGCTCTGCCCTGCTTGCCCATGGTTGGGGGCTGCAGGATGGCCAGGGCTGGTGAGGACCTTGCATGCCCTGGACCAGTGTTGGGGATGGGGTCGCGGCAGGGATGGTTATCTCCACCAGTATGAACCCACGGGCACTGGCTGGCTTAGAGGGGTGTGAGCAGGTGGCTCAGTTTTCCCCATTCTGTGTACCCTGAGGTTCACCTTGTCTCCTGTTGGATGTTCCCTAAGGTGCAGGTGCCTCCATTGAGCCTGTATCCCTTGGCCTGGCTATGGCCCATGAGGAGGTTATGGCCCAAAGAGGTACCCCTGCGTGGTCGGGGGAGGAGGCAGGGAAACGCGCCTGCCAGGAGCAGGAGATGGAGGGCAGTTTGGTGTCCCCCCGTTGTCTCTTTGCGACCAGATGCAGCCCAGAATTGGCCGGCTGCAGGGAGAGATGTCCCAAGCTGAAGCTTCACTGGGCTGAGGACACGAGTGGGGTCACAGCAGGAGGAAGAAGGGAGATTTGCATTTCTCTGTGTTAAATCCTTTGCCACCTTATTTTGCCCAAACAAAGTGGGAACAGCCAGTCTGGGCACCAAGGGGCTTCTGTGCAGCTGGGTATGGAAGAAATCTCCTCCCTCCGGGTATCCCTGCTCTTCCCACTCCCTCTTGTCTGTGGGATAAATGGTAGCTGGAGCCGTAGGATGTAGCACGAGTGTCCCACCACGCACAGCAGCTCCCTGCAACCCTTCCTTCCTCCTCAGCCATGCTGTGAAAATAAAGATGGGCCCCAAATGCGCTGAGTTCATGGGTGTCATTTAGGATCCAAGCACAGAGACAAATGCCGAGTCCTTAGTGGCAAAGAAGGATGATGTTGTGGATCAAAGCTTTTTCGGGGCAAGCTGTTGGACGCAGGGGCCGAGGTGCTGCCCGTGATGCTGTTCAGAGCCTCTTTGACCTGGGATGAGGCGACAGCTCTGGCCCGGCTGGCGGCATCCGAGCGTCTCAGGGCAGCGTCCTGTGTTGGGGCAAACCAATATCTAATTTGCCTTGTACCACGAGGAGCAACAGGGAGGGAAGTAGATACTTCAGTGAAAGAATGGAAAAAAAAGAAGTGATCAAAGGAGTGAGATAAAAAATAATGGCAGGGACAGACTTCTGTGTGGGATTATTTAATAATAAGGTAATTAATGCTTTATACCTCACTGACTCCTTTCATGTAAGGATCACAAAGCGCTTCACAAACATTAATTAATCTTCCCTAACATCCCTGCAGGGAAGGTCACTGAGCTACTGAGCGTAAGGGAAATCTTGTCATTGATGAAGGTGGCTGCTCTCTAGGCATGACGGGTGCTCGGGTGTGATGGCAGGACAGGGAGAGTTTCTATTCCTCGCTGATGACTTCAAATGATTTCCCGTAACTTCCTCAAAGAGGAAGAATGTCTTTGAGCTGTCGTAGGCAGCTGAGACTGGGCGGAGGTGGGTCTGAAAGATGACCCACGCCAAAGCCGTTGAGCATCCCTGAGGACACCGAGAAGGCAACCCCCAGCGCCAATGCCCACGCGAGGTTTGGGTAAGCATAAGGCATCCATGAAGGGCAAGTCTGGGACTGTCGGAAAACAACGCCGGGGTGAAGTGGATTTCAATTCAGATCTGAGCCGTGGCTGGTCCTGCGAAAGGCAGGGCAGAGAACATCAGGCGACATTTTCTGATGACAAATACTCAGCCTGGTGTCACTGATCTGTGACGTTCAGCTGGCTACAGAGGACTGAGTGTCAATGTGGGGTTTTACATCTCTGGGCTAGTAAAAAGGTCTAAGTTAGTTTGCGGCTCCAGGGCAGACACCCATCCCCAGCTGTCCTCAGGAAAGTGTCCCTTCTGCCTGACGTCCTGCCCTGGAGAGGTGGAGGGCTCAGCTTTGGGATGCTGGAGTATCCCAGTGCGATCAAGCTGTCATTGCTCAGCGTTGCAAATATCTTTGGTCGTCCTTGTTCCTAGATCCTGGCAGCGGTGCCGGCATGGCTGAGCAAGACCCAGCCCCAGGCTGCCTGCGTGGACAGAAGCAGCTGCCAGGTCAGTGTGCAATGAGTGTGGTTTGGACATTATTTTTAGGCATTTTATGAGAAAGTTGAATGTGGGACAGGGTTGTGAGATGGGGAGGAAGAAGATTTGAGGTGAAATGGTCTGGAAGGATGGACCGTCAGCTGGGGTGCAGGAGCTGGGGAACACGGCTGGGTTATTCCTTGCTTGGCAGTATCTGCACTGGGATAGCAAACATGAAATCAGGAGAAGAAGGACCAGCTTTCCTAGTAGCAAAGACTGTGCTTGGAGGAGTCATCCTTCACCTGGCCTGATTATACTGTTAAACCAAAACCTGAGCCCCAATGGTTAGCCTGAGGCTCAGAGAAGTGTGCACAGAAGTCCTACATCTCTGGAAGCTTCTGGCCTGCTGTCCACTCTGTCACTCGGCTGACCCCAGAGATCCAGCTCTGTCCCAGTGGTACCTCCAGCTGCTCTCAAGGTGTAGGTGCACTATGGAAAGCCCATCTTGCCAGCAGTGGGTCACCACGAGCCCAGTGGCACCATCACTGGTCCTTGTGTCCTTGGAGGCCAGAGGCTGATGGCCAGGGCCTGGCTCTGATGAGAGCTCATGGATATCCACTTGCTTTTCCAGCTTTCACCTGGGAGGTGAGGGCTAACGACCGAAACTACCACATGCAGTTCAAGAAGAAATTTGCCTTCTGTCTGACCAAGAAGAAGTATGCGGTGAGTCAGCCTGGGCCAGCCCTGGGACATTTCTTTACCCAGCCCCTGATTCCCGAGCTGGTGGTGGCTGGGGGGGACGCGACAGAGATGCTGCAGAGTGATCTCCAGTAGGATGGAGAGTCACACACATAATCCTCGACGAAGAGGACGAGCTGCTCCCTGCCTGGTGCCCCAGATGCCCTCTGAAGCTGTCAGACAAGGAGCAGAACTGTATAAAGGATACTTTTTAGTCTGATGGTCAAATGAAAAGAAAGATTTTTGAAAAAAGTTTTGATTGAACAAAACTGGATTTTTTTTCCAGCTGAATAATGACCATCTTGGTGGTGGTCAGTTAGGTATGCTTTAGATGATCAGAAGCAAAATATTTTGCTTCAGTTTTAAGTCATATGGCCCTTTGCTCTAATAAATCTTTTTCCTTATGGCTTTTGTAAATTTTTAAAGGCATCTTTTATGCCATAAAAAGTTGAGAAGTCCTAAAAATACCAGAATGTTTTTGGCATTTTCAAAACACATCCTTGATTTCACGTGGCTGAACTCCCACTGCGGCTTTGACCTGCCTTTCTTCTGCAGGGCAATGCCATTAAGACAGCCAAGTACAACATCTTTACCTTCCTGCCGCTGAACCTCTACGAGCAGTTCCACCGCATGGCCAACATCTACTTCGTCTTTGTCATCCTCTTACAGGTGAGACGGACACCAGGACCACGCAAGTGTGTGCGAGTCTAGCGAAGGAGGGTCGTCTGGTGTTTAGAGCAGGGAACTCTGTCGAAAATGGTGTCAAGGATGCTGCTTTCAGTGGTGTTCATTGTCTTCCATGAACTCTGAGGGGTTTAACCTATGTTAAGTTTGGTTACTTTGAACTGATTGGATTTGGATGTAAACTAAGCTCACGTAGGCCACGCCTAAACAGAAGCCCTACCCTCCAAAGTCAGTGACCCATGTGCATTTCACGCATCCAGTTTAAAAAGAGGTGGAAATTCAACAAAACAGTTCCGTGTAGACACAGATGTTGATTTGATTCATCTTAGACGGGTTCCTACCATCCTCAGGTGCTGGGGAGGGCAGCTGGGAGCAAGGGGGAGTTACTCAGTCACCTGAAGTGTCCCAAGGTAGGACGAAAGTTGTGTCAGTGGTGTATAATTGTCCTTCTCTAGACCTTCCCTGAGATCTCCACGCTGCCCTGGTACACTCTGCTGTTCCCCCTGAGCTGCCTTCTCACCATCCGGGGTCTACGGGACCTGATCGATGACATTGTGAGTGTGGGTTGGAGTGAAAGGCTGTGAGTGTTGGGCGTAGGTCCTGTGGGGGACAGTCAGCAGAAAGGGCCCCTTTGCTGTGGGGTGAACTGAAAACCTTGGGAGTTGCTGTCATTCGTTGTTCCGGAGGTACCATCAACTCTACCAATGTCCAAAATGCTTTGCATTTTCCCTTGGGAAGGATGTGACTGGCCGGTCGCTTTCCTTGGGGTCTGGCCCCCCATCTCTGTCGTCTTTAATATCTTAACCGATGGCTACATTCCCCGGCTGGTCCCCAGAAACACCCCGGGTGAATTTTGCCTCTGTATTCATCAGAATACATCTTCCGATTGCTTCAGAAAGCAGGTCTTGCCCTGGGGCTGAGGAGGCAGATTATGGCTTTAAGAAGAGGGTTGTTTTCATGGGACGAGGAAGTCTGGCATGGCCCATCCCTTTCTTTTGGCCTCTTTTTTTCTCTCCTCGGTGCAGGGCCGTCACCAAAGTGACAGAAACATCAACAGCAGACCATGTGAAATCCTGTCTGGGAAGAGGTGAGAGGCTTTGGGAAGCTGTATCCGTGTTTTCCAGGCTGTGTGGAATGATGGATCGTCTGAAGTGCTGAACATCCTTGAGCATAGCAGCTGAGAAGGGTTTTGGTGGGAATGTCCCTGACTCTGCAAACTCCCATCACCTCCCAAAATCTGCTGCAGGCCCAGCTTTTTCCCTGTAGGAATGATTGTATCCCAGTCAGACAACAGGTCTAAAACAGCCCTAATTTGCTGTGATATGCTGGGAGGAGGATTTCCTGGTCACAGAAGGTCCTCCAAGTCTTCATATCTAACCCATGGAGTCACATTCCTGCTAAACACTGCTCCAGGGAAGGACCAACATCTCCCTGGGGCAGCAAGTCCCTGCCACCCGTCAGTGCGGGAGATATGGATGTGACAAATGGGTCCTGTGCCATCCTCGGTGCTCAGCCATCCTTCGGTCATGCAGATGGGACCGTGGTGGCACAGGAACCAACAATCTGGAGGCCCCATTCATGCAAGAAGCTGGGACAGACACAGACTGGCCCAGAGGACAGAAACAGCCACAGCCCCCGTTCCCACTGCTCCGTCAGGATAAAAATTCCCCCCCTCATTCCCCTGCAGCTTCCGCTGGCAGAAATGGCGTGACATCTGCGTCGGGGACATCGTCCGCCTGCGTAAGGAGAGCTTCGTCCCGGTGAGCAGGGCCTCGGAGCTGGCCGCGTGCCGGGGGCGGCGGGGGGGAGTTTTGGCGAGGAGGGGCTCAGCCGGGTGCTCTCTCCCCCTTTTTGCTCTTCAAGGCCGACATGCTCTTGCTGTGCAGCTCGGAGCCCAGCAGCCTGTGCTACGTGGAGACGGCCGACATCGATGGGTGAGGAGAGGGGCAGGGGACCGCTACTGCCACGGGAGGAGATGGGCAGAGACATCCCAGCCAACGGCTGAAGCCTCCAGTCTTGGGGACCCCCGGCACTGGGGGGGGGGTCAGGCACACTGGGAGGGCTGCAAGTCCAGCAGAAACCATGCGATGTAGGAGATCCTCTGAAAGCTAAACCCACAGACACCCCAGAAATGGGATCTGAGCCCCAAATTTTGAAAACGGGAGTCCAAAACCAATTTTGAGGCCTCCACAGAGCAGCTGGTGACCTCGGGGATCTCTCTCCATCTCTCGGCTCCCTCCCAGCCCCGCAGAGCCTCCGTCTGCAGGATGATTTAATGGCAGGGTCTCCGGGCCAGGGCTCTCTCCCTGCACGAGTGCTCGATGTCTGGCATGATAGGTCCCTATCTCGCTTTTCGTTGCCATCACTTATGCAACCACCCGATAATTAATGGCTGTCTCTGTCCCGTGGGTCTGACAGCAGAACTAACAGCTCTGTCACCCCGCAGCGTTGTTTTATGTTTCCCTCCCTGGCTCTTGTTTGCAGGGAAACAAACCTGAAGTTCAGACAAGCCCTTCTGGTCACCCACCAGGAGCTGGTGAGCGAGGAGAGCATGGCCGCCTTTGATGGTGAGTCTCCCAGCCGGGCGAGGATGCGGCTGGTCTGCCAGGGTGGGATGGGGTCAGCCTCGGGCCGTCTCCGTCCCCTCAGGCACCAAGTGCCGTCAGTCCAACGGGAGGTTGCGCTTGCTCCTGCCTGCAAGGCTGGAGGGTGGCTCATCCCCAAAGTCCTTGCGTGGAGGCCCTTCTCCAGCCGAGCGGCTCTGTGATGGATCCACTGGGGTTGTGCACCTTCCCCCTGCCCTAGCTCCTGTTTTTCCCACTGGAATCAAGCACTTGGCTCCCAAACCTGAGCTCAGACCCTGGCTTTTTCCCCCTTTGGCCCTCCATAGGATGCAGACTCCCCTCCCAGAGGCTCTGGCGATGACTGGGGTTGTGTTTGTACCTTGTCCGGTTTTATAGCCCAGTGCAGTTCCTGGACCAAGCACCCTCCCAGCACTGCAGGGTGGCCCTCCAGCTTAGCCTGGCCTTAATTTGAGTCATCCACATCCCAACTGCATCTGGAGATGCCCTGGCAAAACCTGAATCTCCCCGAGAAGCCCCCAGCATCCCTCTTTGGAGGGGGCAGGTGTGTTTGGGGGTGGGGAGGGAGGACTTCTCATTTCCCCAAAAGCCATCACCTGAACCGTGCCCTCTGCTCAAGGGAGGGTGACCTGCGAGGAGCCCAACAGCCGCATGCACAGCTTCACCGGCACGCTGGAGTGGAGGGGCGAGACCTACTCGCTCGACAGCGAAAGGATCCTGCTGCGAGGCTGCAAGCTTCGCAACACCGACGTTTGCTACGGCTTGGTTATCTACGCAGGTGAGAGCCCGCGCCCAGACCAGGAAGGGCAGAAAACAGCCAGGTCCCCGGGGATTTTAAGCTGCCCAAGTGCTTCTGGCATCAGCAGGTCCCATTCTCAGCTGACACAAAGTGGAAGGACCTGCCGCTGTAACCAAGCCCCGAGAAGTTTGTCCTAAGCTTTGCGGGTGTTGGGCTTGCTGGCAGGGAGATGATGTGGTGGCACCAAACACCTGCTCACCCCAGGTTATATTTCTCCTGCATCACGTCCTGGATTCACTCCACTTTGTGGCCTCTTGCACTTTGTGCAGCTGAGAGCGTGGCTCCGAGTAGCTGTGGGTAGAGGGGAGGGGTAAGAGCTGGTGTGAGCAGCACTGCTCAGAGTGTGCAGCCACGGCTCGATTGAACACTGATCAAGGGATGTGGTCCTCTGAAGTCTTCAGAGGTGGGGAGATGTTGTTATGGAGGAAACCAGCATCACTTAGCTGCAAGTCAACCTTCTAGGGGCTGTGGACTTGCATTTTTACTTCTAAAATGTTTCTCGTCCAGGATTTGATTCCAAAATTATGAGGAACTGTGGAAAGATCAAGCGGAAGAAAACCAAGCTGGACCGCATGATGGACCGGCTGGTGATCATAGTGAGTGTGGTGCAAACACCTCCTGCCCTGGTCCACTGGCCTCCTGGGTTGCTCACAAGCCTTCTCAGGAGAGGCTGCTTGCTTGGGTGATGCTGATTTTCTTAAGCTTGCAATATTTTGCTCAAAATATCTGGGGCTTAATATGTTATGGGCAAATACCAAGTGATGTTCCCAGGAAGTGGCAGTTGCTGGGTCTGGAGCAGCCTGCGTGGTGGTTGTGTTGCTTAAACCCTGGACCTTGGCAGCTCCGAGTCCTCAGCTCTAGAGCAGTGCCTTGGACCAGCCTGTCTCAAACCAGGGAGCTGGAGTATTCAGGATCTCCAGCCCCTTCTGGCCTGCTTTACTTATCCATAACCATGCAGGTCCGAGGAGGTGGTTTGTGCTGAGGGACCCACAGGCTGTGGCTCAGCACAGAGTAGATGGAGGATGGGGGAAGGAGAAGCCTTTTCTCTGTGGGAAGCAAAGCAGCGTGGTCATAACGATGAACTGGACGGCTCTTACTCCGGTTCCTGGTGGTTGAGTGTCATCACTTCTCAGACTGGCCACTGGCATTTCTCTGTTTGCTGGTAACGCCAGCGGGGAGGCTGCAGGACACCCCTTGTCCAGGGAGATGGTGTCTGAGGCGATCAGAAGGGTGGGAAAGTTGGGTTTCGCTCTGTGTGTTGCGGATGTGTCAAGCTGAAATACGTGCTGTGATCCTTCATCTCGGCCCAGGATGAGCTCTGAGAATCAGCTTCAGGCACAAGGAGACCCTTCTGCAGGTTTACAGCTAAATGACACAAACAGACTGGAAGGGGCAATGTTTGGTCCTAGAAAAGAGTCCGGTGGGCTCTGTGTGATGGGACGTTCTCATCCTGGCTTCCTATCTCAGATCTTCCTGGTGCTGTTGGTCACGTCGCTGTGTCTCGCTGTCGCCTCTGGGTTCTGGGCCAGGATGTTCCAGGAGAAGCACAGCTACCTCTCTGCTTTCTACAAGCACACGACTCCTGCCCAGCAGGCCTTCTTCAACTTTTGGGGCTTCACGATCCTCCTGAGCATCATCATACCCATGTCCATGTATATAACGTAAGGAGAACAGAGTTTGCAAGTGATCAGAGATCAGTACCCCACTCCCTGTCCTTGGCCATCACCTGGCACCTTGGTTTGCGGCCACAAAATGGGGCTGCACAAAAGATCCAGCTGTGACCCTGAGCAAGTCACTCCCTTGTGTTCCCTTAGCCGTAAGAGGGTAAGGATGGATGGGGTGTGTATCTTACAAACATTGATGACGTGCTTTGAGATCTTCGGAGAGGAAAGCCGGGAAAGAGATGCAAAGACACGTAGTGATGCTGGAAATTGTGGGCAGGCTGAGGATGAAGGTGGTATTTCCCCACTGAGCAGCAGCAGGGTAGGGAAGAGACGGGCACAGCCGCTGTGAGCAGGCAATAATCACAATTTCTGCTGGAAGAAGCAGTTTCCAAACTTTTAGGCCCTTCACTGAATCTCCAGATCTATGAATTTTGTCATCAAGGGCCAGATTTCCAGAAGGGAGCCCCGTTGCCTGGGACCCAGTGGGCTCTCAGTCTGGTGTGATGAGCCTCCTGGAAACCTGGCCACGAACAATGAAAACCCTCTTGCTTCCCCCAAGCTCAGAGCAATAGGATCCCGGTGGGGAGTTCCCCTCTGCCCTTTCGTCCTGTGTCAGATCCCCAGGACCCCCTGAGATGTGAGTAATGCCGCCTCCTTCCCCAGCGTAAGTCGTCTTCTACCTGACTCCCTAGGTTTGAATTTATCTATCTGGTGAACAGCTTTTTTATCAACTGGGATCTGGAAATGTATTACGCGGTCAAGGACATTCCAGCAAAAGCCAGAAGCACCAGCCTCAACGATCAGCTCGGCCAGATCGAATACATCTTCTCGGACAAGACTGGCACCTTGACACAAAATGTTATGAGCTTCAAGAAATGCTGCATCAATGGGACCATCTATGGTAACGTTTGGTGGAAGCAAGTTTGTAGGGACTCATGAGTGAGGTAGACCTTGAATTTAGGCCGCTTTGGTTCTTCCCACTCCTCCTGGCTTGCTAGGAAGCTTGGGGCATGTGGATTGATCTTGGTGGTCCAGTGTGTAGGCAGAAGATGCTGCAGGAATTCAGCTCGTTCTCATCCCAGGTTATCGGTGCTTTGCAGGGGCCACCACACCTGCGGTCACACTTGTCTCATGCTCCCGGTGCATGGAGTCAGGGCACAGTTCTGCCCTCCTGAAATGGGTGCCTACCTTTCAGGATCACCCAAGCTCAGCTGAGATCAGTCAGGTCTTCCCCGAATCAAAAGGGAGCCCGGGGTTACGAGCTCAGTGCAGCCACGTGGCAAACACAGCCTGAGTGAGGTGGATCCCACCCGGAACAATTGGCTGCCGCTGGCCCAGGTGGCCAGGACCGGGCAGGCAGAGGAGCCACGGGGTGATGGGCCAGTGAAGCCCATGGATTTTTATTTTCTATGAAGGTCTTGGAGAGAAAAAGGAGGTTTTGCTTTTCTTCTTTGCATCGTTTTCCGGTGAATCTCCAGCTTGGTTTCCAAATCTGGGCACTTTGAGGCTTTCAGGTGACCTATGGAGGAGGGAAAAAAATTATCATTTCCCTTATGTTGTTTCTTTACAGTGAATGCATGTAATTGCTCTTTGCTTTTTTTTTATGATTCTGCTTGTTTTTCCCCTTAGAAACCTGAGAATTGCCAAGTCCTTCCTTTTCTTATTGCTGAGCTTACTCGAGCTCTCGGCTGGCTTTTGGGAGCTGACTCAGCGCTTAATTAGTGAAATTTAGCAAGTGGGGTGGGCCGGAGCTTTAGCATGGAGCTCCTTTTCCCTAAGACATGTATCAGGCACTTGAGACAAATGGACAGTGATAACGCAAAGAGGTGAAAAAAAAGAATCTAGGCAAGTTTTTAAGGAGGAATAAAACCCCTTTTCCCCTGCCTGATGTATCGCGTTGCACCTCTGTGACAGCAGCATCGCCGTAATCCCGGCAGCCTCTGGCCAGCTGCAGAGTCTCCCAGGAAATGTGAATGAAGGCGAGACCTGAATTTTTAACATTAAAAATGTGTAGAAAGTCTGAACGGTCCAAGAGCCAAATCAGTCACACCCGGACATCCCAACGGAGCCTGGCTCACGCCCCGCACGGAGCAGATGCTGGAAACCTGTCCCTTTTTGCCAGACTTTTGGCCGGCAAAAGCAGCAGCCCCTGCTAGAGAACCTGCTCGCAGCCCCCGCTAGCGGTGCCGCCTGCCAGCTCTCTCTTAACTGCATTATTTTTATTTTGGCAGGTACAGGCGCAGGCCGTGGGAACAAGCAGCCATCGGTGCGTAACTCCCCTCTCCCGCGCGGCGCGGGGCCGGGCGCTGTTCCTCATCGGGGCCAAAGCCGTAGCAGTTACTGATTACACCGGCAGCAGGACCAGCCTTTTGTTTTGGAGCACAGCCTGCTCACCGTGGGGTCCCGTGCTGTGAGAGAGAGGCATGTGCTTCCTCGCGCTGGCGAGTTTGCCAGTTCTCAGCTGCCAGTTAAGGACAGGGGAACCGGGTTTATAAAATAATGCAGTTCTGATTTTTTTTTTTTTTTTAAATTCCCAATCTTTTTATACTCACGCCCTTGGTGAAGGCAATGCAGAGCTCGGCTTACGGACTCTGATCTGGATCGGACCGTGCCAGCACGGGGTTGCTGTGTTGCAACCCAGCAGCATCCGCGGTGCAGAGCCCCGCGCTCAGTCTCTCTCTCGGGCGCCTGCAACCTGCCCGTGCCTCTTGCAGGGGTCGGGGTTGACCTGGAGCCACCACGGGGAGAAGAAGTTGGACTTCTGCGACACGACGCTGCTGGAAGCCGCCCGGCGGGACAGCGACCCCGTGCTGAGGGAGTTCCTGAGGCTGCTGGCCCTCTGCCACACTGTCATGGTGGAGGAGAAGGGCGGTGGGTCGGCTGCAGTGGTTGAGATGCTCGGAGCGGGGTTGAGCTGCCGTTCAAGGCATTGAGGCCACGATGGCTTTTTCCATCGCCCAGCAAAGCTCTGCGGTGGGGGGAGCAGGTGGCGTGAGAGCCCAGGGGTGCCTTGGGTGACTGTCCTAGCATCACGGATGTGCACATTTGGGTTTGTTTTAAAGCTAATTACTTGGAACGGAAGCACAGGGGGACTAATCCATCCCTGTCTGGGCACTTGTCCTGCCTGAGGCAATGAGCAGAAGAGATGAGACAAGTAGGACTGAGTTACCCTAGCCTGGTGGCTTGGACTTTAGTGCCTCCATAGATAACGTTGGGGCTGGGCAAGAACAGGGTGTTTCGGATGTCCAAGAGGTGCTTGACTGGGAGTGCCCTTGTCTAACCCCTACTCCTCTTCTGCAGACCAGCTGGTTTATCAGGCAGCTTCACCGGACGAAGAAGCGCTGGTGTTGGCAGCCAGGAACTTGGGGTACGTCTTTCTGGCCCGAACACAAGACACCATCACCATCAGCGAGCTGGGGATGAAGAGGACGTACAAAGTGCTGGCCATGCTGGACTTCAACAGCGATCGCAAGAGGATGTCTGTCCTGGGTGAGCGGGATGGGGTGTCTCAGGGGGCCCCCCAGGAACACAGAGGTTCCCTCCCATACTCAGCCCTACAAGGGATGGCACCAGGATGGCTGCGATTGACCACAACTGGCACAGGGGCTCCTAAGGCTCGTTCTGGCCACCCCTGCAGTTTTGCTCACCCTGATACCTTGGTGAAGGGTTCAAGCAGCCAAGAGAGAGCGAGTAAATCAGGGGCTCAGAGGAGGCGTGTGAGGAACTGACAGCCCTTGGGGCCTGGTCCTGCCTCGTGGTGGTGTCGATCTGGGGACATTCCTGTGCTTCCTATGACTGCGAGCAGAAAAGCACTTGCATCCCCTGTGGTGCCTTCTGCAGCCATGGGGACAGCGATGAGTGGGAGCCATCTCTCTGGGTACCTAAGCTGTCCTTCCCCTCCCTCCCAGTGCAAGACCCCCAGGGCACGATCCGGCTCTACACCAAGGGGGCTGACACGGTCATCCTGGAGAGACTGCAGAGGCGAGGGCCCAACGAGACCTTCACCGAGATGGCGCTGGATGTGAGTCCCACGCCAGCCTGGGGCAGAAAGGGCTGGTCTCCCTGCTGCTGGCTTTGGGCTGGGCGTCCTGGAGTCCCCTGCTGCTCTTTCTCCCTCTGGCTTCAGGATTGTGGTCCTTCTTTCTTCCTTCTGCTCTAGGAGCCTCACCTGCATATGGGACAGGGGCTAAGAGGGCATCAAATCCACCTTTGGTGTTCTGCATGGACCAGTTGCATTGCAAGGATGCTCATGGGGATGCTGTAGGATGGGGGAGGGAGTCAGAGCCCAGAGGGAGACCCTCGGATCCTGGAGGGTCTCTGGCTCTGCCCATGGGAGCATCGTGGCTGGCTGGCATGATGCCCTGGTCCACCGTGAGAGTCATCTTGGTCAACGGAAGGGAGACCTGATGTCTCATCTCTGCAGCGCTTTGCAGAGGAGACACTGAGGACTTTATGCCTGGCCAGCAAGGAGGTGAGCGAGGCCGAGTACAGCGTGTGGAGCAGGAGGCACCGCGAGGCCAGCGTCCTGCTGCAGGACCGCGCGCGGGAGCTGGACAGCCTGTACGAGGAGATGGAGCAGAACCTGCAGGTGGGATGAGCCCGGGGTTTAGGAGGAACTGGCTGCACTGGTCCCATGGGGAGGACAGGATTGTGGGGTTCGGCTCTCTGGGATGAGGGGGTGAAGTGTCCAACCCAACACCCATCCCCTGGGTGGGAGGGCAGGTGGACTTCCCCCTCAGAGGTGACTTTGTGACCTGCCAATAGACACTGGGTTAGATATCTGTCAGGTCATGTCCACCCATGGGCAAGGACTCCTGGCTGCATCCAGGGGCAATTCCTCTCCGTATCTTGCCCTGCCCCACGTCATGACTCCCACTTACCCTCCTTCTAGCTGCTTGGGGCCACGGCCATTGAGGACAAGTTGCAAGATGGAGTCCCTGAGACCATCCAGCTGCTGAAACTGGGCAACATTAAAGTGTGGGTGCTGACAGGAGACAAACAAGGTCAGTGGAGGCAACCCCAGGCCCCACCAACACATTTCAACTTCTCCCCTAACCACGACCAGAGAAGAGATATGAGACCTTGGGAGTGCCCAACAACCAGGTTCTGCTGTTGCCTTTAATATCAAATAGTAGCACGTCCCACAGATCTTGTCACCCATGGGGAAACTGAGGCAGGGGAGGCCATCTGTGTGACAGCACAGAGCTGGAGCAGAGCCCCCAGCAGCCACTGCCCACCGAGGGCTGTTGGACCCGAGGGCTGGGGGCTGCCCCGGGCTGGGGGTCAGCACCATGTGGCCATCAGCCATTGACACCTGCGTGTTGCAGAGACCGCAATGAACATTGGCTACGCGTGCAAGCTGCTCACGGACGACATGGAGATCCTGGAGGAGAAGGAGATCAGGTGAGGAATCGTGACCTCCGGGTTCAGGACATTGTTGTCCCCGCTGAAGACACCTGAGGGCGTAGGAACCCGTGCAGGGTGGGCAGAGCTCGACTCTGCCAGAGATGCTCCTCCTTCCCTGTCCCAGCCTGGATGTCCATGGCCGTCATCTGCTGATGCTCTTCCAGGCTTCCCCATCTGTTTCTGCCCTACGGCATTCTCTTCCTTGGCAGGCTTTGACCCGAAAGTGCTTAGGCTGTCCCTCCAGCCTCTAAACCACAGGGACAGAGGCTGATTTCTGACATCAGTGAGCCCTTGGGGGACCCCTCTCTGTCCCCCCTGTTCCCACCACTGGGTACCAGCCCCATCTCCCTGGAGCTGGCTTTGAGATGGCAAAGGCCAACTGTAGGTCTCGGTCGAAGCCAGGCAGTGTGCCCAGTGTCCCCAGCTCAGCTCCAACCACCCCTTCCTCGCACAGCGAGATCCTCGAGGCTTACTGGGTGAGCAACAGCAGCCTCAGCGGCAGCGGGGAAGCCCTGTGCAGCGGCCGCCTCTCCCAGCAGCACCCAGAGGCTTCGCGCCACAAGAAGAGAGCCCTCATCATCAGCGGGGACTTCCTGGTAAGGCGGCACTTGGATGCTCTTCTCTGCTCCCCGCCTGCGCTGGCAGATCGCGGTTTCTGCCCGGGTGCTATCAAAGTCCTGGGTGGCACCAGCACGTGGAGGAGGTGATGTCCCTCCTGCCCAAGGGGTGGGAGAAGTCCATTTTGGGCTGGGGAATGAAGAGTGGAGAGGGGGACAACCTTGCACCAATCATTTGGTGTTGGGGGACTTCGACCGCACCTGCCTGACCAGTCTGGGATGACGCAGGCTGGTAGGTCATCACATGCTCTTCTGGTCATACTGGGACAAACTGGTTTCATCGTCACGGTGCCTGCTGTGTGATGAACTTGGAGAAAACTGGGGTCACTTTTTTGTAGCACCTACAAGATATAAGAGCATTGTTGAGGAGCTGAGGGCCTTCAAGCTATGAAGGCTATGGGTGAGGTCCTAACCGCGCATGGTCTCTCCTAAGGACAAAATCCTCCACACGGGAGAGGTGCTGAAGGAGAAGAAGGAGCGGCTGTGGCAGTGGCTGGCTTGCTGCAGGGCTACGGGCTCTCAGGAGCAGGGCAATCTGGTGGAGAAGGTCTTCGTGGACTTGGCCACCAGCTGCCAGGCAGTGATCTGCTGCAGGGTGACCCCCAAGCAGAAAGCCCTCATCGTGCAGCTGGTGAAGAAGCACAAGAAGGTCATCACGCTGGCCATCGGGGATGGGGCCAACGACGTCAATATGATTAAAAGTGAGGCTCGGGGCAGGGGGGACTGCGGGTTTCAGCCAGCGTGTCCTGCTGCTGGGGAGTGGTGGTGCCCCATCTGCCATCTCCACCACCTCACCCTCTCCTTCGAGGTGAGGAGCTGGGAGGGGACCCCCCAACTCAGTTCCCCACGTTGCTGTGCTGGGAGGGCAGTGAGAGGCACAGGACCAGGACCAGGACCAGCTTGGGACAGGAGCAGGGTAGACCACTTGCTTTGGCAGCGGGGATGAACCTTGATGAAACTTCAAGCCCCAACCTGGGCAGCTGGCAGAGACCTCCCTGGCCCCCTCCAGCAGCCCTGACACGGGGCTGTGTTCTTCACACCCCTAACCGTGCCCGGCGTGTCACTCCCGCAGCCATGGCATGTGATGGAGGGGGCTTCTTCCCTTTGCCCATGACTCCTGGATTCACCCTTTTCCCATCAGCCTGGGGGCAATCCACAGGGAAATCAAGCACCCGGCTCCCCGAAAACCTCCCCACCTGTGTTTCACACCCTCCTGTCCTCTGCAGCCGCTGACATCGGGGTGGGCATCAGCGGGCTGGAGGGCATGCAAGCCGTGCAGTGCAGCGACTACGCCCTGGCGCAGTTCTCTTACCTCCAGCGCCTCCTGCTCGTCCACGGCCGCTGGGCTTATCTCCGCATCTGCAAGTTCCTCCGCTACTTCTTCTACAAGACCTTTGCTGGCCTCATGGCCCAGGTCTGGTTCGCTTTCCACAGCGGATTCACGGCTCAGGTGAGGGATGCTGCCATTAGCAGAGGTCACATCCAGCCCGTGGAGGTTTGCACACCAGGTCTCCTGCCTGGTACTGCCTGATGGGCATGTGTCCACATCACCGCCCTGGTCTCCTTTCTCCCTTGCCCTGGTATTGGGCTGTCCAGTTCTTTGGGGCTGCCTGGCTGAGATGCAACTGGTTATCTGCTTTTTACCTGGCTGGAATAGGAAAAGCACCCTGGGGAGATTTGGGATGTCCTTGGGAGCTGCAGCTCAGTCTCAGACAGACGCAGGGAAAGATCCCACGTGCATTAAGCTGGTTTCCCCGAAATGGGAGCTTTTATCCCGAGGGCCATCTGTGTGACTTGAGCACCAGTGTGCGGCTCCAGCCCCCCCGGCCCTGCCTGCAGCACAGCCCCACACCCTGCAGATCGCAGGGCTGATGCAGAGCCTAGGGCAAGTCCATGGGGATTTCCCCAGAGTTTGGATGTGAGTCTCTTGGACTCATCCCTGGTGCCCGGACATCCTTTCCGAGTCTTTCCAAAGCACCGCTGAGCTCACAGCTGCTTCTTCTCCCTTCTAGCCTTTGTACGAGGGCTGGTTCCTTGCACTCTACAACATTTTCTACACTGCCTACCCCGTGCTGTCCCTGGGCCTTCTGGAGCAGGTATGGGTTCACCAGGCTGCATCCAGCCCCTGGAGGCTGCGTCCTCGGTGGGTGGGAATCAGCCTGGCGGTCGTTGCGTCTGTGTGGCTCTTTGTGCTGGGACGCGGTACCAAGCAGGTCGATGGGCATTTGGAGGTCACCACCAGTCCTGGGGTGCCTCTGTTCCCTGTCACCCCGGAGCAAGCAGGTGGAGGGACTCACTGCAGCTGTCCCAAAGGGTGTGTTGGGTGGGGTGGCCCAATCCTGCTCTCCAGTGTGGGTGGGGAGGGTGATGCTCGGTGCCTTCCCGGTAGGACGTGAGTGCCAAGAAGAGCCTGGAGTTCCCCGAGCTCTACGTGATCGGGCAGCAAGATGAGCTCTTCAACTACCGCATTTTCAGCGTCACCCTCCTGCACGGGGTCAGCACCTCGCTCGCCAGCTTCTACATCGCGCTCTGGGCCTTCGAGGATCGCGTTGGCAGCAAGGCTGTCGGCGACTACGAGTCCTTCGCCGTCACAGTGGCCACGTCGGCGTTGCTATCGGTCCTCGTGGAGGTAAGCACCAGTCTGCCCTTTCCCATGCTGGCCCCAGGGCAGATGTTCCGGAACCGCAGCCCGGGCTCAGCCCTGGGCTCTCTGACACGATCCCCAGCAGCTTCGTGGCTGGGGGATGATCTCCCTTGGGGCAGGGGAGGAATTAGGGACAAGTGGCTGTATGGAAGAGGGTCCCCGCAGCCCCTGTGTGCTCTGCCCTTGCCCCTGCAGATCATCCTGGACACCAAGTTCTGGACAGCGTTGTCCTTCCTGATGGTCACAGCCAGCCTGCTGCTCTTCTGCCTCTTCTCCTTCCTGACCCAAAGCATCGATGCCTTCAGGATAGCCCCTGCCATCTTCTGCTTCCCAAGTGAGATGCCCTGGGGATCCCCATGGTCCTTCCCTTCTCCAGCCAGAAGAGCCCAGCCTGGGCTTTATGCTACGAGCTCTTTCCCACCCTGTAGATCATCTCTTCATCGCCACTTCTTGATTTTGCTGTCTTGATTTTTGACTCCCTTTTTAGGTGCCATCTCCTCTGTAGACCCCTCAACACCTTCATGGGTGGGGGCCTGTCCCCCAACAGTTCTCTCCACCTCTCCAGTTCTCCCTGTCCTCTCCACCTTCCCTACTAAAACATCACCCACCAACTTCTTGCGTTGACAGATGCCAGCCGGAATGCCCTGACCGACCCCTACGTCCTGCTCGTGGTGCTGCTGTCCCTGGTGGTGAACACCATCCCCTCGCTCACCGTCCGCTTGTACTGCACCATCGTGGGCAAAACCACCATCCAGCAGGTGAGGGCTGTGCAGGGGCTGGCGTGGGGAGGGGTCTGTCTCCTGCCGTCGTCGGTGTCTGGGGCTGGCCAGGGCGCTGCTGGTGACGGGAAGGGTGAGGTTCCCCAGGGAAGCCGCTGCCTGGGCTGTAGCAGTGGGACTTCACCTCTCCTTGGTGGCACCACTCAGCTGGTGGTGGTCTCTTGTGACACTGGTGTCCAAGTCTGGCTCCAGGGTCCTCTCCCCAAATCAGTTCATGGCCTGACAGTGGGCCCTGAGGCAAGAGACCTGCTCCAGCTCTTGGAGAGGGTCTGCTTTTGGTTGCAGCAAGGAACTGCCCTCCAGGACTCCCTGGAGCTGCCACTTCGGAGACACTGGGGTCTGCTGCAGGTCTTGGTACCACCTTGGTAGTGCTCACCCCCATCTGGGTTGCGGGTCATACCTTGCCGGTGGCACAAAGAGGTCCCAGATGATAGCAGGGGTTGAGATTGTGCTCCAGAACTCCAGGAGCTTTGAAGACCCCCATGAGGGTCCCCCCGTTACGCATCCCATCACATCAACTCAGGTCATGGTGGAGCTGGGAGCCAAACTGTCTCGGTGGAGGCTGTCCCTGCTCTCCCTGCGTGTCCCCCCGTGGGGTGAGGGCTTGCCTGGGAGGTGGCCACAGCCCTGATCTCCTTGTCTCCTTGCAGAAGATCCGCTTGAAGGCCAAGCGGGAGCCGGAGCCCTCGGTGGAGCTGCGTGCCCATGTCCCTCGCAGCTCCTTCCACCGCCGCTCCAGCTACGCCTTCTCCCACCAGGAGGGCTACGCCGGCCTCATCACCCGCGGGGACAGCCTGCGCGCCGGGGGCACCCGCAGCCCTGCCCCAGGGCTCCTGCCCCCAGAGATGACCCCGGCTTTGTCCTCCCTCCCCAGCCCCTCGGCATAGCTGCCCTGGCCGACATCAACCTCCCACCATGCTGGGACAGGGGTGGTGCCGTCAAGGCGCAGAACTGGCTGGTTACCTCCTTTTATGGGCATTTTTTTTTAATCTTATTGGGATGGTTTTGAAGCGTGAGCAGCCCCCGTGGCTGCAGAGGGGCTGGTCCAGCCTGGGGAGCTGCTGCTTCGGGCGCTGAGCCCTGGGACGTGTCCTGCCAGCAGCTCCATCTCCCCCACTCAGCGTGTGCGTGGGCTTTGCAGGAGCCTGTAGAGCTGTGAAAACCCCCAACCTCTGCTGCCACGCTCGGCCCCTTGCCCCACGGCTCCCTGGCTGGCACCCCGGCACCCTTCCCTCTGCTGAGCCCCCTCGGAGCTGGGGCTTCCTCCTGCCTGAGGCTGATCCTGCTCCAGGCTGGACCCACAAACAGCAACTCTGCTGCCCCAGGCTCGTTATTCCACCTCTGAATTAATAAAATGCCCTGATGCAAGACCAGCGGTGGGGCTGGGTGGCGGGTGCAGCCCCTCGCCCCTGCTTGCTCCCTCCCGTGCCGGGGGCCGAGCTGCAGCGGCTGCACGAAGACCCTTGTCTTGCTTTCCCACGGCTGCGAGGACGCAGGGCAGAGCCGGCCGCCCTCCCCACGCAGGGCTGCATCACACGCATCGACCCAACAGATCAGATTTGAGCGGCGTAATTTTAAAATGCCCCCTATTTTCTGGAGGAGGACCTACGTATAACTGATTACCTGCAGGTTTTCTTCTCCAGCCGAACCAGCCCGGCTTCCTGCAGCCTCTCCTCCTTGCTCCCCCCATCTCCACCTCCTCGTCTTTGCCATCCCTGCACGAGGTGCACACGGTGGTGGCGTCTGCTACGTGCCGTGCCCCGTCTCCACAGCAGCCACATCCCCGTCTCCACAGCAGCCACGTCCCTCTCCCCCAGGACTGATGTCCCCGTCCCTGGGGACAGCTTGTGGCCGCAGGCTGTTGGCTGCAAAGCCCTGCGAAGTACTTTTGGGGGGAGGGCAAAGCAGGGGGTGACACGCGTCAGCTCTGCCCAGCGGGCACGGGAGCGCACGCCCTGCGGAGCCGCGCTTCGGGGCCAGCAGCAGCGGCTGCTGGAGAAGTTGTGGGTGAACAACCGCCTGGTGACCGGATCACCCTTTTTATTGTTTTTATTTTTTAATTAAAAGGACTTTAGCTTTTCTCTCCTCTCCTGTAAATCTCTGCTACGCCACCAAGGGAGAAAGCTGCCCAGCAAGGTCCTGTGGTCCCTCGGTGTGTGCCATCAGCTCTTTGCCACCTGCCAGCACTTGTGCCATGGCAAAATGCACGGTAGGACAAGAGAGTCGCGTAAAAAGATAAATAATGAAATCAGCCAGGGGGCTTGGACCTGCCCGCAGCACGCGTGACCCGATGAGTTTGTTTAACAAGTGCTTTGGCCTCATCCGCACCAGGTTTGTGAGAATTAAAGTGTTTTCTTTGGGCTCTGGCCAGAAGGGTGCGGGATGGTGCCAAGGCATAAAAGTATCCGAGGCTTCCTCTGGGAAAGCTCTCACCCCTGCAGCTACCAGGTGGAAAACGGGGGGGGAACCTCTCCCAGGTGCCTGGGCACGATCCCCAAATCTACCCGCTGATGCTCTCCAGCCAGGTCTAGGGAGAGGAGTTGAGGTGGCTAAAACGGGGCTGCTCCTCCAACGCGCCCCCCCTCGGGGCAGCTCCCGGGGCAGCGGAGCAGAGGCAGGAGGGGACCGACCCACGAGCGTCACCGCGGGACACACGCACGCCAGGGTGAATGACTAGAAAATAATTTATTGAAGAAACAGAAAGCTGCAGAAATACAAACAACACAGTCATGACCAGTAGAGGATGAACAAATAGAGATTAATTTTTTTTTTTTTTTTCTCTTTTAAAACCTGTTGACAGGCTGGAGTTAAGTTTCCTGGTAATTTCTGCTGCATGAGTCATTGCAAAGAACAAGGAACAAACTCCAGAGCACACAGCACAGTTTGGATAAAGTGCCTGACACATAAGACTCTTTTTAATTTTTTTTTTCTTTTTTAACGTTTGTAAATAGCTTAAACAAATATAGTTGCAAGACACAGAGGAGTAACAATTGCATTTCGCTGTAGAGTAAAACCTATCCCATGAGATTAACAATGAAGGAGCAGCAGCAAAAAAAAAAAAAAAATCGATTTAATTAGAAGGAAAAAGTCATTTAAAAACTCAGAGATGCGGCCCTTGGACCGCGCGGGACGAGGGCGAGCGTCGCCTATTGCTATACAGAAAAATGAGCAATGTTTTCTGGAGGTGGCTGGACTGGCAAACCCGAGGCTGTGGGTTCTTCCTGGCCGGGCTTAATTCTGTCTGACTTCTTTTTATCCTTTAGAAATTTAAGGGGAAAAAAGAAAAAAAAAAAAACCCCACAAACCAAACAAAACCCTGAATGTTGTTCTTCGCATTTTTAATTTCCTCTCTTTAAAAACCCCAAACAAAGACAGACGCAAGAGGAACCAGATTCTGCGCGGCAGCGTCTGCAGGTCCAGCCCCGTCGCCGGCTGCCAGCGCCGCCTCGGCTGCGCGTGTCCTCTGAGACAAGGGGAAAGGAGCCGACCTAACGCCGGGACGCGCGGCGGCGATGAGGGCGGCCGGACGGCGCGGTGCCGGCAACCAGCCCGGCGGCGTCTTCACGGTGCCCAAAGCGGGTTGGGGAGAGAGGTAACGAGGAGCTGATCGTCTTCCCCACCCAGACGTCGGATGCTCAGGAAAAGGGACGAGTGGTGATTTTTTTTTTCGCAAAGCCGTTTCTCGGCACGGAGACACATCAGCTCCTGGCCTGCTCTGTGCCGATGCCCCGTCAGCGGAGCCGTCGTTAGAGCAGGAAAAGCTCGGCTCTGGCTGAGCCATAGTGGGGTGACGATGGCTAAAACCCGGCTGGGCAGGAGCCCGCGCTCCTCCTGCTCGCCTGGTGGGACGGCGACGGCGCTGCCCCGCTGCCCACGGTGGGTTTTCAAAGCACAAAAGCCATCGGTGGACAACTCCCACCCAAGGGAGAACCGGAGTGCCTGGGGGCATCACGGGTAATGAAATGACCCGAATCCCTGAAAACTTCCGCAACTGAAGTAGGACACGGTGGCAAGGCTGAGCCAGCAGGTCTCAGTGGGAGATCCCGGGTCCTCTCCTCTTCCTCACCCTCCAACCGTCCGCTCTCCATCCCCCTTGGAGGTGCCCCTGGGGCCCCGGTTTTGCTCCTGCTCCCCACAGCACAAAAACGCCCTTTGGGGCAACCCTGGTTGAGAGAATTGTCTTTAGGACAGAGCTTGGATTGTCATTACCTGCAGGGAAAAAAAAATCTTTGGTATCATGGCAAGTTGCTCCTCAAGGCATTTTGGTAGATGTGGGCAGCAGGCGCGGGCAGATCCGGCGTGGGGCAGGGCTCAGCCTGCCTGCGGTTGATCCAGCGAGTTCTGGTGGGCTAAAGGACAGGGGAGAGCGCGCCACTCTTGGCTTCTCCAGGGCTTCCCAAGCCACTCGGTTCACGCTCTGTGGTGGAAACCAACTGGTCTCTGCAAGGTCCGAGGACTTGCGACTGTGGGTTGTGTCCAAGCCTGGTGAGACCTTCTTGCAGTTGGAAACAAGGTCTTGGCCTCCAAGCACCAAAGCTTCTCATGCTGGAAAAGATCTTGTAGGAGGAAATGGGACACAGGGGAGACGCAGACCTCCCTGGAGGACAGGGGTTGGTTAGTAGATGAATGGTGCTGCTGGAACGAACATCATCTCTTCCTAAAACCCAGGTCCTCAGTCAGTGGGTCCCACGCCTCCCGCCACCACCTGGCACTGAGCATCTCAGTGCTGGCCATGAAGGCGGTGAAGGCTGCGGGGACACCGCATTAGAGAAGAGATGCAGATTAAAAAAAAACCACCAAACCCTACTTTGCTTTTGGGGGCCTCTTTGGTGGGGCCCAAAGAAGCTGAGATCTCTTTCCTCGCAGTAGGCTGAGCTTTGGGGCCACCTCTAGTGACGGAGGCAAAGGATGGAGTGGTGAAGAGGCTGGTGAGGGCTGAGGAATCAGCATTTTAAGGTAAATGCTCTGGTAACGGTGGGGAAGCAGGAAGAAGTAGGTACCACTGCCTCCTCCAGGCCCCCATCACCTTCCTGACCTCCAAAGACGCGACTCCTTACGGCTACTCTCCTCCTGTCTTGAAGCAAGGAGAGGAGGGGGAGCAGGGGGAGGAAGGAGCAGGGGATGCAGCTCTTTCGGGGGGGCTCTCGGGACATTTGCAGAAAGCTCCCTGGCTTTGGCAGGGACACCTCCCAAAGTCCCCTGAGAGCTGCCAGTGGGCTGGGGTCCTCCGGGACCTCTTCCACTGGCCGGACTCTTCTTCTTCTTGCCCCTTCAACCAGAGCGGTGCCTCTGCGCAGGGCGAGAGCCGGGCTGGGTGCCACTGTGTGCTAGGTGGTGCCTCTGACCCCAACCACATCCCTGGGGAGAAAACCCTCGGAAGTGGGTCGCTCCAGTCCATCCCTGGGCCCAGTTGGGCATTGATGCAGCACCGTCTTCAGCTTCTTTCCATGCGGGGTAAGGACAGAGGCAGGTCTGTGAGGTCACCCCAAGGGACTTGGGAGCATCGTCTGGAAAGGTCTCAGCCCCGGAGGGAGGTTTGGGGTCCCTGGGGTCCGTTTCCCTTGTCTCAGAGCACACGAGGAGCCCCGCGGCTTTGCCCACTCAGGTCATGGCAGCTGATTGTCTCTCCTTCTCCCGTCTGCACTTGGGATTTGACCCACAGAGCTGGATAAAGCAAAATTAAAAAAAAAAACCAAACCAAAAACCAAACCCAAAGCACGGCGAGGAGCCAGACCCCACGGGGCCGGGTGGGACGGGTGGGTGAGCACAGCGGGGTCCCGTGCCCCAGATACCCTTACCCTGTTTGCCGGGCACGGGGCCACGCCGTGCACCCCGTCCTCCCCGGGGGTCCTCCGAGCAGCCCCCTGCCTCCCCGCGTCGCTGCCACGCGATTCTCGGGGTGAGGAAAGGAAGAAAAGAGGCGAAAGGAAGAAACCGAGGGGATAAACGACGACTCTCCCGTGGTTGCGTGAGTTGGAAAAAAAACGTGATCCATGCAGAGAAGTCCTCATCAACCGAAAACTCGTGGACAAAAAAAGCACAGTTTGTCCCCTCCCGCTCCCACCCAACCACCCCTCCCCGAATAATTATTACATTACTTCAAGAAAGAGTATATTTTTTTCATGCATAAATCAAATTCTCATCTTGTCTTTTTTTTTTTCTTTTTTTTTTTGTCTTCTTTAAATTACATTTGAACACAGAACACATATAATAAATACTCTTGTACGACATGACTCAGAGAAAAGTAACACATCTGAACGCAAAGGTATCGTCATCATTATTAGTTTTTCTTTTTTTTCTTTTTTTTTTAAAAGGACTTGTTTAAATATGAAATCTGTAAACTCCAAGGGTCCTTTTTTTAATCTTTCTCTCTCTCTTTCTCTCTCTCTTTCTCTCTCTTTTTTTTAAATCGTGAAACTATCCAGCTTTCATTTCCTTAACATTCAATATGTCTCCTATTGAACGCGTCAAAGAAATAAGAACATGCCGTCTTCTGCAAAATTATAATTTAACAGTATAAAGCTTCAAGTCACAAATTCCAAAAACTAGCTAAGTAATTTTTTTTTTTATCACATAAACTATACATTAAATATTTTGAGGTATTTCAGAGAACATTGTCAAAGGCTTGTAAGGTCTGTGCTGGGTGGAAAAGAAGGCTTTCTCCTGCATAGAGAACGTCTTTGGTATCACAAGCCATGGGGGTGTCGGGTAGAAGCGGGGTGGCACGGCCACGGGGTCGGGCAAGATCTGGCCAAGGCAATCGTGTGGCGGGGGGACGGGGAGGCGACGGGGTCGGGGATGCTCGGACCTGCTCTGCCAGGTTGTCGGCGGGATGGGGGACCCTGCGGGGTTCCCGGCCGGGCCTGTCGCCAGGAGGGTTGGCCCTGGGCAAGTTTGGTCCAACTCAAAAGGAGCCGCCTTGGCCGAAGCTTGAACCAAGTAGGTACAATTCAACCCAAGATTTCCCTAAACTGGACGTTCTGGAGATTGCTGTGGAAGAGCGTCTCCTCCGGCAGGTCCTCCCGCTGCCTTTTTCTAAAGCCAAGCTACGGAGTGGAGCAGACTCGGCTGCGCCCATCTCCCCCAACGAGCCAAAAATGCTCCTTCAGGGACTTGGAAATGGTTCCTGCTGAAAGATTTCACGGCTCCGAACTGTTCCCTAAAGGAACAGTTTCCCCGTTGTCTTTCCAGCCAGAAATGCCATGAACCCTGCCTGCGCTACCGAAAAGGGAAACCGAAGCCCAAGGCTGAGCTGAGCAAGGAAGAAACATCCCATGATGAAACCCACGCCTTCATCCCATGGGCTTCTGCGGGGTCGCAGAGCCGAGCCGGGCTGGCGAAGGACGTGGAGCAAAGCCCTTCCTGGGAGCGATGCCCCGCGAGAAGGGACCCAGACACCAGGTCAGTGCTCCTGGGGCAAGAGGGGCTGGATGGAGGCAGCCCGGGGACCACGCCAGGTTGGGGGACACAGGGACATCTGAGAGGGGGGACATGCCGGGGAACCAGCACCTTTCCCGCAGCGGGCGGCAAGGGGGATGCTTTCTCTTCAATTAGGACAAGGGTTGGGTTGGTTTCTTTTTCTCCATCCCAACACCCAAAGACTACAAGAGTTGCCAGAATCCATCCCTTCGGAGAGCTGAGGTAATAGTGAGTCTTTAGGATCAAAGCAGAGGAGCAAAGAAATGGCCACACACCTTTGGTACAAGAAAAAGGCACTCATCTACCACGCTGCCATCCCGGGGTCGCTCGCTCGCCTTCGCCCTCGCTCTCTGGGGACTCGACGGGGCTGCAAGGGGGGTCTGGGGGCGGCGGGGGGCTCTCGGCCGGGGCGGGGGCTCTCGGCCGGCCCGTCCGCGGGGAGCAGGGAAAGTGGCGTTTCCAGCACAGACCAGACAAGGCAACAAAATCTTTGGTATCAGACGTGATTTTCAAATCACAAAAATTGAAAACTCAAGTGAGGTAGCCTTTATTCTCGGGTTCTCACTAGAAATGTCTTTGCATCCTTGAGGGCCTGTGGCGTTTACCTCTTTTTTTTTTTTCTTTTCTTTTCTTTTTTTTTTTCTTTCTTTTCCTTTTTTTCCCTTTTTTTTTTTCTGTGTGTTTTTCACTTCCCAAACCAAGGCCCCCTTCCTGGCTTTTCAGCCCTTGAATACTACTCGATGGGGTTCAGGAATCCACCACCATCGTCACCACGTCACGACAAGACAAGAAGAAACAACATTAGGGGAAAAAATCAGTGGCGGGGAGCGGGGTCCTGGGGGGATGAGATTCGCTTTGCCGTTAGTTTTTGGGTTGTGGTTGGCAAAAATACGCTGCGGCACCTGCCCCTTCCCGCTCCTTCCCTCTCTCCATCCCTCTCTCCCACCCTCTTTCCAGCAATAATTTGGTTTAGTTTGGTGTGACCGTGTCCAGTCTGACACCCCCAACCCCTCCACCGCCCACCTACCCCAGGAGCTCTTTGGTTAAAGACGTCCTCTAACCCCGCCGGTGACCGCAGCCGGTCAGCGCTTCGTGTGCAGGGGTTTTTCTTTCTCTCTTTCATTCTTTTGTCCTTTCTTTCCTCTTTTTTTGGGGTGCTTTTTTTTGTTTTTTTTGGTGAACACATACACTTTTTTTTTTTTTTCCTTCTTTTCAACAAGGTGCCTTCCTGTTACACAACAGATCGCTCTCAAAGTAAAGTGAATCGAAGAAACCGTAGCGCTAGAACACAGATGGTACTATTTTACCCGCATAAATTCAATAGTGTCCCTTTTTTTTTTTTTGGTTGATGGTTGGTTTTGGAGGATTATTTTTTTTTTTTCCTCAGGTGGTGGGGGAAGGAGGGGACCTTGCCTCCCCTCCATCCCCAAGCCTCTCCCAGCCCCTCCCGGTCCCCGGTGGCACCTCCTGCTCCTCCCGAGGACACCCCCGGCTGGCAAGGAGCCCGCAGGGCGGCTGGGACGAGGGCTGATTGTAAGGGTTTGGCCTCGTGATTGCTTTTATATATGGCACAAGTCACCATCGAGAGCTCGGAGGAAACGATCGTTTTGAAGCTAGTACCATTGCTCCAGAAATTCGCGTTTTAAGGCAGGTTGTTAATTGGCACAAAAAAAAAAAAAAATCTGGCGTCTTTTTGGTAAGTTGCCGGTCTTTGCGTTGAGCTTGTTTGGTTGTGGTTTCCGTTGTTATTCCATTTTTTGGGTTGGATTTTTCCCTTTCAATCTCGTCGGGGAGTCTTCCCCCTTCTCACACCCAGGGCTGGATTTTGCCACCAGATCCCTCGGATTTTTCTTTTCCCACCGTGCACCAACGTTGGTTCCCGGGAGGGATTTTGTTGTTGTTGGGTTTTTTGGTTTTGCAATTTCTTTGGTAACAGAGATGAAGAGGGGGGACGGGAGGGGCAATAGTGCGTGTCGAGGGGCGGATGGGGCGAGACACAAAGCCAACAAATCTGCTTTGTCTGAGTCCATTCCTCAACCAAAAAGTGAACCAGAAATCCAGCGTTGAATGGTGGAGCCAGTCACCAGGAAAGATCAGATCCTTCGCTCCAAGTCTCTCCTCCCATCTCCTTTCAAACAATTATTATTTTTAAATACCCGATTTCTGTAGCTAAAATGTGCTTCTTTGACCTGCTTGGGCGCCAGGCGACGCGGTGCAGCCGCGGTCCCCCTCCGGCCGGGGGGCTGGGGGATGCTCGGGCGCGCGGAGGCGAGCGGCCACGGCGAGGCGTCTCCTTTGCCGTGGAGTTTCTCTGGGAGGGATCCGGGGACGGGTGCTCTCGTGGGTTGGGGTGTGTGTGTGCGTGGGGGGCTGGGGGGTGTGGGTGCTCTTGGGGGTGTCCTGGGGCGGGGGAGTCGGAGGAAGATGCCCGTGGAGGAGACTGGGGCTGCAGGAATGCCCTCGACCAGGTTTTCAAAACCTTCAAGGGAGAGAAACACCCATGTGTCAATGGCAGAGGGGGTCTGGCTGCCTTGGGGAACCCTGCTGCTCCTCAGGGGAGGAAAAAGCTTCAGCAGCCAGAGACCTGGCAGGAGCCCGGGGTCACCCTCCAGGCACACGGGGAGCATTTTCCCTGCTCGTCCCCGTTTGAACCACGGGCGGGTTTGCCTTGGTTCGGTGGGGTTGTGCCAGAGCCCAGCCCCATGACTCCACCTCTTGTATCTCCCCCACCTTTATCCCTCCACCGTGGGAGCCGTAAGGGTAGCTGTGGCAGAGATCGAGGTTGGGGCGGATCAGGGGGTGCCTCTCTCTCCAAAGACCCCGGTGGGCATGTGAAGACAAGGTTCTGTGGTCCCCAAGGACCAGGGATGCTTCCAAACAGCACCTCACCCTCTCCCTCCATCCCACATCATCTCTCGCTCCACAGGGGTTTCCTCCGAGCCCTCCTGGGGACAGAGCTGACCTGGTTGCAAACCCTTTCCCTGCTCCACGAGCTGGGAGGACGTGGCAGCAGGATGTGGCACAAGGTCCACGTCCAGGGGTGACACCCAGCTGAGGGTTTGGGAGGCTGATGGACCCACAGCATCCAAAAGCACCCACCCCGGTCGGCTCAGGGCATGAGTGTGAGTCTGGGGTTGGCTTTGTCATGAGGAGGATGTCCGGGAAGGGGCAGGGAGGGTGGGGGGACATCATGCTTTGGAGAAAGTGCTTGTAGAAGAAGAGGGGACTCCGGGGTTGGTGCCTGGCTCCTCCTGCCAGCGGTTCATACACCGCCGGCGGGCATTCATGAAGAAGTTGCTGACGGTGTTGAGCTCCAAGCCCAGCTGCTGCGAGATGGTCATCTGCATCTCCTTGGATGGGCGCTTGTTCTCCTTGAAGATGGCGATCAGGGTGCGGCGCTGGAGGTCCGTGAAGACCAGCCGCTGCTTCTTGGGCTGCAGGCTCCTGTCTTTCTGCTGCTCTTGCTCTTTGCGTTTGCAAGCTAGATGTTCAAAAGAGAGAATAGGGCCATTAATTGGTGCTCACCACCCTGGCCCACTTGCATGTTGCCTGGCTGCCTCCCAAAAACCAGGCCCTTCCCTCCAGTAAACCTGCTGGCTTGTTGCCCACCACTCCCTGAGCCACCTCCCTCCTCTTCCTCCCTGTGCCTCCTGAGCATCTGCTGAGATGGGACAACAGCCTCTTACGACACTGGTATGAGAAAAGCCTGGGTGAAGACCATCACCTCTTCAGATGCCCAGGAATAGCCCAAGTCTCAGCATCTCCAGCTGACCCTGGGACTAGAGACTGAGGAAACTCCTGGGCTGACTCTGCTCCCACAGCCTGGCTACTGGGACCTGCTCCATCCCTACATGTTGGGGGTCATCCATCAGCCTCCCTCCCTTGCTGCACTCTGGCATGGTCTCCCTCGCCTTCTCATCACCTCTGTGGATCTCGCTGGAGGACTCAGGGAACTGGTCTCTCTTGGCCATCACGTCCAGCTGCCACTTCCAAAACACAGGGAAGAGCCAGGGACAGGACATTGTGAAAAGGCCGGTCTGCAGCCACCAAGTCTCACAGCAGACAGCCTGGAAGGACCGTTCGTGGTTCCACCTGCTC
The DNA here is from genome assembly GCA_009819775.1 of Phoenicopterus ruber ruber. Lineage (NCBI taxonomy): Eukaryota > Metazoa > Chordata > Aves > Phoenicopteriformes > Phoenicopteridae > Phoenicopterus > Phoenicopterus ruber. Next base: position 1,353,352 of record CM020240.1, on the reverse strand, counting down.
TGGGAAGGGGTTTTCCTGCCTCTGGAGGCTGGAGAACAGCCTGAGCCACCTGAAGCTCCAAGAAATTCAGTCTCCCCTGCGTGCCTTTGCTACCGGATCTTTTGGCATGTGTGCCAGGTTGAGCCAGCACCAAATTAAAAGCCTCCCCTATGGATTTGGCTTGAGCAGTAGGTCAGGACAGAGGTGCTGCCACACAGGGACGGGCTGCCGGGAGCCAGGAAAGCCCCCCTGACACCGCCACGCTGCGTGCAAGGGAGGGAGGCCAGTACGCACCTTTTTTGGTAAATATATGAATTTCAGTTGCAGGAATATTAAGTGGGCTGTTGGTGGAAGGGGTGAGGAAAGGAGCCCTTTGTTATGGTATTTTTCTAGAAAATTACAGAATAACTGAGGTTGGTGGAGGGTGCTGGTCCAGTTCCTACTCAAAGCAGGGACAACCTCGAAGCTGTCAAGGTTAGATCAGGGTGCTCAGGGACTTCGCTGGGTCGGGAGTTGCGTGGGCACTGTGGGAGCGCGAGATGCCCTTGGGCAAGGCGGGCACGGATCTGGCCCTCCAAGGCTGGGAACACATTGTTTTCTCCTGGAAAGCTCAGAAAAGAGTCAGGAAACCATGGGCTAAAGACTTTCCAAGGAAAGCCCCACTCTTGCCCCAAACAGCAGCAGTTTTCAGCCTTTGAGGTTTCTTAGTTCGGATCTTCCGAAGGATTTTGCAGGGAGGGCACAGGTCCTTCAAGACACTCGCTGTCGGAACATTGCTGGATGACAGATTTCAGCTTGCTTCTCTCGGGCACTTCCAGGAGCCTCTTGGACCTGGTTCACAGACCTCGGAGGGGCCAAGGTTGAAAGCCACTGCCGCAGCACTGGGACGGCATCGTGGGCCCACGGGACAGGTATTCCCCTCAGGCTAACGACCTGCCTGCTATACAAACGCACCTCCACGGCCAGGCTGAGTAAAAGGGTAGGCAGCCGTGTAGCCTAGGAGCAAAGGGAGGGTGTTTGAAGTCACTTCTTCCTCACTAGAGAACAAGCAAGGTCTTCCTCTGGTTTTTCTTCAGCTGGCCTGCACTACAAGTTCTCCTTACATCACCCTGAACTAACAGAGAAGGGTGATATCCACCCCTTCCACGCAACACTGGGGAAATCTAGAGCTCAGTGAAGCAGAGAGTTCATTCAACAAATGTAGCCTTGTTTTCCTGGCTGCTGGGTTCGGCCCTTGCCCCGTCCCCATGCGGGTGGTGGGAGCCGTCGGTTCCGCCCCGGCCGGGGCAGGGGACAGGAGGCACCAAGCTTGGCACAACCAGCCACACTCAGTCAAAATCAGCCGTCCCTGGTAAAGACGGGTGGTGGAGAGCCTTCCCCTCCCCTTCTCCCCCCCCAGGCAGGTTTGGCTGCAAACCACCATCCTCAGGGACAAGGGACAGTCCGAGCCCTGGTGGTGCCGGGGGACCCTGTCCCAGGGGTACCTTACTCAAACAGCCAGCAGAGAATGGTTTAGTGGAAACCTACCCTATGACCATCAGATGCTTGCAAAAAGAACAAACAAAAAAAGCCTTTATAGAAAAGTTGACTTTTTTCCAGACATGAATTTAAAAAAAAAAAAAAAAAAAAGACACCCCCCCCCCCCACTCCCCCCAAACCAAACAACAAAAAGTCCCCCCACACCGTACGTGCACATTCGGAGCAGCGCGTCTTCGCCCTGCCGGACCCCTCGCCCGCCCGCCCGCCACGCGCCCTCCCGGCGTCCCCCCGGCATGCTCGGCTCCGGCCCGTGTCGGTGGCGCGGGTGGGACCTCGTGTCGACGGTGGGCACCTCGCACGCTCCCTGTGAGCTCGGCTTTTGCTCTGTGTGGAAGGCAGTTCTATATCTCTCTACCATACGTACAGCAGGTACATACGAATGCGTGCAGGTATGTGTAAACACATCCACACCCCCCTGGGACATGCGGGGTGACGTGCTGACCCAGCTGTAACCCCCACAAAGCCACTGGGATCCAGGTTGTCCTCTTGCTCTCCTGCCTGCTGGCACCCATTCCCCCAGCGGTGCTGGACAGCCAGCCCGAGACCCGGCGTTTCAGCTTTTCCACCTCACATTCCCATCCTCCCATTCAGTTTTTGGGAGTAATTATTACAAACCAGTCGCCCATTAATAACTCAAAGCTCCGAGGCAAACGCTAACCTTGCTGGTCTTGCTGGTAAAAGTGTGATCCAGCATTTAAACCCGTGCCGAATATTGCTAGGACAGAGGTGACACCCTGCTCTGCACCCCTTGATACCCCTGTTATTTTTGGCCTGCGACGCCGGCGACGGACGCATCCCACATTTCCTGTGCTCGTTTGTTTATTTATTAATTTCTTTTTCTGCTGACGCAGCCCAACACCCCTCTTCCCCAGTTCAATCTAATTACAGCTCCGCACAACAGAAATCAATAGTGACGCTGGTCAGATCTATTTACAGCGGCCATCAACCCCCCAACGGAGGATCTTTTTCCTATTCCACATCCCCCGGGTGCTGCTTTCCCAGGCAGGCTGGCGGTGGCCGTCCCCATGTCCCCGCAGGCGGTGGGAGCCAGGGATGGGGGGCAGCCAGGGCCACCGCTCCGATTCCCACCCAGGTCAGCATAGGGTAAGGGTTGTTCTCTGTGCTTCAAAATCCCTTTTTTTCCAAGTCCCAAGCTCCAAGCAACTCATCCTTGGCTTAATGCTGCTCTTCAGTCACATCCCTCCGAGGTCTCTGGGCCCGGCCGCAGTCCGTGGGGATGGGGACACACATCAGGGCGCTTCCACCCCCGCCTCTGCGTTATCTCCCCAGCAAATGCCCAAAGCACGGGGTTCATTCCCTGGCTTGTCCTGCTCCTCCTGCAGCACAGGAGATGCTGGCGACACCAGGACCCACAGTGAGAGAGATGGATTGGGGTCCCCCGTGGCCAGGGGGGATGCTCTGTTGGCCAGCAAGGGGTTGAGCTCACCCACGATGGAGGTTTTTCTCTCCTCTCTCCGCCTCTCCCCAGCTCCTTTCACAAGGCCTGCACCTCTGAGACCTCCACAGCTCAGCCAGGCTTGGCTGAAACCAGCCAACAAGTGCAGGAGTGCCAGGGAGGGAATGCCAGACACAGCGGGACGGGGTGATCGTACGGAGCCCCTTCCTCCTGGACGCTGGGCACACAACCCCCGCGGTATTTCATCCCTAAGGTAGCTGACCTGGCTGCGGAAAAACCACAGGGAGCAAAGGCAAGGAGGAACCTCGGGGGGGAAAGCAGGAGGAAAGACCTCTGAAAGCAGAGGCATCCCGCCCGCTTCCCCCGGAGGATTTCTGCTGAGGGTTTCTGCCTCCCTGGAGACTTATGTCAGAGGGAGCACGTTTTCCTTGACTTAACCTTGACAGCTCAAAGCAAAATATCTCCCAAATCATTTCTAAAGGGACATAATAGAGACAATCAAATGGCTGCTGTTCAGAAGCTGCGATTATGCCTCGCAGCGGGAACTCCGAGAAGCATTTAACTAATACCTGATGGCTTTGCAGGCCTCCGCAGCCTGCCAGACACTGGTTTCTCTATTATACCTGCAAACCTCTGTTTTCTCAGCCCCAGCGTGCTCTCCCTCTCCATTCACTTGCAATACAACCTGTAATTTTCTGCCCACTTTGCTTAAGTGCTGGTGATTTGTTGAAATCACAAAAGACAGCCAGGGGCTTTCAGAGCCAGCATGCTGGCTGTAAGCGAGGTTAGGGGAAAAAAAAACCCAAACCACCAGCTTTTCTCTTTTTCTCCCTGTCAAATCGGCTTGCAGCAGTGCGAGGGGACCGAAGAGCATTTAGGAGCTCAGAGGGAGGTGGAGGACGGGATGGAGAGGGGATACCTGGATGTGGTCGGCCAGGTCGGGGCAGGTTTCTTTGGTGCAGAGGTGGGACGGGCTCTTTCACTGGTGGGCACCGGGTGGGAAATGGCCTGAGCAAAGCCGGCTTCTCTCCATGCCTTCGAGATGGGTCGAGCCCCTGGGCTGCCTCAGTTTCCCCCTCTCCTTGAAGGAGCAGAGGGATCTCAACCTCTTTCACAGAGAAGGGGGGGCTGGGTGTAGGGTTGTGCAATGGGTGTTACTGGTTCAGACCTTGCCCTGATATTCTGGAAGGGTCTGGGAGCTGCAGCTCTGAGCAAACTGGGATGAGCCCAGCGCCTCCCACAGCAGAGTGGTGTCTGAAACTGAGTTGAATTAACCTCATGGCATCTGCTCCCCCAAAGCGGGAGCAGAGTCTGGACCAAAGATCAGGGGGCTTCATCTGCAAAACAGAAATCCTTTGGTCCACAGCCGGGCCGGCCGGGATGCTCATAGCTGGGGCAACTTAGTAACTGCGACAGGTTTGTTTGACTTCTCTTTACATCGTAGGAAAAGAAGCCAAAGAGATTTGCAACAAATAGGCTTCTCCAGCAGAAATTCAGGTCTCCCCTAGCCAGGAAGGCTCAGTGCTCACAGGAGAGTCAGCAGTGTACAACGCAGGAAGAAAGAGTGCTCAAAAACCAAACTCTAACTTTCTTTTTGCCTTTTTCTTCTGACACCCCATTTGATTCTGAAAACTAACGAACACACAGGCAAAGGGGATGCAGTGTCAATTGCACAACCGCCGGGGCAGAGCCTGCCCCACGCTGCCCATCCCTGCAAATGCCGCCCTGCAACACTGCAACCCTGCGATCCCCCAGACTTCAGCAGCACACGATAAACAAAAAACCTTCTGGGCTCCAAAACCTCTGGGGATTTTGACCGCTGTGGTCCCACAGCATCCAACAGCTTTGAACCATGCTGTAGTAAAACCTGCCCTGCTCCAGAAACCCGCAGGTTCGGAAAACTGTGCGTCAGAGGCCATCCAGAGCCCGAGAGATGCGGTTAGGAGCTGCGACGTGTCTGTAGAGCTGCAGCCTCACAGTCCTGCTGGGTCAGAGTGACACGGTCTGGCCAGAGCTCCCGGCCCCATGTGTGTCCCTGTGCCACATGGCCCTGCCTCCGTGGGGACAGGCTTCCCCACTGGTGTCCCTGGGAGCTGCCGGAGGACGAGTCCCGAGGCCCGGGGAGAGCCCCTGGTCATTGGTATGCAGCCAGCGCGCTGCAGGGTGAGCCGCTTCCCCGAGCCCAGCAAATTAAATCTTCCTCTGAATGCTGCAAATGAGGAGATGAGATGAGACAAAGCACTCGCCTCTGCGTTGCTGGGTGCATTTTCCTTCCCTTGCGAAGGGTTTCGGTGACTCGTTCCAGCGAGCAGCTCCGATCGACCCGTACGGGGCTGCGAGGCACCGCCAGCCGCCCGCACCGACCTCCCCGGCCCATTCCCCAACAGCCCAGGGGCTTTCAGAGCAGCGCAGGTTGGCAGGCGGAGGGAAGGGACTGGAGATGAAAGCACAAGTCCTCGGTCCTCCGCTCGGGTGACAACGGTCCCTCCCGAGAGGGGGGTTCAGCTGGGACCAGCAGAGGCTGGAGGAGACCAGCAGAGCCACCCAAATGCGCAGCAGAGCGACGCCAGCCCCGCGGGACGCTGCGTTTTGCCTCTCCTGCACTTCTCAAGCTTTGTCTGGTTTTTCATGCCGTGGCATTTTCAGCTTTTCCAGCGCTGAAGCAGATGCGTTTGTCTGGTCTGAGGTCAGGCGAAGAGACACAAAGAAGCTGTGGCAGCTGCAGGTGCGCTTGGCTCCATCCCTCCACGTTTGCCCTGGTTTTATTCTTGTTCTTTCCAGGTAAGCTGCTACCGGCCCCGCCAGAGACAGCCCTGGGCTGAGCCAGCTGCGTCAGACCCCTCTCATGGACACAGAAACAAACAGTTTCGGAAGACTTAAAAATGTGGCTTTGCTGTTAAAAGCATTTCCTTTCTGCAGAGGTTTGATTTTTCACTTGCTTTTCCAGAGACTTTCGTAAAGGGAGACCTGGTGCCCTGCTCTGCTCTTCCCAGCACCCGGGGGAACGGGGCTCGACCCTGGGCTCTGCCATCACGTCTGCTGGCAAAGTCACTTCCCCCATTTGTCCTGTTTCCTCCCTCTCTAGGCCTTTTTTTGGACCAGGGTCGGCCGCTTCTTATTGTCCCCGTGGAGACCACTGCCCTCATGAGCTGCTCGGTGCTCACGCTGCCAGCACAGCCTGGGACCAGATCAGCAGCCTGGTGTGAGGCAGTGCCGGGCAGAGGTGCCCTGGGAGTCCTCCCGGCTGCTCCGTTCTCCTTACTCTTCTCTCGAGTCATTGCCACTTAGTGTGACGAGAGCAAATTGGTGCTAATGAAGTGCTGGAGTCAGGCAGCGCAGCAGGCAGAAGCCGGCAGCGCCGCAAGGGACGGCAGGGGAAGGTTGTCGCCTTCTGGGAGAGAGGGAGGACGCAGGGATGGGGGGGGGGCCACAGCTGGAAACCCTCCAACCCCTGAAATAAGTTTTCCTTGGAGTCGGCGACACTTGCTCATGCTCAGCTTTGGCGCAAGAGCCCCAGCTGCAGAATCTGGGGTGAAAAAGGGAGTTTGGGGTTTGATTCGTGTGTGGACAAGGAGCCTGCCTCGTGAATCTGGGGCAAGTGACATCCCTGCGACCCACGTGGCTGCGAGTCCTGCGCAGTCCACCTCTGTCCTCGCTCCTTCGCGCAGGAAAGGAGCAGCAAGGATCTCCCTTTGGCATCAGCACGGGCTGCTGCTAAGTGACTCTCATCAGCCCGCTCCTGTCGGGCTCCTCCTGCCAAACTCCCGCTGCCTTCAGCAGCTCCCGGATCTGGCCCTCTGAGCGGGGACGATAAACAAATTTAGCAATCGATGAAGCGTATTTCATGAGAGCGCGTGTTGCTCCCAAGCCGCTCTCGGTGGAGAGATGGTGTCCAGAGAGGGCCCAGAGCCGTTATCAGCTAAGGAACATTTGCTGGAGAGAGGGGAAAAGCGGGGGGGGGGTGGGCAACGATGACAGTTTTCTGCATTTCCTGATTAAATCTGGTCTCAGGTGGATTTATCGGGTGTGAGATGGGAAGCTCCCTTAGGATTTGGCTGAGTTAATTCTCGGATGGCTGCTGGCTTTCTTGCTCTGCAGTGCTGTGAAAACCAGGAAAATCTGTAAACCTCCAGGTTGGGGTGTTCGAGGTTTGCTTTGCCAGGGTTCGGGACCCTCTGAAGGCAGGCGGGAGGGCCCGAGCAGGGTCACCGGTTGCTCTTAGCTTATCCCTTAGCTCCAGCAGCGCATCGCAGGAGGGAGTTTCCAGATTTGAGCCCTTCCCTGTTGCCAGGCCCCGCTCCGGAAGGCCCCGGCGCTCTCAAGGCAGTTTCCAGCCCAACCTCAACACGTGCCACAGCCCGGCTCCGAGCGTAACCCAGCTCCCAGCTATTCACACCCGGCACAAAGCCATCCGCGTCGCGAGGCAGCAGCCAGCGCGGGTGGCGTGTGCCCAGGCTGGTCACCGTGCACTGAGGACGGCTCTGGGGGCAACAGCGGGGCCCCGCGCCCAATTTTGCTGCTCCAAGGGAGCTGGGGGCTGCTCGGGGGCGGGGGGGGTGACACAGGGCAGCCGCTCGGACCCCATGGCGGGACCCTGCCTGGTCCCTCAGGGTGTGTCCCCCCACCAGGCTGGTCCTGGCCTAGGGTGACACCGGGCGCCCCTCACCCTCGGCCTGGGCAAAGGGCCCTCAGCCGCACTCGTCTCCAGGCAGGGCCGTGAAGGCGGCGGGGCCGAGGTGGAGCGGAGGGGACTCCCGGCCCCAAGGCCCCGGCAGCCGTCGAGACCCGGCGAGGCCACCCCATCCCACCGCCCCGCCGCCATTTTGGAGCGCTGCTCCCGCCCGGCGCCCCCCGCGCGGCGGGGAATGGCTTGTTCCGCGCCCCCCCTCACCCCCCGCAGACACGATGGGCCGTCCCCGCCGCGCTGGCGCCCCCCTGCGGATGGACGGGCGCATTTCCCCCCCCGGGGGGGCGGTGGCAATGGTACAGCTCGCCCCGCCCCCCCGCCGCTGCCCAATGGCGCGTTGCGGGCCCCCCCGCCACGAGGGAGATGGGCCATTCCCGACACCCCCTCGGGACGCGGGTGGACCGCTCCATCCCGGCGCGCCCCGTGTGTGCGGGGCGACTGGAACGGTCCATCGCGCCGAGCGGGGGGGGGGGGGGGACGGGGCCAGGCAGCTCCCGGAGCTGCGAGAACGGCGGCTCCCCGCCCGGCTGCGGGGCAGGGAGCGTCCGCCTGCCCCACGCCTGCCCCACGGCTGCCCCATTGTCACCCCCTGTCACTGCCCAACGACTGCCCCATCGCTGCCGCACACGGTGCCCCATCGCCGCCCCACGGCTGCCCCACAGGCCATCACCCCGTCCCCATCGCCGCCCCACGGCCACACAACCACCCCCCCGGGCACCCACCGCCCCCCGGGGCGGCTCAGTCCATCCCCCCACACGCGTGGGGCTGGCGCGGCTGCGGCCGGTGCTAAGCCAGTGGCTCTTAATACACCGCTCCGGCGTTATTAGTTCAGCTCCCAAGGTATTTCCCGCAGTAATTGCACTGATCTGCCAGGGATTACGCGCTGCCGCTGTAACGATGGATGATGTTTTAATTCGAGCCGGGCACCTCCGGGGAGGGCAGGGAGGGACCGAGACCCCCGAGCACCGGGAGAGGACGCACGAGCCCGCCTGGACACCCTCACCGCTGGCGGGGGGTGAAGGGGCTGCCCAGGGGTCGTAGGGCGAGGAGCAGCCAGAAACCTGGACCCCGCTGGGTGACGGAGCATCGAGCGATTCCCTGGCCGGGGGCTCGGCCAGCTCCACGACGGGGTCCCGGCACCGGGACACCAGCGATCCCGGCTGGCTGGGGTTCAGCCTCCCCCCGTGGCTGCAAAGCAGCCGGGGCTGCTCGTGAGCGGCTGGGGAGGGCCCTTCCCAACTCCCAAATCACTGCTGGGGGGCGAACGAACAGCCCGGGCTGTATCCGCTCTCGCTGCCCCCCAGGTCCTGCTCCCTGCCCCTCTCCAACCCCGTCCTGCCGGGAGGGAAACTCCAGCAGGAAAAGTGCTTTTGCTTCCCTCCATCCTAACACGGCAGAGAAACTTCCCCACGATGTTACCTTTAAAAATGACCCCCGCACAGAGCTGTTCCTTCTGGTAAAGCAGCAATTAATCACGGCAAGTATGGGATGGATTTGTAATCAGCTCCCCCCTCCCACCGCCCCCATTTCACAGCCCTGGGTATTTTTCCTGCCCCCCTCCCACCTCGTGTGGGGATGGGGCCGGGGCTGGCGCAGCCCATTGATCCTGCCCGGTCGATTTTATTGAAACTCCCACGAGTGGCTTTAACTGCGTGTTGGATATTGCTGGCACATCAGTTTGATGGCTACGTGACCGGCGGGGAGCTCGCGGGCAGGTTTGCAGGGAGGGAGGCGAAGGGGAAGGGGCTGCGGAAGGGGGGGATTAATCCCGATGGAGCTGAGTTATTCCCTGAGTTATTCCCTGAGTTGTTCCCTGGGTGGGAGCTGCCTGTCCCCAGGGCTTCTCCCCAAAGGTGGGAGAGTGAAACGTAACGGCACGGCTGGGGAGAAGCAGAGGGTGTTTGGGGGGTTGGTTAAAGGGAATGGTTTCTCTTGGCCAGATTTCATTGCTGGGTGGGAAAGGGGCTGTGAGGGGCAAAATGGGCTGAGAAGGAAAGGAGGAGAGAAAGGGGGGAAATAAGAAAAAAGGAAAAAAAATAAATAAAAGGGGAAAGGGGAAAAGGAAAGGGGAAGGGGAAGGGGAAGGGGAAAGGGAAGGGGAAGGGAAAAGGAAAGGGAAAGGGAAAGGGAAAGGGAGAGGAAAAGAGGAAAAGGAAGAGAAAGAGGAGAAGGAAGAGGAGAAGAAAAAGGAGAAAAAAGAAAAAGAAAAAGAAGAAGAAGAAAAAAGGGAAAGAAAAAAGGGAAAGGGAAAGAAAAAGAAAAAAGAAAAAGAAAAAAGAAAAAGAAAAAAGAAAAAGAAAGAAAAAGGGAAGAAAAAAGAAAAAGAAAAAAAAAGACAAAGATTAAAAGAAAAAGAAAAAAAAATATTAAAAGAAAAGGAAAAAGAAAGAAGCCAAAAGAAAAAAATAAAAAGAAAAAGAGAAGAAGAAAATGAGGAGAAGAAAGAGAAAAGGGACGGGAAGGAGAGGAGCGAGGGGATCCCAGCCGGGTGTCACAGCTCTGTCCAAGCCCGACGCCCAGCAGCCCCTTTGTTTTCCCCACGTTCCGTCCCCCTTTCCCTTCCCGTCTGTTTCTCCCGGTTTTGCAGAACGGGAGACAGCCAAGGGGGGGTCTCTGCCAGGTGACGGTGACGCTGCCCGGGGGGGGGGGCCGCCCCCTCCCACCGCCAGCACCCCCGGGTACCCGGGCTGGGCGCCGGCACCTTCAGGAGCCTCAGAGCGACGGGTGAGAGGAGCCGGCTGGAATGAAATCATCGTCCAGAGAAAGCGTAAACCCGCCGTACACACACTAGAAAAGCTCCCGGGTGGGACGTCTGAGCCCCCCAACTCACCAAACGTCCCCCCGAGGTCCCTTTTCCAGGGGCGATGACGGTGCTGTCATGGCACCCCCGGGGCCGAAGGTCCCGGCTCTGCCCGTATCCATCAAGCAGCATCTTCTCCTGCGGAGAGCAGGGCCGCTCCTCCTCCGCCCCAGGGCACCCGCCGGCGGGGCAACCGCTTTGCGTCGGTGCCAAAAATCAAAGCAAATAAATAATGTGGGTTTTTCTTGGAGGTGTGGAAGGCAGAGGAACGGCTGGGAATCATCAATTTGGGGGGAAAAGGCTGTTTCGGTTTTGGGGAGATGCTTTCAAATGTTCTCGGGGAAAAGCAAGCTGGTTTGAAATCCGCATTGTTTTGAATAAATGTCCTGATTTGGATGACTTATTTTTCAATTTCTTTTTTTCTCTTGGCGTGCAAAGCAGCCGATGATACCCGCACCCTTCGCCGCGTCTTTGACTCGCCTCCTTTCGCCCCATTCCTGACCCACCCGAACTGAAACCAGCTGCAACGCAGACGCGTGCGCGAACACCCGCCTCACCACAAAGACGCGACAGAGAGCAAATGAAATGCCCTCAATCAAGCACGGTCCCGCTTCTGGCTGCCTGTGTGTGTGGGCAGGCGGGCAAGCGGCTTTGGGGGAGTCCAGCAGGAGCCCCCTGTACAGGAGCTCCCCTGGGAATAGCAGGGTAGGGGTTCACTGCCTTCCGCCCAAGGAATGTCATCAAAATCCTGAAGTTTGGCCCCAAAAAGAGAACTAAAGGCAGGCACTGATCCATGGATCCATTTCCAGAGGCCTCTTGTTAAAGCCTCGGGTCCCTCTGGGTGACTCCGAAGCCCAGCAGCGTGGTGCCACCGTCCCACCCTCTCTCCTCCTCCTCCCCCCCGTGAGTTGGGAGGCAGATGGGGAAGGGACCCTCCCATCCCGCGGGGGCTTTGGAAGCACAAACCACCACGGCATCGACCCCATCATTTTTTCGAGCATCACATTTGAGCCAAACTGGGCCAGATCCTGGTCTATCCACCGAGCAACCACTGAGCAAAACCCAACGGAGATCCATCTCCCATCCCGGGTTGTAATTTTTCGGGGGGGATGCCAGGTCCAGGGTAAACAAGGGACCCTCGGAAGATGGGAAAAAATAAAGTGTAGGGCCAGACCTCTGGAGAAGATGCAAGGGATGGGATGCTGCTCGCAGGCACCGGTGTCGTCACCACGCGCTGCTGCGCTCCCTGGCCCTGCGACAGGCGCCGAGCGCCGGGGTCTCCGATGCTCTGTCGTGGGAGCAGCCCTCGCTGGCGGCAGAGCAGAGCCGTTGATATCTCTGTCAGCCCCTGATACCATCGCCTGTCAGCAGCTCCCAATACATTTGCAATTTTATCCCTAATGGAGAGGGTTTGCTCATTACCTGCTCTTTATCGGCCGAGGGTAGCGTGGCTCCCACAAAGGAGCATCGCTCTCTGGAGCTCATCTTCCAGCTTAAAGGTTTGGCCTCTTACGTGGCATCACTGAGTTCCTCGGCTTTAATAACCCGGCGCTGGTGTCTTCATACACTCTGTAAAAGCACTGTCATCCCCACTCTTACATGTGGGGAAACTGAGGCACAGAAGCATTTGCAGGTGCTCAATCTGTCAACCCACAGCCAAGTCACAGCTCGTGTCCCTTCAGCCGCGTGGTGGCACTTGGCGTGGGGACGGGAGACGAGGCTTTGGGACATTTCCCGGTGGCCAGAGCCAGCCTTGGCGTGGCTCTCGGCTTCCCTGGGCTGTGCCCTGCCCGTGCCGGGCACCGCTGTGGGGGCTCCTTGGGGAGACCATCACCTTTGCAGCTCTTTTGGCACGAGGTCTTTCCCCTGATTTTGGTCCGCTTGGGGTTTTTATAGGGTCCCTGACAGCCAAACCTGGTGCATCGGGCTCCCGGCTGTGCCCTGCAGAGCTGCGCCACACACCGAGCCCTCCCGGCACGCCCCAAGCCTGCCAGCGCCCTGTATTTAGGGCTCCCTGGATTCATGCCAACAGCAGGAGACCTCAGTGCTCCGACCTGCGTGGGAGACCAGCAGCCCCCTGCTCCCCTCGCTGCCGCCTCCTGTGAGGCCTGGGCTCAGCAGAGCTGGGTCGGTAACCGCTGCCTGCGCCACCAGCAGCAGAAAAAGCTGCAATTTGCTTTTCCTTCATCCTTTTTTTTTTTTTTTTGTTAAGACATTGGGGTTTTCCTTGCTGCTCTATAAGCAAGGAGCTGACGGCCAGTCCCAGCGAGTGCCTTCCCACAACCAGCCCCTGCTTTTCCCTCGGCAGGCTCCCGCACGGGGATTTTCTGGCTCCTTCTCCCAAGCCGGGCAGAGCCGAGCCGCCCCTAGCCTGCCAGGGGTGACGAGCTTTCCCAGACCCCGAAGGGCTCACTCTTGCTTGGTGATTTCTACACCTTGGGTTTGGGAACAGAAAAAGAAGAGGGACAATCACAGAGATGCAGAACTGAGGCAGGACAGCGGGTCCAGGTCTCCCGGCGGGGACATTGGCCAACACAGGGCAGCGGGGGTGGCATCTGCCATTCCCCAGGTTAGAAGCCAGGCGGCAAATTCCACCCCCCACCTCCCCAAACTCAGCTCACGGCGACACCGAGTCCTCCCGCACGGAGGAAACCAGGGCACAGTTTGGTTGGCGCGACACGGTCCTGCGGTGCAGAGCTTGGAGGCAAAACCCTGGGGAGGAGAAGGCAAAGGAAAGGACCGTCACTGTCCCCTAAGGAGGGGGCAAGACGTGGGTACCCGCAGCGGGACGGGGCGGGGGAACGCGGGCATCCTCACTGCAGCCCTGCCCATCTCAGCCCACCACCTCTGCCCGCATCCCACCCGCTGTGGGTGCACGTGGGTGTATGTGGGTGCATCTCCTCTCCCCACGTGGCACCTCTGGCCTCTCTTTTGCTCCGCCGAAGCATTGCCTTCCCCGTGCCTTAACCTCACCACCTGTGAAACACCTCAGACCCCACTGAATCCCTTTTAAATGATTTCTGGACCTCCTCGCCTTGCACTGCAGAACCCACCAGTACCCAGAGCAGGGGTGCATAGCCCTAACGGAATGTATATATGTTAAAATAGGGTTATTAAGGTCATTCTTGAAATCCTACCCACGCCCGTGTAAATATGTCTCGATTTTAATATTGGGTCTTCATTTTTTAAATGTCCTGGCCCCCCCTTCCAGCACCAGAGAATCCAGGTTGCCTTTTTGCTTCACTATTTTTTAACAACCCCGAGTGTTTTAAAAATCCATCCTCCGTTTTGCCTGTCCAACCCCGCCTTGGTTTAAATCTTGCTGGAGATGCTCTATATCATCCGAGGTATTAACGAGATTTTTGAATTTCCGTTTAATCAGCAAAATCTTGCCACTCGATGACCATGGTCCTGCACGGAGCCAGTAATAAATGCACTCGGCTGCCAAAACCTGCTGCCGGCTGCTCGCCAGCCCCTCGCCGCCCCGGCACATACCCGCGTCGCTCCCGTGGCACCCACCCAGCATCGCTTTTGGCTGAGGATGGATGGGCTGGAGGAGAAAATTTTTGGCTCTCTTTCTGGCCAGTTTTCAAAGGCAGGGGATGACCCCAGCCCCTCTGCGCTGCCGTTGGTGCTGTGCAGGAGTAGGGCAATGGCCAAGAGCACGTCCCGGGTGGATCAGACACATCCATCCCGGGTTGATGGGCACATCCCAGGTTGATGGGACATATCCCGGCAGGACTGAAGCCTCAGCTCGATGCTGAGCCACAGGATTTGTGCGGCTCAGCTCCAAAAAGGGAGCTGGAGCAGAGCCACGCGGATGCGTGGATGTGGGGTGAGGGCAGATCAAAGCTCAAATGCCTCCATCCGTACTTGGGATGCCGGGCTCCAGAGCCCGAGCCTTTCCGAGAACCTCAGGGAATCGGGCAGCAAGGGGGAAAACTCTTCCCCCCCAGCCAACAAGGGGCTGGGGCTGGGAGGTGACGGGTCCGGCTTCCACCCCAGCCAGGGAGGCGGCAATTCCCGTGGGAAACGGCCTGTCCTAAGGCAGCAGCGTCCCAAACCGCACCCCAAGGTCTGGAGCTGGGGGAGAGGTCGGGTCTCCAAATCCTCGCGGAGCTGCAAAGCCCCAGCCCTTTCAAGCCAGGCTCTGGTGGTTTATTTTTTTAATTTTTCTTTTTATTTTGCTGCTGGTGCTGCACGTCGTCCATCGCCCCCCTGCCACGAGCCCCGCGAAGGCTTTGCACGAGGAGACCCGGGAGGTTTCCGTAGGGGGTTTCTGGTGCCTCCGGGCCCAGCCGATGCCGCAGGGATGCCGGGGGAAGCGAGGTGCCGTGCCCAGGGCAGGGTGGGATGTGCCCAGGGCAGGAAAAGAGGCGCCTGGGCCCTGTCTCTGCTCTCCTCCTGCCTCCACCATCCCTCCCCTTCCTCCGCTTTGGCACACTGCGCGTTCGTCCCCGGTTTTGGCATCGGCTCCACGGCACGGAGGAAGCTGGGCAGAAAGCCCTGGGATGGGTGCGCAGGCAGAGCCTGCCCTGCGCCCGCTCCGGGGGGCACGGCTGCCCTCTCCCACCGGCGCAGGCTCCCCGGCCCTGCAACCGCAGCTGAGCAGAATGAGAAAATATTGGATTTGTTTTCTGGAGAAAAAAAAAAAAAAAAATCCAATATTCTGTCTGCGATCCCAGACTCCGCGCCTGGTTATGGCAGGAAAATGCTGTAAATCTCCCCTTCCCCACCAGCCGGGGAAGAAAGACCGATTTTCTTTTAATATTCTTATTTTCTCTCCTGTTTAAGCTCCATCATTTCGCAGGCGCTCTGCAATCTCTTTGTTGACCAGGGCTTAAACCTGCTCTCCCGGCTCCCCCGACCCCGGGAAGTCGCCTCGCACACCCTTCCCAGCAGCTCCCAGGCAGCGGCAATGAGATTTTAATAGATGTATTTTCAAATTAGTTCTGGGCCTTTCAAGACTTATCAGTTAAATGAGGTTTTTCAAATTGATTCAAAGGTCACTCTGAGAGTTTTCTCTTCTCTGTTATCTCTCCCTTATGGTTTCAGTGGCGATTGACAGGACAGAGAAAAAAAATATATCACCCCCACGTTGTACGCCCAGAAAAAGAAAAAACCAACAAAAACCCACCCAAAATGTGCAGCCAAAAATGAGGAAGCGGCAAGGAAAGGCCCGGGGTTGGGCGCCCGGCGCTGGCTCTGCTTTGGGGTTGGGGGGGTCCCTCCCGGGCAGGCGACGAGCAGAGCCCCGGGGGGGGGTGGTGGGGAGCGGCGCTTGGGGGAGCAGGACCCCACGGACACGGGTGGGTTGTACCTGGAGCCGCCGCCGCGCAGAGAGGGGAGGTTATTTCCTCCTTGGGGGGGGGGTAAAAACCTGATTTAATATTTAACCGACGGGAGGTTTATTGGCCCCTCTGACGCGCAGATTAGGAGCAAACAGAAAAATCGCCGCGGGCGGAGCGGGGCGGCCCCGCCGCGCTGATAAGGGCGGGGCGCGGTGCGGGCGCGGTGCGGGGGCCGGGGCGCGGAGTGGGGAGGTGCGGGGCCGGCGCGGTGCGGAGCCGGGGCCGGGGTAGTGCGGGGTGCGGGGCGGGGTGCGGGGCGGTGCGGGGTGTGGGGTGCGGGGTGTGGGGTGCGGGGTGTGGGGTGCGCGGTGCGGGGCGCGCAGCGGCCGCCCCCGCGGAGCCGGCGGCGCTGGTGGTGGCTGCTCCAGGCGGGCGGCTCCGCGCCGGCGGAGAAAGTTGCCTGTTATTGACGTGCTAAAAAAAATAAAATTAAAAAAAAATATCACAAAAAAAAAGAAATTAAAAAAAAAAAACAACAGAACTTTTTTCCCCCCGGCGGGGAAAGCGGGTTTCTCTCCTTTCCCGCCTGCTTTCTTTTTTGTTTTCTCGCGTGGGCGTCTCTCCCGCGCCGAGCGCGGAGGCGCTGGGCGCCCGCAGCCCCAAACTCTCGTTTTCCCCCATTTTACGGCGGCGAAATAATTCACTCCCGATCCCACAAACCTCCCCCGCGGCCGAGGCGCGTTTTCCCCGTCGCCGCCCGGTCACGCGCGGATCGAAAACAGCGAAACCATCCGCGATTTTCCGCCGCTCTCCCGGCCCGGAGCCGCGGCCGGTGCCCGGGGCCGGGGTCGCCCGGAGGCGCCCGGTGGCCACCGGCCGGGAGGAGCCGTCGTTGGGCCAAAGTCGTTTGAGAAAAGCTGAAATTGAAACAAAACTCGTGAAAAAAAAATATATATTTCCTGAGTTTTTACGCAGCGCAATCTTGTCCCCGATTCTGGCAATTCTGTGCATGAGTTCGCAGTATTAATTAGCGGCATTAATTATTGGCGTTGCTAAAGCTCTCGGGCATTTGCCTTGTCCCAGTCCCGCGATCGTGCTCGCAGTTTCGAGATGGTTTGGGGTTTTTTTTTTAATAACGACGGTTCCCGCTGCGGCGGCGATTGGCTCAGGAGAGAAAGCCTGGGGAGGAGAGGGAAGGAAAAAAGAAAAAGAAAAAGAAAAAGAAAAAGAAAAAGAAAAAGAAAAAGAAAAAGAAAAAGAAAAAGAAAAAGAAAAGAAAAAGAAAAAGAAAAAGAAAAAAAACAGAGAAAGAAGGAAAGGAAGGAAAGGAAAGGAAAGGAAAGGAAAGGAAAAGGAAAGGAAAGGAAAGGAAAGGAAAGGAAAGGAAAGGAAAGGAAAAGGAAAGGAAAGGAAAGGAAAGGAAAGGAAAGGAAAGGAAAGGAAAAGGAAAGGAAAGGAAAGGAAAGGAAAGGAAAGGAAAACACGAAAAGAAAATGAAACACGAAAAGAAAACAAAACACGAAAAGAAAATGAAACACGAAAAGAAAACAAAACACGAAAAGAAAATGAAATACGAAAAAGAAAAAAGGAGAACGAAAAACGGGGGAGGGGAAAGGCGAAAGGAAAAAGAAGAAGAAAGATGGGAGAGGGAAGGGGAAAAGAAAAGGGAAAGAAGAAGAAGGAAACGACCGCGCTCGGGGAGCGCTGCCCCGGCCGCAGCCCGCGGGGCCCTCCCGGCTCCGCGCCACGGGAAACACTTTGGGGCAGAAACGGCCGATCCCGGGTGCCGCGGAGCCCACTCGGGACGCGCTGCCTCGCCGGGGCGCGGGCAGCGGCAGGGTCCCAGCGGAGCCGGCTCCTCTGGGCCGGCCTTACACCCCACGCGCGGCCCAAACGCTTCACGCAAACGGGTGCATTTCGCGCACAGACACGCTTCTCGGGGAAAAACACGGGAGGACGGAGCAGCCGAGCGCTCATTCGAATGAAGGCGGAAAGTGGGGAGCCGCCGTGTCGCGAAAGGGACACAACGATATTGTCGCCCTCTCGAGTAATAATCACGAGCGAATTTCCTAGTCCTGAGCGTCAGAATAAATCCGTGGCGGGGAAGGGTTTTCCACTGGTGGGGGCTCCGACATGATGGGAGTGCACCCACAGACACGCATGGTGGGAGGGCACCCAGGGACACGCATGCTGGGAAGGCACCCACCGCCCTCCGCGGACACGCGGGGATGAGAGCGCAGGAGCGCACCCGCTTCCCACATGATCCCACGAGAACGAAGCCGATGCCTTTTTCGCACCCAGGGCACCGAGGGACCGGGATGGCGGGTGGGAGCGTCACGAGTGGGGGCTCGGAGCCCCGCTCCGCCGTGCAGAGACCCCCAAAGGTGCCACGGTGGGAGCTCTCCGCCACCCACGGGCCCTCGCAGGCCTCGTGGGGGGGTCACGAAGTTTGCAGAACTACATCTGGGGGGGGGGGAGGCTGCGGCCGTGACAGCGGGTCGCAGAGATGGATGGCCCGAGGGGCCGGGCCGGGCACCGCCAGCTGCTGCCCAGATGTTTCCCCGTGGGACACCCCCTATTTTGCGGAGCGCCGTGGGGGGAGCGGAGCCGGAGGGAGCCCGGGCCGGGAGGGAGCTGCAGCCCCCGCGGCCGCGGCGCTGCCGGGTCCCGGCTGAATAATTCATGGTTCAGCTGCGGACGGGGCGGCGAGAGGGGGAACTGGAGTGGAAAGAGGAGAAAAGCGGCAATTGCCATTTAGAGGGGCCCGGCGTGTTTATCGATCCGCGATTTACTGACTCGGACTAATCCATCAGATGGACTCCTGCAGCCGGGCGGGACGGGGACCGGGACCGGGACCAGGACCGGGACCAGGACCGGGACCAGCCCTCGCCCCGGCCGTGCCCCCTGTCTAACACTCCTTTTTTTTTTGCTTGTACTGGGAGGGAAAAAAGCCGGTCGCCGTCCAGGCGGGGAAGGGGTCCCTTCCCTGCTTGCCGGGGGTGTCGCAGCCCTCCGGGCCCCCCCAGCCCGAAAGGCCGAGCAGGTTCGCCCGGCGGCCCCGGGGTGGGGCGGGTTGGGGGGATTCGCCTGCATCGATCGGGGAGG
Organism: Phoenicopterus ruber ruber; assembly: GCA_009819775.1. Taxonomy (NCBI): domain Eukaryota; kingdom Metazoa; phylum Chordata; class Aves; order Phoenicopteriformes; family Phoenicopteridae; genus Phoenicopterus; species Phoenicopterus ruber. The sequence continues at coordinate 1,334,534 of CM020240.1, read as the reverse complement.
CCGGGCACGGCCCCCCGCAGCGCGACCCCCTCCCATATAACGCGCTTCTCGGGACAGCCGGGGCCGGGGCTGAGCCCGAGGGGCTTCAACCTGCCCCACTCGCGGGCCCGAGTGGACGAAACGGCGGGAGGAGCGAAACGAAAGCGGGTCCCAGCGGGGCGGCAGCGGGGCCGGGGGCCGGGAACAAAGCGGCCGGGCCGGGGGAGGCCGCGGTGGGGTCGGGGCGGCTCCCCCCGCCCGGGGCCGTGGCCCGGCCGATCCCCCGTCACGGGCCGCTCGGGGCGGCGTGGGGCGGCCGCCGCCGCCCGTTCCCGCGTGGGGAGCCGGGGTTCAACGCGGGCGAATTCATGGCGGAGAGGTTGGTTTGTTGTTTTGGTGGGTTTTTTTCCTGTCTTCGCCGAAAGCAAATAATTAAACCCTGTCCCTAGGAAATCTGGAGGTTTGATTTCCGTAAATAACGCCTCCAAGGCGCCCCTGGGGCCGAGGGACACTCGGCGCTGGGGAATAAAAACCATTTTGGGGAGAATAAACGTGCCCCGTCGCCGCGGGAGGAGCGGAGCGACGGCAGCGGGGACAGAGTCCGAGCCGGGCCGCGGGCAGGGACCTCCCCGAGCCTCCCCCAGCCGGGGCCGCATTTTTATCATCACCACCGTGGTTATTATTTCAAATTTTGGCGAGGTAGAAACCAACCACCCGCTGCTCAATTAGCCCGAACAACGGGGGCATTAAACGGCCGATCGCGGCAGTGTTTAAATCTTTATTTACCAGAACCTTGTAAAGCCAGGAACAATTTGCATTCTATTAACTGCTTTTCAATAGGGCATCGACTGGAACTAAAAGATGCCACTACCCTGCCCTAATTAAAGAGCAACTGAATTACACTAAATACATATGAACGCTGCTCTCCTCCATAAATAACGGCGGGCTCCTCGCCGTGCCGAGCGGCGGGCGGGCCGGACTCTGCCCGGCCCCACGGGCAGCTCGGGTTTCTTAAAAAAAAATAAATAAAATCATACATGAGTGTTTTTTTACCCCACGGCCACCCCCGCTTGGCGCCGCGGAGCCCCGGCGCGGCTCTGCCGGGGACGGCGCGGAGGAGCCGGGGCGAGGAAGGGCCGGAGCGGCTGCGGGTGCGGGGGGTGGCGGGTCGGGCCGGGCACGTCCCCGCTCGGCGCTGACCCCCCCGCCAGCCCTCGGCCCTTTCCCCCGCGGCGGCTCCGCGCAGCGCGGAGGAGCGCGGAGCCGCGACCCCCGCCCGCCCCCCGCAGCCACAGCGCGGCCGCGCAGAGCAACCGCGTTTCTCCAGCAAACCCTCGGCCCGGCGCCGGCCTGAGGCCGAACGAGCCCCGCCGGGGGCGGCCGCGGGGAACGGCGCTGCCGCCGCGCTGCGCTCCGCGCCCGCGGTGCTGCCGGACAGCAATCGGCCCCCACCCACGCCGGGAACCGCGGGCACGGGGGGGTGTCGCTGCTTCTCCCCGAGGGCAGCCGGTGCCCGGAGGGAGCGGAGCGCGGCCCCGGCGCTGCCCGCCTCTGCCCGCCCGGTCCCCGGCCTCGCAGCCGCGCTCCCGGCGGGGAGCGATGGGGCAGCGCAGGGACGGACCGGAGCGGCCCCAGAGCGCGGCTCCGGTACCGAGCGGCGCTGACAAACGGGCCGCGAAGGAGCTCCACGGGCGGCCTCGGGGCCGCGGCTCAGCCCGCACCCACGCGCGGCAGGGAGCGTGGGCCGGCGGCTGCCCGGGGGACGAGGGGCCGGTTCGGCGGGCGGGACCGAGCGGGAAATCACCGCCGGGGCCAGAGGCAGCCGAACGGGCGGCGGGGAGCGCCGGCAGCTCCCGCCCCCCGGGAGCCCTCATTTCCCGCGGGCAGGAGCAGGCCCGGGGAGGCGGAGGTCGCCTTAAGTACAATTCGCCTTAAATACAATTCCCTCCCCTTTCTTCTAAAGGCTTCAAATCGGCTCGGTAACACCCGGCCCAGCCCCGGCTCGCGGTGGCACCCCGAAAGCGAGGGGGTCCCCGCGCGTATTCACCCACCCGCGCGGAGGTGCGGGGCGGGCGGCCGTGGCGCAGCCCGTGCCGTGCCCTACCTGCCAGCCTGAGCGCCGACATCCGCTGAAACTCCGGCTCCTGCAACCATTTCCACATCCTCCGGAAAGTCTCCCGGCCCGACTTGAGCTTACTCCAGGGCTTGGGGTTCCGCAGCAGGTCCGAGAGGGTCCCCTGGGAGCGGCACAAGATCCTCTGCGCGAAGATCGCCTGCGGGATGCTGTAGCGCTTCAGCTCGGCCGTGATCCGCTGAGCCACCTCCTTGGTGTTGATCTCCTCCACCTGCCCGGAGCCGCCGGGCTGGGAGCCGGTGGCCGAGGCCTGGCGCTCCCGCTCGCCCAGGAGGGAGCCGCCGGGCTGGGCGTGCGGGTGGCCGTGCGGGTGCATCCCGTTGAGCGGCGGCATCATGGCCGAGCTGGGCGCCGCCAGCCCCCGCGCCAGGTGCTCCTCGCCCCGGGACAGCATCGCGGCGTGCGAGTCGAAGCCGTTGGGCGAGAGCATCTTCTCGTTGGGCAAGTGGCCCCCGGGGCCGTAGGGGGCCAGCGGCTGCTGGGCGTTGTGCAGGCTGCCCAGCCCGTTGGGCAGCGGTGAGAGGGGCTGCCCCATGGCCGGCATGTCCTTGGGGTAATGGCTGTAGAGGTTGCCCATGGAGGCCAGGCTCCGCTCGTCGCGCATGAGGGTGAAGCTGCCGCTCACGTTGCCGGCCAGGCGCTGGTGCGGGTGGTGGTGGTGGTGGTGGTGGTGCGGGTGGTGGAACTTCTCCGAGACGGTGGAGATGGGCGGCAGGTGCTGCAGGGGGGTCAGCGTGGTGTAGGTGCTGCTCAGGCTCATGCCGGAGGGTGACTCGCAGGACATGCTCATGGCGGGGTGCAGCGGGGCGGCCAGGCTGTGCTCGGCGCGGTAGTCGCCCCCCTCCAGGATGGAGGCCATGCCCGAGACCATGGCGGGCCGGCCGTGCGGCACCAGGTTGCGGTGCGAGCCCTGCCGCCCGTGCGCCGGGCTCAGCAGCTCGGCGGGCTGCGAGTGCGGGACGCCGTGCAGGCTGCCCAGGTTCTCCATCGCCAGCTCCATGGTGGCCGCCGGGCTCTGCCGCTGCCTCGCCCGCTCGCTCGCTGCCTTCCTCCCCCACCCCCCCCCGCCGCCCGCCTCCTCCTCCTCCTCCTCCTCCTCCTCCACCGCCGCCCCCCTCCCTCCCCGCGCCGCCTGCCCGGATTAATTCAGACTCCGCGCTCGGGGGATCGATCTCCCGCACCCCGCGGTCAGGCCAGCATGATGCGCCGCGCCCGCCCGCCCCAGCCCGCCTCGGTGCGCTGCGGCGCGGGGGCTGCGGCCGGGCGCGGGGCGCGGTGCGGTGCGGAGCGGTGCGGAGCGGAGCGGGGCGCGGTGCGTGCGCTCGGGGCGGCTGCGGAGCGCCTCGGCCGCCGGCTCCCGGCAGCCTCGCTCTGGGCCGCGGCGTGACGTCAGCGCCGCCCCGCCCCGCCCCCCCCGCCGAACCGAGCCGCGCCGCCCCCCCCTCCCGGTGCGGGGGGGTGGGTGGGGGGGCGCGGAGCGCGGCCGGCGGCGCCCGGCACGCGGCGGAACCGCACCGCGCCCGCACCCAACCCCCGCCGGGGTGACACCCCCCCCCCCCCCCGCCGAGGTGACCCCCCCGCACCGGGGAGACCCCAGCACAGGCGAGACCCTCCCCGTACCGGGTGACCCCCCCGCACCGGGGTGACTCCCCCCGCACCGAGGTGACCCCCCGCACCCGGCACCCAGCGCGCATCTGGCGGCGCTGCACGACGGTGCCCACCTGCGCCCCCGCACATCTGGCTGACACCCCCCCCCCGTGCACACATCTGGCTGCCCCCAACCCCGGATGCGCCTGTCCCCAGCGCCCCCCGACTCCCCCCCGCTGCCCCCCCCCCCCGGGCTCCCCCCCCGGCCCTCCCAAGGGCCTAGCTGCCCTCGTCTACCCAAACACGTCTGTCCCCGCACACCCGTGTTTCCCCACGCGTGTCCCCAGCATCACCACCTTTTCCCCGCCCCCCCGGCGGGCACTGCCTCCCACCCCTCCCATCCCCGGGCAGCGGGAGGTGGGGGGTTGCCTTGGGGGGGGGGGGGTGTGACAGGGACACGCGTGGGGCGGCACACGGCGCTGTGCTGCAGGGCCCTGGGCAGCGGTGGTGGAGAAGAGGAAACGGGACAAAGGAAAGCAGGAAAGGGAAAGGGAAAATGGAAAGGGAAAATGGAAAGAGAAATGGAAAGGGAAAATGGAAAGAGAAATGGAAAGGGAAAATGGAAGTGGAAATGGGGAAGGGAAGGGAAGGGAAGGGAAGGGAAGGGAAGGGAAGGGAAGGGAAGGGAAGGGAAGGGAAGGGAAGGGAAGGGAAGGGAAGGGAAGGGAAGGGAAGGGAAGGGAAGGGAAGGGAAGGGAAGGGATGAAGAGACGACACGAGCCGGGTTTAGGCCACCGGACGGGCTGGGACTCGGTGTCCTTCCCAGGCACGTTTCCAGCCGGGCCCGGCCCCGCCGCCCGAGCCGGGCTCCCCACCCCGAGGGGCGGCGGGCAGCGCCGGGAGCGCCGGCTGCAGCGGCTCTGGCATTTCCCAGCCGTGCCCGGTCCTCCGGGCCGGGCCGTACCGGTTCCCCGGGCTTTATTGAACATACCGAATAACTAAAACTAAAATCTGTAGTTTCCTGCGAGTGGGCTCCGCCAGCCCCGCGTGGGCTGCTCGGTCCCCGGCACAGCAGGACAGCAGGACCCTGCTCTCCCGGGGCCGGGAGCCGCGGGCTCAGGGTGTCACCGGCCAACCCGGCTTCGCAGTGAATAATTCAGCAAAAAATAACATCCCGTCCGAACTCGGTGCATTTTAATCCATCCCATCCCATCCCATCCCATCCCATCCCTCCCATCCCATCCCACCTCATCCATCCCATCCACCCCATCCATCCCATCCCATCCACACCGTCCATCCCATCCCACCCACCCCGTCCATCCCATCCCATCCCATCCCATCCCATCCCATCCCATCCCACCTTCTGCAAGTCGTGCTCAATTGAATAAAATAAAGCCCCGCAGGTTCCCAGGACACGGGCGCAGGGCGGTCACCCGCGATCCTGGGGGGAGCGGGGATCCCCCCTCAGTGCCTTTTCCGCCCCTGTAACCCCCTTACACCGCGGTCCATCCCGCTGGAGCCGGGACGGGCCAGGCCGAGACGGGATGCGGGAGGAATCCGGCCCCGCTCGGTCCCTGCCCCGCTCCCAGCTCTCACCCCCGGCGCGTCCCTGCCGGGGACCGCGAGCAGGACCCCGAAACCGGGAGGGAGCCGCGTCCCGGGGGCTCCGGCGGGGACGCGCAGTCCCCGATATCCAGGTGGGCGGGGGGGGGGGTTTCAGGCAAGTAACGGGACGCGGAGCCGGGCAGGGATGGGCGGGGGGGCCCGGAGCCGGGCAGGGATGGGCAGGGGGGCCCGGAGCCGGGCAGCGCCAGAGGATGCTGGGGGGGTGGGGGTGTCGAGGTGCCCAGCGAGGAGGAGGTGGGGAACAAACCAGGGATGAAGCAGCCGCGTCTGGAAGGGTTTCATTGAGTGTAATAATGGCGATAGCGCATCGACCGGCCCATCGACCGCCCATCGATAGATCTATCCCTGCAGCTGCCCGGCGCTCCCGCCGTCCCGCACAGCGGCCCCGGGCCGCGCTCAGCGGCCCCCCGGCACCGCCGGGCCCGCAGCACCGGGCCCCCCCCCGGGGCAGGCGCTGGACTCTGCCCTCCGCCGAGCTTTGCACGGAGCAAACAACAAAAAAAAGAGAGAGACTTTTTAGTAATTAGTGCGATATAATTGAGTAATGCGGCAGCCCCGCGGCCCCCCCCCCCCCCCCCCCGGGCTCTTCCCCGATCGATGCAATATCATTAGGCGAGAGGCACCGAGACACGCGGGGCCGGGGGAGCGCGGAGGCGGCAGGAGCGCCCCGGGCCGGGCCCTGGGGGCCGGACCCGAGCCCCAGCCGCCGCGGGCATGTGTGAGCCCGGCGGGGTTTGCTGCCTCCGCGGCGGCCCCAGCCCGGGGGAAGCCCCTCGAAACGCCCAGAGGCGCTGGCGATGGGCCGGGGCGCAGCGCGGGGGAGAGGCCCGGTCTGCATTCGCCAGCTGGATGCTATTGATCCCTTCCCTCGCCTCCTCTTTCTTCCTCAGCTCCCTCTCCCTATTTAATTCCCATCCCTCTGCTCCTCCGCAGCCGCCCGGGCAGCGCTCCGAGAGGAGCCGGGCAGCGCCGGCGCCCCGGGGGCGGAGAGCGGTAAGTGCGGCGGGGGAGCGCGGGGCCGGGGCAGCCTCCGCCCGGCCCGCTCCCCCCCGCAGCCCCCCCCGCAGCGACCGACGGCTTCGCTTAGACGGGACGAGCGGGGAGAGGGGCGCAGCCGGACGGACCCAGTACCCCCCCCCCCCCCAAAAAAAAAAAACCCTCTACCAGCGCAGAGCCCCCCTCGGCACCCCCCGGCTGCCCCCCGGGCGGAGCGGGGCTGCCGGGGCTGCCCGCACCGCAGGGGCGGCCCCGCTCCCGGCCGGCCCGGGGGAAGGTGTGTCGGAGGCAGGGCGCGCTGCTGCCCGCTCCCTGCCTGCACCCCTGCCTGCCGGGGCCGTGCCGCCGCGCGGCACCGCGGCTGGTTTGCGCTCAAATCTCTTGTATTTTTATTTGTTATTTTTTTTTCCCCCGACTTAGGAACAGCTCGAAAGCCCAAACGACACGGCCAGAATAAATCCGGAGGAGCGGGGCGCGCACCTGCGGGCAGTATTTATTGCAGCCGGCGACCAGGTACAAGGCAGGGGATAAACCATTTTGTTTTGCCGGGCAGGGAAGGAGCAGGAGCCGGCAACGTGGCTCCCGCGCACCCCGCCATGGCACTGTCCCTATAGGAGCCCAAGTTCCTTAAAGTTCTTTAAGGCTTCAAAATAACAGCACCATCGCCTGGCAGATGAATTATTTAGTGCCTATAGATTCCTCGCGAACCCTTTCATTTCGGTTCCAAATCTTCCCCAGCCCAGCCTTTGCCTATGGATGTCTCGATTTTACAACAATCAAGCGGGAGGCAAAGAGCGTGGCAATTTCTGCTAATCGATTTTCCATACAATGGGCCCCAGATGATGTTTTAAAATGTGAGAAACTAAAATGTGTTGGTTTAAATAAGACTTTTGCAATCAATAGCTTTTAAAAAAAGAGACTTTGATACCGGTTCTTGAAGGGGATTCAAACGCTTTCGCTTCCAAAACAAAACAAAGCAGGAAAAACCGGCGACGCCGGAAAAGTTCCGCCCGGATTTGGGGTTATTAAAGCGGGATATGGGGAAACCCGCTTCAGGGGGCGCAGCGCCAGGACCGGAGCCCCGGTCCCCGCCGGTCCCGTTGCGCGTCCCCGCCCCGGGGCTCCGCGCGGCTCCGCGCGTCCCCGGGCGGCCGCGGGCGGGGGCAGCCCCGCACCTCCCGCCTGAACCCGCCTCCCCCCCGGCCTCTCCTGCTTTTTCGGGTGCCATTTGCCCTTCCCCGATTTCCCCGCGGCGCCCAGCGCGTTGCGCCGGGGTTTGCGGCGCTTCGAGCAGGAATCCAGCCGGGAAAAAACTCCGGCCCCTTCCCCACCGACCTTTTCTTCTGCTAAAAAGCCCGTCCCCCCCCGAGTCCCCCCGCCGCTCCGCGCCCTCGGCGGCCTTTTTTTTTAATTTTAAGACAATTTTAGCTGCAAGATCAGGCCCTTTCCCTGTCGCTCCCGGCTTCTTTTCCCTTCCTTTTTGCGGTATATATATATTTTTTTTTCTTTTGCATTTCCCCCCTAATGAAAAAATTCCCTCTCGCTGCAGAATCGGCCCCGGAGGCGTTTAGGGAGAGGGACGGACCGGGGGACCCGTCGGGAGCTGCCCCCCCCCGCCGCCCGCCTCTGCCGCCCGCCTTTCCCCGGGCTCGGTGGGTCGGGCCGGGGCCGGGCTGGGAGCGGGGAAAAGCGGCGACAACGGGGGGAAACCACGCGGCGGGGCGGCGGGACGGGGGCGGGGGAGAACCGGCCCCTCCTCGGCCTTTCCGGAGACTTTTCTCGTTTACCCCGAAACTTTGGGCCGCCCCGAAACTCGGCGGCCGGGAGCGGCGGGGCCGCGGCGGCGGCGGGGAGCGGGCCCGGGGGGGGGTGTCCATCCAGTTTCGCTCCCGGGGGGCAGTTTAAGGACGGGCGGTTGCTCTTTTCGATGTAAACCCCGCAGGTTTCCCCCGAACGAAGCGGCCCCGTCGAGCTCCGGCGCAGCCCGGGCCGGGGCCGTGCGCCCCCGGGGCTCCGCACCCACCCGCGACCGGGGGCCGAGCCGCCCCCCCCCCGCTGCCCCCAGCTCCGGGAAAACCAACGGGGGCCTCCGGGAGCCTCTTTCATCCGCAATTTGTTTTCAAAGTTCCCGGCGGAGCAGCCCTGAACTTTACACCCTGGCAGCGGCGCGGGGTGGGCTCGGCCCCGCCGGGGCTTTCGGGGGAAAACCGGTGAAAATCGCTGAGATTTCGGCCAGCTCCGAGGTGGGATATTATTTTTTTTTTTTCCGTTTTTTCCCCTCCCTCCCGTCCCCTCTCCGCCTTTCCCCGGTCGGGCCCGGCCGTCCCCGAGCCGGGCTGGGGTGCGGGTGGATTTATAAACCACAACGTGAGACATGCAACGAGTTTGTCGGTGCTCTGCGGGGCCAGGGGGGTGTTCCCCAGACCTCCGAAATGCCCCTCGCCGCCCCCGCCTCTGCCTCCTTCCACTTTTCGCTCCTTGTGCATTTCGGGGCCCCCTCAAGCCCGAGTCTCTGAGCACCCCAAAGGCTCCTCGAGGGCTGACGGGGGGGTCGGGGGGGGGGCCGTGGGCGCAGCCTCGCCGCGGGGCCGGGGGCGAGGGGCCGGGGCCGGTGCGTTGTGAAGCATCGAGGGAACGAGCCGACCCGGGCGCTTTCCGCCCGCTGCAGCGCGTTGCTGTACGCGCCGTGCGCTGCCAGCCCGCGGGCTCGCTGCGGCTACTTCATACATCATATACGTAAGGATATAGATAGAGACCATATTTATTTTATATATATGCGATATATATGTGTGTGTGTATATATATATTCTCTGCTTCTCTCTGTTTCCCGCAGGTATTTCCCTCTCGCCGCACGGCTCCTGCTCCCGCCCCGGGAAGCGTCTCTGCTTTTTCGAAAAGATCCCGATTTCGGGGACTTTGGTCCCCAAGCCCGAGGGCAGCGGGAAGGGCCGGCCGGGCCCCCCCTGCGCGATCCTGCTCCTCTCCCGCCCGGGGAGGGGGTGCGGGGGCGCTGCCGGGCCCGGAGCCCCCCGGTCCCGCGGCTCAGCCCCCGCAACAGGTACCTCCGCTCCCCGGGGCGGCGGGGCCCGGCGCGTCCTGCGGCAAGAGCCGGGGAGGCAGCGGTGGGGACAGGCAGGGCAGGGGCAGGCAGGGACAGGGCACGGGCAGGGGGGGAAATAGGCAGGGACGGGAGCAGGCAGGGATGGGGACATGAGGCAGGGATGGGGACATGAGGCAGGGATGGGGATGAGGCAGGGATGGGGACGAAGCAGGGACAGGGACAGGCAGGGATGGGGGTGAAGCAGGAAGGGGGACGAGGCAGGGACAAGGATGAGGCAGGGATGGGGGTGAGGAAAATGGGAAATGAGGCAGGGAAGGGGACAAGGCAGGGACAGGGATGAGGCAGGGATGGAGACAAGGCAGGGATGGAGTCAAGGCAAGGAAGGGAACAAGGCAGGGACAGGGATGAAGCAGGGATGGAGACAAGGCAGGGACAGGGATGAAGCAGGGATGGAGACAAGGCAGGGACAGGGATGAGGCAGGGATGGAGACAAGGCAGGGAAGGGGATGAGGTAAAACAGGAATCGAGGCAGGAACGAGGGACAAAGAAGGGACAAGGCAGGGACCTGCCGACCCCCAGCCAGGCCGAGCAGCCGTCCTGGGCTCAGCGGGGACGGGCAGTGGGTCCCCACAGGATGGGGCTGCCCCTCACCCACCCTGGCTTGCTTGGGTCATGGTGCGCTTGTCATTAAAGTAATCCAAAGCGGCTCATACCCACCCAGGGCTATGACACACAGACACACAGACACACAGACACACACACACAGTGCTGGCCGGCCATAGCCGATACCCACCACACAGACCTGTCCAAGGGAATCGTGCATCCGCTGCCCCCAAACCCACCCCCCCTCCTACCAAACTCCGCCGCTGTCCTGGGCACAAAGCCACCCCCATGGCAGGTGCCACCCCAAGAGCCAGCCTGGCCGGGGCGCGAGGCGGTGGCACCCCTTTCCCCGTGCCCTCCTCTCTCCCGCAGCAGTAATTGCTGCTGTATTTATCCAAACTAGGAGGGGGTGGCAGAGAAAGACTTCGAAGAGTAATTTTCCGGGAATTCTCCTCGGTGTAATTGTCTTGATAATAAATCCAGACGCTTAGCCTGTGTATGAATTGCTTTTTACCATTTTCATTTATTATTGAACACAGTGGGGAGAAGGGGAAACGCAACAGGGCTCTTTCTTGCGAGAGAGAAGGGGCAAAGGGGCCGAGGAGACGATTTCTCCGCAGATCCGGGAAACCTGGATGTGTTCATCTTGCTCTGTTTTTTTTTTTTTTCCCCCCTCCCCTTAATACTTAGCCCATTTCCCCACCCCCACTTTTTTTTGGGGGGGTATTGAAAACTAATTAAATAACCCGTTAGCTAACACGTTAAATTAAGATCCACTCTTGGATTTAATGATGTCTCCGGAAGAATTGACAGAAATGTGAAGACAGACTGTCAATAGATTCCTTCCCCTGGTTCCACTGTATAAATGTGATTAAAGCAGATCTCAGAGAAGGGTGTCCCGACACGGCACCTGCACAGGGATGGAGCCATCGGGGCACCCGTGGGGCTCTGGAGACAAACGTCTCCTGAAGTGGGTGCTGAGTGGGGAGATGGATGGCAGGACAACGCTGCTGCTCCCCGGGGTGGCCCGTGGAGGACTGGGGATGAGAAACCGCCCCGAGGCAAGATTCGGGCTGGAGCAAGACCCCGGCAAAGGCTCCTGCCTCTGGGGAAGGGGGAAGCATCCCTCGGCCGGCGTCCCCAGCCGTCCCCCCGCAGCCCCTGCACTGCAGCACCGGGTGATACCGGCCAGACGTGCTCCTTCATCCCCGGCCCTTGGAGCGGTCCAGGGCAGCCTCGTGCTATGCGGATGGATGCAAAGCTTTGTCCTGGCTCCAGCAATGCAAACAGTGGCTGGTATGGCGAGCATACACCCATCGCTTTCTGCTTAAGCTCTCAGGTAAAGGTTACCTTAGCATCCAGGCTGAAAAAAATCAATGGCTGATACAGCATGAGACTCGGAAAGACAACATACATCTATCACTTAGGGATTCGATGGGCTTAGAATAGTCTTGTCAACAAATGATTGTTTAAACAGAATATCTCAACTGTTTATGGCACCCTTAATCCATACATCTAAGCACCACTGTAACATGTCGTGAGCATGGATTGCTCTGTAGAAACCTCTGTTGTTAGGTCCGGAGCTGCAGAACACTGAAGCATGTGCTTAAGTCTCTTAGACTTCAAATTAATCATGTACTTAAGTGTTTTGCTCGACTAAGCCTGGCCTAAGAACAGGGAAATACCTGTCATTATGTTAATGGATGAAGTTTTTGTTTCCTGCCCTTCATTTGTGTAGTGTATAAAGGGCTAAATGCACCCGTGTGTGCTCCAGACACCGAGTCTTCTCGCTGATTTATCCAGCCAGTGCACAAACAGACCCAGTGTCACCCGCTCATGGAGGTTATTTCGTAGCTCTTCCTTCTCCCCTGGGTGCTGGAGTCCTTGATGTGGCATTTCAGGGAGGCTTTGGGCCAGCAGAGCTGGTGGTGGTGGGAACCCCCCAGGGATTCTGAGTTAGATGATGCAGAGGGAAAGAGGAGAGGAGCAGATGGAGAGGGCTAAAAAAAAGATGCAGAAGAGAGTGACGAGCAAAAAGAGGCTGGAAAAGCATCGCAGACCCAGAGCAACAGCTACGATGCCCCCAGGGACCTGAGCAGGGAAAGCGAGGGAGGCCGGTGCGAGCTCCACCCAGCCTGGAGACCTGGGGGAGACCTGCAGCCCCCGCAGAGCCCCAGCGCGGCAAAGCCTGGCAACGCGGGCCCCGGGGAGCAGCTGCAGCTGCTGAGGAGATGCTGCCCGAGCCCAGCGTCCCTGGTCCCTACACGGGTGGCTTGGCCATGACCCGGGGAGCAAATCCCAACGTTATCATCCCCTTCTCGCGTCCGTCGCCTGCCCAGGCTGGCTCTGAGGTCTCTGAGGTGAGGGAGATCTCTTGCTGTGGGCTCCGCTCTCAACGCTTGTCTCATGTTAATTATACAACAAATTTAAGTGTGCTGGGAAAGGGGAGCTTCTGTTTCCTCCCCCAAATAACTGCAGCTTCAAAGTGAGTTTGAAAAGAGGGTTTCAGGTGTTTTGGGGCTTGCAAGGGGACAGGGGCTTATGAAAACACAGGACCTGCAGAACAGAAAATACAGCGAGAAAGAAGAGAGATCGAAAGAAATAAAGGAGCATTAAAGCATATATCAATATTTCTCCTCAAAATGTAGAATGCATTTTCTTTTCTGAAAAATTAATAACCTCACTTTGTCAATGGACTCTCTTCCCCTCCCCACCTCCCCTCCCTCCCGCTCCCCTCCCCTCCTCTTCCTCCCTCTCCTTGTCTGCAGAAGATGTTCAATGGAAAACAAGTAGAGAATAAAAAAAGCCAGATAATCCTCAGCAATCCCAGACTTGAGCTTTTTAACGGCCTCCCAGGGCTCATCTCCCAGCCACGCGATCTCTGCAGAGAAGGGGAACCCTCCCCGCCGGCTCCTGGCCGGCTCCTGGCTCCGGTTCAGCCACGCATCTTCCGGCAGCGCAACGCCCGGCGTGCTGCGTCCAGGCACACCGAGGTGCACGGCCCGAATTCCCCAGGAGGGTGTCCCTGTGCGGCCTCGGGGCAGTCCGAAGGAGGTTGTGGGGAGAGATGGGGTAATTGCCAAAAGGATTTGGGGACTCCCAGATGGCTCCGGCACGACTCAGCCAGATGCCAGCAAGGGCCAAGCGCCTGGGTCCACGGGATGCTGAAGCTTATGTCGGCATTTAGTCGCCACCTGAAAGCCAAGCAGCTGGTTAATGGTGCGCCCTTTGAGCAGCCTTGCTGGGGTAAGTCCTTCCCGAGAGGCCACCCCCTCTCCTCCTGCCGAATCCGTGCCCCAAGCACAAACCCAGCAGCCTGAGCCCAGGGAGACCCTCACCACCCCCCCGTGAAACCTGGCCTGGCTGGAGCCAGCGGCTGGGCCCCTTCTTGTAGGACCTTCCTTAGGGCTCCCCGAGCAGCCGGCAGAGACGCCGGCAAGAATCCCTGTTCCAGCACGTGCTTCACTTCAGCGGGTTATGAAATGCCCTTGACGCCAGTGTGGTGCCTGGAAGACTGGGGGAGGCTGGGGCAGGGATGGCCACAGTCCTGCTGCCCTGTGGGGACACCACGAGGGGCTCGAGCTGGGGATCAAACCTGCTCCCCATCACTCTGGCATCCAGCGGCTCTTGAAGGCTGTTTGGAGGCTGCTGGGCCCGGAGAGCCGGGGAGAGGTGGTCAGGAGAGCAGGGAAGCATCCGCCCCGCCAGGACGCTGCGGCTCAGGATCCAACCCGGAGGTTTCTGTGGCGGTGAAGACCAGGAATGTTTTCCCGAGACGCTGTTCAGCTCTCGGGGCCAGTGGAGAGCTTGTCAAATATTGAGCAGGCACGTCAATGTTGCAAGCTCTAAGTGAAAGCAAAAATCAGTTAATGGTCTTCCCGAGCCGTCCTCTTGGCGTGGGGAGTCCTCACAGAACCTGCGGCGGGCGATTTGCGAGGGGTTGATGCGCTGCTTAGTAAAGTGATCATTCAGCAGCCATTAGCATGTGTATAAAACAAAATATCCGAAAAATCCCAGTGGGAAGAGGAAAAGCACTGCCCCGATTCGAGGAAGCGGTGCTATTCATCAGAGCCCGTAAGTACCCACTTAAACCCCCCTGGGAATTTGGAGAAGAGTTTTGGGACCTGACAGGAGATGAGTTCTTCCTTCTGTGAGAATTTATGTGAATTTTCATTTCTTCAATTAGGAAAAAAGCAAGAAATTCAAAAAACCCCCAACATTACATTGACATTGTCAATCAAAGCAGGTGGTTTTGACAAGCTCTAAAATTGTAGCTAAATTTAAGCTTGGGCGGTTTTTCAGATTTCCTTTTAGTGTAAATTAATCATGATTTTAAAACAAAAGTAAAATCACTTGGGGCTGGAAGAGGAAAATTCTTCTTTTGGAAAATGCTGAAAGGGGACAATCTGATGACTCCCACCCTTTTCATGTGGCCAATGGAATGTTTGAAAAGGGAGATTTAATGAAGCAGCTGGCTCCTTTGGGAAAAGGATTCTTTTTGATGAAGTGACATTTTTCTGATTTTCAAAACTTTTGGAGTATCCCCGATCTCTGCTCGATGGGGACGGGCTTCAGATGCTCCCAGGAACGGAGCCCTACACCCACAGGGCTCGCAAGCTGTCGTCCCTCTCCTCCAAGGTTTGTGTCCTGCCTTCCTCCAGGCGCAAAATTAGTGCAGGACAAGCAAATTCAAAGAGGCAATTGCAGAGGAGGAGGAAATTGTAGCAGCAGAGTCAGGACGACTCTTCATGGCAAAGGACTCGGTTCCTTTCGTCGCCCTGTGGCAGGATGGGGCCCACAGCTGGAATTCAGCCCTACCTGGACGCCTGTGTGTAAAGCCTGAGCGAGAGCTCAAAACTGCACCCGCCTTGGGCTGAGTTATGTTCAGCTCTTCCAGCTGAGATGAAACTACTGGGATTTTTAATTTACATTAAGATAATAACATATCTTTAAAGATAATTATATATCTTTAAAACAGGATAATAATATACATGTCCTCTGATGCTTCTTCCTTTGGCTGGAGGATGCAAGGTCAGATGAGGGTCCATCAACCTGCACACAGTATCTGCGGGGTCAGATCAAAGACCCATCTAGCCTGGTTTCTTGTCTCCATCGGTGAGCCGTAGCCTACCCAGATGCAATGCAGGTACTCGTTGACTCACCTGTCCGTCAGGAGTGGGTTAGTGAGCTTCTCCGCTGCAGGTTGACCCTGAACTGTTACGACGGAGAGCCCCAGAGTCGTGTGTTGAACTCAAAAATTAAGCAAAGAGGTGACCCAGAGAACACTTGACCCAGCGATAATATGGACGCACCAGTGTGGGGGACCCTGAGATTAACTGGAGTCAAACAGGCTGTGCTGAGGGCGGAGGGCTGGGATCAGAGGTCCATCTTTGCTGAAAAAGCACCGGGCTCCTGTTTTCTGTCTGGGAAGCATCTTTGCATGTGAATTACCTCTTGTGGCAGCTAATAAAAGCGGTTGGCTTTGATGACCCTGGAGAAATGCGGCTTTTCCTGGCTTTCGAGGGAGCCGATCTGCACTTGTGGAAATGAGGCCACTTCACACAGGTGTCTCACAAGGGAAAGCGTCCACTTGTGAGCACTCGTGGTCTAGTATTAACCCCTCTGTCCTTTGGCCACATGAAGATAATCACAAAATACGGGTTGTAAAGCTCTTGTACAAAGACGTTGGGCTCTAGATACGACATCAGCGAGGGACCATCGTAAAAGGCATCGTTAGAAGACACACACACACACACACACACACATGAGGTGCATGGATCTATGGTGGGATGGATTGAGAGCAGGATCAATATCTGTACAGTAAATATTCTACAGCACTTGGGAAACAACCACCCCAGCCCCGGTCTTCATCCGATGGAAGGGAAGCAAAGCCTGGGCACGACTTTTAGGATGAGCTGTTGGAGGCTGCGAAGATGATGCTGTTGGGGAGGCCACGGGAGCGGGAGCTCGGAGGCTTTTGTGGCAGCGAGATTTGCCTAATGAATGGCTCTTTGGAGAGGAGGGATGGACCTTGTCTACGCACAAAATTGCAAGCCAAAATTGGTCTTGTGTAGACACTCTTAAATCATTTTAAAGCAGGTTGGTATTGGTTTGTATAATTCGATTCCTTTACCAAAGCGAAGCGAAATCGATGCAAATGGGGTTTACATTGATTTCAGTACATCCGCACAAAGGTTTTGCCCCAATTTAATGAAATCAGTTTAAAAACACACCTTTAGCTAAACTGGCATAACTTTGTGTCCAGCCAAGGTGAGAGAGAGAGGGAGGAGGAAAGAAGGCAGCGTGATCTACCCTAAAAAGAGGCGAGGGAGAAGAGTTTATGAAGTACATGCGCAGGCAGCGCAGCCCCCGTTTGAGCAGGCTGCAGTGGCGCAAAGTGATAAGGAATGGGTCAATATAGTTTTCTCAAAGATTTTTTTTAAAGAAAGGTTAAATGTGAGGTGATATCGATTTCCCTTTTCTCCCCGTCCCTCCTCTCGCCACCCCCCGGCCCCTTCCCCTCCTCCCTGCCCTTTCCCCACCTCCCCGCGGCCCGGAGCCATCCTTGGAGGAGGAATCGCAGCCCAAAGTGGCCAAGTGACCAGGGAGGACCACGGCGCCCGGCCGCGGCGCTGACCAATGGCCGCCCAAAGGAGCCCCCGTTGCTTAGCAACCCGCTGCCGAGAGAGAGGCAGAGAGCGCAAAAAGATGGATTTTCAGATTGCGGCAGCCAAGCAGATCAATTCTGCAACATGGGCTACAGTGGCCAAGCGGAATCTCTCTTGCTCCCAGCAGGTATTGATCCAGCCATGCTATAGGCATTGAATGAGCTCTAATAAGTCCTGAGTAAACAGGAACAAGGACTTAAGTGATAGCCCAGCAGTCAAACATCAACTCCCTTTGTCTTCTTCTTCCTCTTCTTCTTCTTTTTTTTTTTTTTTTAATTGCTGAAGGGTTTGCAAGAAAAGGACAATAAAGTTTATTGATAGAAAAATAAGGAGCCAGAATATCACTTCGTTCGCAGCCTGGGAGGGTTTGGAGAGGAAAAGTCCATGCCTCAAAAATCCAGGTTGGCTTTGCAGAGTGGTGACCCATGGAGACACGTGGTGAACGTGGCTCCCAGCTTCCCTGAGCTTCCCTGGGCATGTCCAAGACTCAATGACAAGGTCCTTCAGAGTGAGTTTTGCCAGGGACAGGCTCTTGAGGGAGTGCAGGTGTCCTGAGCTGCCCATTTGAAGCAGACATGGAATTGGGCACGTTCAGGAATTTGGGCTCAGGTGATGAGTCTCCTCCAGATCTCCAGGGCTTTGGAAGGGGAGATTAAAACTCCCTGCAGGGAAACAAACCCCCGGCCAGCCTTCAGGAAGGGGCCAGGAGCAGCGAAATTCCCCCTTTGTAGCCAGCCGGGGAAGGCAGCAAAGCTGGGTCTGAATGCTGCAGAGCCTGAAGGACATGTCCAGAGCTGCAGGATGCTCGGGAGGAGGAAGGGAGCAGACTTGGCCTTGGTTATGAGAGGGGCCTTGTTTGCCGCAGGGAGATGCCGAGGCTGAGAGCAGAACCAAGCAAGGAGGAGTCTGGACTGATTCAGGACTCTGATGCCACAGAAAGGGACACAGGGCAGCGTTTGGGGGGACATAACCAGGCTTGAAGGACCTGCTTTTGTGGGGAGTGTGTGGCTGAGACCAAGGAAGAGCCCAAATAAGCTCAACAGATGAAGACTTGACTTGGTGGGTCCCAGACACTCAGCTGGGGCCAGGTGTGTGCAAAACCCTCCATTGCCTGGTGTCTTCCAGCTGCCCTCTACGCAGGGACTGCAGTGACCAGCCCATCGCAGGCCAAGGGCTCGGAAAACAAACACTCCATCATCAAAACCCTCTGCACTGTCCCTGTCCCTGTCTCTGTCCCCGTCCCCTCTCCATCCCTCCGCATGTGGCTGCACCTCCATCCCCTCTTCCTCACCTCCTTCCCCGGCCTTCCCCTCCCTGCAGCGAGGAGCCCCACGGGCTCAGGACCCTCCAGCTATTGCTCCCCACGTCTCAGCTTTACCCGTTCCCTCCTAAATTTCCTAAATGTCCTAAATTTCTACCTCCAGCTCCATGCACGGTGAAGCCTCCAGCCACCGCTGTCACCCAACTGAATAATTGCTGCGGTCGGTGCGGTTCAATTGCCAGGAGGAAGGACGAGGCTCCCATCCAAAGGGCTGGATGCTGCTCTCCGTTGCATCGCTGGCGATTCCCAAGCGACACCAATTAAATAACTGGAACTGCTCCAGATTTATGCCCATGTAACCGAGATCACAGGCCAGGTCTGCCTCCAGCGATTACAGGACCAGGGAAATGAGAGCTCTTTGCTTGCACTCTGAGATCTCTCAACCCACATTTCAGCAGCCTTCGTCACAACAGGGCTGATAATTAATTGATCTGATATTAAGGTGGCTGGCTCCTGCGCTCACCCGGGCTCCCTGCTGCAGTTTAACACCAGTTAAATCAAGTGAGTCCTTGAATCTTTAACGTGAGCCACAGTGAGAGGGAGCAAAAGGGAGACGGGCACCTCCGTGCAGACGCACACGCGTACGGGTGCACGTGCGCGTGTTTGTGAGTGTGCACACGTGTGTCTCGGTTGCTCCGGAGGCGGGAAGAAAATAGACAAGCACTGGCCCATCCCCAAAGATATTTGTCGTTTTCCAAGAAGAGAGAAGATGCAGTCTCTTTTTCTGAAGGTTTCTGCATTTCAAAGTAATATCAGAAGGGCTTGAAGCTTAATCTTCGTTACCCAGGAGGCTGTAGGAATCAGGCAAAAGGAGAAAAAAAATCGAATCGATATGGCAGTATGAATTTATTCCCAGGGGGGTCCGAGGCACCAATATTTTCTCTCCCCTCTGTTAAAGAGATAGCACCAGCCCCATGCAGAGGCCCCTCACATGTTCGGCCCAGGAGTTACGCCACGGCAGTGGGTATGACGACACAGGGGATAAAAATCACGGGAGGTTAAACGGCATCACCCAGAGGGCTGGAAGGAAAACTCCCAATTGTAACAAATTCCTTTTATTTGCCGATGGCTCCCTGGATCCCTTGGCTCTGCGTGATGCTGGTGGCTGGGGATGCAGGGAGAGGGGCAGGGATGATGCAGGGAAGAGGCGTTGGGATGCTGAGCAGGTCCCAGGGCTGCTGAGCTGGAGATGTGGGAGGACCAAAATACCCGCGACCCCCGGGGTGCTGGGATTCACCTAAGCCTGGTGCCCCGTAGCTGAGCCTCAGCTCCCTTTGCGGGGGATCGATAACTGCAGAAGAAACTCATCCCTGCAACAGATCCACACTGAAGGCAGTGGGCTGCACTCTTCTGGGGAGATCCTCATCAAGTTTAACATTGAACCCTTCACCCTGAGGTGCCCACCCTGGGGAGGAGCCCACAGGGGCCCCCACCAGCATCCAGGGCTCAGCGCGGCCAAGCAGGGAAGTTTCCAACTGCTCAGTGCTCATGTCCAGCCCACCACAGCCATGTCCTCAGGCCCGTGACCCAGCCCCAGACATACCGGGAGAGGAAAACAGAAACAGCAGTTCATCTGCACACCAAAACCAGCTGAAGCTTCACTCCATCGCCCACAGGCAGGAGCGTGAAGCCCCTGGTGTCCCATGGGATGTGAGTCTCCTCTCCTGGCATAAGCAAAGATGGGCCGTGTGCATGGCTGGTGGTGGAGACCAGCGTGGTCCCAGCTCTCGCCTTGCTCCTCTGCCGCAGGTTGTTGCCCTTCAGCAACAGCCTGGGGAGACGCTGACCCTCTACGGTCCCTGCTGGTGGCTGCTCCTGTGGGCTTCTCCTCCTCGAGCTCTGGCTTTGGCCAAGGTCTCCTGGGGAGGAGCAGCATGGAAACATCAAGGACTCATGGTGAAACTTGCCTTTCCACCCTGGAAAAAGCTACTTCTGCAGCCACAGGGGAGGGACGCATCCTTCCCTCCACGTTGCCAGAGCCGAGCCAGTATCTCCCTGTTCATGCTGGGAGAAAACCCATCTCCTTTCCACTTGGGCCACCCAAAGCTCAGGCTTTTCCTGCACAAGCCAAGTTTAGAGAAGCCTCAGGGACTCCGCAGCCCTGAGCAAGCCCTCCCGGGGCTGCATCACCATCGTGTTAAATCCACCAAACCGGGCACAGCCGAGGGAGCTGCGGGTCGGGGCTAAGTTGCATTTGCTGAGTTTTGGGGAGAACAGTGGGATCACCGGGCACGGTGGCACGTGGGGCGGGGGCTGCGTGGGGCTGGGACATCGGGCAAACAGTGCGGGGGGTATTTACGGCCTCTTGCTGCGCGGCTCTAACCAGAGCTATCGGCTTCCCACCACAATGCGCCCAATCGTTTGAAATTTAAAACAAAATGTAAAACAAGGAATAATGGTAACAAAAAAGGCTTAATTAATTGAAGTAAATTGCATCACAATAGTGATTTCTCAGTAACACGGCTAAGTGCCCCATTATTCTGATTTCACTCAGTATTCATGGATACTAAATAAATCACAGGCCCTCCACTTACAGCCTGCTGCAGAGGGGCAGGGGGATGGGGGTCCTGCCATCTCCTCCGTCTGTATGTCGATAACCCCAGCACTTCCCGAGTGTCCGCCTTAAATGGCAACCAGAAGAATTACCGTCAAAATAAATTAATTGTCCAGCATTTATTTTTCCTTTTTTTTTTTAACCTTTGGAAAAATTTCCCCTGGAGATTCACTAGGAAGCTTTTTCCCTGCTTGTTTCCCCTCGGCACTGCCCTGCTCTCTTTATCAATATCCTATTAATACCAGTTTATTTGAAATCATTTATTTTCCCACCGCTTGGGCAGCCTGGCTGCCCCCCGAAGCTATCGGTTTGGATCTGCTCGGCACCGGGGCCCCAGGGCTGGCAGCTCCCTGGGCATCATTTGGAAGCGGTTTGTTGGAAGGGCCGGGTGAGCTGGCACACAGTGCCTGAGACCACGGTGAGGGGCAGGGACAGCCTATAGAGCAGCTCGAGGAGCACACGTGGGAGCTCAGCAAGAATTTGCTCGTGGCTTTGCTCTTTCCATATCCATGTCCGTGCCCATCCAGGGCTGATAGTGCTTCAGGAGCAGATTGGAGCCCTGCTAAGTGCCAGCCCGGAGCAGCTTGGAGCTGATGAACTGCTGTTTCGAGTGGTTTGATGGGATGCCAAGCTGGAAGGATGGCCCTAAAGCTGAGGCGAGGAGGAGGATGCTGGACCACAGCCCTGCAGGCACATCTCCTCGCTGCCTGGAGTGGAGTCCCACATCCCAGCATCCGCAGCGTGGACCCCATCGGGGCACCGGCAGCAGCTTTGTTCTCCTGCCCTCGCTAATCAAGCTGGGCTGGGAAGCGCTGCTGGATGTACCAAGCGTGTGCAGCCCAGAGGCATCTCCTTCAGGAGCCTAATGATGGAAAAACACCTATTAGGTGCTGCAGCCCCGTCCCTCCTCCCCGCTGGAGCAGGGCTTGGTACAGCCAGCATTGATTTCGATAGCAGGTCAATGGAAATCAGCGGCGGGGAGGCACGGGGGGGTGCGCAGACCCTGCGACAAAGAGGCTTCATCAGCCCCCGGCTCAGCGGGATCCCACCCCAGGATCCACTCTCGGGATCTCGTCAGTGTCCCCAGCTGCTGCGCAGTGCCCAGGGTCCCCGGCGGCTGCGTCCCCTCGCTGCTGCGGGCGGCTGCACGGAGATGGTGGTGTTACACAGCCAGCGTCGTGGTGTCAGCACTCGGGCACGGCGGGAGAGGGGAGAGGGGCTTTTCCCTCTCTCCTCTTCTCGAAAGCAACATCCCCTCTCTCCTCTCAAGCGTCCCTTGAGCCCCCATCCCCAAATCTCACCTACAGCCGGCCCAGCCGTCTCACCACTGTGCAATTCCTATGGAGGGGCTGCTGCTGCAAGGGGCCCAGGAATCAATTAATCAATCGCAATCAAGATCCCAGGGTGTAATCATAATTAATGTTCAGCCCTGATTGATCATGTCATGGTTTTGCCGTGTTCACGTGAGCCGGGATGATAAAACTGACTGTTTAATGGCGCTTTTGGAGATCCCTTCCCGTTCCCAGCCCTCCCCGGGGCTGTCCCCTCTCCCGCAGGAGGGACAGAGGTGACCCCCCAGGAGACTCAAGGAGCCGTTTGGGGAGGAGAACAGCACGGGGGGGCCCCGAGGGGGCCCGCTCTGCCGGCAGCAGGCAGTCGCAGGGTGTTTGTGCACAGGGTGGGTGACAGCAGTGCTCTGGGTGGGCACCCTTGTCATGGTGGAGGGCATCAGGATGACACCCATCGGGTGGGTGTCACCACTGGGCGGGTGTCACCACTGGCTGAGTGTCATCGCTGGGTGCCACAGACGGCACTGGGGGGGGTCAGTGGCCCCTTCCCCAACTCGCCACTGCCAGGAGCGGGCCCCAGCTGTGCAGGTCTCCGTCCAGCCGAAATCACCGGAGCCGGCAGATGCTGGCTGGGAGCCCTCCGAATGTCACAAACACAGTGTAACTAGACTTGGATCAATCCATCAATGCGCAGCGGTGGTTAAATAGTGCTGTGCTCACCTCTCTCCAATTAAACTATCATTTCTGATAGATCCCTTTGTGTCTCCGTCTCCCCGCCGGGCTGCTCCGGCCGAGGGCGAAGGCGATGGCTTGGAGGGTGCTCCCTTCTCCTGCCGCAGTGGGATCCACGCTGGCCATGGGCACGGAGGGTTGGAGGGATGCGGAGTTTCCTTCACGGCTTGTGCCGTGTGGACGGGCTGCTGTGCTGGGGAGCCCGGGAGAAGACGAGCCCCAGGGACCACCTGTAGTTTCATCCCAAGGTGCAGACGGGAGCGGCGGGGAAGCAGACGGCTGCGCTGCTGGAGTGTTTCTCCCGCATCTCGCGGCTGTGCTGCTCGGTGATCCCTGCCCGTGGCGGCAGCAGCAGGAGCAGCCCCGCTCCCCGAGCTGATGGAGGCTTTTTACTTTCCGCCCGTCTGGGCAACAGGGACCCCCCGCCAGAGCCGGCACCAGCTCCAAACCCTGACCCCCTTGGCAGGTTGGGGATGCTTCCTCAGCACCCTCCAGAGACAGCTGGGGAAATGCAGCGACTGGGGCTCTGCTTGGCTGTGAGTCCCTCCGGTCCCGCCAGGGATTCAGGGCATGGCTCAGCCCCATCCGAGCCCCCCAGAAAGCCCAGAGCCCCCAGCTGCTGTGCAGACCTTTGCCCTTAGCCTTGCGCTAGCAGGTTGATGGAGTTTCTCACTGGGATGCCAAAATTTCTCCTCCTTTCTCCCTTCTGAGGGGCAGTGCAGGGAGTGTCCGGCCCGGGGGTCTTGCTGGGGGCCATCCCGCGGGATGTGGGAGGTTGGGGAGCGCCCGGGGAGCGCAGTGGCAGCAGGGCCTGGTGGGAACCCATGAAGCAGAGCCGGGTATTGATTTCCCATCGATCCCATGCAACCACATTCTGCAGCGGCTGCTGTCCTACATTTCAATCCCACACCTTCGCCTCTGACTTTAATGGGCTTCATCACAGCCCAAAGCTTTATTTAACCAAAAGGGGAGGGAGCCAGCAGGCAGCTGCCAGAAATCAGAGCAACCCGGCCCCCGGGGTCTGCCCGGGCACAGCCGCATCCTCCAGGTCCCTCCCAGCTGCAGGGAGCAGTGGATATGCTCCACAGGTCCCTCCCAGCTGCAGGGAGCAGTGGATATGCTCCACAGGGTATTTTGGGGGATGCAGATGCACCCGCGCACCCGCAGCCCTCAGCCCTGATGGGAGGGTGCTGCAGGTGTCGGTGACAGCACCCAGTTCTCCAGCAGCTCTTCCACCTCGAGGTCTCTCTCCACTCCATCCTTGCTGTACCTGCACAACTCCATCTTCCGAACAAAGGGCTTCAACTGCTGCCAGAAGGGCAAAATTAAGCTCCACCTTAACGGGGATCTGCATAATTGTGGGTGCATGTGTAAGCGCCGCACACACCCCCCCCCCCAGATGTGAGGTTACAGACAACACGTACGCACCCACGACAACTGGAAGATGAATATGGAGGAGCTGGACCTGGCTGAGGATGCCTGTGTCTTGCTTGGGCGTTCCTTGAGCATCCATCACGGCAGCAGGCAGCCCCAGCGCCCGCATGGCCCCGTCCAGCCGGGCCGTAAGCAATTCTGATTTATCCTCCGTACCCCTCCCTCCCAGTCGCGTTTTTAAGCCTCCCTAGACGGTGGCCCCGTTCTCAGATGAAAGAAGATACAATCGTCCTTTTATGTTTAAAGCTCTGCCCCCGCGCACGCTGCCCAGGCCCCCAGGCTGCCCGTGCGTGACGGGGCGAGTCCTTCAATCAGTTCACAGCAAATCGCTGTTACGGCAATCCGAAATGTTGGGGGCCAGCTCCTGCGGGCAGCCCGGAGGATGGGCAGCAGGCAGCCAGTGCAGGCAGAGGAGGGAAATACAGAGAGAAGCAGCGGGGACGGGGTCAACCCCTGGGAGTGTGGATGGAGAGGGCAAGCGCTTTGGTACGGCCACCTCCCGGCAAAACCCTCTTGGACAGAGATCCCAAGAGATGGGAGAAGGAACCAGTGGCAAGGAGGGATGGTTGGTGTGCAAGATCTGCTCAGGCCGGTGGCCCTGGTAGAGGCAGGGCAGTGTCCTTATCCTTCCTCCTCCTTCCTTCCGAGGTTTCCCTGGACTGTGTGGGCGGCAGGCACTGACAGGACCTGGGAGCAGGAAGGGATGGAGGACCTGGAAGCAGGAAGGGATGGGAGTCCTGTGAGCAGGAAGGGATGGAGAACTTGGGAGCAGGAGGGATGGAGGATCTGGGCACTGGAAACACCTCAGGCTTTCCCTGCAGCGACGGGCTCCCAGCCCAGCTCCACTGGCCCCTTTCAGGGCTCGTCCCAAGAAGCCTTTTAGTGCCAATTTCAATGGCAGAAACTCGAAGCCAACACCAGCCTCTTCCAAAGAGCCCCCACTGCCGTCCCCTCCTGCCCCTGTTCCAAGGCAGCTGGGAAGGGCCGGGGGGACCTCGCTGCAGAGCCGGCTCAGCATCTTCCAGCCCACACGCCTGCTCTCTCCCTGGGGCAGAATACGGATCCTGTGTTTATTTTTGATTTATGCCAAGCTGAAAAAGAAATAAATTTTCTTCAATTATTAATCAGCGAGGTGTGAGAGGGGGACACGAGCTGGAAATTAACTCCGTGACCTTTGGGGGTGGGTTTTTACCTCCCTGCCTCCCTCCACTCTTGAGCCCAGTGCGTTTTACCAGTCCTCTCAGCAGAAATGGGGCTGCTCCCACGAACAAGCTCCCAGCAGACGTGCCTAAGGCTGCTGAGGGTGTGCGGATGATGGGGATGGCGGACGATGCAGGCGCCCGAGCCCAGGCTATTTGGACATCCAAAGCTGTCCTGGCCCTGTGCGTGGGTGTTCCCACACCCCTACGCCTGGGCCCAAAGGGTCTCTCTGATGCCAGCCCACTTTCCCTGCTCTGCTCCATCCCACCACACCTTTCTGGATGCCCCTGGGTATCTGACTGCCCCTTGATCCTGCCATGCACAGGTTCTTGGGCAGGATAGGACACCCCAACCCCATATCTGTTCCTACACAGTGACTGCCCTATAGAGAAACACAGGCCCTCCAGGGAGCAGGAATGGGTGCCCCACAGCTCCCCGCACTCACTTGGGTGCCATCAGTGGGCTCCAAGGCAAGACAGAGACCACACCTACCTCCCCCTCCTTTGGCTCTTGGCTTCTGCTCTTGGCTTTGGACGGACGCCCAGTTTTAGGCATCTAAGGAGGCTTTGGCAAGAAAGCTGCTGGGCAGGAGAGAGGCGGCTTTTTTGGACTGCTCTTCCACCCTCCTGCCTCGAAAACATCCCCTGAGCCAACGTGCGAGGCCGGAGCTCAGCCTGCCTCCTGCAGAAGGCAAGACGGCCCCGAGGCCGGCAGGGGAACGCAAAGTTGGCCTTGGGAAGCTGGAGCATCTCCGGCGCAGGCGTGCTCTCGCCTCCCTGCGCCCTCCTCTGCCTCTCCCTCCCTTCCCGAAAGCAGCACTGCGGCAGCACACACCAGCAAGCTGATCAAGGCGAAAGGACTGATCAATAGGCGTATTGAGCACTTTTCAAGGTACGGTGATTTTTGCGGATTCAGTGCTAACCTCACGCCAGAGCCCCGAGCTACCTCGTCTCCCCCAGCACCATCACCCCCAACACCAGCTGTGCTGCCCCCTCCCAGCACACCTCCTGGCCCCCCGCTCCGGGCTGGCAGGGCCGCCCAGCCTGCTCCTAGGAGGAAGCAGAGACCTTGCAGGCTTGAGTCACTGGTGGCACTGTCAGCTGAAGGGAGAGGGAAGAGCTAGCAGCTCCCGGGGGCATTTCTTCACAGCGGGTTCTTACTACAGTCTTGGGGACCACCTTGCTCTGGGACAACTCGTGGGGTTCAGAGACTCTTAGAGAGGCGATTCCGAGCTGTGAGATTCCCAGGGATGGGGACGGATGAGCTGGGGTCATCGTGATGGTGGGAAGAGGAGGGCTGAGGACAACCTTTGCAGATCATGAGGCTGAACTAAAGGCAACGGTGGGAGGTGAGAACCCTCCAGCAGCCCGTCCTTCCTGGCAGTGCTTGCATGGAAAGGGTAGGATGAGCGAGGACCTACCCCACGCTCGGTGGCATTGCAGGAGATCCGGCTGGAAGGGACCTCTGGAGGTCCTCAGCCCTGGCTGAGCGTTCCTGGGCCGCAACTCCCGGGAGAAACCCTTGGGATGCGCTCCTGGCTCAGCCGGGCTGGCTGAGGGCTGGATCGACATCGCCTGCACTGAGGGTTTGATGGAAAAGGATCTTTGCATTTAGCATCCTCCAGCTCGCTGACAGCCCGCGAGGGGAGGGATGGGGAAGGCCGATAGCCCTGAGCGGGTGATAAGGTGCTTGGAAAGATAACACAGAAATTAAACAGAACTTCATGTTAAAAGCTGCTGCTTTAAACATGTCCCAACCCCTTCGCTACCGAGGCATGGATAGATATTGCACCTTGCAAGGTAAAAATAGCACATTTAATGAAGCTGGGAAAAACGTCAATTGTATTTTGTTGGAATTGCAGAGACCTCATTGCCACGTTCCCCATGAAAATGCTTCGGTGTTGGAACAGATATGAAAGCCCCACATGTTGATTTGCAAAACGTGATTTAAGCAAGAAAACCAGCAGAAATCAAACAAAACCCGAATGTTGTTCTGCACCCCCAGGTCTGACCTCTCACGCAGTTCAAGTTTTCAGATTTTAGTCACCTAGAAAAAAAAAATGCTGTATTTTAACCCTGCTGAATTTTTAATAGAAATTTGCCATCTAAACAGAAGTCTGCTCCAAAATTGAGGATGTTTGGGAATGAATGGTGGAGGGGATGGGAGACCGGTCAGGGCTGCTTCCCCACGCCTGGGGACACGTGCTGCTCCGGGAGGTGCAAATGCACTTAGAGGAGAAGGGATGGACTGTTTGCCTCTCTGGCGCTGCCTTTGATTTAGGAGAAGGGAAACGTCTGTATCTGGAGAGGAAGGAAATGTCTTTGCTCAGTTTAACCTGGAGGGAAGGATGTGTCCTGGCCCCCGTCCCAGTGCCACTCCGGGAGGACAGTGCCAGTATGGATTTTTGAGGGAGGAGAGCAGTGGGGAGGGTGAGGGATGCTACCTAATGCCATTTCATTTCACTTAGCAGCACTCGGCTCGCGCGGTCTCCAATACGCCCATCCGTCACGCTCCTCGTTAGGGAAAATCTATTTTAAAAATCTCTAATTTTTATTTTAAAGTCTAATAGAGCTCGGTGGTAATTTTCACTTTAAATAACGATTACGCGCTTCGAAGTACAAAGTGTGCCCGGGCCCTGGACTGAGTACCCCCGCCAGCGGCGAGGAGTGGTCCCTGGCCGCTCTCTTCCCTCGTGGCAGGGCCCCAGCGATGGTGCTCAGTGCTCTGCAAGTGCAATTCCTGTTTGCACCCATTATGTCAGTCCTTTTGGTAATCAGAAGGAAGAGTTTGGGGCAAACTTTTTATTTGGTTGTGTCGATGCCAGGCCTGATGCAGCTCTTAAGCAGAGCCGGTGACACGAGCTCCATCGCTGCCTGCAGAGGGGCTTGGCTAGAGGAGCATCTCCGAAACCCAGAGCACAACGCAGCACCTCCCAGGCAAAGCCAAAGGGCTCCCAAGAGCACCCTGAGAAAAACCCCTTCTTGCCGATGGAGGGCCTGCAAGATGAAAGGGGCTCAGCCCCTGAGGTTTCTGACCGTGCTGCCCACCTCCTCTCGTCTCCCCTGCCCTCTCCTGCTCCCTGCCCCTGCCGTTTCCCATCTCCCTGACCCCAAACTGTGACCCTGGAGTCACCGCTGTGCACCCTGGAGAAGCTGGGCTGGCTCCACAGAGCGTCGCGTCCCCAGCAAAGCCCTCTGCGGAAGAGTGGGTTTTCCCAGGGGAGCTGCCAGGGTGCTCCAAGGGGGATTGTCCAGTGGATCAACGGGGGGGATTGTCTCTCTCGGAGCATCGTCCACCCAGCCAGGATCTCCCCGTCTGGCCGGGGAGCTTGCGGTGCCCCAGTATAACACATAGCAACGGCCGAGCTCTGCCGGGGGCTCTGCGCATCTTTGCCGCAGCCCAGCAAAAGCCCTTGCAGGAACGGGAAGCTTTGCTGGAGACGGTCTCCGCAGGAGCAGAGCACCCAGGCAGCGGCGGGGAGAGGGCGGCTGTCGGACGCCCGCCCTGCGACACCGGAATGGCAGGGAGCTGAGACGGCGGCCGGGCTTTCGGCAGGGCCGTATCCCCCTCCCCGAGCACACGAGCTGCGCTGGAGCCTGCCCCTTCCCTCATCCTCCCCTCCTCCTTCTGCATCAGCTCCTCTCCTGCGCATCAACTCGTGACGCAAGGTCTCAGCCCACCGAGCAGGGCTGCCTCGAGCTGCTCGGCCTTCCCAGGCAAACAAACTCTCCTCCCTCTCCCCTGCACCCCGTCCATCCCCACCCGCCCTGACGGCTGCCATCTCCCCTTTCGCCTGGCTGGTACCCAGAGGATGCACGGGGAGGGACGGGAGGGCACGCCGGGGCCCTGCCAACCCACCCAAGCAACAAGCACAGAAAGAGATGCAAGGATGGAAAATTCCCCTTCATAATTAATAAATGAAGAATATTGTTGTTAATCGATGTAGCTGTGAAGAGAATATCGATCCCAGCCGCATGCTATTTTTTGTGCGGCTTAGATTTTTACACCTCATTTAGAGGCAGGTCTCTCTGGGGACCTCTTAACACCAAAAGATATTTGCAAGAATCCAAAGTGAAGGGAAGAAAAGGGGGGAAAAAGATTAATTATTACCAGAGCTGGAGAATTATGTGTGTGTCCCATTGTGGCCAACTGCAGTACTGATTTGAATATTTGATTAATAGCAAATTATAGCTGCAGTTGATAACTTATCTCCGTGCTGGCTATTTAGTAAACAAGTGGGAGCCATTAGAAACATTTTTAATATTAATCCCAGGAAATTATGTTTATGAAGGCAGCGACTAACCCTTTGCATGCTAGGGCTCTGCGAGGAGGATGCTCCGCTCACTAGCCTTGGGTGGTTTAAATCTCTCCGTGCCTCAGTTTTCCTTCTTCAAGATGAAGAAATCCTGAGTTGAAAGTGGCACTGGTTAAAGCAAGGAGCGAAGAGCTTTCGTTAGCACCAAACCTTTAATGAACTGCCAAGGAGATGGTTGGAGATGAGCAGTGGGAGCTCAGGGGGCTGCTGGGGGGTTCCTGCAAGACCTCGGTCCGTGGGTGGGTTTGCTCCAGGAGGAGTTTCATGCTGGCTGTTGGTTCATGGCTCCGGGAAGACGCAGAGCAGGGGGCTGTGTGTCCTCCACGTGGTGGGGAGATGGGCGCAGCCTTCAGCGCACCTGAAGTGCTGAGAGCAGATCAAAGAGCTGCCGAGAGCAGCGGCATTCCTGCCAACCTGCTGCTGCCTCCCGGGCAAAAACCACACCAAGGGTAGCAAGAGGTCCCCGGGACACGGCGAGTTGCTCGGGGACAAGACAGCTGCGAACCTGCTTGTCCTGGCTTCCAGGACGTGCTCCTCCAGCAAACCACGTTGGGTTCGTGCAGCCCATCGTCTGTGCCGTCGGGGCAGGGTCGGAGGGTGAGCACTGGTACCCAGGGCCAGCCGGAGCATGGGATGTACGGAGCCCAGGGAGATGGGAAAATAAGCCGTGAAACCTCCAGCACTGCAGTCAGCAATCCCTCCTCCTGCAAGGCTGTAAGAGAGGGTTGAGGAGGGGAGAAAATAGTCCCTAAATAGGAAAGCTCCTGAGCAGGGTGGTGCTGGATCCTGCCCTGTGCAGGTCCTGCCAGTGCTGCTCACCCAGGGAGGGCACAGAGGAGTGTGGGGTTTGTGGGATGTTCAGAGCAGGTTTGTGATTCTGGGTCAAATTTCAGCCAGGGAGGGAGGGAAAAATGTGTGAGAGCAAACAAATATTAGAAAATGCCAAACGTTTGGCTTTCCACCATCACAAAACGTCTCCCAAAATTAACACAGGGAGAAAGGTCCCCAAAAAGGGGAGGTTGAGCCTGTCTGAAGTGGAATAAATCTTGGCATTTGGGCACGATGCAAAGAGGGAACCGGCTGGACTCCGTCGGCAGGAGGGGTGGGATTCACCAGGGCAAGGCAGGAGGAAAGCAGCAGCCCCCAGTGCTGGGGCTGTTATGGGTGGGCACCCGTGCCCCACGGTGTTTGCTGGATGTGAGATGGTAAAGGGCACCCTTGCTCCAAAAAACCCCCAAAGGTACCACTTAGGAGATGGGGAAAATAGCCAAGGGTGCGGGAATGCGTGCAGGGACAGCCACGGGGTGGAAGAGGATGGGACAAGACCTGCTGGGATGTCCCACCCCTGGCAGGATGCTCCCAAAATGAGTCTCTTGCTCCTTCCCCCCCCAGCCCTGCTTTGAGGACACATCTGTCACCTCTGGCCGCAGGAGCCCCGGGACAGGGTGGACCGGGATGAGCCGTCAAAGCCGGGCTGCAGAAACGGGAGCGGCATGCCCGGGATGCGCTCCCTCCTCCACACTTCAGCAGGGCTCACGCATCCATCTCCTCCTTCGCCCGTGATAGGCCCTGGTGCTGCAGATCCATGCAGATCAATGCAAAATTAATTAGAGTAATCAACTCAGCTGTACCACAGAGATCATACAGGCAGGGTTTTAGGTGACTAATTGGTGGAAGCTGACAGCCAGTGTCCCCGGTGTCTTAGAGGTATTAACACTTTTTTCTCTGTAGATTAATTACCTTTTTCCACCTTTCACTTGATGGGTCTGTCCGTGCTGCGCTGTTTGGGGGGAGCAATGATGGAGGCCAGGCATGAGGAGCATCCCACGGAGTGCGGTGCCTGGATTTGGGAGGGGGCAAGAGCCCGGGTTTGCATTGTGGGCGACAGCTTTTGCACCAGCAGCCTGATGAGGGGAGGGACAGTGTCCCCATGCTGAGCCTCCAGCCCTGTGCTGTGGCAAAGTCCCCCTCGGGCACGTGTACAGCACAGGGTCACTCTCCTGCCGTGCCCTTCCCAGCTGATCCATGGCCCCTCCAATGCCACATCCCCCCCGCTTCTGTCTGGGATCAGGGTTTGACACCACTGGACCATCTTTTGGCAAAGGTTGACGTCCACGCCACAAGTCTGAGGCTATTTCACAGGTCCATGAGAGAATGGGTTTGTTCTGCAAATAACGAGATGAGGTCTCTGTGATAGAGACCCCATGAGACTTGTGCTGCTGGCATCCAAGCTGGGAACAGGACGGACGCTCTTAATAGCCAGGGTAATTAATCACCACCAGTTATCTAGCGCTAGAGATGGGTTCTCCATCACTTGGACTCTAAGTTGCCACTGGGCACCTTCCTGCTGAGTGTGCCCTGGCTTGGATGGAAATTATGGCTCGAGAGAGAGATGGACATGCAGCGGTTCCTTGTGATGGTCCTGGTGGCCTTCACACCACTGAGCCTGGGGAGCAATGGGGAACCTCCCCTTGGCGTTGACAGATGATGCGTCAAACCACACGTGAGTAACCAAAGGTATCTTCTGCCTTAATGAAACATGTAAAAGGTGTCAGTTAGACATGGAGGAGAATGGCAGAGTCTTCCTCCTGGTCCAGCACTGTCAGGACTGAAAACCCGAGTTGAGCCCTTGGGTGGCACTTGTCCTCTTGAACCATGGGAGCGGTGGCGGAGGGGACCTCCACTAGATCTGGTCAGCAGCGGCTTTCCCTATCAGAGTCTTGGGCTTTGGCTGCCCAAAAGTAAGGTGTTAAATCCAGACTCGTCACCCGCATCACATTGATGGCTGGCAGAGAAGGATCGCCACCTCCAGAGAGCCATTTGTCCCTTCTGACGGCTGGTGTCCGATAGCCAGGATGAATTGTCCTCTCGAGGAGGCCGTGTCTCCCCACCCAGCCGCCCTGGCCACCTTGCTTTCATCCTGCTCAGGTGATGGGAGATGGATCCTCCCACCATTGATCAAGGGCTCAATCTCAGAAGAAGGTTTTATTGGCAGAGAAAATGGAGAGGAGAGCAGGAGGTACAAGTCAGGGAAGTAAAAGCGTCCCCGTCCAGGCGGTCCCTCTGGGCACGGCGCGGCCAGCTCCAGTGAAATGGTTGTGCTTATCTGAACGAGCAGGTAAGTGGAGTCATCACAAGCTGTTATTGCTGTTACAGGAGTATCCTGAGAGGGGGGTTACACCCAGGGAGAGTCAGTATTTGCTCCGAGGAGCTCAGCAGCATGGACAGACGGCCACTGCCAGCAAGCCACGGAGCCGGTGGCCGGTTAGTGACTCTGTGGCAGAGCTGACACCTGACTCCAAATCTCAGCAGCGTCAGACTCGCATCGAAACAATATGGTCCTGCCTTTGTTTCTACTTTTCTTAAAATAAAAAAGCAAAACCTCATACGTTTCTTGCAGGGGCAAAGGCAACATTTCCAGGAAAAGTACCTCCCTTTCCCTTTGCCTTCAGGAATCCCTCTCCAAAAATCAAACTTCCAGGTGTCCTGTTTCCCTGGGGAGGGGGTTAAGGGTGATTAAAGGGGTTGCGCAGAGAAGGTGGCACCATGAAGTCGTGTCCCACAGCAGCACACCTGGTCCCCTCCTCGGTGGGATGTGACGGAAATCACTGCCCTAAGACGGGGTAGGCAGAAGGATGCTCATGCCCGATCCTGTTGTTCCCCATCTTGGTTCCTGGTGGCGCTGGGTAAGTCACACAACCCCAGCGGGCTCAATGCCTCCGTAAGACACCGACCTGCACCCCGCACCGCTCCGGTGTGCCGAGGAGTGGAGATTCGCTCCCAGCTTGTGCCGTGAAGGCTGGTGCGAGTGCGGTGACCCTGCCGCCGCCTCCCACACAGGCAGGGGGATGAAGGAGGGGGATTATTCACTACTTAGCTCCAAACACCGAAGCCAGCACTTTAGAGTGCTTTCATCCCTGAAAGCTTCGGCGGGGAAGAAAGGCGAATGGACTGATCCCCCAACAGCACTGTAAGTGCTTTCTTTTTTTAACAAAGCATCACCGAGGCAGGAGGACGGGAGTGCGGGCTAAGCAGTGCGACAGCCTCCGAGCAAACCCCGCACCGGCACAAGGCACGACCCCTCCCGCGGTGGGTTATCGGGATTTGCCCAACCTTAAAAATAAATCTTCCCCTGTTTCCTTTTATAGGGCCTTTCAAGCTGTATCCCCCAGGTCCTCGTGGAGGGTAATGAACGTGCAACGCATGGCTTAGAGCTGCTTGAATTATTCATCGGGAATAATATTTGTTGCCCTTTTCTTCTTGTGGTGAATCAATGGCGATTTATGGTAGAGGGTCCCCGTTATTGGGGGATCATGCGCTGTGTGGACAGCAGCATTTGCAAAAACTGGGGTAGTCACAACCCTCTCCCTGGGCCTCAGGGCACAGAGGTCCTGACTCCAGGCACAGCCGCAAGGATTTCGCTCACCTTTGGCCAAAGTCAAGCCTGGCCTTGCCTGGGGGTGGCACAGAAGCAGAAGAGGAGGATGCTCCATGGTGGGAGGGACGACTTCAGACCCCCCCAGCAACACCTGAACAGCCGGGGGGAGCACCCCATGCACGGGGACATTTACAGACACGTGTGCTGAGAGCTCGCCCGGCAGAGCCCAACGTGCTCAGAGATGCCTCTTCACATCCTCGCTGGCTTATTTAGGAAGTTTGGGCTGCCGGTCTGAAGCAGGGGCTTAACTTTCTGAGCAAGTTCTTCTAGAGGAATTTAAAGCAGAGCAATGCTCCCGGGAAAGCCCTGAACACAGTGCAGCTACTGCAGTGCTTTAGGGTTCTGCTGAGCAGGAGTCCAAGGAAACTCCTAGGAGAAGACCTGGACCCTCTTCCCAGCTCTACTGCTGACTCTGAGGTCTCAGCTTCTGCTCCCTTCAGCCTGGAGTGGGGTGAGGGGAAATCTCATTCCTGCCTCTGCTCAGGTATTTAATGCTGCCATGAGCCCTGCATCCCATCCCACCCCATCCCATCCCACCCCATCCCATCCCATCCCATCCCTGGCATCCCCAGCCCCAGTCTACCCTCAGGTCACTGGAGGAGGAGCTGAGGGGGGGGGAACCTCCCCTTCCCAGCCCAAGGCAGAGTGAATGAAGCTATTTCTTTGTGTGATTTCCAAGAGTCCGATCTTAATGAGAAAACGAAGCCGTGGCACAAACGCAGACACGAGCTCAGCTCACTGAGGGGGCAGAGGGAGGCGTGGGAGAGCAGGGTGTGTTTTCCAGCTCTGGCAGCCGCTGTGTCTGATAAATCCCAGCCTTGCAGCTCTGAGAGCTTGCTGCTCTTGGAAGGGGTTTTGCCAAAGGGTAGGGAACGGTTTTGCCCGGAGGGTTCACATCATGTGGGTCCACGGCTCCCCTTTGCCCAGCCTGCGTAAGCACAGAGGCCAGATCCTGACTGAGTGGAAATCAGCAGCTCTCTGTTGACTCCTAGGGCCAATTTACACCAGCTGACAAGACAGACGTGTTTCTGGGAGCTTCTTTTGGAGGGAATTGCGGTTTTACACAGCTGCCCGCTGAGCACTTTTGAAGGGGTTCACCCTTCCCTTCTGCTCTTCCCCCCGCCAAGGGTGACACCCCCACCAGCAGCTCTCTGGGCTCACACCAGAGCTGGGTGAAAGCTTCATGGCCAGGCCTTGCAGAGCCACCGAGGAGCTTTGGGAAAAGGCCCTTTCTCAGTCCCTTTGGGATGCTCTGCTCTGCCCTCGGAGCAGGGGGACCTTGCAAGGCGATCGACTGTGGATGGCTCAGAGCTGGCAGAAGCAACACCCTGGTTTTAGATTTAAAGAAAAGGTCCTGTCCTGGTTTCAGATCTGAAAGTGGGCTCAGCCACCTGCAAACTGCACTGAAGACGGGGGATTTCAGATCAGCTTTTCCTTCAGCAATGTTTCCTGAAATGTAAAACTTGGCTTTTGGATCTGAGATTTGGACCTGCATCCCCTCCACCCCAAAAAACCCAGGAGGGCTTCAGAAACCTCCATCCCCCAAGCCCCTGTGCAGCCCCCCCGGCTCCCGAAACCCAGCAGCGGTGGGGCTGAATCTGGGGTCTCATCCTTCATCATCCACCACCTCAAAGTGACAGCAAGGACGTGGTTCTCGCCTGTCAAGGTGGCACAGTGTCATGCAAGCGATGGCCTGGGGCTGGCCTGTGGGAAGGAGAAGAGCCCTAACGCAGTTTTGACAACGAGGCCGTCGGTTAAGTGCTCCGCGTGGATATTTTTCCTCCTCTCTATTGTTTATTATTGGAAGTTACAAGTAGCTAAAGACCTCCCCAATTATCTGGGAGCCACTTAAGAGCAATTGAGCACCTGTCACCCACTGAATGGGCTGCATCGCCCTAATGACAGGAGCGGAGAAAAGATGCAGGTCAGCAGGGATGGGGATGCTGGCGATTTACAGCTTTGCAGTGCCAGCTCCCAGCTCTGAGAGGGGCAGAAACCCCCCCCCGAAGAGGCAGAAGGAGGAAAGGAGCCACAAGAAGTGTCCCCAGGGGTCCCCCATGGGATGGGTGGGAGACTCGACGACCACAGCTTGAGGGTCACCCCCTGGTCCGCGGAGCTCTGCAGCTCCCAGCATCCCAGGGGATGTGGAGCGGGTCATGCCATTAGCTGCTCAGTCCTGTCAATAGGAAAGAAAAAAATCCGAGGAATCATTCACTGATCGTCAGCCAGTATAAAAAAAATATTTATCTACACTTTTTTTTTCTTCTTTCAATGAATGGCTGCCCGTGGGGGTATACATCCCACGGGGGTGGGATACATCCCATGCTGGGGGGTTTCTTAGGCTACTGGAGGGGCTGGAGGTGTTGAGCCTGAACCTGCGGGATGAGCTGCAGCTTCTGGGTAGTGGGAGCGTGGCTGTATTTCCCGTATGAGGCCATTTAAGACAGCTTTGGATGCGGGATCATGGAAACGGTTGCTTTTGAGGCATCGTTTTGATTAGATTCATTATCATTTCTATGTAATATAAACATATTAAGTGGGTCAGTTGTATAGAACAGTGTGAAGAATAAACACGACCCAATACCAGCAAACCCTGACGCAACATGCCCCCATCACGGACGAGAAGATACGTGTGTAAAACACCACAAAAATTGTATCGCAGGAGGTTGCGCTTGGCTCTGTGAAACAAAGCCTGGTACCCGTTCCCCAGCAAACCAGGCCTGAAACCAGCCTCTTCCCTCCGGCTGAGCAACTTCAACTGGGAATCACTGTCTCAGGAAAAGCAGAGGTTTTCCTCCCAAGTGGAGAAACCTGCCTATGCACAAACACCCTCTTCTGCAGGCAGCTCCGGCTTTGGATACGGCTTTTTGGAGCAAGGATGTGAGAAGAGGCTGGTGGAGCCCCCGCCTTGTCCCCCAGCAGCAATCACCCGAGCTGGGACACAGGCAGCTGGGTGTCCCCGGGGAGCAGGGCCCAGGAGACGCGGGAATGGGGGAGAAGGTGCCAACCTGGAAAAGTTCATCGATAGAAACATAAAATTAAAATAATTTGCGTCAATTCTGCTGAGTGGCTGTTAGGCCTAATTGTTATTGACTCGTCGCTGTAATTATTAAGGCTCACACAGAGCTCGGCTGGCAAAGGAGGTGGGTTTGGGACCCCCCCACACACAACGTGTCCCCCTCA
The DNA here is from genome assembly GCA_009819775.1 of Phoenicopterus ruber ruber. Lineage (NCBI taxonomy): Eukaryota > Metazoa > Chordata > Aves > Phoenicopteriformes > Phoenicopteridae > Phoenicopterus > Phoenicopterus ruber. Next base: position 1,297,414 of record CM020240.1, on the reverse strand, counting down.
TGTCGGATGGGGCTGGGAGGGGGACGGCAGCGACGCCAGTCCCCCTGCCGCGCAGGGACACGTTAGCTCCTTGGTTCTTGAAATAGCCCCCAGTAAGTCACCATCGGAGCAAAGGGGGGAGGTTTTGGCGATTTTCAGCGGGCAGGAGGGAGAGAGGGATGGCAGAAGGGAAGATGGAGAAGGGATGAACGAGGGGAAAAGCGAGGGCAGATGGCAGGAATGGGAAGGGATGAGGAGGCGGCTCCGGAGAGACCCTGTAGATGCTGCCAATGTTATTTGCTCGGTGCGATGCCGGGTTATTTTCTCCCCTCCTTCCTCCGGCCTTTGTTTCTGCTGCCAGCGCGGACCCCAAGCAGCAAAGGAGCCTGATCAATAGGAACACGGTGTTTGCATGGATCATACATGCGAAGAGCACGTTCCCGGATCAATGCCGAGGTCTCGCAGAAGGAGAGGAAGGGAGGGGAAAAAAAAATAAAAAAAACTCTGCCAGGATGCGCATCGCCACAGGATGTACCGTTTCCATGGCGATGGGCTGCTCTCCCACCACCCCATCCTCTGCAGTGGTGCTGGGGACCCCACTCAGCACCCCAAGGCAAGGCAGCCGTCCCGCCAGGCTCTCCACCGAGGGGTGATGGGGGTCCAGCTGCCCTCACGGCCACAGCGATGAGGGGCAGCCCCCCTCCCCGGTCAGCTCTGCCTGCAGGCTGGATGAGGCCCCTCACACGATGTGACGTGGGGTGTCACCACGGTACGGCCAGCAGCGGAGAAAATCCTCATCCTGTTTTTCCTCCTTCTGACAGGCCACAGCTGAAATCGTGGCTCCCAACCGCCCGTGCGCCCGTGCAGGATCCTCGGCTCCACCTCCCTACCTGCCTCCTTCCCCGGGGGCTCGGAGGAATTAATTAGATCATGTCTTTAAAGTGCTCTGGAAATGAAAAGCACTTGAGAAAAGTGGTCAGAAACCTTAACAGAGCCAGAGGTTGCCCAGGCAAGGACAGACATCCCCTGCTTTGTTTCCGTGCAAGGAAAGACACCCTGGGCCACGTATCCTACCAAAGCCCCCCGAATCTCCCCTTTGGGGCTTGCCCAGGCCACAGGCTCCTGGGGTTTTCTTGCCCACCGTTCACGCTGGGCTTCACCCGTGGCCGGCCGCGCAGAGGCAGGAGGCTGTCTGCAGCAAAGCCAGCCAATACTTCCCAGCCAATAAAGTTATCTAAGGGTAATCATTAAGCCCTTACGAGCAATGCAGCTTGTGTGGAGCTGGGGGAGACAGTGAGTGAGATCCTGCTGCAAATGTCCTTGCAGCAAGCGGCTGACCTTGGCGAGGCAGAACCATGCGACCGGCTCCCGACCTCCTCCGAATTTGGGAATGGGGGATCGTTGCAAGACAGGTTTCCTCGCGAGGAGTCAAAGGGTTCATGGTGGCAACTATGGCCAACCTGTGCTTGCAGCAGTCACGTCCCTCCTGCAGCAAGGAAGGGGCACAGGGCAGTGGGAGGAGGGCAGGGAGGAGCTGGTTTGAAGAGAGGCGGGCTGGAAGCACACGGGATCACAACTGGACAAAAGCTTTGAGGGCAGCTCCTGAGCATCCCTTGCCCATCCCTGAAGTTGTCCTCCACGAGGGCAAATCCCACCCTCGGAGCCACCAGAGCTGCTACCCAAAGCAGCTGCCCTGGGTGCTGGCAGCTTGTGGGCAGAGCTGGCTTCGAAGCATCTCTGGCAGGGTTTGCCTTAACACCAGCCTGGACCCTGCTATTGCTTAAAACATTTTTTTTTTTTAATCAGCCAGGAAGTAAATTAAAAAAGTTGGCTGTGCAGGAATTAGGCCTTTTGGCTGATAGTTTGGGAAGCATCTGTCTCCATCGTCTGCAAATTAGTCTTCCACAGGAGAGTAATCAGATGGTTAATGTAGCCGCAAATGAAATCACCCATCATTAACTATTCAAACCAAGAGGTCTGTAAAGGATCGGCCCAATAAATCCCCCCTGGAGTGAGGGCAGGGGGAGCCCGAGAGGGGCTGGAGTCACCTCGTTAGGGCCATGAGCTGCTGATTGGGATGGGGATGGGGGGACTGGGGCCACCTGGGAGCACCGAGAGCCATGCTCTGAGCGTGAGGTTTTCACCAGCCTGAAAAGCATGTGGAGGGGGATGCCTTTGATGAACCAAAGCCCAGCTGGTGTATTCGGAGCAAAACCAGAGATACTAGTCAAAAAAAACCTGGTTTGGGAGGATGCGAGGCTGGGTCCCAGACCCTGCAACAGGCATCTGGCCCTGCTGGGTACCCAGGAAATTGCCTTTCGGAGTTTGCTGAAGCAGCATCACCCCAGCCCCGTGAACGCTGCCGCCCCCTCGCCTCAGGGCTGGCCACGAGCACCACGCTAGTGAGGCAGCATCACCTCCTCCTCATCTTCACTCCATCCCGGAGCTCCAGGGCGGCCCCACTGCACCCATAGGCGCAGGTGGAGGAAGGGACACATGAGGCTGGGGACGCGCTGGGAATGTCCCGGGAGAAGTAAAGCCCATAGTGATGTCCCGGCTGGTGCAGCAGGAGAATTGCTCGGGCTTGAAGCCTGGGTGACAGGCTGGCATTTTGGAGATGGGGAAAGCAAGCACAGAGGGCAAAAGGGCCTTTTCTCCTGGGTTTGGTCTCTCCAAACTCCTGGCCAGCAAGCTTCTGGAAAAGAGGGGGGAAAGAAAAACCAAACCAAGCAGTAAACCCCTCCGTAGTCACAGGAAAGGGGAAGATGCAGATGTTGCCAGCTGTGCCCTGCCTTGCCGGTGGCCCTGGGGAAACCCCTGCACCCATGGGTGCCTCTGGTCCACAGCGCCTGTTTGGGCTGGAAGTTCATCATCGCGATATAGGAACAAAAGGGAATTTTGGTCTCACGCTGACACCACGACATACACGTAACAAGCACAGAGACCAAGGGAGACATTTACCCCTTCGAAAGAGGTCAGCACAGAGGTTATGTAGCATCCGAGCCCTGGGGACGCCTTGGGCTGCCTCTATCCACAGGGCTGCGTTTTGCCCTTAAAGAGTAATCCCTTAAAGATGACTTTACTGCCGGAGAAGGGGAGGAGATGGAGGGAGCCTGCACGCTGGAGGAGTAAGTTCTTTGTTGCCTAGAGCTTGTTAAATCCATACATTGAAGAGAAGAATAAATAAAAAATCAAATCTCTACTTCTGAAAAGCGTTTCTGTGGGGAGCTGCTTCCCTGAATCTTCCAGACCCGGCCTCTGTCAATAAATCAATAGCTGATGCAGGTCGGCTGCAATCGGCTGCAGGAGAGCAAGCGTGTGATGGATGGACAGGAGAGAGGCGAATCTAAGAGATAGGGCAGAGGTGATGCTCACCTTGAGCTTTATTGTTTGCCACTGAAAGACAAGGTAGTGTGGAGGCATTAACCGAAGTGCTAACAGCAGGAGCAGCAGCGCAAACACCCCCTCCCCAAAGCCCACTTCTCCTGAAGAGCCTGCAGTGTCTCTCCTCTGGCTTTTACCCTGCACCCTGTGGTCTCCCTTGCCATGCAAATGGGTGGACCGAGGTGAGGAGAGAAGTTAAATGATGCTCCAAATGGCTGGGAAAGGAGGGATGCCCCTCAGGCCCCTGCTCAGGTGTTCCTAATGCGTTAAATCTGTCCAGTTTTGGCTGCAAGGGGGACCTTGTTGCTCCTGCATGGTGAGGAGGGGGGTGTGGGAGAGAAATGTGGGATTTTCACAGCTGATTTCCTAGTTTTCAAGCCCCATGTCTGCTCAGCATCAGGAAGGGGGCAACTATACTGAGGAACGGAGGACCAGGTTTGGAGTTCGCTTGGGGCAGCACAGACCAAACCCAGCCCTCGCTCCCAGCCCAGCACCAAGATCAGCCTGGAGCAGCGATGGGCTTCCATGAGTCTGTCTCGTGGGGAGAGGTTTTTCCTTCTGCCACCCTCCTCCTGCCCCACGGATTTTCTGTTCCCTCCCCTGAACTCCAGGAGACCTTTGGGACCCTCAGCACATCCCTATCCCCGAGGGCAGATGCTAGGGGAAAGCTGGTAAGAAATAAGGCGACACGTCTCATGCCAAACCACTTCTCTTCAACTTAATGACTTATATAGCTGAGGCTGCGCTGGCCATCCCCCGTAACCGCCCTCAAGGGGTTATTCCAGCCCCTCCAAACACATTTATGCTTTGGGTCTCGGCAGCCCAGAGACAGGGAGTTCCTAAACACAAGAAAACACAGAGGGAAGAGGATTCCCTTTGGTTTGCTCTGAGCCTGCTTATCAGGGAGATTTGGGGATTCACCTCATTCTTCTATTAGGAAAACAAGAAAATAACCATTTCTCTTCTTCTCCAGGCGCCTCACAATCTTTAAAGCTCCTCATATGCCTCTTAATGTCCCCACACGCGGGCAGGGCCAATCCCACCCTCAGTGCCTCTCCTTGCTCAGCTCCCAGAGCAGGAGGGGATGGGAGTATCGAATATGGATCGACACAAGACTATAATGATGTGTTCTGATTTCTCCTCTGTTCCTCTCTTAATCATTGCTAACATCTGATTTGCCTTTTTGACTGCAGCCGAACATTGAGCTGACATTTCCAGAGAACTACCCACATTAACTCCAAGAGCTCTTCCCGGAGCAGTAATAGCTAATTCGGAGCCCATCGCAATATATAGGTAGTTAAGGTTGTTTTCCTCATGTGCATGACTTTGCATTTATCAACACTGTATTTTATCTGCCTTTTTATTGCCCAGTATCCTCGTGTCCTCAGATCCTTCTGCAAACTTTCTCAGTCATTCTTTGTGTCACCTACCCTGAAAATTTCTGCCTCTCCACCAAGCCTTATCACTGTATTTTCTGGGGTTTTTTTCCCAGATTATTTAAGACCGTGTGGATCAGAGTGGGTCCCAGCACTGATCCCTGTGAATCCCACATGGAAGTCCTCCATGAGGGTCAGTCTCAGGCTGAAGGAGTGACATCCAGGCACCGCCTGACCACATTCCCGGCCCCGGGTTCTCTGGGAGAAGCAAACCTATTTCAGGCCCAGGACACTGCGTAAGAAGGGGGCTAATTTCAGAGAACATGGAAGTGAGTAGCAACAGATCCCGTAAGATAATCAGGAATGTTGAGGAAGGTCCTTCAGCCTGGCACAAGGCTTCTGCCCATGTAGATGTTGTCTTCAAGCCCTTGTTGCTGTCCTGCATGGGCATGTCCGTCCGGAGGTCTGTCTGTCTGGTTTGTCCATCCCCTGGGCTGGGATGCCACGTGAGCAATTCTGGCGTGGAACCTGCAGAGCAGGATTTTCTTCTCGGATGTCTGCAGGGCCCTTGACCCTGGTGATCTCCAGGAGCACGCGGAGGCAATGGAGCCCAGATCCCAGGGATTGGGTCAGCCAGGGAGCAGCGTAGGGCACCGACCCCAGCAAAGGTGCTCGGAGACAGGGTCTCCTTGGGCAGGGGATTCAGAGCTGCCCTTTCGCCCGTGACCCACCCCATCTTCCATGACATGAGTCTTTGTCCTTTCCTTGCTACTTGGAGGTTTGTAACAGCAGGATGGAGCAGCCAGGCTGACGGTCAGCCTGTGGTTTGCAGGTGAAGGCAAATACCTTCCTTATCCAGGCATCTTTTCCCCAAACGGGGATTTGGTTGTTCTCACAGGGTCTATATAAAGAGGAGGGGACTGGGTTTGTACCCCTACTCATGCCATGAATGAAGGCATCCCATTTCATCTCCACTCCTGACCAAGTCATGGAGACGCTGCATCACCTCCTTGCCCTGAAGGATGCGGCAGCCCCCACAACCATACCAGTTGGCCCAGTAGCCTTTGCCATACACCTCCCTGTGTGCCCCTTGAGATGGGGAGAAGCAGGGGAATCCAGCTTTGCTTTGTTTCTCCCTCCAACTCATTCTTGGTTTCATTCAAAACAGCTTGGAAAATAAGAGCCCAAAATAAACCAGGCTGCCAGGGAAGGCTGGAGGGAGAGGACGGTGCCCACTGCTATGGCAACTGCAATCACTCCCTGCCCTGCTGTGGGAGGCAGAGCTGCCGATTTGTCTTTATTTCCGAGAAGATTGGCTCAGCCCCTGCCCAAGACATGCACCGAGACAGTGTCTCCTTGGGTGGGCAAACTGGCATCTCACCCGCAGGCAGCACAGCGAGCCCCGGGCACTGCTGGCAGGGCAAGGGGCAGCCAGAAGCAAGGCAAATCCAGGGGCTGCAAGCTTTTGGAGCTGGGTGGAAAGGAGCAGACTTGTGATTTCGGTGCTGGATCTCCCCCTCCATCCCTGCAGAGGCCTCGTGTGCATGGTCACAACAAGACAGAGATCCTGGTGTGCCTAAAAATAAACCAGCCAAAGGCAAAGAGGGCTCTTATGGCGAAGGCATGGGCTGGATGCAAGCAGATGAGATGTTTAAAGGGTTTGAAAGCAAACCTAAAACCAGATCAAAAAGGCAGCCACTGCATGGCATTAAAACATCCCAGGCTTCTCCAGATCACTTCAGACTCCTCAAGGACATTGTTGGTTGAGACTAAAGTCAATGAGACGGGCAAGATTTGGTCCGCCCAGCCACCCTGCCTTGCACCCTCACAGTCGTCATCCCTTTGGGTCTTTGGCCAGCCCAGCGCCATCTCCTTGAGACCCTGGGGGGGCCCAGACCTCCCTCACAAGCTCTTTCCCAGAACTGGGTAAGATGTTTTTGATGCTGTTTGTGGGTTTCACGCTGTGGGTGCCTTGCTAGGATCATCCTGGACTGTTACCCAAACTCCTTTTTGAGGTGATCTGAAATACCCCTGCAACCTTGAGGACTCTCTTGGGTTTTTTCCAACCTGCCACTTGTTGCTGAAGACAGAATTTCGATAGGTTTTAAGATCTGTCCCAAGGTACGCAGAGAGGCCACATTTCTGAGTCACGCTCTGCTTCCATTAGGATCCTTTGAGGCAGACAAGCCAGGTTCAACCCTTCTGCTGAGGACCAGGGTCACCACTCCAGCACGACAGGGCTGAGTGGGAGCAGCGAACCTCCGCAGGTCTGGTCCAGAGTAATGAGAAATACAATCTTCAGCCTTTAGATTTTTTTTTTCCTAAACTAGAACTTTTCAACGTCTCCTATGAAATAGAACTGGGGAAGATACGATAAAATCTAGTAACTTCTTAACTTACTCAGAAACATTATAGGCGTTTTAAACATGGAAATTAAGTATCATTTGAAACATCCTGTGTTGGCAGGTCAAAGTATTTAATTTCAGCTTTTAAATGGCATTTCCTTCCGGAGCTTTCCCCCATACACTTCATTCAGCTGAAGTCAACACCGTTCCTGGTATTTGTCTGATGAAGGCGGCGTCGCTGCATGGGTTCCTGAGCCATTTCTGCTCATCTTCTCTTTGATTTTCACGTCAGCTTTCCTCAAACCGAGCAGCCAGGCTCCTGCCTCACCGGCTGTTTAAAGTACGAGGTTCTGAGTGCCAGGCACACCTCCCCAGCTGGGTTTCTCCCCAGCCCGTCACCCTGGGCCCTGATATTGCCTAAGCACCGAGGCTCTAATTAAGAGCCAAGTAGAACGCCACATGCTGCCAGTTTGAGAACTGGAGATTAATTTAAAGGCAACAACCTAATTCAGAGGCGACAGACTCAGCCACCCCAAACTCTGCAGCCTGAGGAAGGGAGTGGGGCTGCATTGCAGAGCCAGGACCCAAATCTCTTTGATCTCCAGGAGTTGCCCAGCGCAGCCCCAATATTCAGGCTGGTGGTGGTGGCCCCAGGAGCCCTCGCTCTTGGGCCAGGGGGATTTTGAGGGCTTTGCACAGCACCAGGTTTCACCGGTGCCCCACAGCCCAGCCAGCTGCAGACCTCCCGGGCTGGCTGGGGCAGCCTACGGGCATCTCAGAAAGAAGGAGAAGCACTAGAAACAGAATTCATCTTTTTTTACAGCCCTAAAGAGATGCTGGTGCCTCATGGCTCCTAAGGAAAAATTGTCTTTTTCTTGCCCCGAAATAGGCTCAGCAGAGCCCTGAAAAGATTCATCCTCATCCTCCTTCTCCCTGCAGAGCCACAGCATCCCTAGGGAGAGCTGCAGGGCTGCGGTGAAGGTCGTCTGTACCTGCTGCGGTGGGCCTGGGTTGGTCAGGGCTGAGGCGGGTGGTGGGACAGGTTTGGTGGAGAAGGCAACCTTGCAGCCCAGAGGCAGGACTGGGATTGTGCTGGAGCCAAGCAGCAGCGCGGGATCGGTGGGGAAGGCCAGTGCCTGGATCTGACAGGAGGAGGCTGACGTGGGACTGGCACTTGTGTCCTGGTGTCCCTCCATGGTCTTGTCTGGTCTCCCCTGCCATGCTGAGGCTCCCCAGGGTCTCCAGCCATCTCCCCAGGGCTCAGTCTGACTGCCCTCCTCTATCCGGGGCTGTAGCCCTTCCCTGGCATCCCTCACGCTGACCTCAGGTGAGCTGCACCCTTGTGTCTTGGACCAGGATGCGTCTCGTGGTGCCTGAAGAACCCAATGGTGCCTGGGGACCCACCGGTAGATGGTTTGACTGGAGGAAGGGGGTATTTTAAATACAATGCAACTCACCTGGCCCACACAGTTGGAGACAGGAAGATGTTTCTAGCCATGATAAACTTGGAGCTGCAGCATGAGGCTCATTGCGGGATTGCCACCCGTGTGGGCATCTCTGCAGGCACATCGGCTCCAGCTGCCTTGGGTGTTGCAGGACAACGATCTCCCCAGGAATAACTGGGCGGGGGCTGGTGGCTTCCTGGGACACCTTGCTATGGTGTCCCATGCACAACTGTCCCACGTTGCTCGGCACCACCAGGCCTGGGCAAGCATGTGTGGCACGTCATGCCACGGGACGTGGGGCCCCTGGATGCCAGCAGGGAGTAGCACACACACTTTCTTCCTTGCAACCGCAAAAGCAAAGCGCTGGTGGGGAGTCGTGGTGGGGAAAGGGCTTTTTTGTCCTCTTTCTACCCTTGCACCAACATCCCCCGGACCAAGACTGGCTCCTCCGTGGGCCCAACACTGCCCCAGTCCTCCAGAGCCGTGTCCTGGACCCAGACAAAGTCCCCACCGCCGTCACCTCCTCCCAGCTGTCGCCAGCTGCAGCAGCGAATCCCCGGCGTCCCCGCGTTGGCCGGGCTCTGCTGCCTTGCCTGGCTCTCGGTACAGTATCTCCCGGCCCCCTCCCTGCTCCTTGGGCTTTGTCAAAGCACATTTCCCAATTAGAGGATAAAAATATTCCATTCCTGACTCCGCGCGCTATCGATTTTGCCTGTAGCTGTGGAGGGGGCGAGGGTGGGTGCGCGCGGGGTAGGGAGAGGTGAAGGGCTGTAGGCACGAAGTGCAGCTGCCTCCCCCCCTACCCCTTTATTATTATTGTTATTATTCATCACCGTGAAAAGCACCTAGCAGGACTGGTTAGCTCAGCTGACCACTGATAGAGAACAGGGGATCGATACTTAATTGACACAGGCTGGGCAGCCGGAGCAGGGATTGGAGATGGGGGAAGGCTTCTCGGAGGAGGGAGGGGAAGAGGAGAGAAGGAACAAAAGCAGGGGAAGGGAGGAGAGGCAGGGAGAGGGTGGGAGGAGCAGAGAAATAATGAAGGAAGAGGCAGAGAGGAGAGGACAGAAGAGGAGGCGGGAGGACAAAGCCCCGCGGAACCCAGCTCGCCCCGTGGGAGCTCTGCCGGTGGGTGCTGTGCCGGCACGCGGCCCCGGGCACCTTGCGTGCCGCGGGGTCTGACGGGACGGGAGAGGCGACGGCGTGGCAGGGACCTCCTGGTGCCTACGCGAATATCTAAGTCCTCTTTTGAACGCAAGGTGTGGGCTCCGTCACTGCTGCAGGTGTGTGTGCACCCTCGTCATCACAGCAACAGCAACACGCTCGGGACCTGCATTACGAAATTGTCCCTCCTTGCCCACTGTGGCCAGGAGTATGAAAACTAACGAACATTGCTCTGCTGTCAAAAATATCCCAGCAAGCCCCGAACAGCATGCAGGAAATAATCTGCTGGCCTCGGCTCTTCCCTGCCACCACCTCGAGGTGTAACTCCACCTCCTTCTGCTGGCAGGAGCCACCCCTCCCTTAGCAGCACAGCCTGTCCCACGCGGCTGGTGGTGTACGAATTCCTGAGCACGAGATGCGGTGTAAGCTCCCCAAACCTCCGTTTTCCTACCTCTAGGTAATGCCTCCCAGAGCTCTTGGGACAATGAGCAGGTCTGAGCAAGGCTCATCTTATGCGGACTTGTTTTCTCGCCCATTGATCGTCTGGGTCCTCGCTCTGCCCGGCGAAGCCCTGCCGTGGAGCTGACAGCTCACGGAGTGGGGTCTCACTAAGGACCGGTGTGTCCCCTGGTGGCCCTGGTCATTCCTGTCCCTCGAGGTGGGGAGCTAGTCCTGAGTGCTCAACGGAGCCCGCAATGCTCTGCTTTTTGGGAAAAGGCCCCGACCAAGGGCCAGGCGAGGGGCCAGAGCTGGCAGTCACCCTCTTGTTTGACTCAGCTTTAGTGAGCTCCCTGCTGGAGCAGCTCACCTGGGCTAGGCACCAGATCTACAAGGAAAATGTAGACAACACGGAGAGCCATGGAGGGAAGGAACAAGAATAAGATGTTTGGCAGATGCGGCCTTTGAGGAAGAGTAGAAGACAGTGAGTTCATGTACTTCAGAAGGGAGAAGATACCAGCAGCAAGCCTAGTAGGACAGGACACTGGCTGGTTTCTTCTCCATCTCTATTAAGGGAAGGACAGGAGAAACCGTGCAAGGTTGAAGGTGGGCTCCCAGGCAGGAGCCAGTTTCTCTCTGAGGATTTTTGGTGGCCAGTGGTGTCACCAAATATGATTGTTACAGAGATCTGGGGGAGAAGAAGGTAGATATTCCTGCAGAACTCCAAGAGACACTGCCTGTGGTATGGACATCTGCAAAAGGAACTTTGACCAGAAGGACAGAAAATTGCTGAACTTCTCCAGGACTTGGCTGCTCCAGAGGACTGGGCAAGACATGCTTGGGGCCTTTTGCTGGGCCAGGAAGGAAAAAAACCAAAACATGCCTTGACCTTCAAATTCCTTCAGCTGCCAACAACATGAGCTGCTCTTCACTCCGAGCTGAGCTGGGCTCTCGGCCCGACAGAGAGAGACAGCAGGACTCCTTTCTTGAGCAGAAGATTCTTTGTCCCTGTTTGTGGAATAAGAGGGATGACCTTTCCTAAGCCAGAAGTTGACTTTTCTTTCTCTTTCATTTTACTCTGGACCCTTCCAGCTCTCCTGCCCATCACCTTCAAAGGACGCTCACGCACTGAAAGTTTTTGAGGCTCTTCCTTCTGCTGACCTTCACCAGTACCTCACGTCAAACCACCCAACCAGCCAAGGAGCGGCCAGCTGGCCTTGAGCAAGGCCCAATGGAGCCTTTGGCTGCTTCCCAGTCAATGGGAAGAAGAAGGACCTTCCAGGCACCTTGCCCTGCTCCAGAGGGGTTCAACCTACAGAGAACATAGCAACCTGGAGACACGCATCTGCCGCTCGGTCCTGGGAGCTATCTAGATGGGAAACACTCAGACCCTCTTCCCATCCACACAGCTGATCACCCGCAGACGGGAAAGGCAGATATATTTAGCTTCTGTTAGCACCAGCCAAAAAGAGCATTGAAGGGAGTGATAGGGCGGTGGGAAACCAGCACTTTGATTTTATTTGTTCTTTTTACGGACTCTTAAAGGTACAGGCTGGCATTTGATCCTTGTTAAGGCATGGGGCCCAACAGGCTGTGGCGTGGGGAACCTCAACCCAGGGCCCGTCGCTCTTGATCTATAACATGTCAGCCTTAAAAGGATCCTCTCCGTCTCCTTAAACAATATATTACCACTGTCCATCGTTCCCATTAATGCATAAAAAATCATTAGGTATTTCTATGGAGACCCATCACCATAAACACGAGCTTCCAAATGCACTCCAGCATTAAGCGGCCAAAGTAAACTGAAGGCGATTTCTGTGGTAATACCCTCTCATCACGCATCCCCATCCCAGCCCTCCCCCGTCCCCCGCTGTCTCTCTTCCCTCGATCAATTTTATGGTGCTTGCCTGGGGTTCATTAATGTTTCCGGAATCTCTCTCTGCCCTGTTTAAAAATTCTTAATTAAGCAAGGTTTTTTTGTTTACACTTGAACTAATTACACTTTTAAACCCGACAATAAAACATCAGCTCTGGGCCATTAGGGCCTGCTGCGGCCGGGCAATTCAGGAACTGCCACGCTTTGCAAGGAGATAGGAAGGCCGGAGATGCAGCCGTTCTGCCTAGCTTCAGTCAAGAGGACGCCAGGATCTTCACCTGGTACATGGAGATGGGGGCCAAGGGTTCGAGCAGCCAGATGTCCCCTTTAGCTCTTCCTTGTTTCCTCCGGATGCGCCTCCCCCAGATAAGGGCTATCAGAGCGGCTAGATGCAGACATGTCCTCTTCCAATGCTCATTGTTGTTTGCCACGCATGGGTTCTCCACGCAACCGCCCCCATTTCTCCAGAGGTACATTGGCATAGTGGGTCCCAAGGGTAATGAACGATGGAGGCAATGGAGACCTGGAGAATGGGCCTACATGGAGGATGTAGGCCTGGGATGTCAGTGGTTGGGTTGTCTCCAACAGGCCAGGCTTCAGCGTTTGTCTGTACCGAAGGAGATGCTCTCCCAGGTGGTCAAGGAGCGGAAGGGATGGAGCAGAACCTCTGGGACACGTCTGTCTCCATCCGCAAGGGAATGTGCCATGGCCTAGTGCTGGGAGCACCACATCTCAGGAGCTTGGACTGAGCTTCTCACCACTGCAGGAAACTGTCTCTTCCTGGCCTTTGTCTGCCTTGGGCTTTTTGTGTCCATCGTTGGGGACAGGAGCTGCTGCTGCTGTGGTGCTGAGTCCTTGGGGTGTTAGTAACAGGCTGCTACTGGTGAAGACCCTTTAAGCAAGAGGTGGTGCAGCTGGTGGTGGACACAGTGTCACTGGTGACAGGGAGCTGCCCACCACTGTCATGTGAACGCTCATGAATCTGCATGAGCACAGCAGTAAGGGACACTCAGAAGCTGTTCTGCTCCATTCAGGACCAGGAGATGCTGGTCATTGGTTCACCTCCCACCATAGTGGTGGCTCTCCGGATACCAGCTCCATACTGGTATTTTCTGCCTTCTCTCTGTCCTATGTAGAAATAACCTCCCTTCCATCAGGAAAGCACATGGGGCATGATGAAGATGGGACTGGGGTTGCTGAGAGCCTTTGGGTTGTGTCTGCAGTAGCAATATGGAGGGGAGGACGGCAGGACAAGGCAGGGTGCTGGTACCTGCACGTTGGCAGCTCTTGGGGGACTCGGGATTCTGTGTGAGGCTCTTGATGCCCAATGGCAGAGGGGTGGCCGTCCTACATATCCCACCCAGCCAGGCAGCCTCTCTCAGGCCCTCAAGGGACCCACCAAGAGGAGAGGGGGGAAACCAGGTCCTGACGGCCCAGTCCTTGCTCAGATACTTTCCTGAAATCCTCACCAGGGGGGAAAACCAGAGCTCCAGGGCTCCCTCCGCAAAAGGGAGTGTGGCATTTGAACTCCATGCGGCATTTTCTCTTGTGCATCCAGGTCTCACCCAGCCAGGACCGGAGAGGGCTTTTGAATGCAATAAACACCCTGAGCAAGACCAAATGCTCCCGCCCAGTCCCACAACCTGCTCCCTACCTTGCTTCATCCCCAAAGGCTGCCCAACTCACTTCTGCCTTTCGGGAACCCCTTTCCCTGGCAGTTACGAGCAGGGAGCTTGGGAAAAGCACCTCTCCTTGCCCTGTTGTTTCTTCTTTGTAGCCTTCCCCAGTCAATTAGAGCAGCATCCAAGCCACCTCCAGAGCCCTCTGTCACCCATTGCTCCCCAGGGGAGGCGGGCGGTGGAGCGAGGTCCTCCCTGGCGCAGAGCTCGCAGGCAGAAACGCCTTCGTGCAGACCTGGGCCGTGCTCAGACTCGCACCCGTCTCCTGGGCAGCGCCAGCGCCGGTGCAAGGACCCCCGCCGAGATCCCTGCCAACCGACCTGCCCGATAAACTCACATGGTGAGAAATGAGGTGTCAAAGCCACGTTTTTTCCACAGAGAATTATTTAAAAAAAAAAAAAAAATCCATATATAAAGCTTTTGGGGAGGAATGTGGCATTTTTTAACCTAAAAAACCCACAAAGGTCTTTGGGAGCCTAATTCTTAAAGAAACGAGTGGATTTGCTAGGAAGGAAGGGAAGAAGACAAGACTGAAATTATCTGTCCCAAAATACCAATCTTTTCTTTCTCCTCTCCTATTTGAAGTGGAAAATTTCCCATTTTGGAAGAAAACCTGAAGCAAAACCCGAGTGTTGATTCCTTCCCCACGGTCGCTGCTGCCCACGTGAGCTCTCCGCCCTCCTCCTGGGCAGGAGCAGGCTGGCTTGACGGCAGCAGCGAGGTGATCGCCATCTCGCCTGTAAATCCCTCTCATTTTTGTGCTGTTTCGTTTTTCCTGGACTCAGCCTGCTTGGTGTCAGGTGCTGGTACCTGTAGAACCTGCCCGGACCTCACTGCGGACATCCCGGCCAGCCCCGGGCGAACTGCGCTTTGGCTGACAGCAACCCCTGTGCTGCCGCCAGACCGGGAATCCCCCGGGGATGCTCCTGGGAGGATTTTGTCCCTGCACAGCAGAGTCCCACCTTGCCCCAAATGCGGGGTATAAGGAAGGAAAGTGCATTGTCCTCCTGGGCCGTAAGGGAAACCGGGGCACGGAGCAGGAGAGCGGCTCCCCAGGATTCACAAAGCCATAGCGCCAGCCCGGGGGGTGCACTCGCTCCTCGCCCCGCAGCCCCCCTGCACACAGCAGCCGGAGCTGAGACCCGGCAGACTCGGTTCATGCAACAGCAGCACAGAGAGTCACTGCTCTGTCGCACAACCAGAGCCGGCAATGGCGGGGGGGGCACGGATGAAGTCCCCCCAGGCTGCTGCCAAGCCCCGCAGGAGGGATCAGGAGGGATGAGGAGGGGACTGTGAGGCCGTTGGGAGGAGGATGAAGAGGGAGAGGAGGGAGGAGTAGCAGGGGCCAGGGCATCGTTTCCAGCAGGGTCCCTGTTGGGGTGATTGACTCAGGTTGCATCGATCCCAGCGTTATCGGGATATTGTATTTGCTGCGCAGGGGAAGGGAAGAAAAGCTCTGAGGGAGAAGAAAATAGCAAGAAGAGGGGGAAATCCGGAGGTGGGTGTTTTCCTGTCCCTTCTATTGCTCTAGAGGGAGGCGAAATACGAGATTCCCCCCTTCCCGGCAGACCCACCCCAGTGCCAGCCTGGAGCATCCCAAAAATGCCAACCACAAGGCATGTGGAGGACCTGGTGCAAAGAGCACAGCTGAGAGGCATCAGTCCCAGCTACGGGGGGACCTAAGGCCCCAAATTCAAGCCCTATTCATGGTCACACCCCCCCTCAGCACCTTCTCCTCCTCCTCTCAATCCCTCCCTGTCAGATGCCCCCCCAGAGGACTCAAGCTGAGACCAGCCAACTCATCACACCTGTAACACGTGGGCACGGTGGGCTCCAGACCCAACGAAGCCACCGTGCTCCACCAACAGCCCGGTTAATGCCACACGAGTGGCAGGAATAAATCACGGGGATGCCCTGTGCCGGGGCCGTTTGGTTTTCCTTGAGTGCCCACAGGGCCGGGAGCCGCAGGGAGGATGGAGGGGTGCTCACCTCCCCCTGCTCCACCCTGCCCACCCCCGGGCGTCCTGAGTGGGGCTCAGCCCTCCTGGGAGGGCTGTTTGGGAGCATAAATCTTCCTGGCTAATCGGGAGCCAGATTTGGGGGCGGATTTACAGCAGGGAAAGTGCCAGAAGAGGTTGGGAAGGGAAACATGGCCCGGCACCGTGTGGGGTTTGAAACAGGGGGAAGGAAGATGAGGAAGGGGGAGAGGGATGAAGAAGTAAATCGGTGCAGGGGGACCGCATGAGGACCGTGGCCCTTCACGTCTCTCCTGGCCATGTGCCCACAAAAGGGGCCACCCCGGGGTGTCCTCCGGGCTGGGACAGGGGAGGGGGACACAGGCTTTTGCAGCACGGAGGAGCCAATGTCACTTTGCCCGGCCGGGCGCTGGTGGGCAGGGCAGGGGCTTCCTCTGCGCCTCGCCCCTGCATAAGCCCATCTCCCCCTTTTTTTTTTTTCCCCAATTCTTCTCATAAATGTCTTTCCACATCAAGGCCTGGAGGAAAACTGCAGCTCCTGGAAATGCCGGGCAGGGTTTGCTCTTGGGGAGGCAGGAGGGACAGGACAGGACAGGGGAGCTGCCTTCCTGGCAGCCGCCCCGAGAGGGAAGCAGGGATGAGCGGCTGCAGGTCCCACTTGTCCTGGGGACAATAACGGGGGAAAGGCGCCTTCCCCATGTGTCTCCCCCAGAAATAGGTCAGGAACCCCCTGCGGGGCTTGGGCTGGACCCAGAGCTCTCTGCCCGCCCCAGCAGCCATGTCCCTGGGGTGTGCGTGGCCGATGGGGGCCTGCAAAGGGCTGGGAGGGCAGAAGTTTGCTGGGGTTAGCACCCAAAAAACCCCACACGCACGGCTACATCCCCCCATGCTCACCCCTGGCCCCCAGCCAGGGCATCATTTGGTGCTCCCTGCCCCGCGGGCTGAGTCTGCAGCCTGCAACCCCTCCAGCACCAAATCCCAACCCCTAAGCAGACCCCGGGGTGGGCAGCTTCCCAGCCCCCTTCGCGCTCTGCATCCCGCCTTTCCCCTTCCCGTGGTCAGCGTCACAGCTGGGCTGCGGCCGGGCTGCAGCCTCCTCCCCACGCTCTGCCCTTGTTTCAATTTTATGAGCTTTTTCTTGCTATAAATATGGTTTTGAGAGCCCATTTATCAGGTCCTGCAGCTCTGGAGTCAGCCTGCCGAGCTGCCCATGACAGGTCAAAATTGACTCGTATGATATTAGAATTGCTATTGATCCCTTCGGCACCTCGCAACGCTCCCGGCTCCGTGACCCGGTGTCAGGCTGGGCAGCCCCCCCCCGCCTCCAGCCACCCCGCACTTCCTCCTGCCTGCTCTCTGGTTCATCCCTCCGTCTGCGGCTGGGATGGGGTCCCTCGCTCCCTGCCCACCTGACACCCTGCGGGGACCTGGGCACCGCGTCCTCCCATGGCTATGGGCCCTTTAGCCCCCATCGCCTCCCCCTCACTGCTTCACTGGGTGATGCTGAGCGGGATACGGCCTCGGAGCTGGTCTGTGCACAGCTGGGTGAAGCCCAAAGGGAAATTCTGCTCCGGTCTGGGTGACTTTCAAGGTTCTCAGCCCCTTGCTCAAGGGCTTTGGGGCTGAGATGGGTGTTACTCTCCAAAAAGACCACCAAATCCTCTGTGCCTTAGTTTCCCCACCTGCAAAGTGAGCATCCTCCCCCCTCCTTTTCCTGCAGATTTCCACACTGGAGGCTACTGAAGACTGAGGCTCAAGCAGCTCTGGGTGTTGCTTTTATCAAAATGAGCAAATGCCACCACCAATTCAAGATGGTTTCTTCCATCCTGATTTCCTGGGAGATCCATGCGGGTTCCTGCTGTGCTGGAAGTCCTTCAGCAGGTCCCCAAAAGACAGTGATTTTCACTCCCAGGTTCCTTTGACCTCCTACCAAATCTTCATGCTTTTTTTCACCGTTTTCCCCTGGAGAAGGAGACGACGGAAAGACACCTTTCTGGCCCTTCTCATATAGAATGACGGGCATCAAAGGAAAAGAGCAGGTAGCAGGATCAAACCATGCAAGAGAAGGTCCTGCTCCACTGATACGTCACCCTGCAATGGCAAGATGCTGTAGGCAGTGCAAGGGTGGTCAGGGCCAAGAAGCACGTTCGTGGGAGACAAACCATCCACGACGTCCATGTCCAAGACACCAACCCAGCAAGGGAATCCCTGCAGCTGGGGGACGGAGGGAATAGCTGAGGCAGGGTGGCTGCATGTGTGGTGGGTGGTGTGTGGTCGTGTGTGGGCATTTCACAGCCACGCGTGGTCGTATGTGGTCATATACAGTCATGCGTTGTCATCCACAGTTGTACATGGTCATGGGTGGTTGTGTGTGGTCATGGATGGCGGTGAGTGGTCGTACGTGGTCACGCGTGGTTGTGTGTGGTCATGGATGGTGGTGAGTGGTCGTACGTGGTCACGCGTGGTTGTGTGTGGTCATGGATGGTGGTGAGTGGTCGTACGTGGTCACGCGTGGTTGTGTGTGGTCATACATGGTTCTGCATGGTGGTGAACGGTCATGCACGATCACACGTGGCTGTGGTGACATCCAAAGCCACATCTCTGTGCACACAGCCTGGAGCAGGGCCGACCACCAAGGACACAAGGGTGCCGGCAGCTCACCAGCTCCTGGGTACAACATCACGGATGACCAAAAGCGAGACCTGGCTTTCCAAGGAGTTTATCCGGAGCCAGGGCTGGCAATCGATCAAGGGGAAACTCCGCATCCTCCAGAGCAACCCAGGATTAATTTATGTTTGTCTGAAGGATGCTAATTAAGCCTGTTTAAGAGAAAGTTAACTTTAATACTGTGATCTAGTTGATGTTAAGAAGCTTCCAAGGAGAGCTGGAAGCAGCTGATCTGACGTCTGGCCAAAGGCCCCGTTGCAGGATCTGCTCAGCATGGCCCCAGGGCAGGACCCAGCGACCCCGGGGGTGCTCCCCAGGAGAGGCCATTCCCCTCTCGTGCACCCCGCCTGCTTTAACACCCCAAGGGTGCAGAAGAAGGACCAAATCTGATCCAACCTGGGCTTATCAAACAGGACCAAAAATACATTTTTTTCAGTTTATTGGCAATTTCCCATTCCTCGCCTCAAAAAAATTAAATAGAAGTAATTTGATTTGAAATGAAAACCAGTTCGAAATCATTAGCAAATCGAAAGCCAAGCACAAACCAATTGTTCTGGGCCGGGTAGCACGTTTGGGTTTGATTTCAGGCTTTCAGGCACGGCTCGAACATTTTAAGGTCAAACTGAAGGAAATTCTTCCAAACAAAGTTGCTCTGGTGGCAGAGCTGGAGCCGCTTGGCGCTGGAGCCGCTCCAACGCGAACCAGCACAGGGGGCTGTGCCGGAGCCCGGCATCCCCCCGGGGTGCTCCCATCACCCAGGGGCAGGGCGCGGGGCCTGATCCTGCTCCCCTGGGCGGTGCGGGAAGCTCCGAGCTCCCTCTGCTATCCGCGGTCCCCGGTTACACCCGCATTCCCCATGGCAGCTCCCCACACTCCCTGGGGCCGCGGGAGAGGCCACCGGGCTGGGGGTGAGCGGTGGCAGCAGCTCCTCGTCCCACCGCAGCCCCATCACCCAGGGCAGGGCGACATCCATCGAGTCAACAAAAAAATCTCCTGGCAGCTCCATCTCTTTTTTCCCCCCTTAAAGCAAACATCTTCATTACAGCTCGGAGTTGTTTAAATAAATGAATTAATATTGACAAACCATCAACGAGGCTAATAAATGATTAGTTAAAGGCATACATACATCACATTACGGTTAGCATTAGCCGAGGCTTAATTACTTGTGGAGAGGATCCCATTAGAGTAGGTGCTACGTCGCCGTCACCCTCCGCAGCCCTCCACCCCCGCGGGGCTCCTGCCGCGCCCTCGGCCCCGCCGGGACCTCCAGGGCCACCGCGTCCCGCCGCCGCGGGGCCGTGCCGGGACGGGCACCGCTGGCGGGGCTGGGCACAGCAGAGGAAACCTCGCCCTGGCACCCACTCCTGGGCATGGCCCATCAGTGCGGCGAGCGGGCCAGGTCTCAGCGGGCAGCGGCGGCGACGGCTCTCGGCAGGGGAAGTTCAGACGCTTGGTTGGCACGAGGTGGTCAAACACCCAGATCGGTGCAACGTGTGAAAAGAGACACTGACAAATAAAATAGGCAATAAATAATAATAACAATATCATAAAATTTTCAAATTTATTGAAAACCGGTCCACTCGCAGAATATTGGATTTTTCTATTATTTACACAGCTGCTGATTTTCTGTAAATATTTAATGCCCCATGGATTTTTTTCAAAGTACAAATCTGAACAATTTCTAAATTTAAAATCTATCGCACAGTGCAACACAGCGAGGGCCTGATCCTGCCACCCTCCCTCGGTGGGAGCCATCCCTGGAGCCGGGCCGGGACTGACGCTGCACCCAGAAGCGTTCGCGCAGGCTCCTTCTGGCCGGTGGTATTTCGGGTCACCCTCTCGGTCCTCAGATATCAGAGGGGACAGATGAGCGAAGCAAACCCCATACAATCTCCTAATATCTTCCCAGCGTGTCCAGCACCCTGTGCCACCCATCCCCGGGGGCCCGGGGCCACCGCACCGGTCACACACGCGGTGTCGCTGGGATGCCCGTGCCCCGCTGCTGCGGGGGCAAAGAGCCAAACAGTCCAAAAGGCGAAAATTGAGATGAAAGGCAGCGCGCGTGAGGCTCGCGTCCATATGCATTTCGGCTTCGAGAGGTTTGTTAGGACTAAAGAGGCCCTTTCATCCCTTTCCAAGGTGTTGTAATGTATCCCCAGCCGGCTTTCATCTCCGCCTGATTGATACTCAGGGCTCTAATGAGCGTGACGGGAAAAATGGCCAAGGCCGGGGGAGTACGGGGGGGAAGAGACCCCTCTGCAAAGGTTTCAAAACACTTTCCGTGTTGCAGCTAATGAGGGGATCAGGAGAGGAGAGCTGGAGCGCGGCGCCGAGGAGCGCGACAGGAGGACGAGTCTCCCCGAAGGCTGATGGGCGCAGGTCTCTGCCCCCCTGGGGACGTCGAACCCATGCAGCCGTGGCCGACCCCCCAGGGTGCCTCTGCCCCGCAGCCCAAATGGAGCATTTAAAGCCAAAGAAGAACTTACCCCCCTCCTTTTGCTCTTGTCCCCCCTGGCTGTGTTTGTCCCCAAACCGCAGAGCAGTGGGAGGATGGCCGCGCTGGCCCTTCTCCCGGAGGGGAAGGTTTGTACCCCTCTCGCCGGCACGGACAAGGAGCCCCAGGACAGAGCTCCCTGCTCCCGGGGAAGGTCAGATGCTCGGCACAGTCAATAGGCGTCACCTTGCCTCCTCTCCCAGCCTCCTCGACAGCCTCTCCCGGGCTGACAATCTATACAAACACTGACGGGGCACCCCTGCACCCCCCACTTCACCTCCCTGCTCCCACTCCCTTCCCATTTATGCCACCAAGGTCAGCTGGATGGCAGCGGTGGCTCCATGCGCTGCCGTGGGGAGCTGGGAGGACTGTCACCTCCCTCCTGTCTTGGCACCAGGGGAACAGCCCGGCTGGCACCTACTGCGGGTTCCCCAGCTGCCTCCCGGCACCGGCACCCCCAGTGCCGCTGCCACCAGCTCTGGGTGCTGGGCTGGAGGGGGAGTGCTGCCTTCCCAGGCCGGGGCCACATCCTGCACACCATCACTGCAGAAATGGTCTCACTTCACACCTCAGCAGCCCAGAAGGTCCCCGGCCGGGGCCCACGTTGGTCCTCGCGTCTCAGTGGCCCTTTGAGCTGTGGGATGGACGGAGGCTGCTCCGGTGCGGTGGCACCGCTGTGTCTGGTGAGCAAGGGGGTGTCCTTGAACCCCCCGCACATGCCTCTGCCTCCACAGGGGATGGATCCTGCCCCCCCTGTGGGCAGCTCACCCCCACACTGATGCCACAGGGGATGCCCCCGAGCGCCCTTTACCTCTCCTTCCCCCTTCCTCTTCCTCACCCCGCTCCTCCCCGCTAGCATTCACCTGTTTCTATTCCCAGGTCTAATGGGCTTCTGAGGGATGGGCCACATGCCAATATGGATCTTGACAAACGCAGCCTGAGCAGAACTTCTCCCTCTTCACTCTGGCCCATTTGTTTTCCCTAATGCCCCACCGGGTCTGGAGCTGCCAGCTCCTCTCAATAAAGCAAAAAAAAAAACCAGGGGGAGGGGGGGAAAAGGCAGCTTCTCCAGAAATCCCTGAAGCCGGGTGGTTTCAGAGCCTCCTCATCTGCCCACACCCGCTGCCCAGCCGGGGCCGCACCCAGAGCTGCCCCATGCCGCTGCCAGCCCTGAGACCACGGCGTTCGTTGCACCCATGGCCAGTTGAGGTTGTCTCCGTGCCCCGGGCAGAGCTGGCTGCCCCCAGGCTCCTCTCCCTTCCAGAAGACCCTCAGGCAGAATTAACCCCAGTGGGTCTCAGGCCTTGGCCACCTCTCCCATGGCGAGGGTCACCAGAAGGACCCCTCCTGTCCCTGCCAGTGGGTCCCTGCTCCCAGAGCTGTGACCATGGCAAGCACGTGGCATCCAGGCTGGACACCCCCACACCCGTGGGGCACCCGAGCAGGGACACTCTCCTGTCACAGTTCAGGGACCGGAGCTACAGGACGATGTGGCAGTCGTCACTGGCCCGGGAGGGACTGAGCAGGGCTGCACCCCTGGGGACATCAGGGAAAGACGGGCACGTCCCCACGGCAGAGGGAAGGGAAGCTGACCCTGGTGGGGATCCTTCCCTCCTGTTCGGCTGGTACCTCCTGGGAGAGGGGGAGCGAGGGGCAGGGGAGGAGGGGAGGGGGGTTATTAGCGGCTTCTCCCTTTCAGGGCCAGGCAACCAGACTCTTTAAATAGATCTGAAGGAGTCCGGGCGCGCTGGCTTAATTGATTGGCAAGTGCTCCAAGCTGCATATCGGAGATGTGCTGGGCAGCCAAGCACTGTCGCCTTCCTCCATCCATCACCCCGGCGCGGTCCTCTCCTCTCCTCTCCTCTCCTCTCCTCTCCTCTCCTCTCCTCTCCTCTCCTCTCCTCTCCTCTCCTCTCCTCTCCTCTCCTCTCCTCTCCTCTCCTCTCCTCTCCCCCAGCCCAAGCAATACCTGCTGCCCACGGAGGGGATCTGACATTGCCAGGCCCACTCCTGGGTCTGGCACCGGGCACCCTTCCCTGCGGGAGCTCAAGCCAGCTGGAAGGAAAAAAAAACCCAACAAAACCAAAAAAAACCCAACCCAAACCACACACTATTTCCTAGGACCCACGAGGATTTGGGGCAGAGCATCTGTGTGCACCCACAGATGTTTGCATATGCTTTTCCAAGGGGAATAGGGATGGGGTTTTTCTCATTGTGTTTCACTTTCTATTTTATTTTAATTCTATTCCAGCCCCTGGATGCAGGAACGAGAATTAACACGGGGGAGGGAAGAGGGAAAAAGAGGGGGGAAAAAAAAAAAGAAAAAAAAAGAAAAAAAAAAGAAAAAAAAAAAGAAAAAAAAAAGGCAAAAAAGAAGGGGGGACAAGCAGGGATCACCACTTTGCACAAGTGTTTGGAGTTCAGAGAGACACCCAGAGCCTCCGGAGCCACCAGCCCGGCGAGGAGCAGGAGCGGGGAGCCAGGGGTTTCACACACCCCGGCACTGCTGTGCCTGTGGCACCCAGGACCCATCGCAGCTCTCTGAGCCCACAAACCCCGTGGGGGGCTTGCCCAGCGTTTCCAGCCCTTCAGGCAACTGCTTGGGCAATTCCCTGGGCACGGGAAAGACAGAAATGCACTTAAAAACCTCCTGAAATTCAGGACCTGAGGCTTTAAAAACCAAGCCCCAACCCGGCCATAGGCAATCCCTTTCCAAGCGACTTCAGCTCCCAAAGCCGCTCAGGACTCCCCACGACCTCGGCTCCGGCCTGGAGCTCCAGCCTGCAGACAGAAGACGAGCGGCTCCCAGCCCAGCCCCGCGGTTGCAGGGCCAACATTCCGGGCTCCATGGGTCTGACTCAAGCCCAAGTTGGCAATCCCATCCCTGCCTGTCCCGCAGAGAGCTGGGAGATGCCGGCGGGCATCCCGGGTGGAGGTGGCACAAGTGCTTCAGCCGCTGGCGTTTCGGGTGGCCCCAATGACTGGATCCATCCCCCTCCCATTGCATGCACGCTCGGAGCGCCCGGCTGAGCGATCGATAGGTTTTTATGTTACATTGGGAGGAAGAAGGAAAAAAAAATAATAAAAAAAGGAAGGCGAGGGAGGAGAAGACGGTGTATTTAGCACGGGAGCAGTTGCTGATAATTGCCTGGAGTGAAACGCCTCAATGCCTGGTGGCTGCTGGACCCGGAGATGCCCGTCTGGCTGCCGAATCGCCAGCTGTGAGCACTGGTGCCACATGCAAAAGGCAGCCCTGCAAGATGCAAGGAATAGCCTCGTTTTCCCCCCTGGATTCTCTTGTCCCATCTCCAGCCAGTCTCCCACGGCCCCAGTTCCGCGCACGGACACCACCTCCTGCCCTGAGGGTCCTGTCCCCTTCCCTTTGCTCACTGTCCCCAGCGCATCCCTGTCCCTGCCCGGGTTTGCTGGCCTGACCCCGGACACGGCGGCTGTTGGTGGCGGAACTGCGGTGGGGATGGTTGGGGACCCCCACCCTGGTGGGGCCCCTCATGGGGCAGCTGCTCTCCCAGGTCTGGCAGCACTTGGAGCTGGGGTGGCCCCCGGGCAAAGGGGTGTCTTCAGGGCAGCTGGGAGTGGAAAAAGAGGGGAGCAGGCAGAGTTCCCACCCAAGCACCAAGGATGTTGTGGGGGGACCTCGAAGTACATCCCACCCCCCAGCAGCTCCGTGACCCTCCCCTGGGCTGACCTCTCCTTCCCTCAGCTCCTCTGGCAGCTGCCTCTCCCCATCACCTTCCCCTCCCTCCCCGCTTTTAAACGATTGCAAAGCTTCTCATTTTCTAAGCCCAATTACTCCGGCACAATGCCCCCGACCGCGCTCTAAGCACGGCGGCACGGTCCGTTGCCTCCCCAAGCTGCCCTGCGGCCGGCCGCGGTCAGCGCCGAAAGGTGACGGCGAGAGGCCAGGATCAATACGGCGCCTTCATCTCCTGGCCCCGCTGCGCGTCAGGGTCCGCACACCTCCTAGCTCTCCTTCTGGAGAGGACCGTCCCGCAGGAGCAGGATGAGCCATGTCCTGTCCTACCCAGTTCCTGGCCAGGCAATGGGCATGGAGGGCTTTTGCTGGGATTTGGGAGCTTTATCCGCCCCAAACAGGAGCCGGTCCCTCTCAGCGCTCCCAGGGGAGGGGCGTGGGTTGACCCTCAGCCACTCTTCTTGTTCCCAGGGGTCTGCGCAAACTCGTGGGGTGGGCCTGGAAGGAGCTTCCCCTGCGAGCCAAGAGCGCATCCGAGCCGCGAGCTGCGGGGCTCGGCTCACCGAGCCGCCCGGATTGCCAGCGGCACTCGGCTGGCACAGGAGGCTTTTTGGTAAACCCGCCTCCCGCAAAGCCCACCTAGCAACAGGGAAAGCTGTGTTCTGCCGGCTCACGCAAACAAACCAAAGCCAAAGCCCCGGCAGCCGGGCTAGAGAGTCTGGGGTGAGCCCAGGTGTTTCTCCTGGAGTGTTTCAACACGGCTGGGTCCTTCCCTGGCTGTTTCATCTTTTCCAAGGAAGACGGGAGGTGGGAGCTGCCGGTGGCTGGTTTGGAAGGAAAGGGGCTGGCTGCAGGGTTTTCCCACTTCTGACCAATTCCACAGGTATTCCCATCCATCCGATAATGCCCTTCTGAACAGAAACCCTTCAGCGTCCATCCCTTTGACCCAAAGATGCCCCCAGCTGTGCCCCCACGGCACTGGATTCCACAGTCTCACACGTGCATCGAGCGCTGCCCATCCTCAGCTCCGGTTGAGCTGACGCGTTGCAGACCCTTCACAACCCAAACCCTCTGCGGGGAGCTGGTTTACAAGAAGAAGAGTGCTGGCTTCCCAAACAAGCCTCCCAGTCCACAACACATTTCCAGCCATACATAATCTAATATACGTTACCATAGCGCCAATCAATAACTCAGTAGGCCAGCTCCGAAATTATTCTCTTAAAGGGCCAGCACACCTCTCCCTCTCCCTCCCCCGGTCCTTCTGCCTCGTGTTACCCAGCGCTGGGCCCAGAGGAGCCGCTTGCCCTCAGGTCTCGCGTGCCAGGCATTGCCGGGCGGGACACGATGCCGGGCTGGTGGTGACACCCTTCTTCACCCGTCGCATCCCCTTTGCGCCACGTCCCTGTTGCGTAGCTTGTAACGGACACGTGGGCGCCCATCTCCAGGGCACGGCTCTGCCTTTGCCGCTCGGCAGCATCGTCCCTGCTCGGCAGCATCTTCCCTGCTCTGCGGCTCCACCGTCGACACAGCTTTCCCCTCCTCAGCATGACCACAGCATCCCCGAGGGCAGCCTCCCCACGTGCACCCACACGCTCGCGCCAGCAGTGGGCAAAAACGTGCAAAAAGCAGGTTGTGCTCCGTCAACCCACCTGCTCAACAGGATTTTCCATCGCTCCAACTCCTGGGAGCTGACGCTCTCCGGGCTGCAACGGGAGCACAGGATCAGGCAGCACCCGAAGCCGCTCCAGCCCCTTCCCTGCGGCTCCCTGCGCCCGTCACCGTGGGCTTGGGGACAGGCATGTATCGCACGGGGGACCTCAGCGCCCTGCCAGCCCCTGCCCGTAGGCAACCCCCTGGGGAGCTGCCCCTCCTGTGCCAAAGCGCCTGGGACCCCCAGGTGCCACAGAAAGGCCCAGGGCATGTTTCCAGTCCGGCTCCCAAAGCATCGCTAGCAAAAGCTTTTCCTCCTGCTTCAACACCGAGGGGGAAAAAGCTCCGAAAGCCCCAGAAATGGCAATCGCCTCCCCGCAGCCCTCGCTGGCTTTAACCCCCCCTGGGGAAAAACCTCCCGAGAGCAGCCTTGCGCACACGGGCATCGCTGTAACTAATCCCATCCCGCATCGCTGTGCCCTCAAGGCACCACCCCCCTCCTCCAGCACCCATGGTCCCGGCTGGAGTAGGTTTACAGATGGGCCCTGCTGACGCTCCCCTGAGCCCAGCTCAGCCGCTTTGCTCCCATTACAAAAGCAAAAAAGAAGTGGCAGGACCTGGAGACGCTTTCTCAGGTGGCCACGGCACCTCCCCAAGCCCCTCGCTGCGCAGCCTGAGCAAAATGAGCCAGACAACACCTACCTGAGTCTGTATTGGTGGGCACTCTTCCATTCTGCAAGTGTGTTAACACTGAAACCTAATGATATCAGCAAAGGTTGCCTCCTCTATATCTCGATCCCAGCAAAGACATACCAGAAAGAGGAAGAGTAATTATGCCCTAAGACCCTAATGAGCCTCAGCAAGTGGCAGGGGCTGCAAATTGTCTCATCTTGGGTGGAATTTGGGAGACTTCTACGCTGACCACGTGCTCGGCAGGCAGTTCTGTTTAACTTGCGTTACCAGTACTAGGAATCGCCCGCTGCACCCAGGGCAGAGCGGCAAATGGCCACGGCCCGTGAAAGAGAAATGCTAGTGGCTGCCCCACGCTGCTCCTGGCCCCTCGGCGCCACGGGAAGCGCTTTGGGGGGGGATTTTCGAGGCTTTGCCTTTTTTCGAGCTCACTGCCAAACGCCCTGCAAAGGCAAATGAGACGTGGGAAACCTTGCCCTTGCTCCAAGCTGGTTGTAGGCAGCGTCCTGGTTACACCCGGCCTCTCTGGGTATGGGGAGCCCTCTTGAAAGAAAAGACATTAGATTTTAATCAGAAGCTGGGGATTTTTCTCTCCTCCTTTTATTTTCAACACACCCCACCAAATGTTTTCTTGAAAATCCTGACCAAACAGCCTCCCTGAGAGCTTTTTGTTTGCCACGAGAATACGTCTTTTTTTAAACCTAAGGTGCCTGGCTGTGGGGAAAGCGGCTACAGATGCTCTTGCAGAGCTGGGCACCTTACGATGCCCCAGGAGCTGTCTCAGGAACCAGAGGATCCCAAACCTCTTGTTGGGGATAAGCTCTAAAGCCACAAGGTCCCTGCGGCCGTCCCCTGCCCCACTGGTGTCCCCCAGCCCCCAGGCCGGATCGGAGCCAGGGTCCCCGGGGACCCCTCGCGGCATCGCCAGCTGCCTTCAAGCAGCCCCCGAAGGGCAGCCCGGCCTCGGCAGCGCTGTCAGCCAGCCTCTACGTCTTCCATTAATTCACTTCACACTGTCCATATTGATCGGCTCTGCTCTCTCCTCGGCTCCCCCTCCCTCGCACGCCCTCCCCCCCGCCGGCTGCTGCACCGCTGGGCAGCCCGGCCTGCATGCTGCATGATCCATACAAACTCACTTACTCAGGGAAATCAATGGGCTCGAAAGAGCACACGCAGCAAGGCGAGGAGTCTGTCTGGGGATCGACCGCACAACAAGGAGACACAGAGAGCAGCAGCCTGCACCCCGCCTGCACCCGGCGCCCCGCGGGGCGGCCGAGGGACCCGGCGGCCCCCACCGCCCCCCCTGCCGCAGCCCCTCTGTGCCCCAGTGCCCCGCGGGATGGGGCGACGGTGCTTGGGAGCCGGGTGGTGACGGGGTGCAGCCGTCCCGAGGGGGGTTTCCTCCTCTTCCAACAAAGCGGGGGGGCTGGGAGGAGGCGTTTCACCCAGGGCAGGTGCAGGGGGTCTGGCAGGGGAGGGTCCTCACCAGGACAACTGCCTCCTCCTCCTCCCGAATCTAAGAGAAAGCACGTCCCCCTTTTACACTCCAGCCAGCACAGGCTCCCATATCCTGCTTTTAATTCTCTTCGGCTGCTGACAAGTCACTCTGCATCCGTGCCTCAGTTTCCCCATGTTTCACGAGCAAGATGCCTCCCTTCCAGCCGGTTTCGGGGGGAGGGGAGGCCCTGCTCTGCCAGGCTGCCCTGGTTTGTGGCCAGGCCTGTTCACAGCAGCAAGGAATGGTACTGGGCTGAGGAGAGAGCTAAAACTGAGGGGGTTTTGCCCCCTCTCAGGGCACCGCCGGCCCTATTCACCCAGGGAAATAGTTGCCGCTGCACAAGCAGCGCACCGGGGTGATTAATAAATCCTGCCAGAAGAGCTGCTGCTGTGCTGAGTTCGCCCATCAAGGAAGGAAATCTTTATTTATATATATTCTATAAACTAATTTTTGCATCATTGCAATAAATCCATCTTCCAGCCGTCAGCTACAATCTGCCTTCGGTGCCGTTCACGTGTGGCTCCGGGCAGGATGCTGGGGGGGGGAAGCAGACGCAGGAGCACCCCGGCACCGCTGGTCCCAGGTGGGGTCCCTGTTGGGGCTGGAGCCAAAATGGGAACTTGGGGCAACGTTAAGGGGGGAAGAAGCAACCGCTGGCACCCAGCTCCCACCCTGCTGGTCCTTCGCGCCTCAGCGGAGAGATGGAGGGGTCCCCAGGAGCATCAAGTGACTGGGATGTCACCGTGCCTAGGACACGGGACCCCCAATGGGCTCGGACCCACTGCCTCCCTGGGGAGGCCCCGGAGGAACTGGGAAGGCCCCGAGACGGTGCTGTCAACCCAGTACCGGTAAATCCTGGCAATGCCCCTGCCTGCGGGCGACCCGGCAGAGGCGGGGGGAGCCTTTTCCCAGCAGCCCCCCTCTCCGAGGTGAGTGTGGTTGTGCGCTGGAGACGCCACGTCTGTCCTCCGCAGGCTCCAGCCCCAGACCGGAGCAGCGGGGAGCCGGGTGGGGGCACAGCGGGCAGCGGCAGAGCTCCGGGGACGGCCGCTGCCCCCTCCCTAAAGCCACCCCCCCCCCCCTCAAGCTCTGGGCTGTCCCTTGGGGGTTCAGTTTGGGGGTCAGGAGGTGTCAACGCAGGACCCAGCCGCTCTGAGGAGCCTCTGCTGGGACCTGGTGGCTTTTTCGGCTGAGACCTCGTCCGGGGGCGGCTGCACCCTGGGGGCAGCTGCACCCCTGCGCCGCAGAGCATCTCGAGATGGGAGGTTGCACAAGAAGTTGGGGTTCCCACCCGGCTGGCCTCCTGGACAGCCTCCAGGGATGCCCCTGTCTGCTCTGCCAGGCTGGGGTGCTCCCAAGGAGCAGGACCCCATTTTGGGGAAGATTTCGGTGCCCCATCCCATCCCCCTGCCTCGGAGGGGGCTCCGCTGCCCAGACTCATCCCAGCACAGCCTGGAGCCGGGGCCAGCTGGCAGCGGCCAGTCGAACCCAGCCGAACCCAGCCGAGTGCCCGGGCAGGGCAGGCAGCAGGTGCGGGCAGGGATCCCACTGGGGAGATGAGTCTGCTGGGCCTCAGCCAGGCCAGGAGGCCCTGCAGCCGCGGCTCCTGGCCCAGGGGCTGGATGTGAACGGCAGGAGGGTGAGGAAGGCTCAGAGCGATGGCGGTGGAGGAAGACTGCCATCAGCTTGCCTCTTCGGCAAGCAGGGACCCCTGGGCCCTCCCCAGGGTCGTTTCCCCATTGCTGGGGGGGCGCATGGCTGCCTGCTCCCCTCCCCTTCCGGGACGGGGCAGGAGGAGGCTGATGGGGTACAGCAAAGCCCCCCTCCCTCCCCTGCCCCTTCCCGCAGTCGCCTGCTGACGCTCTCCGGCAGGATGTGGTAACGCCGGTGGGAGTGGGCTCACCCGCGCGGGCGGGGGGTTTCGGGAACCGGCAGCCCCCAGACACCGGTGTACCGGGCAGCACAGCTGCCCCACCACCTCCACCCGACCCTGGGCACCCAGACCCTCACCCTGCCAGGGACACCCACCCAGGCACGTCCCTGCCTGGCCCCAAGACCCCGCAGCTCCTCTGCCCCGAGGTCCCTGCAGAGCTCTGGGGGGACCCATCTCGGGGTCCCCTAACGGGGCAGGGGCTGGGAGGGGACGGGGGGACTGGGGCAGGCTTTTGAAACAAAATTCTTTGAGTCACTTTTATATAATCCCCCCATTTTGTCCCCTTTTCTCTCCCTTTCCTGTGCTTTGCCAGCCCTGGCACTCGTTACCAGCGCTGGCGGTAACGAAGGGCTCTGTGCATAGCAATGAGATTGATTGACCCCGGTGACCCTGGCCAGGGCCAGGGCTCCCTCCAGGGCGCCCAGGTCACCGGCTGCTGACCATCACTCGTTGCCACGGTGACACCAGCGGTCCCTAGGGAGGGATGGGGGCTCCGGGATGCAGGGGCGTGCCGGGGCAGGTCAGTGTGTCAAGGCTGGTGCGTTAGTGGGATGCTACTGGCTCGGGGAGGGCGAGGGTTAAATTCCCGGCCTGGATGGCACCCCGAGGGGCAGGTCCCTTCCAAGGGGAGCAGGACTGGGGGTGCCAGGGGTGCCAGAAGTCACCGGTGAGGGTTGGGGTGGTGCGTTCCCTGGGGAAACTGAGGCACAGAGGGATGCCTGGGTGGCACAGCAGGAACCCAGGAGTGCTGGCCCCGGGTGGGAGCCGGCGGGGAGCGGGAGGAAAGGGCCGGGGGAGGGGGGAAGGGGGAAGAGGTGGAGGGTGGAGGTTGGAGGTTTGGGTGGAGAGGTGTGGGGCGGGGGTGCAGGATGGAGGGGTGCAGGATGAAGGGCGGAGGGCGCCGGGCAGGGTGCAGGGTGGTGGATGGAGGGGTGCCAGGTGCGGGGCCCGCCCGGGGACCCCGGTTCCTGGGCTCCCGCTGCCCTCTAGCGGGCAGGTCCGGCCCCGCCGCGCCCCGGCCCGGCCCCCCGAGGGCACCGCGCTGCCCCCGCGCCCCGGCCCGCTGCCGCCGCCGGGGGGGGTCCCGGCTGCCACCCCCGCCCCGGCCCTCGGGAGGGCGCAGCCCGGGGGGCGCGTGGGCTGGTGGCAGGTCAGGAGGTCCCGCGTGTCGTGGAGCAGCCACTCGAGGTGGGGAGCGGGGCGGGGGGCCCCGGCAACCCGGCACCCAGCGGGGCGGCGGTCCCGGCACAGCGCCCGGGTGGGCTGGGTCCTGCGTGGGGCCGCTGTCACCCCCCGGGGGGGCCACGTCAGGGCCACGTCCCCGGCGTGAAGGGGACGGGGCAGGGCGGGAGCTGCGGGCAGGGCTCGAGTTAAAGCCACCCAACCCGCCTTCGCGGGGAGCCCCCGGACGGCCCCGCTCCCGCCGGCGCCGTGCCGCGGGGCGCGGGGGGCACCCACCGGAGTCCTGCCCCACGCACCCAGGGGCCACTGCCGGGAGTTCCACTGCGCCGCTCTCCCCCAGGGTCCCCCCCCCGGCACCCAGGGGCTCCCCCCGCCCCCCCGCCCCGCGCCCCCGCCGCGCGTCCCTCGGCCACCAGGTGGCGCCACGAGCCCTCCCGGGCCGGGCCACGGCTCGATCCGGTGCGGCCTCGGCCCCGCCCCCGGCCCGGCCCCGCCCCGCCCGGCCCCGCCCCGCCCGCCCCGGCCCCGCCCCGCCCCGGCCCCCCGCCCCGCCCGCCCCGCTGCCCGGTGCCGGGCCGGTGCTCAGCGCCCCGCAGGCGTGTGACGCCCCCAGGCTCTCCCCGCGCCCGGCCCTCGGTGGCACCTGGCGGGCTGAGTCACCCTGGGCAGCCCCGGGCTGGGGCCACCGCGGCCAGCCGGCCCTCAGGGACGCGAAGCCGCAGCACCGGCCTCGGCCGCGGACGGGAAGCCCTCGCTTCTGCTTCTGCCCCTCTGACGCGGGGCGAGAGGTGGAAAGGGAACGGAGACCAGCTCCGGCCCAAGGCCTGGGCTCAGGGCACGTTTGGGGACCAGGCAGCGGGTCCTGCCTAGGGTTTGGCTGGATCCTGGCAGCTGGGACGGGAAGCCCTGGACACCGCCCCGGGACACTGACACGCGGGGTCTGGAAGCTGGACCAGGGGCAAAGCACCTCCAGCCCGGGCAGCAGTCGGGCAGCGCCCAGCCCTGCCCGTTACCCCGGGGCGGCACTGCGCCCCGCTGCCCGCGGGGTGGTAGAGAGGCAAGAGAGGGGGGCTCAGCCGTCCCTCCCATCCCCTGCATCCCTCTTCATCCCCTCTGTTATTTCAGGAGGTGGCACCTCCGTACCCAGCCTGGTGCCCTGCCCTGTCCCAAGGTGACAGCGGGAGGAGGGATGCACAGGGCTGGCGAGGGGCCGAGGCCGAGGGGAGTGGGGGAGGCGAGCCCCTCTACTCCTCCCCAGCCTGTTGCAGTTGGAGCCATGGAGTGGAAGTAACACGTGGTGACACCACTGCCCAAAAAGCCGCTGCCAGAACAATAGTCGGGAGCACGGAGGACGCAGGCGGCCGCGCTGCCCCAACGCTCAGCCCTGGGACACCCTGCAAGGGCAGTGGGCCCAGGACATCCCACGGCGCTGGGTGGCCCGAGCGGCTGACGAGGGCACTGTGCTAATGAGGAAGGCCTGGCATTTCTGAGGGTGACACTGGGACGGAGCTGGGCTGTCGCGCGGGGATCGTGACCAAAGAGGCACCCAATGAGCTCCAGCCCTGACGGGGAGAAAGCGAGGGGAAAAGAAAATGGCAGGCGAGACAACAGGAGTGGGGTTGCTTTGCCTTTAAAATAATGCAGCAAAATTAGCAGCTCTGCAGTCATTAATATGCAAAAATGCAAATCAGGAGGTAATTAAGCTGCAGTCCTCCGGAGGATATTTCCATCATAATGAATTCTATTGTCAGGGAAAGAGCAGCCAGGCGGATTTATGTTGCTTACATGAATATAAAATATGAGTATCAAAGAGTTGTCCTTGCTGCCTGCTGCAGTCCCCTGCCCCAGACGGAGGAGGGCAGAGGGCACAACGTCCCTGTCCCTTGCGCCAGCCCGGCTGGCGTTGCCCATCGCCAAGGCAAGGCAGCAGCCAGAGGACTTGGGTACCTGCAATGATGGGGAAAAATAGCCTCTGCTTTCCCCCTCCCTCTGTGCCACATCCCTGGCAAACCCCCAACCAACCGGCAGCGCATTGGTGCCGTCCCCTGCGGAGCCCGCTGGCACCGAGCCCTGTGCCGGGGCTGTGCTGGCTCTCCGTCTCCCCAGGGGCCAAAGAGGGACCGATGACACTCAGGCAAGAGGGTGACTCTTCCCTGCGTGGTCCTGGGAGGTTGGGCTGCCCCAGCAGCACCGCGGGGACCTGGTGCCTGAACCCATCAGGATCCCCCCGTCCCGCTCCTGGCCCAACTCCTGGGAGAGCCGGATGCTGAATAACGCTTCGTCCGTCCGTATCTTCCCACCCCGTGCGTGCGCCAGGGGCCAGGACCCCACCGAGGCTGGCACCGGGGGTGCACAGGAACCCTCGGGCACCAGGATGGTGAGGACCCCAAAGTGGGGGGATGACGTGTCGGTACCCCCAGGGTTTGGGGCAGTGGGGGCAGCCGGACCGCTGAGCCGTGTGAGCAATGCACCAGCCAAAGGGCCACTAGCCCTTGGGCATGGGGCCAGTCCCTGTCTGCTGGGTCAAACCCCGCCACCGACCTGCCCGTGGGTGCCACGTCTCCCCGGCAGCCCCTGCCGCAACCCCCAAACCCAGAGGGTGAGAGCCGGGGCGCAGCCTTCCACTTTCATTCCCGCCAGCGGCGGCCGCCGCAGAAAACAAACTGAAACCCACCCAAAACGAAATAGTTGGCTGGGTGCCATCCTGCAGCTGCTGTCTCCCGGCTCAGGCTGGCATTTTTCAAATGTCAAGGCGAAAGGCTGCAGAGCCGCCAGGCAGCCCGGCTTGGGGGGCTCGACACTGGGGCGGGGGGGGCTGGGGACGAGGAGGGGGACGGGGACGAGGATGGGGACGGGAAGGGGTACGGAAGAGGGGGAAGGGACGCCCGCAACCCCTGCAGCTGTCATTGTCATCCTTGCGGTGGAGGTGGTAGGTTGGGGGAGGCGGAGGGAGCCGGTTATGGGTTAGATGGGAGGGAACTGGCTCCATTTTAGCGTCGCTGTGGTCGAGGCGAGAGAAGAAGAAGATTTTAAAAAAAAAAAAGAAAGAAAAAAAAAGCAGGAAAGGAGACAGGCAAACAGGAGCAGCTGCTCCCCGGAGACGTGGGGCTTTTTTCTTTCTTTCAAAGCCACAAAAGTTCTTGCTCGCAGGCTCGGGACCCCCCTCCCATGGCCCCTCCTGCCTGTGGGTGCGGGGAGGCTCCTCCTGCCCCATGCTGCGGTGGCGAGGGTGGCTGGACGGCTGGTGGCCAGAGGTTGAAGCCACGCTTGCTGTCCGAGGGCCCAGGGAGCCGGAGCTGAGCTCGTTCCCATCCCAGGGCATCCCCTTGGCTCGCCAGGAGGGAAAGGTCCCCCGTGCCCGTGGGGTTCAGGGCTGGTAGGGGACATGAGGTGTGTGGAGAGGGACTCACCGTCCCCAGCAGGACTGTCCTCATGCTCAGCACAGCCGAGGGCTGGGTGCCCCTGCCCGTGCCCACGGGGGCACGTGGATGCCTCGCAGCCAGTCTGAGATGGCAGACGCAACCCAGCGGTCCCCCGCAGCCCCCCGGCCCCCCTGCCGCTGTGCTCAGCCCCACTGCACACCTGCGAAGCCGGAAACCTTCATCTCCCCGGTGGAGCCCGGAGCCGGGGTGCGAGAGGGCCGGGGAGGGGGCGTAGGTGGAGGGCTGCCTCCATTTCCCTCTCCCCGTGCTCACCCTCTCACCATCGGGCAGCAGGGAAATCGCTGCCTTTTCCCAGGGGAGGCTCATAGCCCGATGCCCCATCCCTGGGGAAGTGGGGCACCTCGTGGGTGCCTGCACATGTGGGTGCTGTGGGTGCTTTGTGGGTGCGTGCACAGGCAGGTGCTGTGGGTGCTTTGTGGGTGCGTGCACAGGCGGGTGCATTGGGTGCTCTGTGGGTGCATGCACAGGCGGGTGCTCTCCCCCTGTGGAACCTCCACCAAGCAGCATCGGCGTTGTAGAGCCATGGTGGGCACTGTCATACCTGGGTGTCCCCCTCGCCAACACCCTCCTGAGCCCCACTAGGGTCAGTGGGTACCAGCAGGGCTCTGGGCAGCGTGGGGTGTTTTAGGAACAACACGCAGCCCCTCTGCCCCCTCCTTGCTGCGTCTCAGCCCCACGTTCGGGGTTGCAGAGCATGATGCGGTCGGGGGTCCCAGGTTTCCTGGCTTTCAGGTGCCCCAGGCGGGCTGCGAGGGGGTTCGGAGGGTTACGTGGGTGATGGATGAGTAAAAGGCGCTTGCAGTCGTGATGGCCAACAAATTGAAATCAAACCAGCTCTTGAGGAGCCCAGAAATGGAGCGGGCTGAGGGCAGAGTCCCAAATTTACCCCCGCCAGCCCTGAGGACAGCCCGCACCTCCCCCATGAGCTTTATGTGGGTCACAGGGTCCCCAACCATTGCCCCAAAGCTACCAAATCCATCGCAAGGTGTATGGCAGGGGTCGGGGGGTCGGGGTGCTATGCTGACCCTGAGAGAAGGGGACACCCTCGTACCACACCCCAAGAAGGACCCCTGAGGGCATCAGGGCATTTTCTTCAGTCATCGTCACAGCAGGGTCCCAACACGGCCCCAGCAAAGGGTCGTGTCCCCACTCCCCCGGGGACTCACGGTGCACCGAGGCCATTCCCTGTCCCCTGGGGGACACGAGAGCTGCACAGCCCCCGGGTGAGGCTGGGAGGCTGAGGAAGAGGACGGTTGGGAGAGGAGCACCCGTGTTTACATAAGGTGACTTGTAAATCCCCCCCCCGCGCCGGCATCCCAGCCGCCCTCCCCCTCGGCGGCAGCTCCTCTTGAGGTTTGAGGTGACATCCTGCCTTCTGCGTCTCGCTGTCACCCCAGCCCAGGGGGCCCCTGGAGCAGGTAGGGAAACCGCAGAGGCAGCGGAGGCAGGGCTGGGGGGGCACATCCCCCTGTCCAGCTCCGGCTGCACCCGAAAAATGGCAGCTATCTACAACAAAGATGAGTCAAGTCCAATGACCCCCCCCATCCTCCTCACGTGGCTTGGGGGGGGGGCACATCGTGGGGCAAGGAGCTCTCAGGTTCCTTTCCTGAGCTCCCCATCCCTGTCTCCTTCCCCTGTTCTGGGGAAAAAACTGCCAATATTTGGGTTTATAAGCTACCAGGAAAGGAAAACAGTGAGCTACAAATCAGGGTGACATCCTCCCTGCTGAGCAGCAGGTTGGAGCAGGTGAAGCCTTTTGCATCGGTGCTTTGTTTTGGGATCACGGGTGTGGAGGCAGGATTAAGAGATAAACCCTGCGCTCATCCCCGCAGCCCATCGCCCAGCCCCAAGCATCCTGGCTGCCCACACCGTGGCACCCGCACGCCCTGGGCACCTAGAGCACAGCCGGTTTTAGCTTCACCACCCATGAAAACAGAGACAAGGATGATACCTGGCATCTCAGCCTCCCCTTCCCGGGATGCTGGGTGATGGAAGAGGGATGCAGGGATGGCCCCACTCCCCGTTCCCCTGAATTAATCTGGGGAAAAGCTGTAGTGCCAACTCCGAGTGCCGCGCACGGAGCAGCCGGTCCCCCCCCCGCCCTCCCCGATGATCAAACGGGTGCTGTGCCTGCACGATGCGGGTGCCCCAGCAGGCAGGAGCAGGGGAAGCCAAGGCGCTTGGCACTTGTTTAGCTGTGAGCATACAGCGAGATGCCGAGATAAGATAAGGCGTCTGACGGCTGCCAAGTTAAACTGAGGGCACTGCAAACCCAGGCGGGTGAACGTGCCCCCGCAGCCCCAGGTTACATACACACGTATCCAGATGTATAATTTCATTTCAGGCAGATTCGTGTCCTTCCACCCGACTCTCCTGCCCAGTTTGATAAAATGGCACCGTTTCCCACAGCACCAAGCGTCGAGCAGAGCTGATGGCAGGGCCGGGGGCTTCCAAGCCACTTTTTGCCTAGTTTTGCTCAAATTCTGAGCAAGATGCTCTGTGGGAGAGGGGTAACTTCTTGGGCAGCCAGATTTTTTCTATTTCACAGTTCGAGCAAGGTGTGGGGGGCTTCCCCTCCCAGCGTGAACGTGGGGCCGGCGTGGGGCTGGGCTGGCGGGGCATGATGCTGCCCTGGTTCCCCCATGCTCCAGCCCTGGTCCTGCCAGCGGCACCCCCCAGCACCTCCCGGGGCTGGCAGAGCTCGCACCCTGCACCTCCTCCGCGGCGGCTCCTGGGGCGCAGCGAGGGGGGCTCCAATGCCACCCGTCACTGAAAGCTTTGAAAGCAGCTTAAAAAGCCGGGCTGTCCAGGAACCGCAGAGCCGGGGCTCAGCCGCACGTGTGGGTGGTTCAGAGCCTTCGGCACAGCCAGAGCCACCTTTCTGCCCTTTCCTCTCCCCTCTCCAAATGTGCTATTTTTCTGTCTTAAGCTCCTGATTTTAAACAAAACTATCATGAAACCCCCTGACTCCCTGATCTGGAGCTTTCCGAAGAGAAAGCCCCTGGGTGTCTGAAAACTGGGTGGGAGGAGAGCCGGGAACCCGGGCCAGGGCCTGCCTGTGGGAACAAAAGGGTTTAATAAGGGTAAAAAGCCCCTTCGCCACCCCAAGGCATCCTCTCCCCTCCCCAAGAATGCTCCCGCAGCCCCCCCGGATGCGGCTTTGCAGGGAGCAGGGTGGGGAGGGGATGCCGGAGGTGGGGGGCGATGCGGGGGGAGGCGTCGCAGCCGGATTCGAACGGGAGACGCCTGACAGATGGGTCTGCCCTAGATTTCACGACTGGCTGCCGTTAATCTGGCTTCCTGCGCCCTCCCCCCCCGGCCCACCTCCCCGCGGCTCGGGGCTGCACCCGGGCTCCCCGCGGCCGGGGTGGGGGGTGGCAGGGCTCTGCGGGGACGTGGGTGGGGGCCGTGGTGCAATGGGGGTCATGAGGTGTTCCCAGCCTTCGGCAGGGCTGCTGGGAACCCACTGGCCTGCGGTCAGAGCCACAGCACCCCGCTCTGTCCTAAACACACCCTGCCCAAAACCCAGCCCCGGGGTGCCCACGTCCCCTCTCGTCACCCGCGCTGGCGAACCCCTCTGCAGCCGGCCGGGGGAGGTGGGTTTTGCTGCCGTGTCCCTTCGCATGCCCAGAGCTGAGCATCTCTTCAGCCTCCTCCTCTGGTCTCCCTTAACCTGTCTTTGGATTTCATAGAATCACAGAAGGGTTTGGGTGGGAAGGGACCTTTCAAGGCCACCTGGTCCATCCCCCTGCCATGGGCAGGGACATCCCCAACTAGATCAGGTTGCCCAGAGCCCCGTCCAGCCTGACCTGGAATGTTTCCAGGGATGGGGCATCTCCCACCTCTCTGGGCAACCTGTGCCAGGGCCTCACCGCCCTCAGTGTGAAAAACTTCTTCCTTATGTCTAGTCTGAATCTCCCCTCCTTTAGTTTAAAAAAATTACCCCTTGTTCTATCACAACTGGCCCTGCTAAAAAAGTTTTCCCCATTTCATCCTGCCTCCCTCCTGTGCCCCCCTGCTCCCCAAAGACCCTGCAAAGCTGGGGATGTCAGGGAGGGGGAGCACCCTGCGAAACACCGGGGAGGAACCCGACAGCTTCAGCTGCAGAACAGGCACCCACAGCCGAGCTGCAGGATTTTTGGCTGCTCCCCACACAGGGACGTTGCCCGGTGATGCCCCCCCAGCAGCAGCCTCTGCCCGGCCATACGGGTGGGGACAGGGCACAGCACGGGGAAGGATGCTCTGCTCCCCTTGGTTGCCCTTTGCCGTGTCCCCAGGCCACTAAAGTGTGTCCCCCCGCCAACCCCCCACCGGCGACTCAGCCCTCTCAGGAGTTTCTGCTTCTCCTTCCTCTCAGCTGAAGTGACGTGAGCTCCCGGGGTTGCCGGTGTCTAATTATACCGCCGTGCCAGTGCGGTTGGCCCCCCCACCCACGCGCTGCGTCGGCCCGGGGAAGCGAAAGAGAAGCGGTGCCGTGGGCCGGGCCGGGTGGGAGGACACAGTGGAGATGCACCTGCAGCCGCGGTGAAGGATGGGCAAGAGCCAGCAGAGCTACAGCATCCCCGTGCTCAGCCCTTTCCGGGCAAGAGGGGTGGATTTGGGGGGTGTCGTGTGTCTCCGGCCCCCAGCACCCTCTGGGACAAGGCAATCTGGGCTCATGCGTCCTTGCAGGAGAAGCACATCCAGATCTCAGCCCCTTGAATAAATTTAGGTCACTCAGGGCCAGTTTCTCCAGGGCACCTGGTCATTTTTTAGGTGCCTGCTCACGGTCAGGTTGGTCTTTGCTCCTGTGCCCAAGTTTTGGGGGAGTTTTCAGCATCTTCCACCCGTGCCAGAGCCGTGCGCGGTGGGACGTGGTGCAGACACAGAGGTCGAGGACTGGGGCAGCGCAGAAGAGGATGGAGCCAAACTGGATCCTACCCATGCCGGCGGGGCTGGATCCAGCAGTGGGGAGGCAGCTGGCACGTAGGCAGTGCCCAAACCACCCCTTGGGCTGAGACTGCGAGGAGGGAGGATGGAAAATGGGGCTGAGACGGGACCTGCTGCAAATCCTCACTTTGCTGGAGAGGAGGCTTGAGTCCGCTCCCGCTGCAGCGAGAGGTGATGCCAGGATCCGGCCATCCTCTCCCATGGCCATGCCCCGTGGCGGGAGCAGGAGCAGGAGCAGGGACTCACCTCACCGGGGCAGTTTCTATTACTCCTCAAATGATGCTGAAACTTGAAATTATATCACGAAACCCACGAAGGGAAGAAATCTGGGTAGGGAAGGGAAATCCCCCGGCCGGTCCCAAAGAGGCACCGCCCATGTCCTCTCCTTCCCCCATGCAAAGGCGCAGAGGCCACCACGGTCCCCGGTGTCCCAGCGCTCGGAGCAGCTCCACTTAAGGGCACGTTTGCAAATTAAAACTTTCTGCGCCTCACCCGCCACGATGATGTGTTTATTTAGCTGTTTAGCTTGAAGAAGCTGGAAAGGTGCCCTATTAATGACACAGTTACATCCCAGTGGCAGTCAAACCTCCAGACCCAGGCAAAAACGCGCCGTCTTCTCCTGCCCCTTCCTCGCTGGGACTTTTGGGGTGGGTGGAGGGGACTTTTCCCGCTGGCAGGGGGTATACGGGCAGTCCTTTAGATGGGTGCTGCCACCTTCCTTGGCCGTGGGGAATATTTACCCTCAGGTTTGACAATTGCCCTCAGATCCTGCTGTTTTCACCTGTGAAGAGGTGCTGGACACCCTGTTTGGTATCCTGGACAGCACCTACGGGCAAGGCTCCCATCCCTGTCCCCTGCTCCGCACCCAACTCCCGTGACAGCTATTTCCTTTCCTCCATCTCTGTCTTCCTCTCCACCTCGCTCCTTCCCTCCTCTCCCTCCCCCTGTCCCCATCCCCTTGCCCAGAGCCTCCTGCCTGTGTCTCTGCCCAGGCCAGGGCTGCCTGCACAGCGGGGACCAGGCTCCCTTCAGCCTTTTCCCAGCAGGATCCCCCCCCCCATTAACCTTCTCCCACCCATGAGCTGTCTCAGCCGGCTGCAACCTTCGCCCCTGCATCCTGGTGGGGGAAGACGGTCCCTGCCAGCCCCCCCGGGGCACCCTGGCAAGGGCACCCCCGGAGATCCCCCCCCCCCCCCCCGCCTCGGAGGAGGTGCTAAGATGGTCTCTGGGTGCGGGGGTGCCTTTTCTTTCCACTCAGAGGAGATTCCCCGGCCCCCCCGCCC
This sequence comes from Phoenicopterus ruber ruber, assembly GCA_009819775.1. NCBI lineage: Eukaryota > Metazoa > Chordata > Aves > Phoenicopteriformes > Phoenicopteridae > Phoenicopterus > Phoenicopterus ruber. Next base: position 1,256,268 of record CM020240.1, on the reverse strand, counting down.
CAGCAAACGCGTACAGAGGGTTTCCTGTTCGTAGGCGGATGCTATCCTGGGCCGCAGGCTGCAGCGCTGCGGGGGGGGGACTCCACCTCGGGCTGGGGACGCCACGTTGCCTCCTCCGGCACACCGTGTCGAGCTGTGCCGAGAGCTCTCTCATGACCCCGGTTCCATTTTTGGTGGATTTTAAGGCAGCTTTTCCAAGCCCCCTGGGCGGGATCACCCCCCCAGGCAGACACAAGCATCCCCAGGCTGTGCTGTGCTGTGGGGACCGTATCCTGCTGCTGGGGGGATAAAGGGGTGCCCAGGGCAGGATTTCTTTACAACTGAGTCATCTAAGCATTACAATTTGGGGACCTCTTTCCCCTGAGCCCCAGGAGATCCCGCGGGGCTGGGGTACACTGCCGTATGGCACAACCTCGCATTTCCCAGGGGTCCCATCAGCACCCAGTGGTCTGCGGACAATCGGCTGGAAAATGTTATTCCGGGTTCAATTAGGGAGAGAATGGGCATGGTGGCGGCGGGGGGCGGCCAGAGCGTTTGTCATTGCTGATGCGCTGGGGCAGCATTTTGTGCACAGAAGAATTCCCCGCTGAATTGTCCAACAAGCTGCCCCAAAGTTTTTTGACATGTGGTTGAGAAGTTTCCGTCCCGGCTCTGCCCGGGCTGGGAGGCAAGCGGAGGCGGGTGCCGCGGCCGTGCTCCTCTGCAGGGCTGGATCCAACCGGCCCCACCAGCGCCCGGCTCTCCAGTGGGTCCCGAGCGAGGGCTGGGCTTGTGCCCGTTCCCCCCGGTGCCTCCCCCCAGCATCACTGCCCCCCCCCTCCATCCCGCTGCTGCTCCGGCGGGGATGTGGCCCTGCCCAGGGGACGCTCGATGGCCACCCCGTGCTGTTGAGGTCTGTGCTCCAGCAGAAAAGCTACTGCCCTTTCCTTTGCCTCAGTTTCCCCACCTGCAAACAGGGCTGCGGGCTGCATGAAACCCCCAAGGCGGGGTCTGGAGGAGCAGCCAGGCCGGTCACGCCAGGGCTGCCCTCTGCCTGCCCGCGGGTCCCTGGGGACACACGTGGCCCCGGCGTGGGCTCCCTTCCCGGCCGGCCACGCGCAGCCATCGCTCGCGCTCAGCCAGGAGCTGAGCCTGACGGAGGGGGGTGTCCTCCTGCAGCACTGGCCAGAGGGACCCCCGGGGTGCTGGCAGCGGGGGGTCAGGGCCACTGATGTCCCTGCTCCACGCTGTGCCTGAAAGAGAGGGGGAAGGATGAGAGGAAGAAGAGGGTCCCTAATGCCCTCACTTGAAGGCAGGGAGGACGATCATGCTCTCGGCACCACTTCTGTCCCCACAGCTGGAAGAAAAGGAACAAAACAGGTCAGAGAAGGGGACCCGTCACCGCCACTGGTGTCCCCCACGGCTGTGCCGAGGGCCAGTCCTCGCGGGGCGTGCGGGCAGGCCGTGCCGACGGGCAGCCCCAGCAGGCAGGGATGAACTCAGGTCTGTCGCGTGACTCCAGACTGTCCCGCGGGAGATATTTGCTCTCATAACTCAGCTGATACAGAATTATAACAGTGGCGCGTGTTGCGGGGGCTGCCGGGGGCCGTCGCTAATAACAAATGGCACCCAAAGGGAGGATGGCGAGCGAAGCTGGTGATGCTTCCAGGGAGCTGCCGGTGGCACGCGCTCGCCCTTCAGCGGAGGAACCATCCATGCACAGGGGCGAGCGGCACCCCTGAGGGGCGGCCGGGAGCCGGGGGGTGCCCCCGCTCTGCTGCGGGTGCTGCAGGGGCGGCCAGGAAGCGGGGGGCACGCTCAGAGGAGACGGGGACAGCGTGGCCAAAGGGTCCGTACCGCTGGCCTAGCTGCCTGGAGAGCGTGAGCCGAGCCCAAAGCCTGCCCTCGCTGAGAGCCCATCCCCGTGGCAGCCCGGCTGCTGCACCATCACGAAGGCCGGGAGGGAGCTGGGGACAAAGTCGCTGTAACGTGAGAGATGGGTGGGTTTTAAAAAAAGAAAAAAGAGTTTTGAGGTCTTTTTTTCTCTCCCTGTTGTTGTTGTTGTCCATAAATAATAATTAAACCACCATTTCCAGCCGAGGCCACTTGTTTTAAATTTCCTGGCTAAAGTGATGTAACAGCTGTGCGTGATGCAATGCCATGTGGAATGCATCATTCAGGAAACCAAAAACAAAACTGCCTTTCTGTCCAAATACTCGGCATATCTCCTTCCCCCAGCCCCTGGCTCGGGGGGTCCAGCAGCCCCCAGGTCTGGGCTGGGCATCCCCAACGCTCCTGTGGGACCCGGCTCTGGGCGCCCAGTGCCTGCAGGAGGACAGCAAGGGGCAGCGGGGGGGGCACGGCGGGGAGGCAGCTCCCTGGTCCACACCGGCTGGGCTCCAGGTCTTTTTGAATTAAAGACGTTACAAATCAAGAACTGGCACTTTGCTTTGGACAAATAAACCTGCGCGAGCCCGGCACATACCCTGCCGTGGAGCGGAGGGTCTGGTGGGCTTTTTCTGCGGGGGGTCCCCTGTTTCCTTCCCCTCTTCCCCCCCCAGTTTTGCCCTCCCTGGGGCCTCACTGCGATGGCCAGGGTAGCTGAAAGCTGACAGTGGCTTCAGCAGGGCTTCTGCCACCCCCATGTCCCCTCCACCGTGCTGGAGGGATGTGGGGGGCTCCCTGGCTCAGCCCCCTCCACGGCTGGACTGTCTGGCAGGGTTTAACCCCCTCCTCAGCTCCCCACTGCTACAGGGAAAAATAAACTCTCCAGGATGCCCACGACCGTCCCTCTGCCCCGTCCCACTGCAGCATCACGGCCGCCCCGTGCCCAGCGCCAACTGCGCTCCCATGGGAGCCCGACCTGCCTTCGGAACAGGGCTGGCCAGAAAGGAGAGGCGAGAAAGGGAAGAAAAAGAGGAGAAAGGGAAAGAGAAGGGGGAAAAAAAAAAAAGAAAAAAACCCCCAAGGTTGCAGTGGGAAATCAGAAGTCAGAGCTGAGGCATTTCGGCAGCCGGGGCTGGAATGTCTGACTCACACTGTGACTAAATGCAAATATGAACTCAAACTTGCTCCTTAAAGTCACCGAGATCCAGCGTGAAGCCCCGAGCTCCCATTGCCCCCCTCGCTCCAGACTCCCGGCAAGGTGGCCCGAGCCCAGCCACACGCTGGCCCAGGTCTCGGCGCCTCTGGGGACAGGCATCCACGGGAGCATCCTCCACGCAACGAGTGACGCTCCGCACCTCCTAGTTTGTTTTATCTCCCTGAAACTGGAACGAAGCGGGAGCCTGGGGTGAGGACGGCACCCCCAGACCTCGGCTCCGGGCAGGAGATGCTCGCCCAGTCCTGCCCCTCTCTGTCCTCCTCCGGCTGCCCTGATTTTTAGGGGCAGGAGGGCTTTGCGCAGGGACTTTGTGCAGCCACCAGCCTCGCTGGGTGGTCCCAGCCCATCCATCTCCTCTGCGCCGGACGTCAGGTCCCTCGCAGTGTCCCCAGTCACTAATAGACAGGACAACAGTCCGGGTCCCAAACAGGGGGCAGGTCCCAGCAAGCAGCATCGTAGCAGGGAATCACATCACGCCCTGGAAAAACAGCCCTGCTCGAAGGAAATTCCAGGGAAATGGGGATTTGCTCCAGTATCTTTTTTTTTTTTTAAGCCTGTTTTGTTGCCCAGCACTGGCCTGAACTTTCATTCATTTTCAGTTTTGTAAGAGGGGGCAGGAGGGCTCCGGGGGAAGCGGCAGCAGCCGGCATCCTGCAGCCCCCGCCGGGGCCGGAGCCTCCACCAGATATTGCAGCAATACTTGGGCTGGACTAGCCCAGCACTCCCAACTCTCCTGGCCAAGGACCGCAGTGAGCCTTTCCCAGACCCTCCCGAACTCGCGGGAGGTGACATGGGGACAGTGACAGGCCGGGGTGGGGGCTCAGTGGCAGAACAACCTGCCCCAAAGCCACCTTTGAGCAAATCTCCATCCATCCCACTTTGGGTTTTAGCCTTTTCTTCTGTGCCAGCAGCCCTTTCCCTGCAGAGAGCAACGGGTCCTGCACCTCCTCGGTGAAAAATTAAACGGCTCAGCTGGTTTTTGGCTCCGGGGATGAGGCCGGGACAGAAGGCAGTTCCCCCGGCTCAGGCAGGTTTCTGCCGTGAGGTTTCCGACATGAGGTTTGTCCAGAGCTCCCCTGCCCGGGGATGCTGGCGTGGGCTGCCGCACCGCTGCCATATCCCCAGTAGCACTTGCAAAGATCTCGAAGGGTCTTGCATGGGCAGGGTTTGTCCCTGCCGTCATCTCATGGAGGGGAAACTGAGGCACGGAGACCGGGGCCGCAGATAAACAGAAAGAGCCGACCAGAGTACCTGCTCATCTTCCTGCGGAGACGGTGCGTGGCTTTGCTGTCTGTCGGAGCTCATGGCCTCTCTCTGCTGACGTCTGCCTTATCGCATGTAACAACCTGCCCAGGCCTCAGTGGCGAGGAGGAGGCGGCCACGCCGGGAGCTGCACGCCCGTGCCGGCTGCCGCGACGGCTCCGCTTTACACGTGGGGAGCAAGACTCAGGGCAGGGAGTTCGTCACGGCCGGAGCTCGGAGCTGGCCGGAGCCCCTGGACCTCAGTCAAGGGCTATAAAGGGATGTTGTTTCTCTGCAAAACTTGTAATGCGGGGGAATCCCTGGAGCGGGAAGCAGAAAAGCCGGTGCTGTGCAGGCTGGCGAGGGCACCACCGCTCCGCCACCCCCTCCAGCTGCCGGCAGCACCGTAGCTTATCGATATTTTACTGCTTTTTGTTTCTCCTGACGCGGTGCTGCAAACACCCCATTGCATTGGGGGAAGGCAACTGATGAACTCAGGTTTGGCTCCAGTGGGATTTCTCTGATTCCTGCAGAACTAATAACTTACCCGCACTTTCCAGGGCTGTCGGTGCCCTGCCCCGTGTTACAGCCAGCGGTTACCGCGCTGCAGGGACCCGGGGCTGGAGCTGCTGGAGCTCGGGGCCAGGGGACGGGAAGGGACCCTGGGAAGGGGACAGCGAGCAGCCCTGGAAGCAAAGCTGAGGGACATCGGCTGCGTTATGTGCAGCAACCAAGGGACTCATTTCCATGGGAGATGGCGGGACGATGGCAGACCCAGCGTGGGTGGAGCTGGAGGCTTTTTGCTGGGGGTCCGCGCTGGGTGCCTGGAGAGCGGCTGGGCTGCTCTGGCCCTGCCAGCCCTGCCGGGTTCGCCACCGGCTTCCAGAGCTGCAAAGCCCTTCTCAGAGGTAGCAAATGCTTTTGCAACAACAGCCGCTGTTCCTCCAAAGAGGGAGCGACGCTCGGCCAGGAGCTGAGCCCCGTGGGACAACCTGCCTTCGGCCGATGCCTGCCCTGGAGCCTCTGCTACGCAACGGTTTTTCCCCCTGGCATCGCCAGCTCTGAGTATTGCAAGAGTCATTGTGAAACTGGGTTCTATTTAAGCCACAGCTCTTGGTGTCGTAGGACTACGATACAATCTCAGCTCCATTTACTTATTTATTAGCTGTACGTTATTAGCACTAACAATTGTGAAGATGATGAAAACTGCTGTCCCCATCCCAAAGGTTCAGCGGATGGAAACAAGGAGAACTCAAGATGTTGCCCATGCAACGCCGCTGTGTTTTATGTCGTTACGCAGGGCTGGCGCTGGCCTGTACCTCACATCACAAGGTGCTCAGGGGATGTCAAGGTTGCTCCTGAGCCTGCAGGCTCCAGCACATCTCCAGGCGGGGAACGTCACCAGAGCCCCTCCAGTGTCCTGGGCAGCGGCGTCTGCACGGCATCCCCGTGGTACCCCTTTGTATATCCCCCCCATCCCTTCTGCTTCCTCCTGCCCTACGCTGAAATAGCCCAAAATAGGAAACTGAGGGGGCTGCGCAGTGAACTGGAAGGGGGAACTTCTCAGCTTCAAGAAAAAAACATGATGCCGGAGGAGTTTTAAGCCTCTCCAGTTGCCCACGGGCCGGCCTGGGGACACGCTTCTTGCCACGATGCTGCCACCAAGAAGGAGAAGCCTTCAAAGGCAAATTCTGTTTTCAACACGTTGCAAAGATGCACAGGTGACCCAAACAGCTTGGAGCAGTAAAACCTCCCCACCGCTTTCACCCCGCACTGTCCCGGCCGCAGATGCCCGGGGAAAGCCGATGAGGCTCGCGCCGACTCCTGCCTGCCACGGCTCTCCATCACCAGGCTTTGCACAGCCACCGGCGGCAGGAGAGCTAGGCTCTGAGGTTTAATTACAATTGTTGACAGGGAAATTATGGCCACACACGCAAAATTAGAATCTAATTGTGTTAGGGAAATGTTTCATCTTCTCCTTGTCATCCCCAAGAGCAGAAGGCAGAGGGGGAGCGGAGGAAGAGGGGCGATGCTGGCAGGAGGCGCTGGCCCTGCGCCTTGCAGCGGGGGAGAGCAGCCAGGCTCGGGGTCCTGTGGGGCGACAGCAGCCTGAGGGGCCATTGGGCACGAAGAAATCGCAGGAGAACAAGGCGAACGGCCTCCTTTTAGAGAGCGGCAGTGCACGAGGCAGAGCTCCCCTTCCTTCGGGAGCAGGGGGAGCGCACAGCACGGGCAGGGGCGTTGTGTCCCTGTGCTGATTCCCAAAAGCCGTTGCATGGCATGGGCAGCCCCTTTCCACCCGGAGCCCAGGCAGCGTTTCCCCCGGCTGGGCTCTTTGCCCAGCGCTGGCTGCCCGCAGGGAAGCAGCAGCGCCGAGGGGGACGTTCAGCCTGCCGTGCCACACGCGGGATCGGTGCGGGATGTGTCTGGGGTGGCTGAATCCCACCTCCCAGAGGAGTACGCTCCTCTCGGAGGGGCGCAGATGAGTACCTGCGAGTGTGGCGGACGACGGTTCCCCCTTCACGCGCCTGGGACCTCCACCGCAACCGGCACCTCGCTGCCAGCCCAGATACATCCCCATCCTTGCTGAATCGGGGTAGGGGCCATTCTCACCCCTGGGAAGATCCAACCCCAATAACAGATGACTTTGGTCACCGACCCTGTTTAAATGCAGGCAATTCTTTATGCTTTAAAAAAGACAAAAAGAAAGCCAAATGGCCCAAAGGTCCAGGTGACAGCGGGCCCAGGACCGCGGCTGCAGAAGGGGATCAGGCAAAGGGAAAACAAAAGCAGCCGTGCTGACCGACGGCTTTGAAGCTGCCCGGGCAGGGCAGGAGCAGCAGGTCTTTGCCGGGGAGAGCACCTGCTGCAGGGCAGGCAGCAGCCCAGCTCCTCCTCTCTCCCTCCATCGCTGGCGTGGGCTCGATGAGATGAGCCCCCTGCCCGCACCCACAGCAGCCACACGCTTCTGCCTCTGCTTTTGCACCTGCCCGAATCAATTGAGCTGGGGGCGAAGCGCTGACGCAACCCGGAGCAGGGAAGCGACATGGGGCTGAGGAGAGGCCCCGCTCCCCCAACCCAGCTCCCTTCTCCCCAGGTGGCGTTTTAAAAAGCCACCGAATAAGCGAGTGGCCCTCGCGGGGCAAGCAGCTCCCTGGCACGAGGGAAAGGTCCTGCCGAGGGGCAGCCTCCCTCGCCCCGGTGAACCGGGCGGACACACGGCACGCTACACAAGGCGCCGGGGCTCACCGGTCGGCACCTTTGATACAAAGCACCCGCCGACTGGCTTCTAAGCGCCGGCACCCAGCTGCAAAGTTAAACCGGGCGGGTAAACGGGCGGAAAGATGTAAAGATCGGGATATAAAATATGGACTTTACAGCACAACGTCTGCTGCGCGGCCGGGGACCGGCTGAGGCTGCTGGCGGGCAGGAGCGCAGGCAGCACGGGCACGCCGCAGGCCTCGCAGCGCTCCCCGGCTGACCCCGCGCTGGCGGGCCCGGCCCGGGGGCGGTGGGGCTGCCCTGCGGCGAGAACGGGACGTCCCCAGCACCGCGGAGGGTGCCTGGAGCACCCCGAGGGGCGGCGGGGCCAGGCCGCGGCCACCGCGCAGCGCCAGGGCGGGTCCCGCTGGGCCCCCCCAGCCCCACGCGCGGGGCTGCGCCGGGCGAAGCTGCCCCACAGGCGAGGCACCGAGGGGGCGGCCAGCTTTGACGCGGCTACTGCCGGCGGGGTCTCCCCGTGCGCCGCCGGCCCCGCGGCGGGACCCCCACCCGGGGGCGGGCCCGCGGCCTGCCCGGCCCTGCCCGCCTGACCCCGGCGGGGGCCCCGACAGCGAAGCTGGGGGGAGCCGCGGACGGCGACGGGAACCAGCGGCCGCCCCCGGTCCCTGCCGCGCCTCGCTCCCCGCCCCCCGCGCTCGGTGGGCGGGGACCGAGACAGAACGCGCTCTGGTTGGCCGCGCCGTCTGCCACTCGGAGCGGCGAGGCCCTCCCGTTGGACGGCGCCCCGCGGCCTTATCAGTCCATCTCCCGGAGCTCCCGTGTCGTCACGGCTCTTCCGCCCCGCCCCTCGGCGCTGCGTCCGCCCGCCCCCCTCCGCCAGGAAACATAGTTCTCCATTCGGGGGGGCCTCCGTCCCGGCTCCCCCCCCGCCCCGGCGCTGCCGTCGGGGCGCGTCCCGCCGCCACAGGTGCCGCCCCACTTCTCCCCACAGCAGCAGGGGGTGTGTGGGGAGCAGTGCTCCCCCCATCACCTGCTGCCTGTGCGGGCGGCGGAGGGATACGGCGGGGGAGGAGGTGCCCCGCCGCGCAGGGGCGGGGCGTGAGGCGGGGAGGCGGAGGGCGTGCGCGGGGGGGGTGGGGGGTGCCGCGTCTCGCGCCGCCGCCGCCGCCGCGGGGGGGACCATGCGGAGGCAGCGGGGCCGGCGGGCGCAGCAGCAGCAGCAGCAGCAGCGGGAGGCGGAGCGGCCGCGGCGGCAGCAGCAGCGTTAGGACCCGGGGCGGGAGGGGGGCGGGGGCGCGGGGCGGGCCGGGGCGCACGCGCCGCCCGGTGCGGGGCGATCGCGCCGCTTCGCTACATTGTATCCGCCGGCGGCGCGAGAACAATAGGCGCCGCCGCCGCCCGCCGGCCCTGGGCGCCGCGGCCGCCGCCCGCCGCCGCGCCCCCGGCCCTCCGCGCCCGCGGGACCTTCATGCGCTTCCCCTCCCCCGCGCACGCACGGGGGGTGCGCGCCTGCCCCGGAACAGGTAAAAAAAAAAAAAAATAACGATGATAATAAAATAAAATAATAACGTGCGGACGCGCTCCCCCGGTGCTGCGGGCGCGGGAGGTCCCGGCGCAGCGCCCCGCGCCCGGAGCCGCTGCGGGGCTTGGGGGCGCCGGCCCCTTCCCTGCGCCGGGGGCTGCCCCGGCCGGCAGCGGCGGGACGGGACGGGGCCCGGCTCTATTGTCCCCGGCGCCGCCGGCTCTCGGCAAAGTTTGCCGGGGCCGGGGGAAGGGGGGGCGGGCAGCGGACGGGGCGTGCTGGGGGGTCCCCACGCGTGTGGGGGCGTCTTGAAAGGGGGCTCCCCCTTCCCCACTGAGGGGGGCCAGTCGCCCGTCCTGCTGCGAACTTCAGCCGCGCCCCCCCCCCCCCCCCCCCCCCCCCCCGGAGCTCCCCGTCCCCCTTCCCGGCGCGGGGCACACGGCTCCGGCTCGGGGCGGTGCAAAAGTTGGGGGACCCGGCGGAGGGAGGGGGGCTGCCTCGGCCTCACCCCGTGGTGCGAGGGGGCAGCCCGCTTCCACCTCCCCTCCGTGGCAGGGAGGGGGACCGTGGGGGCCCGCTTCGTCCACCTCTCCCCACTCGTGGGGGTGGGGGGCAGCCCGCTGTGACCCCCTCCCCACGGCACGGGGGGACCCGGGTGGAGCGCAGTGACCCACTTCGCCCTCCTCCCTGCAGCGGGGGGGGGCGGCCCGCTTACCCCCCTCCCGGCGGGACCCCAGGCCGGGCAAGGGGCGAGCGGGGCCCGGTCCGGCCTAGCGGGGCCCGGTCCGGCCTGGCAGGGCCCGCGCGTGTCCCGGAGCGGCCGGGCCGCACAGGCCGCACCGGGAGCGGAGGGAGAGGGAGACGGAGCGGCTCGGGGCGCCCGGGCCTTTGTCCGAGGCGCGGAGGTGCCGCCGCCGGAGGAAACCCGAGCGGGACGGGGGGAGAGGCGGACATCTGCTGCGCGTTAGCCCGGCAGCGGCGGGGCCCCGCGCCCCCCGTCCGCCCCTCGCTCCGCCGGGGTCAAGTTTGGCTCGGCCTTTGTGCTGCCGGGGCGGATAAAGCCGGGCCCGGGCCGGGGCAGGGCGCTGCCTTCCCGGGGGGGTGGGCTGGAGTTAAAAATAGAGGGGGGGGGGATAAAAATATAAAGCCCGGACTGAATTTGGGGGGGGGGGGGGGGAGCGCGTATTGTTCAAGTTCCCCGCGGTCTTGGCGAGGGCTGGCGGTCGCCTCGGGGGGTGCGGGGCCGGGGGGGGGCCGCTGAGGGGCCGCCTGTGCCCCCCGCCCCGCGGCGGCTTCGCCGGGGTCTGACGGGACGGGCTGGTCCCCCCGAGCCCGCCGGGGCGGTCGCGGCAGCAGGTTGGTGAAGTTGCTTTAAAAATACTGACCAGATGCGTTGATGACACTTCAAGAAAAGGCTTTTTAAAGAAAAGAAAAAGAAAAAGAAAAAAAAAAAAATCCCCTGGCTGTTTTTTATAGTGGCAAAGGGTTTTTACACGCTGGGCTGATTTCAGCATTTTTTTTTTTTTTTTTAAAAACTTCATTGAAATGTGGTGGCTGAGCCGGCACGGCCTCCAAACGCTTTGGATGGCATGGAGTTTTCTTTCTTTCTTTTTTTTTTTTTAACCTTATGATTAATGAGTTAAATTTATTGGCCAGCTGCCCTTTGTAACCATGAATGAGTTCCTGAAAAAAAAAAAAAAAGGCCAAAAAAAAAAGGAATCTTTTTATCTCATCCCAGGCCTCTCTTCCTCCCTCCCAAAGAAATATTTTTCTATCATAGTGAGCTGGCCAAAAAGATCAATCTCCCTTTAAAAAAAATAATCTGTAAAATTAGGAAGAATAATATTTACCTCTCTTGCAAGGTTGCCTGGAGGGCTTTATTTTTGCAGAACCCTCCGAAAACAAAAAAAAAAAATTTCCAGTCCGTTTTGGGAGCGGAGAGGTTCAGTTCTCACCGGGTACAGCCTGGCTGGGCATCCCCAAATTCAGCCCCTGAAAAAGCAGCTGCAGGTGCTCGGCAACCCGAAGGAAAGAGGCGTAAGATCAGACCTTTTATTTTTTTTTTTTTTTTCTTTTTTTTAAACAAAACTAGGCAAGGACAAGAGAGCCTCCTGCGGGGAGCGAGCGTGGGGGAAGGAGAGGGGGCGAGCCGAGCCAGACAAGCGCCTGAGTGATAACTTGCCTGAACCCTTTGATAAATGAGTTGACTCTTTTTTTTTTTTTCCCTCCTTTTTTTTTTTCCCCCCCCTTCATTCGCCACACGCCAGGAACAGAATTGGCCCGAACTAGTGGAATTGGCAGCAAAAAACTAACATACAAGTGTGTCTGGTCAATAGAGCGCTTGTTCCTGCCTCTGGGTGCTATGTGAGGACTCCGACTGTGCTCTCGGCGGAGGAGTTGGATGCTGGAGACGCGCAAAGGGTTTTTCTTTTCTCGCCCCTTTCTCTCTCGCTCTGTCTTTTTAAAATATTCATCAATGGGATGGGTAGTTTGCTCTAGTCATTAAAATCTCTCTTTCCCCTCCCCCTCGCTTTCCCCAGGACTGCGGCTGCCGAGGCTGTGGGAGTATGAATCAGCAGCAGCAGAGAATGGCTGCAGTTGGGACAGACAAAGAGCTCAGTGACCTGCTGGACTTCAGTATGGTAAGCGAGCGCGGCTGGGGGGCTTTAAAGGCCCCGGGGCTTTGCTTGTGCGCAGTGTTTTGGAGCTGCAGAAGGGAGGAAATGTGAGCCTGTAAATTGGACATGATGGATTTCAGATGTGCCGTGTTTGTGTGCATGCACGTGTGCTGCAACTTGTTTATTTTCAAGTTAAAGCAAAGCCTCTGCCCCTCCTCTTCTCCCCCCCCCCCCCCCCTTCCCCTCAGACATATATTGTTTCCTTGCAGGGAGCGCAGAGAGGTAGGTGGGTTGGGATTTTTTTTGATGGGAAATGCAACAGAGTTGTGTGTTCTCTGTTTAAATACTCACCGCGAAATGGGCTGGGTGGCTGTTTCTGAAGCCATGCAAAGATGTAACTTCGGTAGCTGATTAATCAGGCTTTTTTCCTCTCCCCAGATCCAGACTATTAAACTTTTGCTCCCACAGGTTATTTTGTCACAGTTTGAAATGTGTCCAAGCTCTCCAGCGCATTGTTTTTGCAGGAGTTGGACACTTGTGTTCCCCACGCTCTGCTCTTCTGTATCCTGGAAACCTTTAGCTGCGTTTAGGAGCTGTTTATTTTCAAAGAAACAGGACCTAAGAGTTCCCCCAGAAGGGTGTGCACAGCTCGGAGGGAGGAGAAGTCCCTTCTAGTCGTAACAGAGCAAGGGTTAGTCCCCGGCACGTCTGCCTGTGCTGCTGGCCGCGGTCGGCGGCGTGCCACGCTGTGTATGCCGTGCGCTTGCTGCACCGGTGCTGGCTGTCACTGGGAGGTGACGCGTGGAGGGGCGAGCTTGTGTTCAAAGGAAAATAACTTTCTGTTGGGTTCCTCTGTCGTGTGCTGCACCCTCATGGCACTTGGAGCGTGCGTCTTGCTTTTTAGATAAGCAAACGTGCTGCGAAGATAGAAAAACCAGCTCCGCGAGGAGGAATAACCATGTGTGTCGCCGCTGTGGCTCTGGGCTGTCCTGGGTCGCCCAGCCCGCGGCCCCGCTGGGCTGATTTTCTTGCTCCTTGGAGAAAAAGGGGGGAAAGCAGTGGCAGAACTAGGGACACCCGCCGTCCTGGTACTTGTTACTCCTGTGGGAAGTGCTGAGGCTCAGCCGCTTTTCTGCACCTGAGTGCTGAGGTTTAGCAACGGGAAATAAACCTTTTTATACAGCTGGGGCTTGTACCTGTCCCGGCAGGGCTGCGTGCCGGAGCGGGGCTTGGTGGTGGGGTCTCTCAGTCCCCCAAAGAGCAACTCTCCTGCAGGAGGAGAGGCCCGTTTCTCCCAGTTTCGTGCTTCTGTTGGGAGGCTGGTTCTGTTGAATTACCGGCGATGTATTTTTACAGTAGCATGTTTCACAGTGGGCAGGGGGACTGCAGTGACGGTACGTGTTCACAAACAGGACTATGTTCAGGGCTCGCTGGGGACTGGTGCGTGGTTCTTTGTCCCCCTCATCTCGGAGGTCCTGCGGGTTGGCAGGAGCCCTGGAGCTTTCCATCTCCTGCACCGGAGAGTGCCAGGTTTTGAACTGCACTTTGGGTCAGTAGCCCGTAATCTGCTCCCTGGCCGGGGCTACGGTGGCTCCCACTTTGCTTTTTCTCCCCCTTAGAAAAAAAATCTAATCCCACTCACCGTTTAGAGCTTTAAAAAAAACCCAAGACCTTATTTTCTAATTTAACCCAAGACCTTATTTTCTAATTTAACGAACGATCCTCATTTGCATGCTCAGAGCTGTATTCCCTGGAGGGGTCCTGACCTGTTCCCTCTGTACACGACTGTTTCTGTCCTTGGAGATTAATCTACACCTGACGTTTGAATTTGGGTTCAATTCCAACGCTCTTATGCTGGTGTAAACCTGGGAAAGACCAGAACTTGGTCTGTGTTCGTGTAAGGCTCGTGTGTTCCGCAGCGGCACCAGGGGTGGCTGCTTGCAGGATCAGGGCCTGCAAATGTCATTTGCCAGCAAATGATTCGAAGACATTCCCTCCAGGATAAGTTGGCTGATGGGCTCCGACGCAGTCTGGATTTGAGCCAGCTCTGTTTCACAAACCCTCATCTCCGCACATGCACACCCTTCTCCTGAGTTTGCATAAAGGGAATATTAACGTCTCTCCTGAAGGATGAGTAACAAAAACTGAAAGCTTCCTAACTAGCAGACTGTCTTCACCCCGGCATCGCGAGCTTGTTGTGCGTACTGTGGGTCTGCCGAAGGGGCTGCTCCGTGAGTTGCCCTCCCTGTGTCGGGACACAGGCTTTTTGGCCGCCAAGCTCACTCTTTCAAGTACATTTAAATTTTTCTTTGAATAAGCAGGAGTGGAGCATTGGTCTGCTAATCCTCTCCAGGAGAGTAAGTGGGAGGGAAGACTTGAGAGAGAGATTCAGAGCAGCTGAAATCAGTATTTCAATTCCTTTTTTTCTAGGGAAAATATGTTCAACCCCGGCAGTCTGTGGTCCAGCTCTGCGCTATGTTTTGTTGTGCAGTCAGTGAATTTTAAGGTCCAGCCCTAACGGGGTTGCACAGTGAGACGGGAGTTTGTGGGGTCAGTAAACGGCAGGGTTGTGTGAGATGCTATAAATTGGACTTACAGTCCTGAAAACAAAGACTCGTGCCTTCTTTATTAAATAAATACACTGGGTAGTTACTGAGGTGCACAGCGCTTGCCCAGAGCTTTGTGCCAATGTAATTTGCCAATAAGGGCGAAAATCAAAGGAATCTGTAACGTGCACCTAAGTGCGCCAGAGCCAAACACCCAGCTATGTGCACTGCTCGCTGCTTTGGGGTGTGCGCGGCAGCGCGCTTACCTCTACCTCCGAACAAATTGCCTTTTATAATTACCTCAAAGTACAGGTAATTTGTAGGCTTTCTTTCACCACCGCTCCCTGGCAGTAGTCCAGGCCGGGCTTGCAAATCTGGAGGAGAGCTTTCGAGAAAGCGTCCTGCCTATAGATTTGAGGTGCCGGCTTAACCTATTTATTAGCCTTGGGTTTTGGTGCGTTATCCTTTGGCCCGTGGTTGCCGGGCTTTGCAGCTCGGCCTGATGGGCGCAGGCTGCATTCGGCAGGAGCTGCCCTCGGTCTGTGCCGTCGGGAGATGCTGGGCTCGCTGTGGTTATCCCGGGCGGCATCTCGGCCATGCCACGCTGCCGGTGTCGGGGCGTTGTGGGAAGGTGCAGGCAGGTATCGCAGCCGGGCTGGGGTGCTCGGAGGGCAGGGGCACCTCACGGCATGGGGAGAGCCGGGATGGAGCAGCCCGGGCGGGCACGTGGACAAGTTGGGGGCCTGTCCGTGCCGCAGAGCGCGCCTGCCAAGCTAGATAGAGGCAGGCGGCTGCGTGCCAGCCTAGGTCTCTGGCAGAAGTGAGATGCTGTTAACAGCCATGATTATTAGCAGAGTATTAACCATATGCTGCGGGGATGCTAGTTGTCAGGGTGGGTTTCTAGCTCGGTGAGACGTTGCAGGGTGGGCAGGGGCTTGAGCAGTCACATAGGACCTGCCATCTGATTTCTCCGCAAGCGACTGCTCTTGTTGCCTGCCAGCCCTCGTGGCTTCAGCCATCGAACTGGGGGTGAAAGCCAAACTGTTAGCAGCAAGCAGGGCTTGAGCAAGCTCCTTCTGCCCTCGCCGCTGCTGCTTCCGACGTGCTGGAGGATGCTGAAGCCGTGCCCTGCGCCCTGCTCTGGCCAAAGCACAGCGCCTGTGTTTCCATGATAAAACCTTTGCTTTTGTTTAGAGTGAAGCAGTCGTAAAGTTTGACTTTACGCTGCAAAGGACGTTTGGGGCTGCAGTCAGGAAGGTCTGTCTTAAATGAACACGTATAAAATATCCTGCTGGCAACGTTTATTGAGTCGAATTCCCTCTTCTCTCCGAATTAACAGATGGATACTTTCCATGCTGCAAAATAGATTTTAGGTTTTGAGTTCAGGTCTGAGGTTGGTTCAGCCTGGAGTTCATAAGGTGGAAGAGCGGAGGAAGTGAAAACAGCTATTTAATTTGAAAACACTGATGCACTGGTAGAAGTACGCAATAAATGAAATGCTGCTTGATATTGTTACCTGTGTCTGGCAAATTTCCTTTCTTGCTTACAAGTTCGCTGTTGAAAGTGTGGGGTCTCTTGGCTATAACCTCCCCCGTGGCGGGTGCGGGCGTTGGATCTTCCCGTGCGCTGGATTTGCATCTTTTAACCTGGGAGAAATGGAGGGACAATAAATTCTTTGGTGGGAAGGGTGGAAAATGAGCTACGAGGGTACGCAGAAGTTGTTGTCAGCTGTCAGGGAGGCTGGAGATAGGACTTGAGAAACCAAATACAGTGACTTAAGATGGGGGATTTTATATAACCGTTTAAATCTACATTATTCAAATCCAACAAAGGCCAAGTAATGACCCAATTATGGTTCTTCAGGCGCTCATGCCTGGGTCCCCTCTCCATGCCTGGGTCCCTCCAGTACGTGCCAGGTCTGGTTCGTGTCGTGTCGTCCCCCCCCCAGTCCCCCCCTCCCCCCCCCCCCCGTTTATTTTTAAAGCAGCATTTAAAAGCAGAAAGGAAATTCGCAGTGGGTGGGTGAACTTTGCCTGTGAGTGACATACGCCAGCGAAGGCAGCCAGCACTTCACGTATGACTTGCGCCAGGCTCCTCGAGGCAGCGTACCCGGGCGGCTTCAGCCCACACCACGGTGGAAAAACAAGCTGGCAGCAAGAAAAAAAAAAACCCAAAACACTTCCTGGGGCTGGCAAGCGATAAGTGTGTTTGGAGCCTGTGTTGAGGTGAGGGGTAACCCGGGGTTCCCCCCTCTCTGACATCACCCTGCTTTAGCATCCCCACTTTTAGTGTGGAGAGGGGTCTGTGACTCCTTAATCCCGTGGGGAGGGAGAGCAGGAAGGTGTTGCATCAGTCTCGAAATACCTCTCGAAGCAGGCGGAGGCGGGCGAAGGGGGGGGGGAGAGGGCATCCCCCGGCGGGGCCGGGTGCGGGGGCGTGCTGGGGATTGCCGAGCGTGGCGGGGGGGACCACCTCTTTTGCAGAAGTAGAAAGCGCTCGTTGCACAATGGAACAAGGCTGTTCATTTTCTCCACTTGTGTTTGCTGCTCAAACCTTGGGTTTTTCAGTATCAGCAAGTATTAAGCAGAAATGCTTGTGAAAAAGAGCCAGCAGTGCTGCTTTTTGGGAGTTTGTTTTTTGGTTTTTGCTGCTCTGTACCGTTATGTTCATGCTTCTCATCCCCCCCCCGCTCGCACATGCAGAACTGCCTCTTGCCACTTGGAAAGGGGCTTTCTAACCACTTCGCTTAATCTTCTTCCCTACCTTAAGAGGAGGGAGTGAGCAGAGGCCGGGTGGGATCAGCCATGTAAATTCCATTTTTAGTCATTTTGGAGATCTTTGCAGAAAACAACACTGCCCTGCAAGCGGGGAGGGGGGGGGCAGGAAAAACCTGTAGCATTGCAGAGGAAGGTAGGCTGCAAGTCTTCGGTGTCGTCAGGGTTTGTTTTTGTTTTCTAGCCCAACTTCCTGAGGAAACAAGGCGTATTCGATGGCGGGGCTGCCGGCCCACCCCGAGTGACTCGGGAGCCCACCCCGGGTGGGCAGCAGCCCTCCGCGGCGGGGCACGTCCAGCCGCTCTCGCTGCGCGGCTGCGTGTAGGGGGCTGGAGGAGAGCGGGGTTGCGGCCGGGGGCGAAGCTGTAGCAGGGCAGGTGTCTGCAGGCTGGTGGGAGCAGTTGTCCGCGCGCAGGCTGCGTGCTTAGGCACTGCTTACACCTTTATTTAAGTACATATGTATGACATATGCATGATGTGCGCGTGTGTGTACGTATATATGATCCCAAATTTGTGTTCGTTCTTTGAATGGCAGTTGGTTTATTAACTGCTCTCTTTGCATCTCTACCACGTTTAACTGTTGGGTTTTTTTTTTTTCCTCCCCAGCATTTGTAAAAACAAAGCTGGGCAGACGGTTTTGTACAAAGGAATGTTTCTGACCACAGCCAGACATCAGCTATGTCAGGGCATGAAATGCTGCGTTTCTGTAGGCTCTAGTGCCATTACATTGTTTAATCTTCAAAGCATTAAACTTTTGAGTTACTCAGACATTGCAAAGCTAAAAATAATAAAAATTCAAATGACTTGGTGGTGAAAGTATCTTGAGTTGAGTAGTAAAAGGATATTAAAATGTTAATTCACTAACTGTTTTCCCACCAGTTGTTTTATTGGCTGGAGCTCCATTTGTGTGGAGAAGAATTAGTTTTCTTTGCTGCTGCACGCAGGTGCATATAAATTTTTAAATAACAGCTTCTGAAACCCTCCCAACTTATATTAAAAATATTTATACAGGTTAGCTGACGAGGTATGCAGTATTTTTGAGGAAGCTCCCTGCCAGGAGAAGATTAGTTGTGATACTGTGAAGCTGCAGCAGTGAAGCAAACAAGTAGCCAGAATGACCGATACTGTACAATACGTTAATCTTTCTGATCATGAGTTAAATACCTTTGCCCTTGGCGCAGCTTCTCCCACCGGACCCCAGGGCTGTGTTAGCTCACGGCACCGCTGGAGCTCCCAAAGGACCAGGGGTGGGAGCTGCTCCACGAGGCTGGAGGGTTTGTCCCTCCGAGAGCTGGCGTGAGGCTTCCTGCGCTCCGGTCGAGCATCGCTGGAGCGTGTGGCTTAGTCATCTCTGCCCGCGCCAGCTGGAGCCCGCGGGCAGCCCGCGTCCTCCCCGGGCACTGCACACGTCCGGAGATGGGCCTGGGAGCGCGGGAGATGCGGGATGAGACCCGGATCGCTGTGGGTGCTGGGGTCTTGAGGGATAAAATGAGCTTTGCTGCCTGCTGTGGTCTCGGTGGGGTGCTGTCGTTTTCCTGCTAGCTTTTTATGAATGGAGTCAGCCTTTCTCCGTGGCCCCGTGGGCACCCTCTAGTCTGGGCCTTGGTGAATGAGTTGGGGAAGAAACTGTTAGTTTTGACCACAGCAATGATGCTTCTTGGATGGTTTTCAGTTGCACCTAAGGAACCAGACACGCTGTGTACACAGGAGAAGTTTATGCACGTAGGAATGCGTGTGTATATTAGCGCACAGCTGTGCTGGTCTCCTGTCCCTCCAGCTGATCTATGTAGCAGGGACACAAGGAGAAGAAAGTTTTTTGCATCAATAAAGTGCTTCTCTTCCCCTTTTCCTCCCCCCCGCCTGCCCAATCTGACCCCCTTTGCAGCAGCACGGTAAAACTAACATACTGAAATCTCTTTTCTCTTCCCTTCTCTCTCATCTTCTTGTTTTTCTAGATGTTTCCCCTGCCAGTGGCTAATGGAAAAAACAGACCCACGACCCTAGCGAGCACTCAGTTTGGAGGATCAGGTACTGTCATCTTAATTTTTTTTTTTTTTCCTTAATACCGTAATGTTTCTTGCAATAAATTTGTGTTTGCTTCCAGAGACCCAAAAGGAGGGGTTTCTGTAGTTTTGTGTTATGTGTTTTTCTGGTGGTGGTCTGCTACTATTTCTCTGGATGATTTCCTTGTTGCTCCATGTGTCTCCGGGTAGTCAAAGCTGCTCCTGCCGCTCTGTCTCCGATTAAGAAGTCACTACCTGAGCTTAAGGTTGTTGTCTCACCGCGACGATTGAAGCAGCCTGGGAGCAGTCAGTGCTGTTCTCTTAAGCTGCTTAGAGGAACGTGTGTCTGCAGACCTATGTCCTGGAAGACTTTTGCTGGTGGTGTCTTCCTGGGGCTCAGCTGCCCAAAGGGAGACTCTGGTGCAGTTTGGGTGTCTGCTCCATTCAGCCCCTCCAGCAGCTCGCTGCTGTTGGGTGGGATCTTGACGTTCCCCAAAGGGACCTCTGCAAAGCCATCCTGACCAGATGCCATTTCACCAGCCTCCGAGCTGGACCCTGCTGTGTTTTTGGGGTGCTGTCGAGCAGAGCCTCGCCTGCCCGCCTTGCCCCCTGGAGCCAGGAGCTGGCCCCGCTCCCCAGCAGCGCTGAGTGGCTGCATCCCGGCCGGCCCGGCTGCCGGGGAGGAACCAGGGGTGCCAACATCAAAGGGCTTTGGGAGCAGGGCGTCTGCGGGGAGGAGCGGGCTGGCGATCCGGCTGCGATAGGAGACTCTCTGAAGGGCGTGTAGCTTTAGATGTCTGATCGGGAAACGCGGCGCTGGTTCATTTGAGGCTGAAGCAGAGAATTCCCCAGCTGAGCGGATGGCGCAGTGCCGTGCCAGGCTTTTGATGCCCGGGGAAGCCGCTCTGTGCAGGGCTCACTGCGGCCCCTGGCATGCAGGAAGTTCAGTGAATTTGTCCTTCTTGCTGAAACATGCTGACGCTTTGTGGATGGTTAAAACTTGACCTTTTCTACCTTGGGCCGACTCGAGCTGTCCAGTGAAACTCCTGGCCACGTGGAACGTCTGTGCCCCGATGCCAGGCGGCATCCCGGAGACTGGGGTGGGATTTCTGGATAGCAGCTTTGATGCCGCTGCGCGCCGTGGGGCAGCTCTTGGGGAAACGTGCAGGAGCAGACGGGAGGGGTGTACTCTGTCCTGCCCTGCTCCTGCCCTTTTCAGCTGGGGAAATTTGATGCTTTCAGATTGGGCTGTTTAGCTGCACGTCAAGGTGGTTTTGAGCAAACGTTTTTACATGGAGCGAAGCTGTTGAGTGGGTGCTGGAGGAAATTCGAGGGGAGAAAACTCTTGGGTTAACCCAGATGGAAGCTGATCTCTCCAGCAAGTGTTCCTGTGTGCAACTTCTGCTGTTAAAATAATCCACAAAAGACGCGCTACACGCTAGTGAGAGAATAGTAATGGAGCAAGCTCGCATTAATTTGTTTCCTGCTCGGAGGCTGGCTTAGCTGCTGGGTTTATAGTGCTGGCCAGCAAGGAGAGGCTGCGAGCAGGGCTCTGCCGGTACAGCCGGCGCAGCGACTGGACCCCCCTCTGCTTGGCTGTGCAGCAGCTGAGACGACACAAAATCTTTTATTCCCCCCCCCCCCCCCCCCCCCCCCCCCCTTCTTTTCTTTCGGGTGAGTGAAAGGTAATGGTGACACCACCCTTCCTCTGGGCTGCTGCTTTTCGAGTCTGGCTGTGAGCAGTTCATAAAAACAGAGGGCTGATGTTATACAACTGCACTGAAGGCAGTTGCACAATCGCTGCTGTCCTGCTCTCGGGGCTCTGCGGCGGCTCTGTCGTCCTGCCGTGGGCATCCCGGGTTTGAAACGCAGCTCAGGGCTTGGTTTAGGGGAAGCCTTTTGCTCCAGCAGTGGAGTTATCCCTCGGCCAGTCATCCTCGGCCTCACCTTTGGAGAATGGGGGGCATGTTTCATTTGTGTGTTGGCTTTGTGATTTCTCTCTGGTCCTGGATGTTTGACGATTGATTTTTGCTGGTGGGGTGAATAACTGCAGTGAGATGTTAACGAGATGTGCCATGCACAGGGGTGCACTGCGTCTGTTAGAAAGATCCAAGGTGTCTAAACTAGTTCCTAGATAGTGGCGAGTGGTTGTTTTCATAGTTTGTTGATGTTGGTTTAGCTTAGTTCACTAATTCGACAGCAAGGTACAATCATACTAGTTCACCCCCAAAGGCATAGCCAGCCATCCGGCTCAAAATTTAATATAAAGTCAAATTGTCACCAACCCTGATGTGGTCAGAGGGTGAAGAGCAGATGGTCCTTGGATTTGGGGACCTGGGCTTGCTGAGGCAGTAGAGCGCCTTGCAGCCACGCCGTAAGCTGGACCTGGAGATTAGCTCCCTAAATCTTCTTGCCTTGCAGGAAGGCCTAGGCTTCGTCTTCAGTGTGCCTCATGTTTTTCAAAGGCTCCTGTTCAATCAGTATCCCGTACCCCTGGTAAAGGTAGCTCAGCGTTTCCCCTCCACTGCCGTCCCTCTGCCTGGAAAGGAGATGCAAACACCGATTTGCTTAAGTCTTAGCTTGGTAACATGCACCATCGTGCCAGTATCTCGTTATTTGGGGTTATTGTAGTAAACCCAAGGTAATAAAATGATGCTGTCTTATGTGCCAGAGAAATTGGTGTTCCATGCTTCTGCCCACCCTCGGACATGTGAATTCACGGCCTCCCACTTTTCATCTCCCTCCTCCTCGGGGAAATCCTGGGGCAGTATGTAGCTTTTATTTTTTCCCCTCCGGAGGAGCTATTAACTCGAGGCTCTTTCCTCCCCAGGGGAAGCTGGAGTGAAAGGAGCAAGGCAGTGACCCTGCTGACTCCCAGCCAAAATGCCCCACTTGCCAAGACGAGGTTCTTGCTTCCAAAGTCCAGCTGGTAAATAAGGTAGCGCAGTCATTTGAAACAGCGCTACTAGAAAATCACAGTGATAAAATTGCTCCAAATTCAAATACTTTTCAAATCCCAATTAATAATTGACCTGGCCAAGCTGCTGGCACTCGTGTGGGTGGCCCCTTTGCAAAGGCGAACCCGTTTCTCTCTCCTAGGCCAGGAAAATTCAAAGTGTTAATGCAAGCCCTCCAGCTTTGAGATCCCTTTGCTTTTATATTTGTCTCCTGGTTTTATTTTAAGCTCTGCCACTGTTTCCCTCATTTCTGTCCTTAAATGCACCAGGGAGGAACTGGTTTAGCTCCCCGCCGCATGGACAATTCAGCACCTCCGCTTTGCGTTTTCTTGGCAAGGCAAAACCCAACAATTGCCACTAGGATGGAGCTTACGTCATGCAGACAGTGTCTGCAGCATTTATAGCACATATAGGTCACCGCGGGGAAGTTGATCTTCCTGGGGCTTTGAGCTGCAACTAGTGTTTTCCAGCGTAAGCCGTGTCATTTGCTGCTGGTATTTTATTTTAGCCGGGACGCTCAGTGTATGCCTATTGTCCTTGTCCTCGAAGGCTGCGGTTTCGTCGTCCCCTCGCCAAACTGTTTGTTTATTATTTGCAGTAGCAAAACATTTAAAACCGTGTCCTCCGTGTCCCCCCATGTCATAGTTCATAAATGACTAATCTGATCAGAAATGAGCTCCCTCCCAGTGCGCTTAATTAAACTGTGCCTCTAGCAGGAAACCACGCGTGCTAAATTTCACATGGAAATAACCATTTTTAATTGACGTTGAGACAGTAGGAGTGGCAGGAGGGAAAGAAGTTTCATTGTCTCTTCCCAGCCCGGGCCGTGGCATTGCCGCCGCGGCATGGGGCCATGCCAGGGCTGTCGCCTCGCGGCCGCTGTGTTTTCGGCAGGGTCAGCGCGTGCCGGCTGCGCCTTTGCTTCAGCAAGTGAGTTGGGGCTCTGCGGAGCAGGGAAGTAAACCCGAGGCAAACGGTTGTGCGAGGTAACGCGTCTCCTGGAGCAGCTTGTGAGCAGCGCTTTGCATCCGCGGTTAATGTGGAGAGCGTGCAGCCGTCTCCCCTTCGCGTCGGAAATGGCGCGTGATGCCAGGTTTGTGTCCTATTGGAACAGGAGCCCAGGCAGCCTCCTGCTGACGGATGATTCTGCTCGCAACAAATAAAAGCTCTGCTAAAAAAATAGCGCTTTTTTTTTTTCTTTTTTCCCCCCAGTAAGTGAATTCACCATTAAATGTCTTCCTTCTTGCTTTGTGCTGAAGGGGAGCTCCTTTGCTTGGGATCTCTTAGGTGGGTTTGGAAGGGAGAGTCCCCTCCTGGTCTGTGTTGTGATTTCCACCCCCAAAATTTGTTGGGTGCTTTTTCGCTAGCAAGATGGTGAGATGAGACTCATTGTTGAGGGAATTGCTTTGATCGGGGCAAGTTCATAAAATAC
Source organism: Phoenicopterus ruber ruber (assembly GCA_009819775.1). Classification (NCBI taxonomy): domain Eukaryota; kingdom Metazoa; phylum Chordata; class Aves; order Phoenicopteriformes; family Phoenicopteridae; genus Phoenicopterus; species Phoenicopterus ruber. The sequence goes on along the minus strand of CM020240.1, from coordinate 1,232,870 downwards.
ATTTGAAGCTGGCTAACCGGGGAGTTTTTCAAAGAGTTACAAGCTGGTGCATGTAACAAATTTTAAGTTATAGTCTACTGAACAAAGTAAATGCATTCTCCCTGGAGGTAGGTGAGTCTGTATGCCCTTTGAAAGCCTGCTTTAAACAACGTTCAAACTTGGATACCTGTGGCAACAGCACTGAAAGTAATAAATTCTATGAAAGATGAGGTTGTCTCTTTAATTGGTGCTACGGGTGAGCTGTTTGAAGATTTAATTATTTTGTGTGTGCACGCAGCCCTGTGTTAGGAAGCTCCAAGGTGGGGAGGGGAGGGTCTGGTGCGCCGGCCGGGAGCAGGGTGCCTGCCCCGGCAGCTCCGCAAACGCGGGAGCGGTGCTGGGCTCCGCTTTCCTTGCGGAGCAGCTGGCTGGGTCGTTTGCAGTAAAAGCATCTTAAGTTAGAGAGCTGCGAAGAGCTAAGCGCAGTGTTTCTGTTGCCGTGCTGTCAGCGATTGAGTCTCAGGCTGCAGAAACGCATTTGCAACTATTTACCATAGTGAGGAAAGCAGGAGCTTTTATTAGTAAGGATGTATCACGTTTTCCTACTAACGGCCTCTAGTTCCCGCATGTTTTGCTTATGCTGAAGTGGGAGTGATGGGCTTTGCTTGCTATTTTGATAGATGATGAAAGGCAGACATGAGGTGCGCAATATGTGACTTGATATTTAAAACTGGCACTTTCCATTAAAGTACGTACTTCAGGCTGCTTGTTTATGTTGCGGGTGCGTGCGTGCCCATACAGCAGGCTCGCAAAAAATGTCACTAAACACAAAGCCACCACAACAAAAAAGTCCAAGCAGAAAAATTTCCTTGCCTGCCTATTGGCGTGACTGTTTCTTTCGAAATAAAAATTAGTTTTTAGCCATTATCGAAGGAAATAAAAAGCCTTGCCGTGGACGAGTCCAGCTTGCAAAGCTGTGAGGTCTCGTTAGCCTGGAAGGAGGCTGCAGCCCTGCAGCCGTCCGCTGCTCTCCGCACCCCTGGAGCGTTTCCATTCCTGCCGCCGGCAGAGCCCGCTCCCGGGGTGCAGGAGGATGCTGCCAGCGTGCGGAGGGTGTTGCAGGGAAACACCCAGGGTGCTGCAGTCCCAACCTTTCCAGTAACAAAGCCTGGAGGACTTTCAGTGAAGTTCGTCTCCCACGTGCTAGTCAAGTGCGTTCAACGGCTTTCTGCTGTGTTTTTGTCTCTGCCTTCGGGAAGCTCCTGTTCTCCTTCCTCTCCCCTTTCTTCTCCCTGTTTTTCCCGTGGGGTGGGTCCCATTAACCAGGATACAGAAAGCAGGGTTTGGAAGAAGAAGAGGCTTGGAGGCCTCGAAAGCTGGGGGCAGGGAACGCGGGTCGGCAGGAAATAGCAAGCGTGGGGGAACAAATGGCAGGGGAAGATCTTCACGCCTGTCTCCCTTAATCCAGCGTCACACCCCAGTTGCATCTCTGATCCTCGTGTCCTGGGGTGCGTGTTGCTGCTCCCAGGGCTGGGCAGCTGTTTCTCCTGTGCCTTTGCAGTGAGGTTGAAACGCGAAGGCCGCCTTCTCGCTCTCTTACTCTCTCTGTTACCGCTCTTCAAATTATTTTTTTTTCCTTGAATTTTTGGGCAAGGCTGAGAGCGAGGGTGTCCTGCCAGAGGCACAGCCGGTTTCTGACAGACACGCGAGGAGTGAGCCTGGGAAGAGCAGGAAAAGGGCAACTGTGCTGTTGGGGCAGTGGGGATGCTCTGACGGCAGGTCAGTGTTTCTCCATCACGGGAAGAGGCAAATATAACCTGGTCCCTGCCTTGGTGTGTTTTTAACTTCAGGGTTAAAGGGTGCATGTTTTCAGGGGAGAGTTGTTTTGGTGGTTTGTTTGGTTTTTTTTTTTGTTCTTCTCCCACTCCAGGGAAGAGTCCTCCTGGCTGGATTTGAGATTTTGAACTAGGAAAGAGCACCAGGAATGTCGGGGGTGCCAGAGAGCTGAAGCTGTACTGAGATAAGTGGCAGCTTTTGTTTAGAAACTGCAAATTTGACACAGACCTTGTTTAAGCACACAGTTTTAACTTTGCCAGAAGAGCTGAAGCAGTACAGCTATCTCCTGCCGGCAGAGCTTTTTCCTTCCCTAGATGAGGCAATTCAGTACTGGTGTAACTGTGCCTGCTCGAGGGGTTATGATGAGATTGAGTGTATCTTATATAAAAATCACGTGCCTTGCCTGGATTAAGGCTGACACCAAGCTGGGCTAGGAGTGAACCTTCTGTGTTTCAAAAGAACGTGTACAAGCTCAAGCACCTGCTTTTCTTCTAATAAGAGGAGCTGGTGGCGTATGAATTGCATGCCTAATGTCGTTGCCTTGTTCACGCTGCTGTCTTCTCAGTTGCGAGGGCCAGGGTCTCATTACAAATGATCTTCTGGAGGGCAGCACGCTTGGGGTTTGGCGCCGGGATGCAGCAGCTCTGCCTCAGCCCACCTCAAATCCTGCTCATGCGGACTGCCCGAGTGGCACGTGTTGGTGCGGGGCCGAGATTTGAATTGTTTGCCTTTGGCTCAGCATCCCAGATCAAGGCCTTGCACGCTTGTTGTGCCCTTTCCAAAGGGGAGAGATGGCTTTGGAAGGGGCCCAGCAGGTCTGGCAAGCGTTTCTGCTGGACCTCGCTGCTGCTAATTTCAGATTCTGCATGCTCTGTAGGGTGCCCTTCTCCAGCACGTGTCCCACGTGTGACCAGTCACTCTGCCTGTTGCATCTCCATTGTTAATGTTTATATGCAGTGAAACTCAAGTTGGAATTTTTTTTTTTTTTACTTTGAGACAGCAAATGGGTGTCTTAAGAGGATGGATTTAGTGCGTAGTGCTATTTTGTTACTCTGCATGGCCTCATCTCTAACCTGGCACTGCGTTCTCCAGTGTTAACATGGCTGAAGGAGGCTATAAATGCATCTTTGCTGCTCACTAGCCCCCAAAATCACTGGTAAAGGTGATATTTTCGATGCTCTTCTAACACAAGAGCAGACTCTGAACCCAACCGGATAACGATGTTATTCACAAGCAACGTTTTCACAAGTGGGAAGGTGATGGTGATCTAGCACTTTAGCTGGAAGGAGGAAACGTTGACACAAGCCTCTTCATGGTCACTGGAGTGAAGTCACGAGAGTCTCTGCTTCCTGAGTGCTTTGAGCTGCAGACCCAAGAGCACGAGAAGACACCATCGACTAAACCCGATGGGCAGGTGAAGCCCTGTCGGGAAACGCCACGTCCCCTGATAGCTGAGGCTGATGTGAGATCGTTGTCTAAACCGGGCTGATGTGCCCGTTGGCAGCGACACGGCGCGATAAGCTAACTGCGGGCGCGGGGGTGATGTGGCTGCATCGGCTGGAAACCTGCCCCACGAGCAGCCAGGCTGCGCCCGAAAAATGCGCTGGGAGGGAGCAGGTTTGGTACCTCTCCCCTGCCGCGCAGGGATCGGGGTGCAGGTAAACCCCGGGTCGCTGATTGCTGGCTGGTTTTTTTTCTCTTTTGTCTTGGCGCTCGCTCCCCGGCGAGGCTCCTCTCCTTGCCGCTTTTGCTCAGCCTGTTTTACCTGCTCCGGGTGTAGGAGCGGAGGGGTTTGCCCGCCCGCGCGCTGGCAGGGGGGGCAAACGGGCCCGTTGTGTGGAGGGCTGCCGAGCGGTGGGCCAGCGGTGGATGTGCGGCCAATGCAGCTGCCTCAGTTATGCCAAAAAAGTTTGCCCACATCTGCCTCTTGGATTCCCAGCCGTGTGGGTTGGGATTATCCTGCCCTCTCCCAGCACCTCCAAATAGCTGAGAAATCCCAGGAGCACGGCAGGGGGGTGGCAGCCCGCAGGCTCCGAGGAGGAGCACCCGCTCGCCCGCCTGTCCCTGTGTGGCAAGGACAAGGGCCCTGGGCAGCGTCGGGACCTAGTGCTGGAATTTCCCCAGCACGTACCCAGGCCACCAGCCCAGCTGGGTACGTGCAGTTGCCTGAACCTGATCAACCTGGGAGGCGAGGATGGGCAGCGACCCGCTTGCTGTCACGCTTCCCAGCTAGCGGGCAGCTTGGAGGCTGCAAAAAAACCCCCCTGAGATGATGTGCTGGCCTGAATGCAGGCGCCTGTTGGTGACCGGCGGTGTTGGGGGAGGGATTGCATTTTAAGAAGGTGGTTGCAGGCAGCCTGTAGTCAGGCGGTTGATGCCTGTGGCCCTGCTGGATCTCCGAGCAGAGACCAGCCGGTGCAGAGAGCGTCTTGCTGCACGCTTCGGAGGCCCTTCTGTCAAAAGGTTCCCAAGTACTTTGCAAGTCTTGATTAGCGCATTAGCTTAAACAAATTGAGTTATATATGCCACAGAGGGAAGAAAGGTACTGCACTCCTTCAGTGTTGACTTAAAGTTTAATTAATTTTGTTGCCAAATGAGGCATGAAATACAGTGTGAAATATATTGTGGTGCTGAATGCGTAATTGTACGGGGGACTGGGAGCGCAGCAAGCACTGAGGATAGGGGATCACCTGAGGCAAGCTGGGGCACAGAGCTCTCCTGGCCCCGAAATGTGTGCATCTGGCGGTGGCGGCACGGCCGGGCTTTCAGCCGGCAGCAGCGAGCTGATCTGGGGGGACACGCACCCCAGCAGCGCTCCCTGGGGAGATAGGACCAGGCCAACCTCCCCACCCAAAGTGGAAGCGGCATCTGAAGATGCTGTTGCACTCGAGGGTTTGTCACTGTTTTTTTGCCGGAGGATCCAACCACCGGAGCCTAACAGCCGGACAAGACTCGCGGCTGCGGCTCCCCGGGGTCTGTCCTCTCCGGGATGCAGCAGGAGCAGCTGCTGCGGCCTTTGGGTCTTTGCTGTCTTCAAACCAATTCGACCTGGGTTTGGGGCGGGATGGTAGTTTTGCCATCTGATTACAGAGATATATATCGGATATCGGATAAATCTCTCTCTCTCTCGGATATGTCGGGTTTGTCTGTCCCAAGTGGCCTTGCAGGGTGGAAATACATATGAAGAAACATCAGAAGAAGAAAAAGCTGAACTGTGAGTGAAGATTTCTTGATTCAGCTTTTGAGAATTTTTGTAGCAGCTGTTTTGATGCTCTTCTCGCTGCCATGATTAATGTTTCTGGAGGGACAGTGTCTTCACAGTGCCTTGCTCCCCCACTAAAGGAGGGAAGGAGGCAGTCCAGGACATCTGCTCCCTTTTTTTTTTATCTTTAATTTTTCAGTTAATTGTCCAGGTAGCACAACTCCAAAGCCAGCAGGGAGAAAAATTAAAAAAAATACTGTCCATCTGCCTGTTAGCCCTGAGAAGCACATCCCCACCTCCAAAGTGACCTAAGGCAACGTCTCCCTCTAAATTTAGCTGGAGATTGCGTCAGGAGCAAGAGGGAGGTGAAGTTAATGTGGCATAAGCTTTTCCTAGCAGGGGAGTCTTCATGGTTAGACAGGGACTGAAAATAAATAAACGGGCCTCGTTTCAGAGCGTCTGGGGACGAGGCTGGGAGGAAGGGCAGCCTCCAGCCCGCCGGTATGCATGTGGAGGTGGTTTTTTCATACTAAGTGGCGTAAAGGACAGTCGTCTACAAAACCTTGTCCTCTCCTGAACAGGAGGAACCTTCCAGGAAAGCGGGTGACGCTCCCCGTGTCCTGTCGGCGGGGCGCTGGGGACCCCCATCGAGCCGCGGGGCCTCCTGTGGCCCCAGCGCTCCCCTCGCCTGGGGACTGGCGGGCAGTGGGTTTGGTGGCAGCTGCCCAGAGCTCGCTGGCCACCACTCCAGGCAGAGCTATTCCTCTCCTTCTCAAAGAGTTTTGAAGCATCTTCTGCCCGTCCTTCATCCCTGCCCCTGGGGACGAGGAATTGGCGAGGTTTTTCCGCCTCTGAAAGCCCTCCTGGGTCTCCGTCACGGTGCAATTTGGTCGCAGGCATGGTGGCATCCAGGAGCGCCCCAAGGACAACCTGTTGTGGCTCTGACCTGGAAGACCCAGCCAAACTCCTGCAGGACAAGCCTTGGAGGACACCGGTGTTGCTGATCTCCTCTCCTACCTTTCTGCCTCGTCCAGCACAGCTGGGGGGGACGGGTGGCTTGGCTTGTGACAAGGGCCAAAACCCGTCCTTTGGCGACGAGTGTGCGACTGCTCCTTGGAGTGTGGGGCGGCCCTGGGCCCCTGCTGCTCTCTGGGACTTTTTTTCTCTTTTTTCTTTCTTTCTTTCTTTTTTTTTTTTAAAGTGAGGTGGTCTCTCTTCCAAAGGCTTCTTAATGCCCCGTTAACATTGTTATACAAAACAGCAGTATGCCATTTAATTAGGAAAAATACGTACTAACCTCTACCATATGTTGCTCTTCTCCTCATATTTGCATTTGAAAGTCCAGCTGAATTTCAATGTGAAACTGGATTTTATCCAAATGATGAATGGCCTGAGAGGCTGTGGGAAGGTGGATGTGCCTCCCTATCGCATGTGGTTGGGTTTTATGGTGTGTTGGTTTTTTTTTTTTTTACTTTTTAACGAGAAAATTTTAAAGCAAGATTCCTTTATTTCTTGTACCGTGATTCAAACTGTTCACACCTTTCCTCTAAAACCTTAAGTGAACTCATCTGGCTGGGTGGTCATTCCTGTGTCTTCTGAAGTACAGAGGCTCCAGACCCCCGAAGGAGAGGGATTAGATTTACTCTAAAGCAACACGTTTTCAGCGGCAGGTCGGCTCGTGGCCGAGGAGACGCGCCTGCTGCCGAGCCTCCCCGCGCTTCTGGGTTTCAGCCGTGGCTGCTCTGTCCTGGTAGGTTTGTGATCTCCTTTGCTGACTTAGAAAAGACTTTGGTATCAACAGGCGCCTTCTCTTTCGAAAGGAGAGTCAACGGCCCGGCTGTGCAGGCTCCGAGTCGCTTTGCCTCCGCGGCAGGAGCACGGCAAGGGTTGTTCGCCGCGTTTTCCCGGCCTGCCGTCGGACGGGGTTTGTGCCTCAGGCTCCTGGCCTGCAGGGCTGTGCTGGGAGTGCACCGGCCACGGCTTCCTAGTGGGGGCTGAAGCTTCTTGCCTTTTAATTTTGGTCTGTTGGAGTGGTGGCAGCCCAAGCCCCTTCCCAGATGGTTCCTCTGTGGCCGTCGCTGCTCCGGCAGCGTTCCCCGGCTGCTGTAAAACAGGAGCGGTGGCGTCTCGCTGCTGCTCGGGCTGCTGGAAGAAGAGCTGGTTTAGGAGCCGTACAGTGGCCGGGTCCGTGGCAGCGCATCCCTGCAGAGCTGCCTGGACTTTCCACTTGGCTGGAGGCTGGATTTTTCTCCTCATCTGAGGTACTTTTAAACTGAGTTAAGCTCTGTAACAAGCTCAGCATTAAGTTGCTGAGCTGGGTGTGCTCACACGGCTCTTAGTGACCTTCTACCTCACCTACCTGGCAAAGAAACCCCTTAAAAATCACTTCATATCCTGATTATTTCACATCCTCTGCCTCTGCAAATCTGTCTTCAGAGGATCGCTTGGGTGCCAGGCTGGCCGTGGTGCTCGCAGGGAGAGCTGGTTGCCACAGGTTTCTGACTTTTGTTCTCCTTTCTCTTGGCCTCTTGGAGATCAGTTCAATCTTTAAGACAGTTTTTGTTGGGTTTTTTTGTTGTGTTAATGCAGCTGAACTAATATGATTACATTTCCAGATTTGGATAATGGAATAACAAGTCAGGAAGCTCTTTTTTTTTTTTTTCCTTTTTTTAATTTGTTTTTTTTTTTTTTTTTAAAAAAAAAGGAGAATTTATGTCACTTCCAAATTATCCAAGTCTCCAGTTGGGAAGATCTTCCCCTTTCTCAGTTACTCTTGGCACAAGGGCTCCTTGCTACTGTGGCCATGCACGCGGCACCCTGGTCCTGGCACAAGGGCTGTTGCACTTCGTGCTTCGTGCCATGGTCAGCCACAGACCCGTATCAACCACGGGGTCGTCCTGGGTGCCCAAAAAGATGGGTCTTCCCTTCCCCATGAGAGCTGCCGGGCCAAAGGGGCCATGTACGTCCCCTCAGAACTGCGTTCGGGGCAGAGACCCTTGCACGCACGCCCTTCCCTGGGGCGGTTTCACCAGCATCTCGAGGTGTGTTGGCTTTGCTCATCTCTCTGCTCACCCTCAGATTTCGGAGGAGCGATCTGGAAAACAGCTCAGCCAAATCGTCTCGCAATGGCAACTTCCTTTCTAAAAAGAGAAGGATGTTGCGGAGTTAGTGGCTTCCCATTATTTTCCCCAATTTGAGCGCTTTCTTGCTGTCGGTGCCCCAGTGTCAGGCTGTGTGGTCTGCTTTGGTTTGGAGACAGCCTCACCGCTGTGAAAGCACACCGTGGCGCGGGGCGCCTGTGTCTCGGTGCCGCGCGGGCTTTGGCTCCCCGAAGCATCGAGCTGCTCCTCCGCTCCCGGGACAGGGGTACCAGCCGGTGGAGCCCCTGCACCGGCACAGCTCTGCCGAGCGGGAGCGGGGCCACGGCGTTTGCCCTTCTTTGGGTATGCTGTAAGAAGGTAGTGAGTCACTTTCCATCGAGCCGATAGTTACCCTGCTCCTGTCTTGTATTTGTGTTGTGTAGCCAGCAGGATTATTTATAACTTAGCCAGCATCCCGAGTCTATTGTTTCAGCAAAGAGCAGGAATGACTAGATGACTTCCTGAGATTTTTTTTTTTTACCACCCCCTCATTTTTAATTTTTTTTAAAATCTGCTTTTCCTTCCAAGTATTATATTCGCCAGTTGGATGCTTTCCCCCCACATCTTCCCCTCCTGATTGTGCATTTGTGCTGCTGACAATCCCACTACCGGTGTTGCTTTAACTCTAAAAACTCTCCCAGGAAAAGCCGGGGTCTGTGCCCCGGGAGGGTTGGGGCACCTTCGAATGGCATGAGCGGCTCTGACCGGGCCTGGGGCCGCCCTCGCAGGTGCTGAGGACCAAGGCACGAGGCTCCGGCAGTGCCGTTAGTGGGAAGGCGAGCGTCTGTGCGCTTGCAGGAGTCCCCTTGTGCCGTGGACGCCTCAGGGTGCTGTGCGACCCGGGTGCAGGGTTGCTCCGGTCCAGGCCCCCAGCACAGGATTGCGCCTTTGTGCTCCGGTTCAGCCTTTTTGTCGCTGCCCCTCTGAAGGTGTAAACTGAAGCAACCCAAAGGTCTCACCTGAGCCTGGGGCTGCCGGCATTTCCACGCTGGCGGAAGCGACACATCCAGCCCCAGGGACGTGGCAGGGGTGGGCATGGAAGACGCGGGTCCTGAGCTCCTGTCCTTGAGTGTGCGGCCGCTCACCCGGTGGCAGTGGTCCCATTTGGGCAGCGTTTGCCCTAAGTCCTGGAGCTCTCCTGGTTCTTTGTCAATCTACCTGTCGTTAATTCACTGTTGATATTGCAAGACCCAGCAGTCGTCATGGTTTTAATAAAGCCCTTCCCTGGAAATCAGTGGGTAGTAAAGGTGTGCAAGATGGAGAGAAGGGGCTGTGTGGGTGGTTTGGTGAACTCAGTCGATCTAAACCCTCGGGAGGGACCTGCAGGTTGAGCTTCCTTGAGGAGCAGCACCCAGGGCCTCGATGGCTGCCGTCCGCAGCTCCTCCTTGTCCAAACATCCCAGGTCTGCTTTGGATCTTCTTGCTTGAAATTGGGGCATAAGACACCCGCTTTGGGTTTGGTTTAGTCGAATTCCCTCTGGCTGAGTGGGATGCTCTGAGGTGGAGCCTTGGTGGTGCCCATCCCGGCTGTGCTTCCTTCGTTAGCTGCTTCTTGGCTGTGATGTAACGAGCAGCCTCTGAGGTTAGCGCGGCTTGCAGCCGTGACCTGCAAAAGCGACCCGGTGGCAAAACAGCTGAGGAGGAAGAAGTCTTTGCTACCTTGTGGTCAGCAGAGATCCTGCAGAAGTCCTCTCGGTTTCTATTAGTTCAGAACTCAAAACTTAGGGCTTGTTTATTTTTAAGCTGCTGTTTCTAGCCGAGGTGCCCTTGCTTGTCCTCGCCCTGCTGGTAAAAGCTGCCTCGTAGCCCCGCTGGCTCTGGACCCTTCCCGAGCAGGGCTGCAGGGAAGCCGTGGAAGGGGCCAGTCCGTGTTGCCCGGTCTGTCTCCAGTTCTCCCCCTTTTCAGGGCTAGCAGCACAGAGGTGTTGCTCTCCCTGCACCGACTTTCCAGGAACTCCGCAGCTCCGCAGGGGAGTGTGAAGTTGATCCAAATGGAGCTCTGCTGTGCTGGAAACGCCACTCGGATGTGAGCAGCTTGGAGTGGAAAACAAGTCCTGAATTCTGTCCTGTGGGGTTTTTACATACTCTTTGTAGATGGTTTTGCTTTTCCAGGTTTCTTGCGGTGCAGAGCGCTAGGTGTGGGTCAGAAACTGAAGGAGTGTCGCACGAGATCCCAGGCTCGGGGCAGGGATGATGCCCCGAGAAGGGTCTGG